>CM027087.1:9862931-10567318 GCA_015343265.1 Pao palembangensis | reverse complement strand
AGAGAGAGAGAGAGAGAGAGAGAGAGAGAGAGAGAGAGAGAGAGAGAGAGAGAGAGAGAGATCTAAAATATCTCTTGCCAACTCTCTAGAAAGTTCACGGAGATCCTCCATCAACACAGCCGCCATGTTTAGAAAGACTTCTACTTTTGGTTTCAAGGCAAATCAAAGCAGTGGATTAGACTAGATTTGCTTTAGCCCCACCCACTGACGTTTTTGAGTGAGGTTGACAGATAAAATAAATTCAGGATCCACTGCAACACAAGGACCATGAAATAAATGAGCTGAGTTTTCAGATTTCCTATGTAGTTTAGTGGTCAGTACAGATAAAGTCATTATAGTGGGTGATTTTAACATCCATATGGATGATGATACTGACAGTCTTAAGACAGCATTTAACTCACTTTTAGATTTAATAGGTTTCTCTCAGTTAGTAAATGTTAGTAAATGAACCGACGCACTGTCATAATCACACTCTGGATCTGGTTCTCACCTATGGTCTAGAAACTTTTTGTTCCCCAAAACCCCCTCCTCTCAGACCACTCACTTATAACCTTTGATTTCACTCTAGCAGACCAAGCAGGACAGGAAGGTTCAGTACAGCAGGTGTCTCTCTGAAGATACCAGAGACAAATTTGTATCTGAAATTGCAGCGCTGCTCTCTCTAGTGCCTCCTACTGGTGCAACAGATCATTCTGATCTAAATGTTACTCCTGCAGATATTGATTGCTTTGTCAATGACACTGCAGCCACACTGCGTATAGTTTTAGATTTGGTTGCCCCACTGAAGAAGAGGTTCACACACCATAGAAGACTGGTTCCGTGGTATAACACACATATCCGAACCCTTAAGCAGGCATCAAGACGGATGGAGAGGAAGTGGTATACATCCAGATCAGCTGATTCCCAAAGCGCTTGGAAAGACAGTTTATTAACATATAAGAAGGCCCTCCGTAAAGCCAGAACAGCTTACTACATTTCATTAATAGACGTAAACAAGAACAACCCGCGTTTTCTGTTTAACACCATAGCCAGGTTGACAAAGAGTCATCAGCTCCATTGAGCCTTCTATTCCTGCAGCTCTTAGCAGTGAAGACTTTATGAGTTTCTTCACCAATAAAATCACTAACATTAGAGAAAAGATCGATCAAGGTGGCTCCATGACAACTGATGAGCTGCCCTTGTTAGCAACCCCGTCTAGTCCTGATCCACCTCTGGACAGCTTCCTGCCCATAGATCTCTCTGAGCTAACCTCCAGCATTAATGGATCTAAACCAACCACATGTCTCCTGGACCCCATCTCAGCTAAGCTTTTCAAGGATGTCTTTCCTCTGATCGGGGCCTCAGTATTAGATCAGATCAATTTATCTTTGACAACAGGTTATATACCTCAGGCGTTTAAAACTGCTGTTATCAGACCTTTACTTAAAAAACCTTCACTTGACCCAGGCGTCTTAGCAAACTATAGACAGATATCCAACCTCCCATTCATCTCTCAGATACTTGAGAGGCTGGTTGTGAGTAACCAATCACCTAAACAAGAATAGTCTATTTGAAGTGTTTCAATCTGATTTCAGAGCTCATCATAGCACAGAAACAGCACTGGTTAAAGTCACTAATGACCTCCTCATGGCGTCAGACCGTGGACTTATTTTCATACTCGTTTTACTGGGCCTCAGTGCTGCCTTTAATACTGTAGATCACAGCATTTTATTACAAGGACTACAACATGAGATTAGGATCACAGGGACAGCTCTAGACTGGTTTAAATCTTATCTATCAGATCGATTTCATTTTGTTCATGTTAATGATGTTTCCTCTGAGTGTACAAAGGTTCATCATGGTGTTCCACAGGGTTCAGTGATTGGGCCAATCCTGTTCACTCTTTACATGCTCCCTCTAGGGAATATTATTCAGAAACACGGCATAAATTTTCATTGCTATGCCGACGATACGCAGTTGTATTTATCCATGAAGTCTGATGAAACAGAGCCATTAGCCAGACTCCAGGCATGTCTCAAAGACATAAAAGACTGGACAACCTCCAATTTCTTACTTTTAAACTCAGACAAAACAGACGTCATTGGTCTTGGAGCTAAACATCTGAGGACTAGATTGTCAGATAGCATTCTCTCTTTGGATGGCATTACTTTGTCCTCCAGTACGGCTGCAAGGAACCTGGGAGTTATCTTGGACCAGGACATGTCATTTCTCCCTCATATTAAACAGGTTTCTAGGACCGCCTTCTTTCACCTCTGTAATATTGCCAAGATCAGGAGCATCCTGTCACAGAGTGATGCTGAAAAACTCATCCATGCTTTTGTTACCTCTAGACTGGACTACTGCAACTCATTACTGTCAGGATGTCCAAATTATTCCATTAATAACCTGCAGCTGATCCAGAACGCTGCAGCCAGAGTTCTGACAGGAACAAGCTCCAGGGAGCATATCTCTCCAGTTTTAGCTTCTCTTCACTGGCTTCGGGTGAAATCTAGAATAGATTTTAAGATTCTCCTTCTAACATATAAAGCTCTCAATGGACTATCACCATCATAGCTTTTAGCTATCGGGCAGCTTTACTGTGGAACCAGTTACCAACCTGGGTCCGAGAGGCAGACACCACGTCTGCCTTTAAGATCAAACTTAAAACCTTTCTGTTCAGTAAAGCGTATAGTTAGCCTCAAACAAAGAAACAAAGTGTGTAGGGTTGATAGATCTAGTTACAGTCAGGTCTCACAGTTACAGGTAGAATAGGGCCAGCAAACTCTTATTCTTCAATTTTTAGCACAGCTATGCTGCTATTGGTCTACGCTGCTGGGGACACAAACATGATCCACTGAGCAGTTCCCCACTTCCTCAACACCAACCACTCCCTCACCTCCTCTCCTCCTTTTCTTTTCTTCTCCCCGGGATTATCAGTGTGTCCAGTCTTCCTTGCTGTTCTCTCTCTCTCTCTCTCTCTCTCTGCAGGTCTTCCATCTCCAGGCCTTCATGCTGCACAGACCTCGGCCTCTGGCAAACTCAGGGTCCACTGTCAGCACCTGCCTATGCTATTCGCTTTAAAACCTGCCTACACCGTTCCTCTTTTTATAACAACCTGCTATGCGGTATTATGTGTATATATATTATGTCTGATATGTTTGTATTTCTATGATTGTATTTTGTTTGTATTTCTATGGTTCTATGATTATATCTGTTCTTATGATTGTATCTGTTCTCCCTCTCTCTCTTTATTCTCTCTGTCCTGTCCTCCTCTTCTTCTCCTCCTTTACCCAGCCGACTTTCAGCAGGATGGTTCCTCCTTGTAAGGCTGGTCCTGCTCAAGGTTTCTTCCTGTTAAAAGGGAGTTTTTCCTTGCCACTGTGCTTACCTGGGGGCTCAGGCTCTGGGTTTCTGCTTCTGTAAAGCACCTAGAGACAATTTTATTGTAAAAGGTGCTATATAAATAAAATTGAATTGAATTGAATTAATTAAATAATTAGTGAAATAATTAGATATATTTTTTACCTAAAATGAATTGGTATTTAAGTATTTAATTCCAATTTTAATTAATTAATGACATATTTAATTATTTAACGATTTATTTATTTATTTAATTTTGGCACTTTTAGTCCTCCATATTACAGCAGCTGTCTGTCTCCATTTTCATCACCATCTATACCAAAGGCGCTGATGCATAACGTGTTTACAACTTCAACTCTAGTTACTGATTAGCAGATTTGTAAATCTTTGCTGGGAAATCAATGTATCTGGAGTAAATTTAGAGGGTAAAAGAAAGCCACAGTTTGAATGCACAAGTCTTTTGTTTGCTGGAGGCTGCAACAAAGACGTGTGGTTACGTGTGTTTCTACATGGATAACACTATGAGAAAATGCACTCCGGTGATGCCTCCGACCGCATGACAAGCCGCTTCCTCTTGAACAAAATATTCAGCCATTTTATAAAAGTGTGTTAATTTAAAACCAAGACAGAGGCCTTCTGAGTTGTGTTTGGATCATATCTAATTCACGATCTGGGTGAGTGTCGAGTCTAACCACCTTCTCTAATGGGTGACTTTTCTGGTCTTTCGCAGAACATCTCTCTCTCTTAATGAGAGAGAGAGACATACACCGTTGTCATTTCTTTCTTTGGGGGCACATGGAGAGATGGCTCTGGTCCCTTTTGAAGGTGGAGGAGAAAGGGCCACCATTGTGGAGGGATAAAGAAGCTCTGTGGAGCGAAGGGGACATCGTAGTTCTGTCTCAGCAGACTTGTGACTTCCTTTTGGCTGTTTCGCCCGACAGGGCTTCTTCTACCTGATTGTGTTCTCGGCTGAGGTAATTCAGATGCAGTAGCTTGTAGCGTCTCCTACTTGTGTTTATTAGTTATTCATTTTCATCACCCTGACTTGCTTCAGGCCATGATCTGCAACATGCCCACTGCTCCTATGTGTAACAGGATCAGGATCCACCTGGATCATTGCCTTCCTCCATGATGCTCAGCTAAATATCCCTAGAGGGTTGGTAATGCTTCCATTTTTATTGTAAGAGTTGCTCATATGCTTTCCTCTGTATAGAATGATAATAGTTTTAGCTAGTGGCTAACAGTAGATATGCTAGGCTAAGGTTTGTCTATAATTACAATAAAAATTTAAACACAACCTACATGTTTGCACAACGCCAATAGATCAATGGCTGCTCATCAATGAGAAACTAATGTTATTTAATGCACATGCAAAATAAGCTGGCCTGTACGTGTTGATTCAAACATGACTGGAATTAATGACCGTGTTTTCTGCATGGACCAGATCATTGAACGCTTTCTGTCCTTGCCTCGGCACCAGCAAACGGCCATGGCAGTTTGCTAGGAGTCAAGCAGAACGAATGGCCTTCTGCAACAGCTTTGACTAAAGACAACATGCTCACAGTTTGCTTTTACAGCTGGGCTGTGTCTTGTACCTGAACCTGCTAGATCATTTTCATTAAAGTCAGGGTGCAGGGTGCACCAACTATTATGCCGGTGACAACAGAGAGCCATGAATACTCTGTGTATGCAGACATTGGAGATTTATTGTAGCTTTGAGAGATGGTTTTTGTATGCCCCCCAAATCCTGTGCTTGACCACAAAGTGTCACTGAAATAGCATATTCATACACGCTGAAATAAAATCTCAGGGTCATCTCGCCGATTAAAAGAGCTTTCAGTATTAAATGCACAGAAGACATCCTCACCGTCCACACAGGAGGGTTTATTGCGTGTCGTCCCAGCCACTTTCCCAGGTAGACAGGAGCACTTGACCGTCTGCGAACGCTCCTCGATGCGATTCTTGTTGCAGCATCGATGGGCGGCAATCACCTCACAGGTCCCCCCCTCTGAAGACAGACATAGAGACAGAAGCAATGGGCATAAAATAGCTCAGAGTCACTTTTACTGTTAACACGAGTGGTTTAATTCACTTACAAAATCCACACAAGCAACAAGAAATGGCAATTAAACTGCAGCACAGTTCAGACAAGCTTCAAACACAACAGGCGCCATGCAGCCGTTCAACCGCCGGGCACTTTCACTGCAGGTATGTGGAACGAAAAAGCCCTGCAGGCGTCTCAATTATCTCTTCTAATTGTCTCGCCCAGTGACGGCTGTCTTTGCGCCATATTAATCATAGAAGATGACTGATGAAGATTATATCATGCTGGTGTTCATTATAAATACATCAGCTTTCATTTTCTTATATTCTTTTGTTAGTTTTCTATCCACAACAAATGCAGGAAGCATTTACTCAGACACATGCGACACATTGGCCCAAACAAACAATGGACAGTAAGTCCCTGTCCGACCAAAGAGAAAGTCAAACACATTTTGTGAAAATAGGCAATATGTAGCCGTGACGGGACTGGGTCAAAATAACAATAGGCTGAGTTGCTCGGGGGCTCATGGGAGGGGGCGCTGGAGCTAAGGGACATCCCAAAATGAGGAAGACAGACAGAGAGAGAGCTAGAGGACAAGGTGTGTCTGGCTGTAAGGGACTGTCCATGCTATTGAGTAATGAGAGAGCCAATGGAAGTGCCCCTTTCACACAATTATAAAGCGTGGGGGCAACGCAGCCAGCAGAGCTGCAGGAGAGAGGCCCTTCATCACTGCTCCCCCCCTCACTAAAGCCCGAGGAAAAACTCTTTATCTTCCCCTGACAGTCACCTCAACAGACAGCAGCATCCAACAATTAAACTGGATCTCTTTCCTGGACGGAGGAGATTCAGGGAGGAGAGATTGTGGAAAGAAAAGGAGTCGAACGTGATGCTCCATCTCATTTCAGCCCCCTTTTCATTCTGTTTTAAAGAGAACATCCCCCCTCTCCTGAAAAGGCAACAACCGGTGCGTGCCTCTCCGGCTAGGTTGACTGTGCTAATGTTTAAAATGGTTCCAGTCACAAATTACAGAACGGCGTTCCCGGGAGCTTCCGCAACTTTGGCAGCAGAGTTTTTCTCCTGCTTTGCCGCCGGCGACTGCCGTGGCTGTACCAAAGGCCCCACCAGTTCTGGATTAAAAGGCAAACATTTGCAGTCCTGCTGGATCCTGCTGTCATTCAGTATTAATGTCACTCTCCCAGCTCTTGTTGGAGATCGCTGGGCTGAAGCCAGCAAAACACTGACTGAAACCCCCCTAAAACTCCTGAAAGTATTTGCTGAACATTTTACTGACTGGTTCCTAACCCACAGCCCGGCTTTCAAGCCTGGGTGGATCTCTGAATATCATCAAGGATGATTTAGGACATAGATGCAGCACATTTGTGACACAGCAAGACATTGGCCACATGTTTGTATCAGCCATCAGCCGGACGGAAATTTGCTGTGGTCAGGATGAACCATCTGTTGTCAGACGTGCAAACGCCTTGTCAAAGACTACAGAGCAGCAGTCACCAAAACAAAGTAGGTGTGATTCAAACCCAGACCTAACAGCATTTTCTGCTACCTTGCTGCATTGGGGCCCTCAAGGACTGGGCTGGGTTAAATGACCATCTATTATCTGTGAGTGTGTGCTTGTTTCGCAGCATTCATTGACCGAATATTTAGTTTTTTGGGTTTCTTCCCACAGCATGAATCATTTTCTATTCACATTCTAATGAAACTCTACATCTCTGGCTTAAGAGCGCAACTGCAGGACAACAAAAGTGATACATGATCATTAAAACTGAGACACAAGGGAGGAAGTGATGGATCTAGTGCTTGGAGCCTGTCAGCAGGCTAAGAGGGTTAAACCAACTCGCTAAGATGGAGTGGGTGGGAGCGCACTCTCGCCTTTGGTGAGTGGAGGTGAAGGGCATCAATGGAGCCACTGACTGGTCATTTTTCTCCTGGTGGCCCACAGTGACAGCAGTCATTAAATGACTGAATGAGGTGATTATGTTTGAGAAAATCAATGCCTCATTGTTTTCATCTTAGACCAATGGCCAATTAGGAGATGTTAATGAGGTAAGAATGTAAGTGGAGCTAGGTGTGGAGGTCCAAGGGTTGTAGGCTGAAGAAATGCGGTGATTCATGCATAAATTACCTCTACCATGCTGGTCTACATAGTTTGCTTTTTTTCTGTGGGATGAATCAAGGAAAATTGTGGAACTGTTTAGCAGTTAGCAGCTGCTAGTAAACAGAACGAGAGTTTTGAGGTAGATGGCGACAAAACGTTTTGTCGCCATCCATTAGTAAACATCAGTTTTAGTTGAGCCGAACAGACGACACAGTGTTGAGTAAATCCCAAAACACAAGTTGGAAGGCGGAGGCTACGGTTGAGTGGCAGGTCATGCACAAACTTTACATGGAAAACTGTTGCTAGTGTTTCATTTGGAACAAAACATCAGTGTTAAGGAACGTTTCTGAGGACCCAAAAGCAGACCACCGCAGCGAGATGAAAAACGCACATTTATTACGCAAAGAATCACTAACACAAAGCGCTCACACAGAGGATCACAATGACGGATAACCAAAAACGCTCCAACGGAGGAACGATGAGAACAAAGGGCGACTCGGGCCGGGACTGTCCTCAGCTGGCTGGTGAACAGAAAGCACGTCCACGTTCGACCGGACGGAAGAACCTCAGGGAAAGAGCAAAGTCACAGTCAGTTCAAACCGAGAGCAAATAATCCACACAGTATGAGTAATCCAAAAAATCCAAGCATCTACCACTCCGGAATCACCAGAAGGCTGAATCCTCTCCACACGCCCAGGGACCATGAAAATCAACAATCTAACAGCCAGCGGCTGCTGGACGGTGTCCTTAAATTGCTTGGTCTAATTGGTGATAGGTGACAGGTGCGAAGGATCCAGGTGGCGCTCACGGTCGTTGGCGCCATCTAGAGGGGGACAAAAGACCCAGCGTCCCAACCAGACCGGCACCAGCAAGCCGATCCCTAACAATCAGGTGTCATTTTCCAAACAAACTCATGAAGCTTTTGTCCCCAAAAGTTGTGCTTTTTAGACCCGACACACTTGGATGATCAACTGCACTGTAAAGAAATGTATGTGTTGAAATTAAAACCGGTAACTATCTTTTATATATTTCATATTTATAAGGACTATGTTATGTTAGCTGGGATTAGTTCTTTGCCTGGTTAATGTACAGAGATGGGTCAACAAGAACGAACAGGTGAAGATGGGCTAAACCTCCTGCCTATATAAAACAAAGTCAAGGTCATAGCCACAAGCCACTGGTTGTCAAAAAAAGCCTCTGGGGTCACGGGAATGAGCGTTCCTTCTTTTTCTTCTCTGGAGTGGAGACGGCACTCTGCTGGAAATTGATCTTGCCGCATCTGGAACATTTTTGATACAAACACATGCAGGCACTTGACTCGTTAGCCCCAAAAGCAAACAAACTGCATTTTCCCATTACACCTTGGCTCTGATTCAGCAGAAGAGCTCCAGTCTGTGCAGGGAGCTCAAGAGCGGTAATCAGCCCCTCATTCTCGTACGCCACCTACTTCCTCTGCCTCTCTCTCTGCTACACTTATTAAATAATGACATATGGCCGAGGGACGGAACGCAGCAGCTGAGAAAACTCGAGGTTTTTCAAAGACAAACCGACTTAATCAGCACGCGTTCTGATGAAAACCAGCCATTTCTTGCTTGTTATGTTTTGCCAGACAAGCTGCTGCATTACCACAGTCCCACTTTCCTCCTCTTCCTCCTTTTCTCTGGGTTTATTGTTGCCCCCCTGGGCAACAGCCTTCCGACTGTTACAACTTCTAAATGTAAATTTAAATACACTTACATACACTTGCATTTCCCATTGTTGGTCAAATAATAATAATAATATGAAAATAGCAGACTTGAATGGAGCTAAGAAATGTAAATTTGACCCCAAGTCGTTCTCATGAAATGGCTTCTGAAAACTTTGCTCATTTGGAAGATAAAATGAGCCAAATACCATTTTACAAGTCAACAAAGGTGCTTTGTGCTGCCTTCCAGAGGAGTCTGCTCCAATAGTCACAAAGTTCTGTAGGAATTAAATGTTTATCAACTTGAACTCCAGTCATTTGAAATCATGCATAATAGAAAAAAAAAAGACACGTTTTTTATCACAGTTTTACACATAATCAAAAGAATCTAAACAGTGTGGTACAATCCAAAACAGCTCTATTCTGTTTGTCCTGATTGTTTTTTCTGTTTATTCAGATTTTGAACAAAACTAAATAATTGAATACATGCATTTATGTTTAATGATGCTCATAAGAACTCATCTTTTCATTATTTACACATGAAATGCTCCCTGTGATTACGTTTAAAGAACTGCAAAGCAGGACTGAGTAGACTCCTAATCTAGGCCTTAGAGGCAGGAATAACAAGCTTGTCCTCTGTGACAGGTTGGCGACCTGTTGATAGTGAATCCTGGCCTCTCGCCTGCTATAAGCATTTTAAAAAACAAAAAAAAAAGTTTGAATCAACAAAAGCCTTATTGCCTTACTTATATATGTTAAAATGAAGTGTCTGAAAGTTCCGACTCCTATATTTTCATTTCTATGACTTCCCTCTGAGGGTGTTGGTGTATATATGAATAGCAAGGAGGGTCCCTGCCAATAAAGCCAGAATTATTGCTGCAAATATTTGAGACTTGACAGGCAGTATTTTTAAATATTCCCCTTTCACAGAAATGCAGAAAAAGTTGTGTTTCCTTAATAAATCTGAGGAAGAATGTCCAAATAACCTTCTCTGTGTTGATGTTGCCGGTGACCCTGCGTGGACCCTGTAGCCTGACGCCCACCTCCCGAGAGCTGTGGCTACGCAGACAACCAGGACAGATCCTGCTGTGGAATTACCTCCACGTTGAAACATATTAACAGAAAGAAAGAGTGAGAGAGGAGCATGTTTGTGTTTATCTGTGGAATCTGTTGTGTTACATTTGTGCAGGATGTTTGCTTGTAGGTGTTAAAATAAATATAAGACTAGCAGCAAGTCCTGCACCTGCGAAGTCCCGTAGAAAAGACTCTCCTGGAGTACGCTGCACTACTTTGGAAAATAAACTGTCCACTAAGGCTTGAACTTCAGCCACTTGTTCCCACCCTGAAGCCTGAAATCGGAGTCTCACCGATGAATAATAAAAAGGCAGCCTGAAGCAGTGGGGCTTTAGAGGAGCGTGCACTCGCTGCGACACACATCTGAGGAATGAGGGAGCGGGGTGCAAGCTTCAGGACATTTCCCAGTGCGACTGTCTCCAAGAATAACAAAGAGAATTATTCACGGCCATTGTTTATTTGGTCTTTAACAGACTTTGACCTGTATGTCATTAATGCACCAGGGGCTGGAGTGTTTATCAAGTGCCCATTAGCAGCACTGGCAACGATCAGTGTGGTTGGTCTGGCCCGTGTCTGAGGCCGGACCAACCAGCGGCTTCAGGCAGCTATCTTGCTGACTCTCTTGTGGCCTGGATCTTGTTTTCCTCCCAAGGCTGCATTATCCACAGTAATAGAGGCAGACAAACAAGTGGACATAGCGGCTACGGTACAGTACTACCTGGAGCTACGATGAACCTGAAGCAGCAGGGATGGAGGAGTGGGCAGAAAGGGCACCCCAGGGCCCAGCCTGACTGACAGGATCAGCTGACCTGCTGATCCTGGAGTCACATAAATCAATGTTATCTGTTTTGGGTTTTTTTTTGCTCTCTCACAGCTGATACGGCCTGTTTCTAAAAACCAGCTTCAGTCTCAGAGTAAAACCCAACTCCCATTTCCTGGCACTCCCTTTGCTTTTCAAAAGTGCACTGCAGCAGTTGCTCCACTGGTTGTTCCACTCCTGACACCATTAACTGGTAATTCCATTAGTTTAAATAAGAGATGCAGCTCTTGAAGGCCCCGGACCTGGTCCACTCCTCACAGGTTTCCTCCTGTAGCTCTGCGTGACTCTAATGCTCACATCTTTACGGTTATTAGCGTTAACGATTGCTGCGTGCCTCATTTACCGAGGCCCTATCAATACCAGTTCAGAACCATGAAATTACCCTAGTCCAGAGGGAGCGGTGTGACTAACCGGGTTAAGATGGGCTCTGTAATGCCCTGGCGTGTATAAGTCTCCGTGTCGCGGCTGTGATGCCTGTAATATCAAGCAGGAGTCCGGGGCGGCGCCACTTCAGGGGCTGCTGAACTAATACAGCCAAAATGTCAACTCAAACCCTTTATTATCTGCATTTATGCCCGGAGAGAAAATGAAACAATGTAAAACTGGCAGGTACAAACACACAGCTTTGGAGGGAGGTGTTAAGAAGCCTTAGTTAATGGAGGAGCTACAGTAATTATGCTAAATATATGCATGATGTAACCTACTTATGCTGTCTTTAAGGTGTAAGGAAAACTTTGTTAGATACCCCTATATTTTAAATAGAAGCTTTATTTTGTACAGAGAAGGGCGTACAGGAGGGCGCAGACAAAAATAGCAATAGTGCAGCACCAGGAACATAATACAGAATTTCCAGTATGCTGTCACTCTCACATAATAGGCATCATAGAACCTCCAGCAAACCTTTACTGATGACACACTTCTTTTTTTCTCCGTGCAGCCCCAGTGTCGGAGACAACATTTGCACACAGGCGCGACCCCCTACACAATGTCCATGTGACACAGGTCAGCACTCCTTCTAAAAAGAGAGTTGGGCTGAAATGCAAAACCAAATTGACCATTTTGGTCATGTCACTGCATCAACAGTGGCATCCAAGAATTATTGAAATCAAACAGAAGTCTGACGCCACGTAGGCGGATCGTGCAGATGTACAGATGCTTAATATGCTACTGTGTGAGTCAGAGGATTCAGGTAACTACATACTTTTCATCCGTCAGGGATCATGCCGTACCAGGGCTTCCGTGTGGGGGGTCTGGAATGAAACGTTGGTCCAGGTTCAGACAAGGTCTGCCTGGATTAGACACACACACACACACACAATGCATTATCAAATGTGCATAATGCATCAGTAGGCACTTAGCATCAAATTATGGATGCAGTGTGTGCACAAAATAAAATAATCTGCCCACTTCCTGTGAACTCATGCTGTCAGAGAGGTGCATGACTTTGTATTGCTGGGTGACATATGCAGGTCATAATTCTAGATTATTGGGAAGACTACACGAGCCGCCGCTAGTATCACTTTCACAACGCTGATATTCTCCAGCGGTATTTTCAGGTTTTAAACGAATGTCATTTGAGGTTGTTGCAGAACAGCCCATGTGCCACACAGTGGTTCTACTGCCTGGATCTCTGGAGGACCATTGTCATTGTCTGATGGCTACATGACAAGAGGATTCCACTTAGTACCTTATTAAGATGTATATTGACTTTTCAATGATGCATTTGTGCGATGATAATTGTACGGCGGAGTGATAATCACTCCCCTAAGGAAAATCAATGCGCCTGAACACTTCACACCGACGTAGCATGTCCGACTGGGCGACCTTGCACGTGGCTCAGGCAAGGACAAGAGTACGTTCTGCCACTTGAAAAAATAATTCATCACGAGTTTCATCAAAACCAATCATCACATCAGCTATTTCTCACGGTTGTCTGTCAGACGGCAGCTCGCCGTGTAGCGTAAAATCGCATTTTTCATCAATAGCTTCATTCATCAGAGCACACGGCAGGTGATGTGATTAACAGAACCATCACCTGGAGTTCTGTTGCTCCTCGTTTAGCTCAGAATGTGCGTTTATTTTGGCATTCTGGATATTTTGCTTTGATCTCACCTCATTTGATGTATCTGTCTCCACAGCTCTCTGTGCAGCATCAAATAAGCAGAGGATGCTCAAACGCTATCGCTATCAATTCCTTTGTTGAATTTTGATTTGAAACAAACGAGCGTTTCTTCCAGTAGGCGTCAGTGGTGACTAGTGTGTATTTCCAGAAGAATCTTAGGTATTCAGATCAAATATTTAGAAGTTATCGCAGATGGCATCCGTGTTGGAAAACGAGCTGATGGAAGGAGTCGAAGCTGGTGATTTTCCATCCTCCTCAGTGGTGTTTCTTCGTCAATAAACCTCCTCATAAAGCCTCTGAAGCCTGCTTCTCCGGCTTATTAGAGAACCGCGGCGCCGCAGACGACACAATGTGCAACAGATGAACTGAAGGCCAGATACACAACGAACAATCATAAAGTATTTGTATATTGCGGATCCCTATAATGGGTTTTCAACCAATTTCTCTACCTAAGGGAAAGAATGATAGCTGTAACAAATGGGGGGAGAAAAGGGGAGAGTGTGTGTTTATATGTGTGGTGAGGGGGGGATCAGTCATGGTTGGAGACCAGTCGGGAGTGTAGTTATTTTCAGACGCTGAAATCAGAACAATATGAGAACTGGAACACAATTTGGCATCAGATTACTCACAGTGATATCCATCAAAACACACAATTCAGTCACTCAATATCATTACTGTCGGCCCGATAAGCTTTTAAGCTGGAGATAGCATCTTGATGTGGTAACACAAGTGGGAGAGGAGCATCAGTCCCGTCACTTTTTATTGTCGAGGCTGTAAGGGGGGGGGCGGGGACCCACATAGTGGGACGATTCATGACAGGGAATGATTGACGAGTTTATCAGGGAGAGGTTGTTTTTCTGGCATCCTGGTGCAGATGAAGGCAGCAAACTTTCCTCGTTCTGACGTCCCTCTTATTCAATATTTAGATTGTTTATGAAGGGTGTTTGTATATGATCCGCATTTTATTTCGCGTGCAGAACTCATATTGGATTCATTTGTTCCGAAGCTCCGCGCCGTTTCGACAGCAACAGCAACTCTGACTTTGTAACTAAAAGCGATTACTTCCGCCAGAGCAGCCCCGCACACGGCCAAATCAATCACCGATTGAAATGTGCCAGGACTCAGTCGCAGAAATCTTCCGACATCCACAAGATTAAACATCAGTCATAATTAATGACACGAGCTCGTGTACCCATTAATTATAGAGATTAGAACCCCAACTTTGTTTTGAGCTCACGTCTTTGCAGATTGTCAAGGTCATTTTCAATCGGTGAATGAACGCACAGGCTCTTTTCTGTGGCCTCCCGACTAAGTGATGCATTTTTTAAAACTTTTGCACCAACGTGGCCAATTATTTAATGCGGCAACCGAGGAGCCCTTGCGCACGAACGTAATGAAACCCTGAATCCCCTCATCAGTCTTGCTGTGATGTACCTGTAAATCTGATCTGTGCCACCAGGCTGGACTGTGAAATCGCGCGGCTGCACATCAAAGTGTGACTGAACTCTGTGTGCATACTGATGCACGGAGAGTGTGCCAGAGAGACAGACAGAGAGAGAGGGCCTGCAGAACATA
Source organism: Pao palembangensis (assembly GCA_015343265.1). Lineage (NCBI taxonomy): Eukaryota > Metazoa > Chordata > Actinopteri > Tetraodontiformes > Tetraodontidae > Pao > Pao palembangensis. The sequence continues at coordinate 10,552,547 of CM027087.1, read as the reverse complement.
CGTATCCCCTCAAAGAAACAGAAATTCAGTGGAAAACCCAAATTGTGTTGACATTTACTGAATATTTCATCCAGGAGGAAACTAAGGTCGACGATTTTAAGGTAGAGAAAGGTCTGCTACTTTTTCAGGCTAAAAATATTCCACACGTGTTGATGTTCCATGCTGTGATGGTGGGGTTAGATCCATCCATCCATCCATCCATCCATCCATCCATCCATCCATCCATCCATCCATCCATCCATCCATCCATCCATCGCTGCTCCAGGCAGGTCAAAACAGAGATCCCACTTGGCAGCTCATTCTTCACGCTGATGAAGTAGCTTATAAAGAGACTCATCAACCTACACACACACACACAAAGCATCTTCACACACACCTTCATCAGTGTGTGAGTGGCATCTAGTTTGTGCCTGGAACAATTTTGGGCCAGTGGGCAGGTCAAGGTGTGCCCAGACCCTCACAGGCCACTGACAATAGCTGCTGAACCGCTCAATGGGTGATGATGGAGAACAGGCACACACACATGCACACGCAGTCAGCGTACCACATGTACATGCTAAATAATCTCAGAGTGTTGTAATCTCTTGCAGTAAAACAGCATTTCTGTCAAATTTCTTTACAGGGTAATTTGTACATTAATTTCCACATTATTGCAACGATCTGTCAACACCTATGCAATCCAAACAGATGGAAATGCAATAATGTGCTTGCCAGCTGTTTCTCGCACCCTAATTAAATTAGAGTGTCTCTCAAGCCTCAGCAACAGATGGCTGATGGTTGGGAGAGTAAATCCCCAGTAGTTACTGTACGCCAGCGTTCCAGTGTTTGTCTTCATTGACTTTTTAGGGAGAGTTTCATTATTTAATAGCTTTCACAAATGATGGCATTTGTAAGCAAACTGCTGCATGTTCCTAATTGTGACGGGCTCATTCAGTGGCACACAATGGCAGCTTGTATTAAAGGTCACCATTGGTATTCCCGTAGCCATGGCAGATGCCCCCTTTGAAAGCAGAAATGTCTTCAGACCCGCCTGCTCTCCTTGGAATTGAATTAATCACCTTTGCATTTGTCGTGTGGCCTTTTTTTTTTTTTTTTTCTGGTGCGGTTTTGCGTTGACACCATGAATAGAACCTGAGCCTCACCCTGAGGCTCATGGGCCCTCGTCAGTGTCAGCTGGAACGCTCCGATAACACGTAGAGACAGATTAATGCACAAGTTTTATTATACTTTATTTTAATTAGTTTAAAAAGAAATGGCTGTCGACTTACTTAGTGTTTTCTGTATTATACTTCCTATTATTAGTTGTAATTATCTCTGTTTTGAACTGCCTCTGATGAATGTCACGTTCTCTAGGCTCCCGGAAACCATGATGAAAGCCATCAGTTCGAGATGCATCAAACCAGAGTTTGCATTTAATGACTGTTATTGAGTTACGAAACTATAAATCTTCACGCTGGCTAACTTTTTTTTAAATTTAGGCTGTGGAGCAGCCAAGAAATCTGCAGGCTTCTGACCTGGACGAGGAAAAACTGCATCACCAACGTGAAACAAGCCACCACTGAGTCATCTGACATTCACCTTATCTGATTTATGGTATTTACCTACAAGGTTCCACCCACAACTTAAAGTTAAATTAGTCTATAAGAACCGAAAAAAAACCCTGTCATCTGCAGCCTCGCGGGAGCTGCAAATTACAGGGATGAGAAGAGACAGAGGGAAACAAAGTGGGACAGACAGATGGAACAGGTTGCCAGCCAGCCTGTCCACCATAGTATGTGTCTCTTCCCATAAGAAGGCCCGTCCCTGTTTATCTCCTTCCTTTATCGACTCCCTAGTTGACCTTCTCGCAACATCAAACCCAAAGTTTTCTTAGAGGACAGTTTAAAACTTCCCAGCTGGTCTTCTGAGGATAAACTGGAAGGCGCCTGAAACCCCTCAAATGTTCAATCACATCATCTGGCTCCAAATAAGACTGCTGAAAGCTCTTTAATAAAACTTCTGGAGAGGAGGAACTTCCGGCGCTGCGAGGGAAGGGCAGAGGACAGCGAATCAGCCGGAATCATGACGGCCGGATTTAGTGCCGGATTTACCGAAACTGGTTGTTTTTGTTGGTCAATTGTGCGTCCGTTGTCTCCAGCCCCGAGCACCAGCACGCTTCATCGCACCTCATTTTCACACCAGAATGCTCGTGGATGCGCAGACGCGTTCATACGCTGTAATGCGATTTGTGGTGGGTGTGAGAAGGAGCTGCTCGCACTGGGTTTGCGAACGGCGCCCCGACATAAACCATGCATGCGTGAATCTTTCCCTCCTTTAGACAAATTAAATGTTAAGCACACAGAAGTGTCTCTGATAAAGCCTCGACGTTTCCTCACAATGAACTTGCAGGGTTTTTGCCCATCCACATGCGTTAACGGTAGAAACTTGGCTGATCTTCGGCACCTCTGAGCATCACCGTAGATCACAACAACTTGTCATACCATAATGCGGTCTCCGTGATGGAAGGCACATGGCCAAACTAATAAAGAATGCTCCGTTCTGCTCTCGCAAAGTGCCTTTTCCCACCTTTGGTCTACTGCCTGCACCGGCCAGGTAATGAGCTGAGCTGGCCACTCTGGAGTCCCCATACGCTGCTGCAGGGGACATTTAGCGAGGACCTCCTCACTGGAGATGTCCTCCCCGCACGAGCTCAGCAGAATGCGGTAAAGGAGAACAGCCCCGCCGCAAAGCGCCGCTCACTCACTGTTAATGAATCAATCATTTTTCCCAGATAAATCACGGCAAATGCCTCGCAACGACCAACTGTCACCATGATGAATACCTTCATTTCATGTAATAAGCTAGCTGGGAAGTGATTTATCCCGAGTTCGTAGGCGGTAATATACAGCAGTGGACAGAGGCAAGAGATACAAAAATGAAACGCAATATGTCACTGAGAGATTTTCCAGGCAGACATGGGCAAAAGTCCAAGATCCCGTCAATGTCAAAAGGTTTCTGACTGGAGCTGGACATTTACAGACATCCCGTGTATACACTGAGACGAGCAACTGATTTCAGGCTGCATGCTAACGGTTATTGATTTACATGTTCTCATTATATGATTGATTAGAGGTTCTTCTAGCTTATTTTTATTATTGCAAGTGCAGAACTCTGCTCTGAACAAGCAGGAGATGCTGATCAATGAAAATCACCGCTGAGCTCCACGCATCGCACATCAGGATCCACTCAGAGTTTGTGGAAAGGTGTTGATATGGCTGGAGAAGATTTTAGCCTGAGGAGCACAAAAGTTTCAAAAAGAAATTTAAACTCTAAAATTTGGTATAAAAAAAAAATGGCTGTAAATTTAAATGTAACATGAACTGCGCTCCTCTGCCTCCCTGGCATTTAACAAGCATTTTATGTGTTTTGTCATGTTTCCCCCACAACCAAATGTCTTTTCAAGGTTGAACAACTTTTATGTTAAATCTGAACCTAAAGGTCAAAGATCACACCCCCTCATAAAACCTCAACGAAGAAAGCCCCCGAAGACACACCCCGCTCATCATTAAGGCCGCCTTAATGGCGCTATCTGATGATTAATTAAAAATAAATGAGATGCCCCCAGAACTTATGGACTGTAGAAAGGGAAAGGTGAGGCGGGAGGCTGTGCCTTAACGACCTGGGCAGGGGGATAATTAAGCTGTCGCCTTTGTTACCTCGTCACTCTAAGTGAGGGTGTCTGTGTCTGGATGTGGTTGCATGTGCCAGTGTCAATGAGCACCCCTCCCACCACCCACACACACACAAACACACACACACACACACACACACACACACACACACACACACACATGCACACACACACACACACACACACACACACAAACACACACACACACACAAACACACACACACACACGCACACACACACACACACACACACACACACACACACAAACACACACACACACACACACACACACACACACACACACACACACACACACACACACACACACACACACACACACACACAAACACACACACACACACACACACACACACACACACACACACACACACACACACACACACACACACACACACACACACACACACACACACACACACACACACACACCTTATCTCCTAATATGCATCTGAGGTCCAATTTGAGTTCATAAGTCACCGTTTAATTATACCGCAGCAAACACCTAATTTTCAATTATGGTGGCTCTGGGAGATCACCTTGGAAAAGGACAAGTCACAGACGGGCCCCTTCTCACCCTTTCACTGTCCCTCCCCCCCTTTTTTTCTTTTTGAAACACCAGAGTTTGTCGCTGCGGCTGATTTGCATGGGCCTGCAGCATAACGAGGGTCTCCTGTCGGCGACCTTGTTTTGTACTGACTCAGAGGTCGCGTTGCAGGGATGAGTTCTGGCTGCAGACTCCAGCAATTAGCCCACACTGAAATTCCGCCTCTCCTTCATTTCCTGTCCTCCGTGTTCAGTAAAAACAGGCGGTTTAACTGCCAGCAACACTGTTGTGCTGATCTGACAGTTTTAAAACACGCCGACGGTTGAAACGGCACCAACTGTCGCCTTGTTTTTGCTTTTATTTGCTCTGTATGACATACCCAAACAATTACACAGACAAACCACTGAAAACCTCTATTTGTTTGCTATTCTTTCGTTTTTCGCTCATTAGAGTTTGGATCAATGACATTTAATGAGCAAACAGCTAGGGTTTAGGAGACAGTCTGCTAATTTAAAAGCTACAACAACCTGTTAACTAATGCAAAGAAAAGAAAGTAGTAGAGGGACCCTGTACTTGTGTCAGATTCTACTTCTTGCACATCCCTGAGTATAGACACAGACCCATGGGGGCCACAGGGGGTCAACAATGATAAATGGAATGAGTAAGCAAGGAAAATACAGAGCTGTAAGGCTGTGACGACAGCACGTCTGCCTGATTGAATTTGAATCATTGCAGTGTGGATTTGTGTTGACATGATTGGTCAGATGCGTTTCTGACACCATCCCAGGGATGGCGTTCCATTCCAAGAGTCAACGCTGGATTAAGGCCCAGTTGGATCTAGGCCCAGTTTGGCTAGAACAGCACCTCAATAATAATGGCTACACCGAAATAAAGCAGGATTGTAACGTGTTACCCAACACACACACGTACACGCTCTGAGCGCTGACTTCCTGAAATCAATCTCGTGTAATGGAGGCTCGATGTGTCCACCGTTGTTATATCGTGGCCTTTGACACTTCCTCTTGTCTCCTTTGCTCACATCTCAGGGAAGGAAGATTCGAAAACCACGGATGGAGCATCTCAGACTAGAAAAATGAAACTTCCTAATGGAAAAAGTCCTGTTTGTGTCATTGTTAAAACCATAATTTTCCTCAGGAGACCGCCTGCGATCGTCGTTTAGTGGAAACAAAGTGGAAAAAACAACCTGACCAGCATACCTGACACGTTTAGCACAACTCAGGCGCTGAGAAGTGGACCATTTTAACATCCAAGCAGTTGTTTTGAGACTTCGACTTTTTCAGGCGGAGCTCGGAGTCTTGGGCTGCCTGCCGCTCAGCGGGAAGATTTCCTCTCAAAAGTTGCCAACACCAGAGCCCAGTAGCAGGACAGCCACACAAAACAATGATGAAACGTCTCCAAAACCAAGCTCGATGCCTTGTTCCCTTTCCCTCTTCCTCCCTGTCTGTTCCTCCCTCGCTCCCTCCTCCCTCTGAACGCTGTGCTTAAACTGAAAGCTTCCCTTGTTCTGGGCGTCGCGGAGCAGATGCAGCTTGAAAGGCCCTTCTTCTTCCTTCATCTGATGGAAAACGAGCCGACTTCTGGCATCAGTAGTCTGAGCGCTTCCCCCTCTGGTGAGCTGGTACAGTACCAGGTAGGTGCCAGCTCTCAACGCTCTCCATTTTTCAAACACAAAGATGCTTCGCCGTGCTCTTTTGCTTCTAGGAGAGCTGCCGAATGCATTAACTTTGCCCCGGTGATCTTTTCAGCCACCGACTGAAACGTTAAAATAAAAACAGAGAAGATGAATGAAAGAAAAAGAATTTCTGTGTCTTCTGTGGTTTTCAGCCCAGATGCCCTCTGAGGTCGCGGTGATGGTTTGTCACTGATGCAACAGATGATTAGTTTCTCTTTTAGACAATTAAAGCTCTCAGACACATGAAGTCAGCAGTGAACACACAGCATCAGAGTAGTTAGCAGCCGTTATTTCCCTCAGGAAAGTGAATATGGGACTTGTTTGCCAGGTATCCAGATGCCTAATAATTGCTAATCACATATGATGTGTGTGTGCGCTGGGTGTGTGTGTTTGTGTATTTTCCTTCCACGAAGATGCCAAAAACATCAAATGTGGATTATGACAATACGCAGTACTGCTATCAGCTTTCCAGGGGAGGATTCCCATGGATCCTGGTTGGAAGGATCACTGTGGGACAAATAATTCCTCCGTCCAATCACGCATGGTTATATGAAGGCAGATTCGGAGAGAATTCCTCCTCATATCTACATTCAAAGTGGCAGAACTATTTTTACGCTCCCTGCGTTTTGTGTTTGGCCTCATATGATTAAAGCAACAGCTTTTACAACATCTCTGGATCTGTACCAAATGCTTGCAAGAGTGTGTATGTTCAAAGCCCTGATTAACTTTACATTCCTCAACAGCGTTTAAAGCCAAACAATCGGTACCAAACGCATCACGTTTTCAGAGATTCCGCCGTTCCTCCCATGGGCAGCTACTTCCTGCTTTTCTGCTAGCATAGCTGTTAGCATGCTGTAGCTGGACAAGTAGAATTTATTTATGAATGCTTGATGCAAATACATTTAGATTGTACATATATACTGTACATACATCTCTATAGATACATCATTTTTTTCCTGTTCATTAAGTCTTGAAAAGTCTTGAAAAGTCTTATCTTTTTCTATCATTGGAAAGAAATTAATTTAAGTTTCTGTTAATTTGCAGGTTAATAAAACAATTGATGATGTAATTAATTTAGTTCCTGTAAAAGTTTAATTAGAAGCAGTAATGAATGAAGCAGCACTGTCAGATCAGAGGCTCTTTTTGTCTAGAGGTACACATTTTATAACTTTATTTGCACTGGATAAATTTGCAGTTATGCTACAGCTGAGAGCTGGAGCGGTAAAACCGTAGCAGAAACGACAACGCTAACAGTTATAAAAACCTTTACTCTAATCTGAAAATAGAGTAGGTGGCTAATGTGGACACCAGAATCTGTGGGTATATAAAGCAGCTGAAAGGAAAAAAAATAACGATTGAAGATAGATGTGGGTGAAATAAGTCATGCACGCTCGTTCCTGTGGATCCCACCGCCGGGCCGCGTGCCCCTGAGGCAAGGCCGCACCACTCTGATGGGGCGAGCTTGTTTTTTATCTCGTCCATGTCTTTACCTGGATGTACACCAGTTTTCAGATGACCTGAGTTATGAATGTTTCATTCAGGAGCCTAAACATGAAGTGGTCTGGTGAGAGCATCCCTGATAACACAGAGGGAAGGTGGATTCATGCATGCTAACAAGGTCCTCAGGAGAGAGAGGAAGAGTGTAGCAGGAGAAAGAGCACGAGCCAGAGACGGACACTTACCTGGATTTAGGGTTTCTACAGTCTGCCTATGGTTGTCTGTCACTTTCTCATCTTCTGACCATCTGAGCGTCTCACTTTGTCCCTTCAACACACATACACATGCATACAAAAACACACACAAATCCCACAGAAGCGAGAAAGATGAGCAGGAACACACTGTGTTAGGAGTGCAAAAGATTGGAAAAGCACTCAAGATTGAAAAAAGCCATGTGTCACAGCTGCGGAGAGTGATAGCAATAATAATCTGCTACGAGAGGTGACATGAGTGCAGATATTCAGCTTGTTAGATGGGACATGCAAATAATTCAGTTTGTCTCTCCCTCTCTCTCTCTCTCTTACACACACACACACGTCTAAATTCTCCACTGTCAAATCTAATCCATGTTGAATTTCCTCTCACCATGAGCAGATTATGAATCGTGCTGAACTGAGGAACACTTGCTGCTTAATGGAGTCGAACAGTATGGAAGAGTGGTGATTCTCATCATCCTGTTAGAGACTTAGAGAGAGGGGGGCGGGATGGGCGTCCCAGTTCGTGTGGATCATGCATGCTTCCTTTCCTAATTGTCTCTGTTGAGCAGAGGTTGCAGTCAGATCTACTGCAGCCTCTCAAGTTTTCTACTGCTTAATGTTACAAAGCATCTACGACTAAATTCTCAAAGGCACGAACATTAAAACAGCCCTTATGTAAGAGGCTCCTTTGTAAAAGTCAGAGCATGAGGGTTGTTATCTATATGATCACTCCAATGTTGACCTTTATAGGAGTGAGTCTAGTATAATGCGCGTACGACTTGTAATATCATGTAGAATAAAAGTTTAATATTGTCCTAATTTCGCACTCTGTGAGAATATGTGTGTCTTGGATAAGAGTATAATCATTTTGAAGTGCAGCAGCTGATTATTGCATCTATTATTCCAGGAGATGAGCGGCAAACAGCTGTTCTCATGCATGCGTGCGCATGCATGTATGGGTGTGTGCACTCGGCAGTGATCAAAGGATTGTACGCAGGATGAATTGAACAGTAATATTGTCAGCTCTGCTAAGGTTCACAGATCCTTGTATGCTAAAGCGCCGAAGCTTAGGATTGGTTTGAGCGACGTCTGATGTTTAATTCCAACAGCCAAGCGCACAGCCCAAGTGAATACTAAAACCCTCAGCCCATCATAACAGACAAAACTTGGGTTTGTGCTCGGGAGCAGGCTAAAATGCTAAAGGACCCAGACACAGAGAAATGTTTTATGCAAAAAGTTGAGACGCGAGGATGCAAGGGTGCTCCCTTAAAGTCCAGCGTTCAGGTTTAAGTCTTTTAATGGCTTTCAGTGGCTTACAGCACAGTTACATCAGCTTTACCAGACATTTGAGCATCGGAGGCTTCTCAAACCCTGAGCTGTACAACTAGCCCCCTGCTGTATATACAACTGAACGAAACAGATTGTCACAAAAGAAGAGTCAATATTCCTGTTTTGTGGAACACAGAATATAAGAAAAATGACAGCCTCACTAACATGTTGTAATGGAAGCATCTAAGTGTTGAATAGAATCTGCCATTTCATTTGACTTAGTTTGAAGGTTTTCTTGAGGCCCTCTAAGATAATAAACTTCTGGTTAAACTGCTGTGAAGCTAAAATTAGCTACATTTAGTTAGCCTGCTCCAAGCCACTTCACTGGTTGCTCCGTCTCAGTGCGCAGGTGAAAAGATGACACTCTCATACCCATCTTCTATTTTGGAAGTGTTGTTATTGTACGTTTCTTCACTTTCTCAATTCCTGACCTGGGGAGGTGAGTTTAACAGGTACGGCTTCGACTCCGGAGACTGCTTAAGCGAGCTACACTTCAACACAGAAGAGCCACAGGCTAGCGTCAGACTTACACACGTTTTTTTATAAAATTTTATTTTAGGTAATTGTCTATCCACTAACTTCTCCACTTCATCAAACCACTTTTAGCTGCTTAAAACAAAGCAATTGCCTCTTGTCTTCATTACTTGCACTGTTAGCATACTGATACAAATGCTTACAGAGAGCCGTTGCCAATAATTACAGAGACTGAGGCATACTCCAGCTCCACACAGACCACCCACAAGCTTCCACAAACACTGCCTCATGACCACAAACCTCAGCTAATTTATTTATGCTAACTCTGCTAACTTAGGCTGGCTCCCCCACAGCCAGGAAGTTGGCTGTGATGAAAGTGCAGTCATTAAAGAAATAACAGTCGAGGTACATCAATAAGAGCTCCGAAGGTTCCTGGTTCGGGTCAATCATTCTTATCGGTTAGAAGTCCCCAAACAACAGGACAAATTCATCATACCACGTAATCCGATTGGGCGCGTCTACACCTCGCCTCAGAACAATATCTGCTAACTACATTAGTGAAGGGCTAGTAATATGATGTGATTTCCTGCTGTCACACTCAGGTGCTGAGCGATGTAGCGTAATTCAAGGAAACATTACTGTTTGTTGTAAGTTATCTGTGGGGCTCCCTCCCATTGTTTTGTGCCCACAGTGTAGCATTATAATGTGCAAACACTAAAGTCTGATAAAAATAAATAAGCGTGCTTTTGAAACAATATTGTTAAATGCCAAAAGCCATGCTAGCTGAGAATGTCGGTATATGACTTTTGAATTGTCTGGTTTTGCTCCCTGCTCGAAGTGAGACTAATATGTTTTCTGCTGAATGGAGTATTTATGGGGTCAACAAATTCAATTAACCTTAAAGAAGAAAGGGACCGTACAGAAGAAAAGAAGCGCAAGACATGTTCTCAGAGAACCCTGGGATGCACTCTCCCAGCTGATGGTTTCGCTCATACGCGATTCCCCTCATACGAAGGACTTGTTATCGAGTCCCGTAAGGTTTTACGTCACCCGTGGCTATAACTGGTGGGCTTGCAGTCGAATTTTTGGGCTGAATAGACAGCGTGAGCCGAGATCCTGTGCGCTCTTGCTTTTCTCATCTCTGCTGTCTGCCAAGATCCGATTATCTCCAGAAAATCTGCAAATACGAATGAGGAGGATGTGATGTGGTATTGTTGAAATGCACAACATCATCAATAAATGGGAAAAAGAGCGATTTCCCTGGTGCCAAAAAATTTAAACATGAATCTCGTAGGTGGTCTAAAATCGAGCTAGCGATGTGGAGCAGCAGAGACAGAAATGAATCACTTACGAGAAGACTCCCAAGAATATGGGTTTACTTAATCAACTAAAATTGCATGGCTGTGGTTATTAAGCCAACTTGCTGGAAATGACTTGACGAAAGTGGTAAAAACACCCGTTTTCACTTCCTTAAAACTAATTATTAAACAGAAAATCAGCTTTTCACATTAACAAGGTGTTGGTCGCACATTCGGGTCCTCTCCTGCATGAAACGCACTAACCCTGACCTGAGCCCATCCTGAACCGACAATAAGCACCAAAGTTTCTTCCTCCCTGACACGTGAGCAGTGATCCTTGACAGAAGGTTCCTGGTGCTCTCTTCCTCCTCTGCTTACTAGCAAATGTCCACAATTCTCCTGCAGCCTCCATATTCACAGCCTGACTCTGTCTTGCTGGCCAGACCAGCAGAAGCCAGGGTGTGAATATCAGCTTTTCTCCTCCTCACCAACACACACCAACAGTCTGCTGACTGGAACCTTCAGCAAGTGTGAAACAACAAGCGAAAAGGGGAAAAGGTAAAAGCGTGACGAGAAAAGATGAAGAAAAGTGTGTTCTCCTCTATCTATTTTAGCAGCTGTTATTATGTGCGGCACCACACAATTATCACGTCATGAAGTTTTTCATGTAGAAGGGTAAAAATAATACGGCCACAGATACAGCGAGTTATGCTGGCACAACATTAAATCAGAGAAAAACCACCTGATGCGATACTTCCTGTAGCTCAGTAAGAGCCGTGCCGGGAGCGTGTAGGTCCGAGTATGGCTGCGTCTCTGGTGGCGGCGATGCTGCCCGTCCAGTGAAGAGTGCCAGCCAGGACTCCAGCTGACATCTGACAGCTCCTGATCAATCACAGCGGCTAATTACCCACCGTCTCCCCACGGACCATGCTGAGCCGCTGTGAGCCGCATCGGAGTCACCTTGAGTATTTAAAGCGTTAACGCTAACTGGACGCGCCAGCTCAAGCGGATTCACACGGTTTTCCCCCCTGGTGAGTAATGGTTGCGGGGCTCGGAGGTTGGCGTGCTCTGAGTCTGGGCAAGGCAGCTATTAGCTCCAACCAGGTCAGATAAGAGCAGCATGGCAGAACGGGGCCAGTGTGGTTCACCTGGGCCTACATGCTGTATATCTTCAAAGGGGACTGTCACACTGCTAGTGAAGATGGAGGCGGAGAACGCTCAGTAGATTCACATGGACGACCAAAGCTTAGTGTTAAACCAGCCCAGATTAAAGAATGAGCCATTGTGGTCCATGGTAAAGTTCTCATTTGCGCCCTCAACTGTACAAATTCCAAGTTGAACATAACCTACACATCGCTGTTCACTCCAGTGGTGTGCTGCTGGTAAGCTAGCCTGAATCAGTCAGTAAATATAAATTTCAACACTGAAATCCGAGTGCTTCAGTGTTGAAATTTATATTTACTGACTGATTGAAGGCCGCAAAGAGAATGAACTGCTGTCATGAAAAAAGCAATGTTTTTTTTTTTTTCAATGATTGAAATGAATTCTCAGTTTTCAGTTCTCATTGTTTTCACTCATCAGAATGACAACAAACAATATAAAATGTATTTTTAATAAAGTGTCCTATAAACACTGACAGAAAACCAACAAACCTAAGAAGCCAGATATTTTCCTCCCTCCTCCCCCCTGTCAAGAAAGACCCGAACTACCAAACATTAGCTTTATGGTTAAGACAAACTGTGCGACGTCACGTCAATCGAAGGGATTTTTGCAGTGGAACCCACAACTGTGGCCTCGCGGTGGTACACCGCGGTTTGACACCAAACAGAACGGGCTCGCTCCGCTTTGGAGTCCGGCCTGCTCTATATAAAGCGTGTCAGTGAAATCTGCTCGGACAGCGACATGTTTTTCCATTTTTTTCCTTGGGCTGTATCATACGCTCAGATCATTTATAAATGAGTTGGCATGATGGCTGCATCATGAGGCATGATGCAGCGGCGAGAGCCTGGTAATAGACACACTACCTCTGGCTGAGCGTCATCTTCTCTCTTCTGAAGTGGTGCGCGCTGAGGATTCCTCTGTAGAATAACAGTAAAAGACCTGTTTTTTTCCTCCTTCCTTCAGCGTGAAAGGCATCGACACGCGCTTAGTGTGGCTGCATTCAGATAGGAACCGCTCTGGACGTCCATGTGGGTCTGCTTTGACCCGTCCATCTCCAACCATCTGACAGCAACATGTGTTAACCATGTGAGGGGCGGCTCACGGCTTTTGCTCAGGGGTTGCAGCAGAATCACGACTGACCTTCGTAGTTTTGCCGCGATGGCTCTGACATCTGTCTGTGTTTTCTAGTTCTGGCCATCAAGATCGTTACAATAACAAAGCGGTTTGATTTGCAGAGACTTGTTTGACATTCGAACACCATCACCCAACAAATCTGATTTGTTTCCTATTCAGGGCTCGTTCAAGTTTACAGTCTGAGAACGTTCAAGATCATCAGTGTTTGATACTGTTATATAATCCTGCTCTGTGGCTCAGGTGGCGCAGCATTCACCAAGTGATTGCAGCGCAGTGGAGGCGCTTCAGTCCAGGCGTTTCTCAAGAAATATCCCTGAGCGACGAATCTAAATTGCGTGAGCTGAGGTGTCCAGGACATGACGCTGCCATCTTGTACTTGTTCCACTTTTTTTTAAACTTAATTGTTGTTCAGTAATCACATGGTGCAAATGAATATGCAACTGTGATGTTTAACCCTTCCCAGGGCACTCACTTAAATACTTATATAATCTGTATAAGTACAGTGGGTACGGAAAGTATTCAGACCCCCTTAATTTTTTCACTCTGTTATATTGCAGCCATTTGCTAAAATCATTTGTTATTTTTTTTTCCTCATTAATATACACACATATTGACAGAAAAACACAGAATTGTTGACATTTCTGCAGATTTATTAAAAAAGAAAACCTGAAATATCACCTAGTCATAAATATTCAGACCCTTTGCTCAGTATTTAGTAGAAGCACCTTTTGAGCTAATACAGCCATGAGTCTTTTTGGGAATGATGCAACAAGTTTTTCACACCTGGATTTGGAGATCTTCCTCCTTGCAGATCCTCTCCAGTTCTATCAGGTTGGATGGTAAAACGTTGTGGGCAGCCATTTTCAGGTCTCTCCAGAGATGTTCAATTGGGTTTAAGTTAGTGCTTCGGCTGGGCCATTCAAGAACAGTCACAGAGTTGTTGTGAAGCCACTCCTTCCTTATTTTAGCTTAGGGTCATTGTCTTGTTGAAAGGTGAACCTTCGGCCCAGTCTGAGGTCTTGAGCATGTCTGGAGAAGGTTTTCATCCAGGATATTTAAATATTTATGACTAGGTGATATTTCAGTTTTTCTTTTTTAATAAATCTGCAAAAATGTCAACAATTCTATGTTTTTCTGTCAATATGGGGTGCTGTGTGTACATTAATGAGGAAAAAAAATGAACTTAAATGATTTTAGCAAATGGCTGCAATATTACAAAGAGTGAAAAATTTAAGGGGGTCTGAATACTTTCCGTACACACTGTATATCCATATAGATGATATTTTGTTCCTTTTCAAAACTTTGGGCTGCTTCTGATTGGTCGTCACTTGTCCTGTGACTATCGTAGCCTGATCTTTGTGTTTGGGTCAAATTTCTGCAATCCTGACGTCCCTTTTTGTCCCAGTGTGCCAGAAAGTATGTCACCCACCTTATTATGTAGTGCTATTTTTTGAGTCTAAGGTAGATTGTGTTGCCAAGCTTGCTAGAAAAGTGCTAATGCAGTTGAATTACACGTAATTACATCATGCCCGATGCCTGTTAACTTCCATATTTTTTCCTTTCTCGTTTCATACCCGCACAGACGCTGGATAAAGAGACGCGTTAGCAGAAGTGAAACAGTTGCGTAAGAATTGATCTACCGCCTCATTGTGAAATGGCTGCATGTTGCTGTCTTTCCAAATATAACTGGAGGCTTGGGGCCGTTGCCATGGGTGGACCAAGTGACTCCCCCGGATTCAGGGCCCATGGGCTACCAACAGCTTCTTGACACCATTTTCCAGCCTTGTTGGCCCCCATCTCTATTACTCATGAAGGGGAACGTTGTCCCTCGTGGCAGTGAACTGGGGGTGCATATTTTTCTTAATGAATAATCACATTTTTTTTTAGTGAAGGAGACGAATAGCAGACAAATGAGCATAAGATCCATGAGGAGAGGAGCTTTGGCACGGCTGTGTGGGTACGGGGAGGTTTTCACACCAACTATTCTGGACATACATCGAGGAGAGCAGACACTTAAATCTTAAAGAACAGTGGGAGAGGGGGAGGAACAAACCCGCTAAGGAGAGAAATGCTAGCCAGCATGCTTTGCGGCTTTGTCTTCGTGTGAAAAACTAAAATAAAAATGGTGATTTGATTTCGGTACGAAACAGCAGGAAGACACGGTGAACTCCCACCACCCTGGCGGTGACACTGTCCAGCCACCCCGCGGGAGGCGCCTTCGGCCTGAATTATACCAGTGTCAACGCGGATTAACTCTGCTGGCCGATGTTGCTCTCTCGCTCTAAATAGTCAGGTGAAAGTTGGTGACGTACTGCGCATCAGCTTAATTTTCTTACGCCTGCGTGATTGTGTGAGCGTACACGCTGTACGTGTCAGTGTCACCGTGAGAACCATGTTCAGGAGTAATTATATCCCTGGGATGAACCAGTGTAAAAACTTGAGGATGCAATTATGCTTCCATTGAATAACTCATCCTTCCTGGCAAGAGCTAATTGCATTAAAATGGATTGTGTATAGTCCTCCAGCACGAGGCGTTTAGATTAACGCCAGGAGAGTTAATAGTGTGTCATCTCTTGAGACTCCTCTTTTCAAAAAACTGCCCGTCCCCTCTTTACATCCCTAATACTGTATAAGATTAGTCGGGGCAAAAAAACAGGAGAAGATACGAAAACACGCTTCTCCTTTGGGCATCTGCTCTCCCAGCTGGGAAAAGACCAGAGCTATTCATCAGGCTGTGCGCCGCTGTCTGCGTGGATTCAGCTCGCTCAAAGGTCACACCGTTGAAACAACATTCTCAAATCCTCCGGCCTGGATTTTGTTTTTTTTTTTTTTGGAACATCGCGTCAAACTGAACAAACTTGTTAGCAACTTATTTACACAGGACTCAGTTGAGTTGGAGTTTGTGCCTCGTTTATCAAACTCCATTCTTAATGGCTCGGGTTTGTTTTTCCCTCCGCTCTGCTCTTTCTCCCCTTTATTAAAATGTCACGCTCTGTTTTGATAATTCATCTGGATCGGATTTTCCATGTCGCACGCGTTAGGCATAACCTTTCTTCTTAACCTGTGGAGCTCCTGGGTCTTCCCCAGGCTCACGTGTGAATGGAGAGAGGTCGTCTCCCAGACACAGGAAAGTCTGGAGAAGGGAAAAAAATCGAACATCCGAGGCCAAAGGACAAAAGTGATATTTCCACAGTGACGAGATATCTTCCACCTGGATGGGTTCAGAAAGAGCTCCTGGGTCAGATTCCGGCTTTAGGATGCGCGTCAGAGCCGAACCGGTCATCCGGACACTGTCCTTGTGTGTACTGCCTGCAAGGGGGCGAATGCTGTGACGGAGGCTTCAGGTAGAGGGGGGCTAAGTGTGTGATGTGTGCGCTGCGTGGTAGCTTACACTTGTATGTAGGAGCTGACAAAACGTCTGTGTTTTCAGCTGTAACGCTCCCGAATGGCTCAACGCTCTGTGTCATAGTTCCCTGTCAGGCCCTCAGCGCTCCACCGGGCAGCTAATGCCTTGAAGAAATGGGCTCCAGAGCTCAACATTAATCCCTACAGCGTTCCTGTCCACACTTGCCTCCTTTCTTCCTGTCAGGGAAAATTTAATGTGACATATATTCACAAGAACACAGGCCCATGTAATTGTTCGAGCTCCGGTGCATCCCGAATCGTAATAGCAGCACTTAACTATACGGCCTTTAAGCCTGAGAACCAAAACTTCAAGCCGGTGTTAGCAAATCCGCTTTAATGGCTGCGGAGATACGTTGGAACAGGAGGAACATTTTCTCAGTGAAATGACGTGTTAAAGCGAGCCAACACAAAAAGCCCATTTTTCCCCGCAATGTGTGGAGTCAAACGCCGGAGTCACACACAGTCATAAATACATGAATACTGCTGATAAAATATGCAGGATGCAGAGCAGTGATGCAGATATTAAGACGACATCACATTCACTTTTAAAATCTATACTTGAGCAAGCAACTAAATGTTGCTTGCTCCAAGGGCAGCCTCTGGATCTGACGCTATCAAAATCAAGTTGAACTGAACTAGCACGTTATGTTATATATTCTGGATTATGCTGCTACTCAGATCAAATCCAACATATTCAGACACACTTACTGTATTTCCATAGCAATGCATGCTACCAGATACGGTTTTAGCAGCTTGGCAATGAACAGGCCCCACCGCGGGAACAGAAAAGCAGGATAAAAAAAAAAAAACGTGCTGTTTTTTTTCCCCCATGTGTTGATTTGAATGACCTGACAGCGATCACGCCAAAACAGAAACTAGAGGACAAGAGCTGTAGTTGTGAGCGAGTGCGCCGACTGACGCTGCAGTTTCCAGAGAGGACATTTCGCAGCCCACGGCGTGCCACTTCCGTGCTGCTGAGAATGAGGTGCGTGTGGATATGTTGCCGCGAGCGACAAATCGTTGTTGCTTCTTATGTGATTAAAAGTATCTCTCTGCCAGGAAGCTGAGAATACTGTACGCGGCTTCACTATTGATTTGGACCCGAGACCCCCTGCTGTGACTGTTTTTTGGCCCCTGACTTTGCCTTTGTGCTGAGGAGACACACGCTGGGCTCTGACTGCCAGCTGACAGAACACATCCCTGAAATCGCATCTGGATGCCAGCCCACCCCACAGAACACGCAGGAGCATGCACAGGCCACAGAAAGGTGTGAAGTGTGTGTGTGGGCATCTGGTGCCACTGGATACAATTAAGATGCGTGTGTGTCTTTTTGCACGGCTTTCTATCGACAGATGAGAATTAAATCTAAGCAGCCGGGGGAAGTGTGGATTGATCGCAGGAGCTGGCAGGCTGATTCCTCCGCATCTGCAGACGGCAGGTCAGTCGATGACTCGTCTTCAATACATATCTGTGGGTTTGTGAGTGTGTGTGAAAACGCCTCTCCTCCTAGTGCAGCGTTACAAACGAGTGTTTGAAGCCAGGCTAACATTCAAAATGTGAATATTTGAAAGCAGTGAGACGATCCTTTAGTTTATTTAGAACATTTAAATGGCTCCTGTATCGATTAAGTCCAGTTTTCCTTTTTTTAATCTCCAAACTTAAAAAAAATGTGAATATTTGAAAGCAGTGAGACGGTCCTTGTTTATTTAGAACATTTAAATGTCTCCTGTATCGATTAAGTCCCAGTTTTCCTTTTTTCCATCTCAAAACTTAAAAAAAAAAAAAAGAAAATGAAGCATCTGCCTTCATCTTGCTACCCGTAGACACAAACAACCCATTAGCGCCAGGACAAATGGCTGACGGGACAGGAAGGGCTCAATAATTCAGCAGCCATTGTTTTCTCTTCGTGGACCGGGCTCTTGGTCGACCTGGACTCCTCTGTTCATTTCCTGGCAACGGCTTGATGGATCTGCTCTCCACGAAAGAACTTGGAGAGGACTCCCAAGCGCTTCTGAATATAAATAAAACGGAGCCGGGAGCCGCAACTGTACTGACTGCATTATGCATGTCAAGCCCGAAAAGCGACGAGCGGCCTGGAGAACACACGCAGATAAGTGCACGTCCCCCCGACTTCGACATAAACCAGCTCCTATCTGTTTATTATCTGTCCCGTGGCTTCACCGTCACTCAGCACTGAATTAATCACCGGCGCTCTGCTGTTTCCTTCTTAGAGGCTTTGCGTTTCTTTGTCTGCAAACAAACATGTTTATGCAGGCAGATTAAGTGAACGTGTGACTTCCTGTCAGCAACGAAAGGTAGAATCTCCATCATGTATGCAAACGACACGATGAGGCGGCGGCGTTTTGTGGAGTGCGATTTTGCCGGAAAAATGAAACGTGCTAGCAAGCATGTGGCGGCTGGGACGAGCAGCCTCTGAGAAAGGGTAAATGACTTGTTTACAAAGTTGCACGTCTCAAACGTGAAGACATCTGTTGGATGTCTTCACACCTCCCAGCGCTGCAAGGTGGTGTTATGATGCTCTGCTCTGCAGATACGGAGGTTGAATAAGTCGCAGTGAGCAAAGGACTCAAAGCCGTCACCAGTGTTGGATTAAAGAACAAAGGAATTTTTTCAAATAAAACTAAAAGAACTGCTAACGTTATATTAATATTTTTCTGCTGCTTGGCGCACAGTGTTTCCTTCTGGTGCTGAGGTCTAGTTTCTCCACAGAAGAAGGCAGATCTGGAGGGCTATAAGAGCCTCCTACTTAATCTGAAGAGAAGATTCACTCAACTTCGGGGTATCGACTGCAGACGCAAGTCAAATCCCGTCGCCGCCGCCTCGACTCCTCTGCAGGGGACTGAACTCATTACAGGTGCACCGTTTCTCCACGGCGGAAGACAAGAATCTCATGCATAGATGCTGCAGATTGTAAAATATGTGGTTCCCAGAGTGTGTGTTCTATGTTTGAATGCAGAACACACAGCTCTCACTGGCTGATGTAACCAAGGCGCTTCACACACACAGAGGCGGAGTGAGAGTACGTGCTTCCATTCCACACTTGTGTTCCATCTCCTGTCCTGCTCTCTGCTGTAAATGGAAAAGCATTCTGGGAAACGTGAGGAAGGCACGCGCACAGATATTAAAATGTATCACCGACCTCCTTTTTCTTTTTCCTCGTTCTTCTCGCAGCAGCGGTTTAGAAGTGGAGGGGGGGCGTTGCAGTCATCTTCTCACATTGCCCCTCTGGTGTCTTCCCACGTCTGTCCCAGATGGACATCTCATGGGAATGCTAAAGTTTAACGCTGATGAAAGCTGACTGACATCATGAGAAATTAATGTTAGTGCTGGTGGAGCTCAGGGTGGAGAAATTTGATCTTATCCTTCGGGGATCTGGATGGTGGGCTGACACTTAATGTGTTTGTGTGCGGAGAACAATGGTTGGGACTGTAACATGCGGAAAATTCGATTTTACCGTCCACACGCTGCTGTGGATGTTTGTATACCTTATTACAGACTGATTTGAGGATAAATAGATGAGTTATAGCTTGGCCAGAGCCGTGTCATGCTCTCTGCAGATTAACTAGCAGCTAACCCCTTCCCCACCACCACCTTCAAACGAATAGCATCGTTTCTTCATTATGTGCAAATATTTCTGCTTTTCTTTTTGTTTTCCAAAAAACAGTCTCATAGTGTTGTTTGCTGTGTTCTTTGCCCTCTAGAACCGACCAAAAACAAGGCCTCCATCTACAGAACAAAAATTACACATTGCTTTGTGGAGCAACTGGACTTAATTACTGTTATATCCAAACTGCCCATCACCAGTCATTAGGGGGATCAGAGGGCTGACTTCTTTATTCTCCTCACTAACTGGCAGGTCAGCACTTCAAAGGTGGCAAGATTGTTCTAAAACAATCATCCAGAGGAGCAGAAATCATGAAACATTTGATTTTTGATGATTTAATGAGCGCGGTGCACAGCTCTCCACCGCCTGCTCGTTTGCGGCAGCATCGATTACCCTTTTTTACCTGTCAGTCACTTTTCTTCCCTGAATTCACCACAAATCACTTATTTTAAAATAAATGTATAAAGAATTCATACCACATGCAACATCCACATAATACACCAACTCTTTAGATGGAGCAATGCTATTTCAGCAGAACAAACGGTGACTATTGGAATTGATTGTACTAATGTGTTTTTAAAAGAGTTTCCCTCTTTTAAAAAACAGATTTCAAAGCAGCAGCTGTTTGGAGCAGATTCCTCCTCATTGAGTTTCTCTCCATGTCCCTTGTAATCTATTGTTTTTTAAAATGTTATCTACAGGACAATTTATCACCCCGTTTCTCCCTTTCAAAGACAAAACCCAGACTGTTACAAACCCTGGGAGCTGGGAAAAGGCAGCGCAGCCATTTCTAGCTTTCATTTCTGTCTGGGTCCGTCTGCACAATCCCCCTCTGATTGGGGTTTGAGCGTTCCTCCCGCAGCTTTTAACACGCCAAGCTGTCGTTGTCTCAGCACTTTGGCACTTCTTGCACACAAACACGCACAGAGACTTGTGCCAGGAGTCTGCACATACCCCAGCAGAGATGCAGATAAACAGCTGAATAGATAAGAAGCCAGCGAGATGAAATGCGAAAACAATTTGAGTTGACATGTCCCGTACATGCTTCTCCTCCCTCTCCCTCCCAGCTCTGCAATAAGAGCATCTTGTCTCGTCAGGCCGCGGCTCTCAGAAAAGATGCTCTCAGAGAGGAGACGAGCCATCAAAAAGCAGCTCTGAGCGGCGAATGCTCCGAGTCTTTTAGCAGCAGGCGGTCAGAGATGTCACACAGGAGAGGAGGCGTGTTCAAAGACACACCTACAGTATCGCCACTGCTTAGGTGACAGAGCAAGAGCAGCCATCAGGTGCTGCTCACCGCAGTCACGTTGCTGCGTCGGCTTATCATTCCGCTCACACAATGATCCTTGAGATATTTTCTCACCTTGAGCACACACCGGTTCTCCCTGAGAGTCTGGATGTTTGTGGCAACTTTACCTCCGTCAAAACAAAATGTTCTTGCCCAGGGAGAAAAAAAATCTCACTTAAGACTTTGATGCAACATTTATTTATTTATTTTAGAAACTCTGGTGTAGAAAGTGTGTTTTGCAGCAAAGAACAAGTCAAGGAAATGTTCTTGGTCAAAGGGATTTTTCTGTCTGGGCTACTGACATTTTTAGAGCTGCATTAAAAAAAGTTTCTGAGATAAGAAATAATCAATTCACGATGATATTTATGGGCAGGAAACTGATTAACTCAAATTTCTGAGCATAAAATAATCACATAGAGCCACTGACTGTTAGCACATAGAAGAGCTAGCAGTGAATAAATACATATTCACTTTCTTAATCAGAGGACACATGGAGGGAAAATAATTTTAAATTAGTTATAAAGCTGATGGCTTTTCACAACAAATAACCTCATAGTGTGGAATTTTTCTACAAATTAAGTCACTGATGGATGCAGTAGCTATTATAGGCCAGGAATTTTCCACTGCAGGAACTTTTGTTTTTGGCTTGTTATCAAAAGTACGTTTGGGAAAAAAAGCTGTTGTTGTTGTTGTTGTTGTTGTTGTTACCTGGGTTAAAAAAAAAAAAGTGCCTGGGAATCTTAGTGGAAAAGGGTCAGAAAAAGAATGAACTCAGGGTGAAGACAGCTTCCAGGAGGAATAGAGCAGAAACCCATGTAAGTGGATGAAGAAGGAAAAAAACACGTTATAGTATTTAGAATGTGTTGCTGCTTTGAGCTGGTGTGTGTGTGTGTGTTTGTTAATTTAGAATCAATAGGTGGTCTGTGTGGGTTTTCTCTGGTGCTCAGTTTCCTCCTACAGTCCACAGACTTGCACACCAGGCTGAATGAAACATCTTAATTGCCCTATAGTTATGAGTGTGTCTAAGACTGGTGTGTGTGGCCTGTGATGAACCGTCTAAGCTGCATCCCTGCCTCTCCACGCTCCGGAAATTTCAAGTACAGATGAAGAAAGAGACATTTTTCCACTCCTGACATGCAAAATTCACCATTAAATTAACCATAATCAGTGCGATCAAATCACATTTCCAGTCTTCCACCTTCACATATTTCCGCAGTGTTGATTTCGAATAAATAAAAACCTCCATTTAGCTTTGTAGTACGGCAATGTGTAAAGCGTCTGGCCAAACAGATAATCCACACAGCGATTACACATTTCTGCCAATTTGCATGTTGAGAAAGACAAATCCAAGTGTTGATGAAAAGAAATATAGAAAATTGTTTCCATATTTAGAATCCCCATGAGTGTTCAGTTGGGGGTGGCTGCCTGCTGTGATGATGGGGATAAAAAAAAAAAAAAAAAATCCTGGTTCTGGCTGTTTTTAATCATGACATGTGACAAGCATGGAAATCCCTGATTTCAGGAATGTCTTTCTTGTGCTTCTGTGACCCCGAACTAAACAGCAAAGACATCTAAGCCTTTAAATTTTTAGAAAATGGAAATAAAGATGATTAAACCTAAAATTATAGAGTTGTACCCTCAGATTATTACCACTCATGAGTCATAGGTGTTTCTGGTCCAGCCTCCCCCCCCAGTCAGGCAGCAGAAAGCAGCCTAATTATAACCTGAATGATCCCTGCATCTCGCATGAAAAAGCCACACGTGTGTGTGTGTGTGTGTGTGTGTGTGTGTGTGTTGAGGCAGATGGTGTGTGTAGACTGCAGGGAAACCACTAAAGCCTCCACCACTGATTAACTCTGTGGGGGTGAAGTGGAGACTGCATGGAGACCGGGAAGAAGAGTGACCTGCAGGGAAAATCACACTGAAGAGGAGAACTGGGCTGGCTTGCGGAGTAGGTGGGCAATTCGCTGAAATTGTCCACTTTGTGTGCATCGAACCATGTCTGAACAAGTCTATAGTGTTGATTATATACATGCGTTTGTGTTGCAAAATCTTAAATACCTTTTCTAATGTACTTGTTTGCATACATTTGGGTTAATTTAAGCAAACAAAGACATGTCTTTATGCTGTATTTGATACATGTAGGTTTGGTTTATTAGGCTCTCCTAATGTGGCTCAAACATTTTGAATATTCTCCATTGCTCTGGCCGTCTTAAACCATCATTGCAGAAGTTGGCATTTCCCATTACAGCTTGACAGCTTCTCCCTCTGAAGTTTAAAAACATCCTTTCTTTTTATTTTTTTTCCACCCAGCCCTTTCCGCTCAACCTCAAAGCTGGGCTAGAAAAATTTAAGGCAACAAGTTCAGCCTAATAGGCAATTAGCTTCTCGATAAGCTCCTCTCGCTGTGATTACTGGGCTACATCGTTCTCATTAAGAAATGTTTGCAATCGAGATCATCATGGCCGTGGAGGAAATTAAAGTAATTAAAGTTTGGCATGATTGTTTTGCATGTCAAGGTGGGTTTTTATTGCGTCCGTCTTGTCTGGCGGCTGGATTCACACCTTCTGTCTTGTATCTACACATTTCTTGTTGACCCAGCCTTTCCTGTCCTCATCTGGTGAGCCATCAGAGCTTTTCTGGGCCTCCCCGTGTCCCTGGCCTCTCCTTGGCTTCCATCTCTTCCTGTTTCCTCACTCCAGCTCCATTGAGCTCTTGTTATTTGCCCCCGCCAGCCCGAGCCGAGGGATCGATGAGCGAGCGGGCCACTTACTGTAATCACTGACCCATTCCCCAGCCATCATTTGGCCCCTGACCTCCATTCCCTTAGCTCTGAGGAAGAAGCTTTATTTCCGCAGAGCCAGGCCTGAGAGCTTGTAATGATTCCAGTTCAGCGGGGTCACAGCCCCTGAACCCGGTCATCCTCCGACAGTCGTGGCTGTTTCTGCTCCCCTTGTTGCTCTGACATCTCACTGTTGATACAACCACTCTTGGAGGACCGCAAACACCAGGAAAACCGCAGTCTGCAAAAAAGCCTCCCTGCGCCTGGGACCGACGACACGTCCCTGACGGGTCAGGTGATGGGCGGAGCTCGGTCCATCTGTCTGAGAGCCTCAAGTATTTAGGCTACAGACCTCAGGCAGTTTCAATAAATCATGACTTAGGCAGTCCAGATATCTGTCTCCATGGCAACTCTCAATCCATGAGCATGGATTCTGCAGTACACAGAGAGCGTCAAAGGGCAACAATGATTATACAGTTCCATAACTATCGATGCCAGGCGGACATGAAAGAGAGGAGATCCACGAGTGCAGGGATAAGCAGAAAATCATGTCTCTGTAGCTGTTTGTAAGCTGCTCTGTAAATATTTGTGGCTCCGCAGCTCCTGAAATCTAGCTGCACAGATGAGATTGCAGCTCATTAAGTTGTAGACGGCGAGAGCGTGCTGTCAGAGGAGGCTTTGCTTCCAGTGAAAGCAATGCAAAAGGAACGCAATCATGAAGGCTGATAAGGTCGTCGTGAACATTAGGCACTGACCCAAAGATAATAATTAAATGATCACCTATGGGCTGTCCACAAAGAGACTATGATGGGATACTGCTGGGAAGCATGAAGGGAGGGGGGCAGAGCACAGATGATGAATAAACACTGTCATGTCATGTCTTTTCTTCTATTCACAAATCGAAAATAACCCCAACCAAAACCATGTGATCCTGACAAGGCCGCTGCAGACACAATGGGAAGCAGCTGGCTACAGAACAGGAAGTCTAAAAGCAGCCGAACGGGAAGTCTAAAAGCATCCCTTTGAAGCAACGTGGGCTTTGAAAACTTTGGCTTCAGAGCGGAGTTTGCCAGGTACTTGCTTAATTGCATTTCCAAGGGCCATCTTTGTAATAGACTTTAGTTTGAAACTATCACAAAAGCAACAGCCTGCCCTCTGAGGTGTCTGCAAAAAAGGCTTTCATAACATTTCTGTTTGCCAAAGTCTTGTTTTTAATTGAGCTCATTACTGCACCAGCGGAGCGAATTAAAGCAACTATTGTAAAGTCTTTCATCAAGAAAATATTTTGATCAGCGTCCAAATAACACATTCCTCCACCTTTTTTGCATCAATAATTTGCTTTTATTCACCAGGATTTTCAATAACATTTTTCTCTTACAGCTTCAGGCAAATCACAAAAGTGTTTTGTCATTTCTGGCACGACCCCTCCTGGGGTTATGTGAGATGTTTCATAATCTGAATAATTCAGACTTTTATAGAGTTGAGAGTTGTTTTGTTGCCGAGACATACTCACTGTGAGTAAAACCACTAAGAAAACAAAGCAATCAGTATTGAATTTATATGTCTGCAGACCTTGAGGAGACCCCACCTTACGTGTTAGTTAGACATGCAACATTTTAGTGCAGACAATTAAATATTCTAGAAGAAAATGACGGATAGAAAACCAAAATAATACGCAATTGATAACAGCTTCCGGTACTAGGTTGAGCAGTGAGCATAGTGGGTTATTAATCTCGCCCTGCTGGGCTCCTATATACATTTGGTGCATTACAAGCACAATTCTCACTCGTAAACAGCCACAAAATTAGCCCTTTTGTGCACATATGAAAAACAACTACAACAACAACAACAAACAACAAAAAACAGCCTTGGGTGGTGTTTGTGCCTGAATCATTTAGCATGTACGGCGCTGTGGCGTGGACATACAAAGGGTCACAGGATTTCAGTTTACATTAGAACACACTTTTGTGCTGCTGCGCAACTGTCTGTATCGCGGGATCTTTGCTGGAGCTGCGAAGAGCATGTACCAGAGAACAAACGACTCCATTTAGCATCACAGGACAGGGCTCAGCATGTCTGCCTGCATGTAAATGAATCGGCAAACGTGCCGCGTGGAGAACAGAGACCAACTCTGTTCTCGAAGAGAGCAAGATGAACTTCGTGGCTGTCTCGCAGAGATAAGACTTGGCTTTATCATTCTCCGAGCTGGTCGGAACATTGAAGAACAAACACATTAAATCGTAGTCTGCTGTGTTTTAACTGAAGTGCAGTAATCCATAATTCTAACAAGCGTTCTTGACTTTCTCCTGACCTTGCCTAATTCTGCTGTCTGGCTTGTGTTAATGTGAGTTATTGGAGGGTTCCAGTGGGCGTGTTAAATTCTCCCTCTCCCTGGCGTAAACAAGGGCCCCGGGCCGTTTCTTTCTCCATGATCACAGGTTGGATCGTCTCACCCTCTACCTCAGAACTCTCTGTAGCCTCTCCAGAGATGAGCCTGAAAGCGGCGCCTTGCTTTCCACACGTGCCGAACCATCAGCTTCAGTTGCACACAAGTAATAAAGGGCTGCAGTTAACACCATGAGCATAAGCCCACATTGCGGAGAGTCTTCCTCTCTCTCCCCCTTCCTCCGAGCTCGTGTCTATAATTGCAAATTTGATCACTGATCTCCCTTGGATCTCCCCGCCACACTTTGTACAACCAAGTGTCTCCGTGTTTAATCTATCATTTAAGAGCATTAGTTAGAGAGAGCTGTCTATTCAGAGAGAAGCCCTCTCCTCCCATGATCCTCTCTTGGGTGAGTGTGTTTTAACTAAAGGAATGAATTTCTCATCCTTTCCAGGGGTGCTGGGTTAAGTAGGTTAGCAATGATTTGCCATTTAAGACAGCAGAAACAGGAGACATCACAAGCCATCGCAAGGACACAACATATTAGGATCAGATTCCTTGTGAGGCGTACAGTAGCGTGGCAACAGAGGCTCTTACCTATTAGCTTCTTGTTCTCTCCATTTTACTCATATCTAATAGAACTACAGCTCACAGATTGTGACAGTGCTCTCACACGCATGTGAGCAAGCATGTGAGCGTCTGAGGTGGGGATGGTGGGGGTTGGGCTGTGGTTGTGTGCATGTCCTTTGGGCCTTGGCTGCTCAAATGTCTCATCCATGATGGACAAGGCCCAAGTGATTTTCATAGCAAACTGCTGATCTTGTCACATCAACATGAAATGTTGATAGTGCGACAATCGGGAAGTCGAAGGCTTCGGTTTGTCTGTTCCTCACAGGCATTGATTTCTGCTGGGGCTGCAGGGTTTGGATTTCCTAATGATTCACCTGTGGTTCCTGTCCTCTCCAACCAGTGAAAGCACACTCTTGGGATACCGTCGCGTTCTATATCTGTTAGGTCCGTATCTGATGTTCCTCTGTCTTCATACGCTGCAGGAAGCGGAACACAGTTGGAGCATGTTCAAAAAAAGTCCCCCAAATAAAGTCCCAGTTATAAAAACAACACTTAATTACAGGACACAGGCTGTCTCAGACACGGCTGACAGACCCGACACCCAAACTGAACGTAGCGCCAGGGATCTGGGAGACCGATCGGTGCAGCCGCAAGCATCTGATAATTGCTTCGCATTCCCCACACAAACACAGAGACGACAAAGAAAACAATAGCAAAACACATTAAAGCATCAAAGGGCATCTCGCTACAGTTTCCAATGTGTTGCGTAATCCAGTCCAGGATCATTAGCAGCCAATCACCTGGAAGGTAATTTTCTCATTTAAGTTAACCCAAAGGTGATCGTAAGTGGAATACTTTTCTTTGTGAAGTAATCATCCCGAAGCACACAACAGCCCCCTTCAGCTGACATGACCTCTATCACAGCATTTTGTTTTTCTCTTCTCGCTATTAGCCGAGCAGAGGGGAGTGCGCTATGAGTCTGTCTGGGTTTTGTAATAGGGTGCCACCACAGGGACAGGGGTTGGTTCATTGGAAATCTTAAACAAAGCGCAAGGTCTTTTGGTGCTGTCTGATTTGGTGCCGGGGAGAGCGGGATTGGCCATTATCTCACGGGGCCTGCCATCAAGGAGCTGTGGGATGCTGCTCCCAGACCCCAGGTGCACCGTTGTACACACAGGAAATTGAGCAAACGGGATATAATTGAGACGGAGAGCTATCTCACTCGGTGGGGCTGCATCACAAAACTATTCCTTACTATTATAGCAACTGGAGAGTCTTCCTCCCCCTCAGACGCTCTTCCTTGCCTTTACCCTAAAGATGGTTCACACTCTAGGGGTGAGGGGCATCTCTGAAGCTTTCTCTTCACATGTAACATAAGTAGATTTTGAGAGGAAGTTAACTCAATCAAAATCAAGTATCTGTACCACAGAGGAGACTGTATACGTGCGTGTGTGCGTGTGTGTATATACACATATATGGGTGGAGATGTGAGGGTGGCAGGAATTTTAGGGAAGACATTTACAGTCAATGCAGCAACTTGTGCTTCAACACCCCGAGGCGAATGAATAAGCAGACAGCGTACAGACAATGCCTGTTTGGGGATTACAGACGTGTAGCAGACAGCAAGTAGGAGTGCAAGACGAGCGGCGTGACGGCGGTCTGTGCCGCCGCATAAATCAAACGGAATGTAATTTGAATCGACACATAAGTGCGTACACATCGGTTTGGCAGCGGTGCAGGCTGACAGGAGGCACGGGTGGAGGGGTGGCCTGCGGTGGTCAGCGCTTGCATGTGCTGGACCAGAACACCGGTGGCAGGCTCCAGATGTGGAAGAGCTCAGGGGGTGTGGGGAGTGTGGGGGGGGGGGTCTTCAGCGCCACATGCGTTCACCTGTCACCACGAGGCAGGAAGCTGAGAGAGGGAGAGGATGAATCTGTTATTTGGGGGGGATAAATAATGGTTTGTGCCACTGAAGGGGTGCCGTATTCTACCTACTGTAGTCGGGATGATAAAAATGTCAGCGTGTTGCATCACGCTGGTGACCAGCCAGCCGTCACTTTTGTTCCAGCGATGAAAAGCTTTCCCTGTTAGGTGCTGACTGGCTTTTCTCTCTTATCCACACTCTGATCTGGGAGCCTCACTGGAAACGTTCCACCAAACCCAGTCAGAAAAACGTGCAGGCGAAACACACGTACACACGGTTCGAACACACGTAGTCAATAAGGACGGCCACAGCGTGAGTGAATACCATATCCGTGGTCTTCGCCAGCATTCTCTTTGTATTTCCCATCAGATCTCTGTGACATACACCGTATTACATTACCAACCCGGCAGCAACTGGGATGGCGGTGTTGCATCAGCCACGCCGGCCTCTGACCCACACCGCTCCAGACGGTCAGTGTGTGTGAGCGACGCTGTGGCTGTTCAGTCTGAAACCGCCTGGCAGTTTCCAGCACAGAGGCGGCTCCCCGCTGTTCAAAGATCACACGCATCACGTCGTGATGGAACACAACTGGTTTCCTTGTGCAGGAAGCACCCGGGGCGTCGCTGCTCCAGAAGCGGCTGCAGCGGTGTGTATCGCAAATACAGGTATTTTGTTTTGGGCTTCCAAAAGGATCCACATTACGATGGTTGTCTTTGCTGGATGACAGAAAGAAAATCACTTATTTGTTGAGTTGAGATTTAGATAATTAGGCCCACTCTCAGTGTTTCTAATCTCCACATTAGTAAGCATATATAATAACACCTGCCCCGATCGTTCCTGACGAATCCTCCAACAACGGCCATGGATTCAGTCAAGGGCGACTGTGCGTAAATGGCGCCTGCTGTCCTTGAATTGATGACAAGGTGGAGTGTTTGGGCTTTTAAAAAAGCAGTTTTCGTGGAACCACTTCATGTTCAGTGCCTCGGTAGCTCATTTGTCTTTACGCACGTGTGCACGTCAGCCGGGAGAAGCGGCTTGAGTCTAAGAGTTATTGTAGTAAAGCAGGGAAATAAGTGGAGCTTTATTGCTTCACCTATTATTGTAAACAGACATCTAACTGGTCCTTCAAGTGACATTTGTATTCCTGCAGGCTTGCGTGTGTGAGACACTATCTTACAAAGTGTGATTGAACGGAAAGGGTTGGGGTTTGGGTGGAGGGGGCTGATCAATATAGTAAATAAATGTTGATACGACTACACACTGTGGTGAGGGCTTAGCATATCTTCACCACAGTGAGAAAGAGCAGAAATCCTCATATGATGGAGGCCTTATTACAATAAAAACGACATTCTCCTTTTCATACCTGCTGATAAAGTAAAGCTCTATTTTGTGGCGCCAGCAGTCTGCAGCGGTTCTCTCGGCTAATGGGTAGAGGTTCGGTGTTCTGATGAATGCTAAAAACCAATTACTCTGGGGAGTTTTTTTTTTTTTTTTTTTTTTTTTTTTTTTTCTGCTTTCATGAATATTTGCCGACATTACGATCCCTCCACGCTGACACTCAGCTGGGTGAAATGTGGAAAGAGGGAGAAAAAGTCGACTTCCATCACCCGACCTGCACTCCGCTCGTGCTGCTTTTTCAACCGAGCCAACAGTCCAATTACAGAGACCAGCAAGGAGAAGCAGAGTGGCAAGTATTGGAATACAATTTATGAATCATTAAGAGAAAAAGGGGGGCATTAATATTTCATGACAATTGGCCCACCAACAAGTGTGGAGTGGTTTCAGCAAACAGGCGCAAACACACACACATGCGGGAGTGTGTGTGCACCTGGACACACTCCCGCATGTGTGTGTGGGACAGCATCTCTGCAGCGCCTGGGTCAACGCGGTGTTGAAAGCACAGCCTTTGCCATCATGCAAATTCTTAGCACATCCATGAAAACCCCTCCAGAGGAATTCTAATTGCCGTCTGTGGAGGTGAAACAGTGGGGAATTTGAAATCAACCCCCCAAGCACAGTTCTCTTCTTCACCTCACCCTCCTCCCCTCGTCAGCTCCTACGGAACATCAACTCCTCTCTCCGCTCCAGCCTTGAGCACAATTACTCCTTTATCTACAGACACCGTATTGGTTTCCTCTGACTAAAGAGCAGCAGGTTCCTGCTTCCTCCTGTCAATTTAGAGCACAGTTGGGACAACTCTCCTAATCACCCGCTAAAAGCCTGGAACCTCGTCAAAGCAGATGAGCGTGCGGCTGAGGTGCGCGTGCTTCCGTACGCTCGTTTGCGTACAAGCGTGCAAGTGCGCGCGTTTTCCTCCATCACACACTGGGTATTATGCTTTAGATCAAAGCGCCAAACCCCCGTGGGCCTGACGCTCCAGCGAGGCTGCTGCTGCACTGCAGCCGGCTGCAGTAATTCTGCTGATACATATGCTGCTATTACTGGGGGAGAGAGCTTTCCAGCACTACAGGGGATCACAGACTTCTTTCATTGTTCTGCGGAGGTGATCGCGCGTGCGTGTGCGCGTTCGTGCGAGAGAAGAGAATGCAGAGGAGGATGAGAGGAAGAAAGTGATGCACGCAGTTATACTGTAGATTTCCAGATTCGTGTTCCTCTCCTGAAACATTCCCCAGGGCTGCGGGGATGTCCAGAGTGGCTGCTTCTGGGTTTGGAGAGAGCTTTTGCTGAGTCTCAGCGCTAAATCCTCAACCGGGCCTAAAGGAAATTAAAAAAAAAACAAAAAAAAAAAACAAAGCAAAACTGCAAGGACAACGTGCACAGCATTTATTCTGCTAGAAAGACCAAACCTGATCAGAATGTATCACAATTCTGAATTATGGACAATGATTCCTAACAGTTACTGGGGACTTGAGTGTTTAACTCTTTATCACTGTTAATAATCTGCTCTTCAGAAATAGGTTGTCTTGAGCGCAGAGCTAATCAGCAGTCTCACCTTCTTCTTCCCATACACATTCTGTCTGTTCCTGTGTTTTTAAGGTCGGGGCCGGACTCAGAGCTGGCAGCTGCTGACATCAGGGTGTGATTGTAGATATTAGAGGCTATCTGAGGAGCTAAAGGCCATCATTCTATTTTACTCTAAATTCAAACCTGGTGGACAAGAGCGACGACTAAATAAAAGGTGGAGGTCTTGCAGATAACCAGCCGCGCCTTGGTCGTAGCTTTCCTGCCTCTCTCTCTCTCACTTTCTCTCTCTCTCTGATGCTTTAGTCGTTTTGCCCCAGCCTTTGTTCAGCAGCCACAGGAGGATTTTTTTTTTCCAGGGGTCTCTGTGGGAAAACAGGTAGAAAAAGGAGGCCACAGCGCCGAATCAATCTCGGGATCTTCTTCCTCTTTTTATCCTTCCTTTCTTGACACTGCCAGGGCTTCGGCGAGAGGAGCTCATGAATAATGGATGGCAGTGTGACCTTTGCGGCGCGAGTTCAGCCCTGTTCTCGCATCGTTGTGATCTGATGAGGGCTTTTGATCCAGCCCACACCAAAGTGTTAAGAGGCAAAGAGACTCTGGTGGAATAGACTGCGCACCATTTGCCACTCTGATCCCTACAATAACAATATTTATCTGAAAGTGACTGAAAAAACAAAAAGAAGCTGAAGACAGTTTTTTGCTTGATCATAAATTCCAAGGATTTTTTTTTTACTTAATGACCTAATTTCCAGCTTTCTGGAAGGAAAAGCACACAAATGCAGCTGGAGGTGGTAGGTCTGTCTCATTATCAGAGGTATTACAATCAAATCAACTTGTTGAGCCTTAAAAAATGGCGGGAGGTATTAACACGTCACCTATTTGAAGCCTTGGAAGAGAGGGAGAGTTGATGGAGAGAGGACTTTAAGGGTTTCTGTCAAGTGGAGCATGAAGGTGGAGAGTGGATGGAAGGAGAAGGTGAAAAGAGGAGAGAATTTGAAGCGCCATGACTAAATCTCACAAAGAAGGAAGTGAACATTCAGAAAAAACACAATTCCAATCAAACCACAGGTTTTCCTGCTTTAAGTTTCGGTGTTAGCCGAGATAATAAGGAAACCTCAATTGTGAACGGGTTTGTTGTTAGACAACAAGCAGGGCTGCGACGGGAGGACCCATGACTCTCACAGATTGTTAGGAGCGTTATCAGCCGTAGAAAAAGGACTGATGAATCATTTTGTGCAGATGGGTTCATTCTCTCCCACTCTCCTTTCCATTTAAAACACAAAGAGGGAAGTGAAAGAAATGGAGTGAGACAGTTTACCACCTGTGCTTCTCTCCTTTCCAAATTCCACCAACTAATCAATTGCAGCAAAACAAGTTCGAGGGGAGGGTAATTCGACAGCTGGAGAGGGTGCAGGCGAAAAAACAAGCTAAAAAACAGTTTGTGAGGGAGAAAAGATCAAGAGCGTGTTTGCAAATAGTTTATTCTGTGCCGATTTATTCAGCGCTCAGTAGAATCCACGACTCGAAACAAGCTGTTATTTCGAAAATAAACGTATCACAATAATGCTGAAAATTAGAAAGTTTCAGCACTTGGTTTAAATGTGTTTCTTTCAGATTAAATGCAGTTACACCTGTCACATTGTGATAAGGAAATAAGCTAGCAGTTTGATGTCCCTGCTAAAAAGAACTCTGCATTAAAAGGTCCAAAGCTGTGAAGTAAAAGAGCAAAGTAACGAGCAGCTCTTCCAAACCTCCACTGCAGTCTAATTAATGTGTGTGTGCAGATGTCTGACAGAAGAACAGTTTTCCAGGGATGGTTTCATCCCTTCGTACAACAGGGACATTTCATTCAGGATCAAAACGAGTTGTACTCAATTGTCAAACTGACTAAAGACACGTCATGTCTGTTCAGGCGCTCCTTGAGTTGAGACCCTGCAGAGTCAGTCTGTCCGGTCCATTAGCAGCTGATGAAAGATCTTTGCTAACTGCTGTGAATGAAGCACTCAACGGCCCCCTTTTGCCTGTTGACGCTACACTTGGCTTGGCCTTGGCTCTGTGTCTCCTGTGCCTCCATACCTGTGCAGCAGCTCATTAATGCGTTTCAGACCTCACTGCTATCACAACAGCACAGCAGATCTTTGTCTATTAACTGACATTCCCTCTGCACTCTGCAGAGAGGATTTTGTTCTTTAAAATGACAAAAGACAAGTTAGTCGCATCAGTGTGTTGCTCGATGACACGGTCTCAAAAGGCACCATGTCCGCAGATGTCAAAACGTCTGTCACATTGCTAATATAATCTTGTACATCTGTTGGATAGTTTTTTTTAATCTAGACTCAGGAGTGAAGCACACTTGGCACTTCTGAGCTGCAAGCCTCACCCACCAGTTTTAACACATGCAACGACAAGAGGGAGAAAGACGGCAAGAAGAAAAGAAAATGATTGCTTCGATTATTCCTATTCGAGGCTTGAGTTATATATCAGCAATCGCTTTAAATCAGAGAACACCACTCCCCACCACAAAGCTCTCATTCAGTATTCACGTGCAGAGCTGACGCGAAGGTGCTTTTAGAATCCCACCACCGAGTTATTTGCCAAATTGTGTTGTCTCTGTTGTGTTACACTTTTGGTATGTACAGAAACGATGCTTGTGCTCGTGTACTGTCACATAATCATGTCCGATAGGCCAGGATGCCTACGCCGTGGCCATTCTCGGAGATCTATCTGCTCGACAGCTGTGAGGTGAGCTGTGTGGTCCGCGCATTCCCTCCCTCACATTTCCCTGCTGTTCATGTCAGTGAACAATGTGTTACAGAGAAAAATGTCTCGCTTTGTGAGAGACTACAGCCTAGAGCTCCACGTGGATCTGTGCAGAGGTGATCCAGGACAATGGATCCATTTTAATGTGCAGAATAACTCCCAGGTTGTGATACTGTAACTCTGCAGGAAACGGACCTAAAGTCAGGTCCATGCATGTGACTTGGAACTGTCCTGGACTCGGATCCAGGAACCTCTCACAGGAGGTGAGCACTTTAATCCTGATTAGTCCTCCTTATCATAGAACGCTTTTAATTGTAAAAATATTATTCAGCAGAACGTTAACGATAGGACACTAAAGGCCACAGCACAAGGTAAGAGCGGCAATTTAGAGTCTCCAAAACCTCAAGCCTTCAGCTGCACCACATAAACCTTTCGTCAGAGAGGCTATTCTGGTGTTCATTCGTGATCGGTCTTTGCCATATTTTTCAGCAGAAATGGGAGGATCTGGGAGTTCAACACAAATGAGGCCGGCTGTGGCAGATGGCGAGCAACACACTGGCGCTGAGATGTTGGAGCGTACGCCGATGATGATGTGCTTGGTTGTGATCGATCAGTGTTGCAGAAAGGCTGAGCTGTGAGCTGTGAGCTGTAGGGTGAAACGAGAGGATGAGATTGTCCACCTGAGTAGCTTTCTGCAACTGGATGAAATATTAATCTGATCATTTAGGATCAGCTGATTCTGAGGGAAGCAGAAGCCAAAGGCCTCTGAAAGGGACATCCATCACACTCACAGTCAAAGGCCCAACACTTTCAATTTTACTACATTGAAATATATACTTTTTTACTGCACAGATGTTCTTTTGTGAAGTGTGTGTGTGAGCGTCTGTGCACGCGCGTGAGGCTTGTTTAATGTACAATATCCAAAGTTGGCGCTGTCAGCCTGGTGGTGAGGACGGGCTGAATCTCTCCCATGGACTGCAGATTAGTCTCTGTCTGTTGCTCAGGGTGAAATATGTAATCTCATATCTGAGGAGTGTGAAGGCGCCAAAGAGGGAGGGGGGGATTCCTGCCATTTATGTGTAACCTTTTAAAAATGGATTTGCATGTGTGACGAGATAAGGGCCGAACCCGATTCTAAAATCTCCACCCCGCCGACAAGTAACCAGGAGGAATAGAAGGTTCTTAATACAATTATAAACACGCTGCGAGCTTATGAGATTCTGCTCTTCCTATTCATTCTTTATTCCTTGAGTGAGTGAGTGTCCACAATATGAGAGCACGCTTTGCATGTGCTGTTTCCCGCATTCGTGTGTGTTTAAGTGTATGAAGGATATATGATGTCTTCCTGCTCCTTACGTAAATAAAAGTATGCAAATGCTTCCATTTGCAAAGCTGATTTTTCTGCAAAGTCTACCTCATGTTAACAGAGCTGACGTGTTGTCATAGATCTGACATGTATGCACACAATGGGATCGCAGCGTGTCTCTGGGTGTCTGCTGCAAACCTGAAGCACGTGTGTGTTTGTTGCTATTAAATTATTGGCTGTGATGTCAGACATGTGATCCTCAGGCTCTGAAAATGTTTCCCCTTCATCCTCTTCTAGTTCTTCGTCTCCCAACGTTATCTTGATTGATTGTGATAAGGAGTCTTACAGATAAGACAGCCGACTGCATCCCAGCCTCAGACGCAGAGAAGGTATCAAACCCCTGCAATCCTGCGCTCTCATGAGCCGCAATGGAACGGCGATAAAGTAGCATCCAGTCGCAGGAAAAGAAGGAACATAAAGATAAAACACACACAGACACACGCGCGCGCACACACACGTACACAATCCTCAAAACATATCCATGGTGGTCTTAAAGAAGCTCTCACTAAAGATTTAAAAGGTTTAAATTCAACTTGTCCGACAGCTTTTAACATTTCACTCCACTGACCTGTAATTATGAAAGCAGAGCCCAGATCAGTTCTAGGTATTTGTGTCTTCCTGTCTTCAACACCATGTTTCCAGACCATGTAATCCTCATGAAATGGAACATCGCCATGGTTACACATGCCCTTGTCGAGGGTGCAGTGACTCCAGCAGGGACTTACGAGACCAGTCCAGCCAAAGATGACAGGCCCTAAAAACCTTCTCCGGGGGCTCGTATTCACCCTCCAATATCAGCAGTATACTACCGACATAAGCGAACACACTTCTGGCCTGAGAGCGACAGAAGGGGAGGCTGATGTCTGCTGCACGGGTGTTGCATAACAACCGTTAGACACAATTGTGGAGGATTTAATGTCCACAGGCACCAGAAGATCCGCCTTTATTGATTCCTACTGAAGTATCACCCGTGTTTATTCATTCCTTTCTAGCAGGTGAGACATTATC
This sequence comes from Pao palembangensis, assembly GCA_015343265.1. Lineage (NCBI taxonomy): Eukaryota > Metazoa > Chordata > Actinopteri > Tetraodontiformes > Tetraodontidae > Pao > Pao palembangensis. Next base: position 10,515,493 of record CM027087.1, on the reverse strand, counting down.
ATTAAAGCGGTAAAACCTGGAACCTTCTTCACAACCGTTGGTGTCGTGAGATTCACGGCATCCTGGTAGAGTTGCTCCGGTTGTTCTTGGGTTTTCCGTGCCGCGGAGCGTGTTAGCAACACCCACGGCACGAAACCTGCTGTAGAGGCTTCGGCAGAGGAGAGGCTCAGAGCTTAAATGTGGAAAGAGCTTCAGAATAGTCAAATTTAGGCAAAACTAGTCAGTCAGGCCCTAAACCTGGGCAACACTCAATAACACCATTAACACAAGGCAGATGTTCAAGGTTGGAAAGGTGCTAATACAGCAACACCTCCGTGGGGGCATGAGCTTATACTTGCACGTCTCGTTCAAAGATGAGGTGAGGTGTCAAAAAAAACACACAGTGGTTTTCATACATTCCCAAACATTTGTCCCTAACAATAGCAGGAAACATTCTAAGGAAGCCATCCTCTCCCCTGGAGCCTCCCCCGGCAGCAGCTCTGGGTGACAGTTCTCATTTGCTGAAGTGCCAAAGGGAGGGTGAGAAAAAAGAAGTCTGACACTGTCTGCCTGCCTACCTTCTCATGTGAATCATTCAAAGCTGTAATAACATCACCGCAGCAATATGCTGCTGCACAGAGGCCGGCGCGACAGCCATGTCCTGACAATCGGACACCAAAGAAAGATGCGGAAAGGTTACATCATTTGCCAAAATAGTGAATGACAAGCAGCAGAGATCAGACCAACGGCCATGGCCTCCTGCAGAAGCAGAACCCTCCAATCCCAAAACATTTCTTTCATGGCGAGAATCAAACTTTTGCTTTGATTCCGCTTAAGAGGATTTTTTTGTCTCTGCAAGCACAGGAAAGGGAGGGATGAGATCAAAATCTAAAAACAGTGAGAATATCATTACAGCGTTGCGCAGCTTCCGAGGTGGGAGAACAAAGCCCCCCATCCTGACGGGACCAACCACCCGACTGGAAGGTTTTTTTTATTTACTGCGTTTGGACTTGCACACATGAATCTGCACAGCTTTGAGGATGTGAGGGATGAAATAATGTTGTCCTACAGACGGAAAAGCTCCAGAGCAGGATTAATAAAACTCATCTGTCCGTTTGTCTTTGGCGGAGAAGGCTTCGGTTTGTGGGGGCCTCGGTGTAGAGTGAACTCCTCCTTAAGGACAGAGAGAAAATATTACTAAATAGGATGAGACGAGAGATCCTGTTACATCAGCACGGTCCCCGTACTCTTTTTTCACCTGTGCCATCCAGCAGCTCAGAGAAAGCTGGATTCCAGAGAGCTGGAACAGAGTTCTCCAGGTGGATGTTACCCCGCACACGCGTGTGCAGCCCTCACGCTCCCATTCACGCCTAAAGGGAAGATCTGCACAAGTTTCTCGGTGCGGACGTTAATTCTCATTGAAAATAAACTCACAAAACGTACAGAGAACAGGTCGAAAGGCCTTTTTGTTGAAAGAGCTCAATAAGTCCAATCACTTAAACCTCTGGGATGTGAGATGAGGGAGAGAAAATCCTCCGCCGCTTGGCTGCCTGCCTCTGGTTCTAAATAATATTTCCTTTCAAATACCCACCGCCTGCCTTGCTCAGTTTCCCAAGATAATTGAAGTTAAACATATCTGTTCTGGCAAATCCACAGAGCGAAGCGGCACACAGAGCGCGTGGAGGAGAAATCCGCTAACGAGTACCGACTGATGAGCCGCACGGCTAATAGGCAGAGGAGCTGTGAAGAATATGAGTGCGAGGGGAGTACATGTGTGCCAGAGGAGGCTCCTCCGGGTCATTAGGTTAGAGACACACAGGGTGGTGCCACCTCATCCTTCATCCTTTCTCTCTCTCTCTCTCTCTCTCTCTCTCTCTCTCTCTCTGTTGGCCGCAGGGCCCAGAGCGGGAAGGTACGGGGGCGCCGAGCAAAGTTGAGCGAACCTGACGTCTGCTGGAGAAGCTGTGACAAATGAAGATGCATGGCAGGGCCAGCGGACACTAATTGTCCACCTACATTTCCAACCGTCCGTCGGCATTCTTGCTGTTTGCGCTCCATGACTGGCACATTTAATACAAGCTGCACAACGGTGCCAATTCCACACCCGCGTTTTCGCACGGCAGCGATGAACAGATAACATCTCAACCTGTTATTATCTGATGTGAGAAGAAGCCGTGATAACACAACAGCGCAAATAGACCCTGGCTAATGCTGACGGAGCACCCCCGCGCCGAAAATGCAGACGGACTTTCAATCATGGCTCTGACAGGTGGGGATGTATTCAAGGGAGAGGATTTTTCTTTCCATAATTCGAAAGCATATTATCAGGGTTTTTTTGTCCCCTGTCAGGGATGGAAAGCAAGATTCATTGGAAAGAGGGGCAGAAGGTGCAAAGAGGAAGACTCGGGGATATATTTAGCCCAGGCGCATGCATGTTTGTAGGGTCTGAGTGATGGAAGAGAAAGCAATGAACTGTAAGCAATGCAGATATTTCACCATTTTTACCCAACACATTTGTTTATTCATTTTTATTAGGATTCCAGAGCTGGTGATAATGTCTGAGCTCACTGGGGCCAGAGCAGCACAGCCGTGCTGTCCCTAACGGTCTGATAGCATTCCTTCCTTAAAAGTAGAAACCCAGATCATTAGATGCACTAAAGAGCAACAATGACGCTAATTAGAGTGAGGAGAAGGTTAATTATCCAATCGACTCCCCCTTAGTTGTTCAAATATATGAAATCATATAAATAAAGTCAGCAGGGGAAGGAAACGGGTCAAGTCGAGCTCGTTTGGCTGCCGCTGGGTGAACGGGTTGTTAGGGCCAAACACTCAGCGCTCCCCTGCAGTTGCAGGGAAGCGCTGTGAATACCTGGCACCCAGCCTCTTTGCTCCATTAACGTAAGTGAGCTATTACACTACAGCGAGATGCTACTTAAGGGCTTCAGAGGCAAAAGGATGATAAAGAAGCCGCATAAGATATTGTCTGAATAAAGACGGTCGTGATTCATGAACTTCCTGCTGCTCTGCTTGGAGTGGGAGCAGCGAGGGCGAGGGATGAATAATAATCATAAAAAAAGGAATAAATAAAGTCGAGGGCTGAAAATAAAACCTCAGTGTGACCGGTGGGGTGATGAAAGCACTGTGTGGCTGATTCATTCGCCTTTTTGTTTTAGACTGATGGGAAATAATCGGGCGTGTGAGTCAGCTGTCCGACCTCAGAGGAAGGTGTGATCTGACCCATCATCATCTCCACAGGTAAACCTGTCTGCAGATGCTGGATGTGAGCTGAGGGGAGAAGCTGATTATCTCTCACTCAATCATCCTTTAGTCAGAGGTGACACCATGACGCTCAGTTTCTGTTTCATTAAAGAAGTGAAAACACACGCAAAGCAAAGGGAGGAGAGGTGCTCTATCGCTCTCACCACCTCTTTTACATCTTTTTAGCCACCTTAATTGGCTGCGCATTAGGAGCCTCACTCTGAGAATTACAGCCTCTTGGTGGGACTAACCAAAGAGTGATGAAGGTGGAGATGAAGGATCTTCACTTCCTGCTCAGAACGCTTACACTTCCAGTGCTCTGACTTGTGATCTACTTGGTCAGTTTACATCAACAACACTCTGAAGACCTTGTGTTGGGAGAGGAGTCCAAAAATGGCACACATGGAGGCAGAAAGCACCGAATCAACCTCCACTTCTCTCCCTCCACTCGGCCTCCATAAAACGCGGCCTAATAGGATTCCTGAGCTTTTCCAGTCACTGCTTCCACTATCACACAGACATTTAAGTGCACTAATCCATGACAAATTGTCTCATCTGATCCATGACAAATCGTCTGAGGGGCCGATAGAGACAAGTGGATGGAAGGGAAGGGGGAGAGGAAGAGAGGATGGAGAGAAGACCAGGCAGAGAGAGAGAGAGAGAGAGAGAAAGAGCGAAGGCAGTTATTGCCTAGTTTTGAGAAAGGTTGTTTTCATTACCTCAAAGGGCACGCTGGGTGATAAAAAGTCCGATCACTCCGCTTGGTACTTAAGCCCACCCTTTTAGCTGCAATTAAAATCCCATGTGGGGGAGGTATGTAGATATTCAGCTTGGTTTTCATCCCTTAATGTCGGAAATTAACATTTAATAAATCAAAATCTCTTTTACGATGCCTGTTTATGCACACCTGCTGCTTTTGCACATGACCCTGACAGATGACCCAGATTAAATCCATCCACTTCTGCGACTCAGGCATCATCTACTTAACTGAGCGCAGTTTAATTGTATTTTCCATTAATTCTGATGATAATTAGTCCCCATAGTCCATCCAGGTTGCACAGTAGCTGATTTAATTACCCAGCTAAAACACAGAGAGCCTGTATGCAAAACCAGTCCCACGAGTGTGGATAAATTTACCTTCTTTAAAAGAGTTTTATTAAAACTTCAACACCTGCAGAAATCCCCGGAAAGGACTCCGGAAACAGTCTGTCTTTACTAAAGTTTAGCTGTGGAAATGAGCTGCAAAAAGGCTGTGAAACTAATTGTTTTCACATCTCCAAACACTGCCACAAAACTGTCAATCTCCTGGAGCCATCCATCTGAACAAGAGACAAAAACAATAAATATAAAGCATTCATGTGAGAAATGCTCCCACTCGAGCCTCGTGTGGAAAACGACAGACATCCAAAATCAAGTTTAAGGTTGAGTTCAGAAATTTGCATCTGTCATTAGCTAAAAATCCAAATCGGCTCTTTCTTAGGTGAAGCTGAGGGACACCACTGCTGGCCTTTCACACACTCTGACTGGAAACACTCGTGCAGAAGCCAGTTTTCGGACTTCAGTCAGGATGATTTTCAGAGTGCCCAGAATTCTGCAGCAGCAGACGCTCATCTATTTAACTGCCCTTTAACTCTTCAAATGGAAGGAAATATGGAAGAAAATAGATAAATACACAAAATTCTTGAGGAATTCTTAATTTTGACAGGCTTCACTTTGAAACTGGTGAAGAAACAAGGATAGACGGCGAGATCCAGGATGTTTCGGGTGTTTTTGTGGAGAAATAATTTTAGCACTTTGCTTTGCTGACGTGGCCGACAAACAATTGCAGCTAAATGTCGAATACACACACTGCTTTGGATAGCTACAGCTATCAACTCTGATTTCTTCTCCTTACTGTAAAGCTTTAAAAAAGGACAGTGTTTGGTTGTTGCTCTGTGGTTCAGCTGTTATGTTGCTGTTTTTAGGTCAATCGATGGCTTAAAAAAGCCAACAACTGCTGACATGCACACCCCCAAACTAGAAATCCACCACTGTGTTGGAGAAAATGTCTCCCTTCATCATCACACACACTCCGGTCATGTATTTTTATTTCTTTCCATCCATTCTGAATCAACTTAAACACCGTGTGACATTTATTCAGGAGCTGGTCACGTTCGCAGCCTCTGATTACCCCCCGACTGTTGAACAAAAGGCCAGTAATGCAGGAGCTTTAATCATATATGAGTGCACCCTCTGTTCTGGAGCCGCGGTTTTTCTGCGCAGCGATCAGCCTTTTCTAAAGATCTGAGAACATCTCGCCACACATAATAAATCATAATTAAACAAAGGGGCATTCTTCCATTCAGACTGGCCCCGTGGGCCCTGACGCGCCACACGTGCAACACGACTAAAGTAACGGTGGTATACGAGAGAAGAACTTTAATTTTAGCTTCTGTCAGCAGCACAGTGAGGGCGTAAACTGGTTCCACCTTCACTGACTTGTGATGAAGTCTAATACTCCGAGCTGTCAGGACTGTCCTGGTTTGTGCAGCAGTTTGGTCCAACTGTGCTGGCAGGTGAGTGTGTGTGTGTGTGTGTGTTTGTGTGTGTGTTGTCAGATTCAGCTCATCTGTCAGTGTAGTGGATTATTTCTTGAGAGACCAGAATTGGCTTCCCTGAATCAGGCCGCCATCAATCTTCCACAGCGGCGGCTAGGCGCCGTAGAGCGGAGGCTCATGGGAAGCAGAGCAGTAATGCTTCTCGAGCAGGTGACGCTGCAACCAGGCGGGTCCTTCCCTGATCTCCACTTCAGCACCAAGAATAGGAAAATAATGCAATCCGGTGACGTTTATCTCTTTGGTTACGTTTTCGATTTAAACATCAGAATTCCTTAAACGGCAATTGCTGCTTCTGCCGGCTGGAGGATTAGGTCTGTGCGGAGCTGCACGCTCTACACTCCCTTCCACAAATACCCACACAGCCATTTGTCTTTATCTCTGTCAGTGGGTGAGGAGTTCTTGTACCGTTCAGACAGCCGGCAGGCCTCCATGCCAACATGCACATTTATGTCAGGTGGTGCTTTAAGTGGTTCCGTATGTGACACCGCCGCTTCGCTATTTTACCCTGTGGCAAACCGCAAGTATTCTCGGCTATCTGAGAGCCCTCGCAGGCTGTCGGTTCTCTCTCCCAACCCCTCGGTGCTATTTCTGTGCACCGTGTGGCTGCAGTGCTGTATGCTAGCACGTGATTAGCATACAGCGGGCTGTGACGGTAACGGCAGCGCCTGTTCGGGTCGAGGAAAAAGTCAACCGAGTCAGCTGGTGACACAGATCAATGCTGCTGAGCCGGAACACACCAGTCAGCAACTAAACAGCCCCCAAATCTGATCAGCTCTGTCGCTCAGGTGTTCAAATACAGCGTTTTTCTCTCTCACAACAACCTGCTTGGGTGCAGGGCGCTCAGCAGACACAGACACAGCAGGGGGCGAGGAGCGAGCGGAGGGAGGGTTTTTTCCACAAGTCAGGCGGTGGAATCAGAACACACAAACAAGGACATGAGGCACTGCTCTGGACAGCTTACATCCCTTTTATTTAATAATGTTCCAAATTAAGACGTCGTTTCATTTTCTAATCAAATGAAATGATTTCACCACTTTACAGCTTCTCTTCACAATATGGCACATTTTCACCATCTTTCAGAAAATCAGGAGCGTTATTGAATTACAGGAAAACAGCATGAAACTGAAGGTTTTTCAGACATTTTTCCTTTTTTTTTGCCATGTCCTACATAGGCACATCTATTTATATCTGAGGGTTCTGGCCTCAGTGAAACCAAAGAGCTGCGCAAATTATAAAATCAATTCCAATTCAAATATTCATCATAGCATTTCAGTTCGGAGAGGGTCGTTCTGGTTAGATCGGTTAACGCCACTCCACGGTTGAGGAAGATTGATGTCAGCTTAATCCTCTTAGCAAAACATGATATACAGTAAATTGTACAGTTGCTGAGCAGCAGCTGAAGGGTAAAAAAAATAAAAAATAAAAAAAACGTTTTCTTCAAGCTTCCAGCACAGCGAGAGCGTGATCGCCCAGAACCTGAATATTACGCATCTCCAGATTACAGCTATCAGCACCAGTCCTTCAGACTTCATTTATTTTTCCCTAAAGTTTTCCAGGATATTTGTGTGGTGATATCCCAGATTTCATTGTCTTTTATTTTTAATGTCGGAACACACGTGATGGCGTGTTTCCTGTGCAGCCAGCGTGTTGGCTGATCCATCCGACGGGAGGCGTTCAAGACAACCCACAGCTACAAGTCCTCTTTACATGAATAACTCTCTACCTCAAATATATGTGTGTGTGTGTGTGTGTGGGGGTGTGTGTGTGTGTGTGTGTGTGTGTGTGTGTGTGTTCCCCCTTCCTCCCTTTTGGGACCCCTGCATTATTCAGCAGACACTTGCACTTCCTTGTAAATCTTTGGCACCAAGCTCTTGCCAACCAGTCATAAAGAAAGAACAGGAGAAAAACTGGGAGTCGGCCGTTAAGAATTCATCCCAAACTCTCTGCCACTCATCCCTCCACCCCTCACGCCAATTAATGAGACCGAGTGGCTTTGAGAACTTTCTATCATGGCTGGGATTTTCACGTGTCAGCACTTCCGGAGAAAATGTAAGCCGGTTTGCCGACGTGTCGCTTAAAAACCATCTCTGTTGGAACGCCGACACAGAAAATTCAACGCCGGATTTTGCTTTGCTTTTCTGTGCTTTGCTGCGTCTCCTCCCGATGACGTGCCGCCGCACAGAGCGAGGCGAGGCGGAGATAGCATCAGTGTTCAACAGTCGTTTCTGGAGGGAAGCCTTCTGTAGGAGAGTTGAGCATGGAAGTCGTGCTCATTGTTAGCAGCTTACAGAAAGCTTCTGCCTCGGAAAAGCGCCGCTTCCCCATCATCCACCAAGGCCTACGCTGGTAAGCTTCGCCATAATCTAAGAATTAGATTTGCCTCAGTCTCTACCCCCTCCTTCTGCCCCCTACAGGGCAAAAGGCATTGGGGGCATAATTGCAGAACATTTCCAGTGCAAAGGAGGGAAACATTTGTCACGTCCTCCTAAGCAGCAGTGATCAAAGCTCCCTTAGCTACCAGCACAATAACGCTGAATTCTCGCCTACTCATAATGGCCTGCCAGCGAGATTCCGGGTGTAGCTGTGATGAATCTCTACACAGAAACCATCTCCCTTTGAGCTAATCCTGGGTTTTCATGCTGTTCTTGAACTCAGGCTAACAACATATGCACACACTCACTAGAGTCCTGCCATCAATAGCTCTGAGTGTGTGCGTGACTAACAATACACAAGTAACTGGCAATCAGCGGCGCCGTTAACAGTCTTGCTCTGCTCATTCTGACTGCGAGCATGATGAATCATGGCGTTACAGTTCAGCACCGCAGCACGGCGGCGTGTTGCCGTCGTGTTCGGACAGCTGCGGCCCAGAACCCTGACCCGGGCCGCGCCGGCGCAGGGAGAGGTTGACAGGCGGTGGCACATACCCAAGGTGAGGATGTCGGTGTGGCTGGGCCGCGCCACGTGGTGCTGCTGGATGGTCTGGTAGAGCGTGGCCTGGCAGAAGAGCAGGAAGCCCAGGCTAATCCACACGGCCAGCAACCAGGACATGGTGATGGGACGGAGCCTGCGGCAGGTGGGAGAGAGGGAGAAATGGACAGAGTGTTACGACCCGTCTACCACACACAAACCCTCTGAGGTCAGAAGGTCTGTAGGATGAGTCAAGATGTAGATGATCTGAAAGCTGGTCGTGCCGATTGTCCGATAATCTCAGATGCTCTCAGAGTTTCAGAATAAACAGTCATGGAGGAGCCTCCAGCTCAGCTGACAGCTGCTGAGAACCATCATATGGAGACACGCCTCATCCCTCAATGAAAAATGAGGCTCTCCTCCTCTCCAGGCGTTACTGTCTCCCCACAGTGGAAGTTTAACCTCGTAAGGCCGCCTCCGCTAAACAAACAGTTGTGGGAGGCGTCAAACTCCGAACCAACAACTTTCTGTGTGTTTATGCTGGACTGATTTTGCAGCAACTTTGTTATTTTAATAGATCAAAGTTCTCCTGGCTTTGCAGCAGGAGCAGGACCCTGAATCTGGGCTGACCACCAGTAGCTGCTTGTTTGATCCAAGTGGGCCAGTCTGTGTCCTGATGTGCATCTGAGATTACAGCTCTGGTCTAAATGGCTCCTGCGCCCTCGGTGACATTGAGACTGATTAATATTCTACAAAAATTAAGCATATAATTAGGAAGAGCACATTGTAAATCCCCACCCCAGCAGTAAATCCAACTTAATCCCGCGGTTTTGTGCAAATGTGAACTGGTCCCATGAGCATGCCCCTCCTGTTTTTGTTTTTTTTTATTATTATTTTTTTTCCTCAAACCACACATCTTCCCTGCTGATGCACATTCAGAGGCATCGCGGCGCTTGCGTGGTTAGCAGCGTGTTGCGTGAAGACCCGAGAGCTCGACTCGGGTCTTCCGAAGACGGTTTGTCTGAAAATTAAACGTGGCTGGAACCGCTGGAGGCGAATGCGCACGACGCGAACTTATGGGAGGACAGGAGCAACACAGTCGGTTCTTTATCGTCTCTACGCGTCTTCGTGGCGCAACAGACCCCCCTGTTTTTCCAGAAAGATCCATCTGATTTCCCCCATTTTAAAAGAACAGCAGAGGGTCGAGTGTGAGTTATAGTGGAAGCAGACAGCAGACACACCTGCAGGCACCTGTGTCTACTTATCACCTCAAATCAGATATTCCTTAACTTTTTTATTACCTGATTCCCCTAAAGAAGAAGAGCGTTCACGTTCATCACATGTAAAACATTTATGTTAGTGTAACAATACCGACGCAAAGACGTCGTTTCAAGAAAACAGATTAATTTAAATGATTTATTTTCATGCGGAGAATCAGCTTTACGCATCGATTTTTAATACGCATCAAACGGTGTTGCTCATGTCAAACCCTGCTCGTCACCTCAGGTTAAACCCCGGAGCCTCCTCACACTCTTACCTGAGCGGAGTGCGCAGAAAGGAAAGAGCTCAGTCGGAATCACCGCCCGCCTGCTGTCCAGCAGACTCAGTCCTCTGTCTTAAATCCATTCATACTTTAAAGCCGCTGGAATTCCTGTGAAGCGCGACGCACGCACACGTAGGGCCCCCCCAAAAAAGATTCACTTCTTCTTAAAATTATCTCCTCTGGCTCAGTATCTGTGGAAATCCGCGTCACCAGAAGAGAAGCAGCCGGGCGTCTAAAAGTGGCTGGGCTCTGACTGATGGGATGGCGCTCATGTCACCACTGTGTCGGCCACGCTGGAACAGATACTGCCCCCCTTCTGCCGTCTCTCCCGTCAGTAGAACTCCTCCGCTGCGCTGACAGGGAGCTAATTTACCTCCTCTACTTGTCGCCTGCGCCCCGCGCTCTCGTGGAATGACTGCTCTGCCTGCTCCCGGCTGCGTCTGCTCATGGAGAAGCTGTGCGCCCCGGTCTCCTCGCCGACGCACTAAGTACAGAGAGCGTGTCAAAGACGCAGGTCGTGCGTGCGGGAGCCTGTGTGTGGAAAAAAAAAAAAAAAAAAAAGAAAAGAAAACGCACCGAAGCCCAGCTGGGAAGAGAGCGAGGACTGAGAGAGAGCTGGATCACATGCCTTAAAGCGAGACTGCCCACTTCTGCATCAGGACATCATTGATTGCAGTGTGTTCCATCAGCCCGCCCTTCCACACATCATAGCCCCCCGGTTCCAGCCCCGGCCAGGAGACGCGGGTGGTGTGTCGCCCTCAGCTCGCTGCCAGTGCGTCTGAGCGAGCTGGAGAGGGTGTTGGGGGAGAAGATGACATCAGTGTGCCTCTTTTAGTCATTGCCTTCCAGCGTCTGAGGGCTGAAAGTGAAATGTGCTCAGAGCATTGTACTTTTAATAGAAAGCGGAGCGCTCCATCCAGGCTTGTGTGACAAGTGAGGCTTCTTTGCCACCACCTGTCCTCTCTGGATGTTTCCCACCTGTCAGCTGCTGTGATGCCCATTGTCATTTGTGTCTGCATGCATTTGTGCCAGTTTCCACTAGGCTTGTTTGTGTTTTTCCATATGCTTCCAACGCCCCCCCTCCCCCCCCCTTTAGTGTATTATACTTCTGATCAGAAATGTACGGTGGTTGCCAGTCCCACGCACCTGCCATTCGTGACTCACAGCCTGACAAACGAACCCTCCACCGCTCACAATGGCGCACTTCTGAGGGGCTCAAGGATCCAGCAGACAGCGAGGATGGCGGCGGTGCTGTCGGGGGGTACAGATAGATGAACCCAACGCTGAATGTCAGAATATCAAGCTCGTGCGAGAGCGCTGGCTGCGGCCTTCACGGTCGCTTTACAAAAAAGCAGCCATAAGGACCTGCAGCACGATCAGCTTCTGATAATCTGATAATCTTTGGGATAATAATCATCAGGACCCCAGTGGGTGGTCACTGTGTCACCTCTGCATCTCTGTGATGTGATCAGACAGACAGATGTTCACGAGCCCACAATGGGGTGGGTGGGTGGGGGGGGGGTTAATGTAAAAGTGGTGAAAAGGTTCACGTCGCGGAGTAAATACGAGCCTGGTTACACCCTGACGATGCTACGCTGCTTTGTTGATTAGCAACAAATGGGCTTATTTTCACTCGTGCCTGGTTGCAGATATCTTCCTTTGTGAGCGCCGTTAATAGCCTTCACGCTTGGATTTCATTTTGTCCTCATCATTTAATGTTCTTACGACGCGTCCCACTGGACTGAGAGGAAGCGGGCCCACAAACAAGCCTCGGCAGGCCACTTATTACTGGAAGGATCCAATTACAACATGTTCCTCGCGGCTACGTGCGCTATCAACATGACCGTCCTTTGTGTCTCATTTGTAGATTTCTTGTGGCCTCCTAATTTTCTTCCCTCTGTCACTCTGGGCAGAGCTGAGAGAAACTGTCCAGGACAACGCGGATGCTGCGCTGCTGTCGTGGCACCATGTCTGTGTTGCGTCCTCTCAGGAGCTTCCATCATTTGCGCACAGCTGTCGCTGCAGCCTGTGCCAGGACCCAGCCGCTGCCGGCCAATCACCAACCAGACTGGGTTTGGAACTGGACAGTCTGTTGAAAGCAGCCATGCCAGTATCCCCCAGTGCTCTGCAGCTTCCTGTCTCGTCTTGGTTCTGTGACTGGGTAATCAGAGCTGTAATTCAGACCCGCTAACAAGAGCTTCAAACTTTTTCTGAAGAGTCAAGTCGGCATCAGGTTTTTCTTTTTCTTTTGATGAGATGAAATTGCATCGCTACACTCTGAAAATGGGAAGAAACACATGAGGACGCAAAGACAGGAGGAAGACGAGTGAGGAAGATGTCAAGTCGAAGAGGGAGAGAGAAATTTCATTTGGAAGAACTCTAACCTTAGCTACCAGCGGCGAACGATAAACGGAAGGAAATTATTAATGAAATCGCAGGAGGTCATTATTATTATTACATTCACAGGTTCCTGATTTTTCTCACAGGTTGTTGTTACCGTGGAAACCTCACTTCAAAGAGACTTTTGAGTTGATATTGCTGAGTTTTGCTCCGCACACCAGCCTTCACCTTTTTTTTTCTTTAATGAACTCATCATGTGAGAATAAATATCTGCTGGGGCGCTCAGAGGGAGTGATGCATGGTTCAAAATAAATAAATAAAACAAACATCTCAGGCTGCGAAATCTGTAACTGCATCCCAGAGAGATGATGACACACTTCACCCTACAATTGGACCATTCCTGCTTAATGGAATAATGTGTATGTTCAGCAACAATGTGACACATGACACAGCACAGCAAAAATAAGCATTCAGGGCTAAATGGAAGAAGGGAAGATAATTAATACAGGGCAAGAGGCGCTTTTCTCTTCCTAATGTTGTTTTAAAGCATCAAATGATTAGTTAGTTTGTTCATTCAGTGTAAATAAATTTTTTCTTCAGACAAAAAGGGCTTTCATCCCTACATTTATCAAATACTGGTGACATTGCATTAATATAAAGCTTTATTTTTCTAAGAAAAACATCCATTAAATCATAGCAAAACAAAAAGATTGAAATGATTAGTAATTATTATGCTTTTCTGTTAATTTAAGTCCTCTGTTTTGTCATTTCTCTTTACTCTCCACAATTCAATTCAAGTGGTCTGTTAATGAGCTAACATTTCTAATGTTAGTAGTAATGACTCTAATTGTTGTGATGCTAATTCTTTCTGGGTGTCCTGATTCATCACCTAGCTGCTGATTATCTTTTTTTTTCCGCCTCAGGGGCCACTAGTGAGTCATAATAAGGAACGTTTTTTTTATTTACCTGGGATTTTGAAAAACCTTGGCGCGTTTCCACTAGATTACCCGATTAAAAGTCTTCCCTTGACTAGGATATGTGGCAGTACCCCTCCTCCGTACGTCATCAGGCTGATTGAAATACATTTTGCAAAACGTTGAGGTAAGGTGCAAACACAGATTGAATTTCCTTTCCCTAAAATCTTGTAGGCACAAAACCAACAGATCAAACCCCTCTGCCATCAGCCCCGAGCTCTCTGTATCGGTGTCACCGCACTAGATCTTCCTGCTGAAGTCCTCACAGGCTCTCGTTCTGCACTGCCTCCAGCAAAGGTCATGATGTCAACCTTGGAGGTGTTTGAAAAAGGCTGCACTGGTCTCCTGCACACTAGGACGTACATGAGTCGACCAGAAATCTCTTGTTTTTTTGCCTTCTTGCTCCCCCAAATAAGAAGACATCACCTTGTGATCTGTGGAGATCTCTGATTGGATCACAGCAGAGCTGCTGCAGGTTACCAACCTTTATGGATTTCTTGGCTGCTTTCTATACTCCAAAACACGCTCAACGTGAAGGTTATCTGTGGTTGCAAATAGGTCAGAAAGTCTGTGTTGGTGATGTGCGGTTGGTGGTGGGAATGGGGGGTGTGGGGGGCCCTCCAGAGGTCCCAACTGGGCTTTTCTTCCCCTGCTGGTCCAGAATGGAGGAATAATTGAGCAACTATATGGCTGCCATGGAAATACCCCGTTCACAGAACAATAAAAATGTCCTCTCCCTCTCGCTGTAATTGGACCAGGGATGGTGGGCTGGAGTTCCAGGCCCCGGAGAACGCCTGTGGAACGCCGCGCTCTGCACGCCACCAAGAAATAGATGAGACAGGGGACCTCACCGGAGGAGGGAAAAATAGGTTGGTAAAAATGAGTGATGCTGATAACATCCGCAAAATAAATAAATCAAAACTTTCCACTTCTGAGGCGGCAGACTTACTCAGAGCGACAGCCTTCCAAATCCCACGATGCCACCTAATTGAAATTGGCGGCCTGATGACGCAGACAGGAGTCGGGAGGTTCCGGCTCAGAGCTGCCATCCGTACGCACGCACATGGATTTACCAGTGAGATGTGAGTAATGGAGAAACGCAGCAATCGGCGCGCCTCCTTTGAGTATTAGCGGCTGTCTGTAAACACCAGGAATAAAATATCCTGTAACAAAATGTCCAATTTACATTATTCTCACATCCAGCTTTGGGTGTTGTGCTCAGGGATGTTGACATAATCTGTAAACAAGACAACCGAATATTAGTGCTGCATAAATGTAGTGTGTAAGCACACAGTTATCTTACTCTTGCACATTTAAAGGTGAATATGACTGTAATTATAAAGCTATTCAGTTGTCAGATACGGACTGTGGAGCTAACGTCATGGTCGTATCTGTTAGGCCGTTTTCTGTTGCTATCGTTTTGTTTGGGTTTTTACATCATTCATATCAGGTCTTTGTGAATTTCTCTTGAGATCAATAAAATATCTATCTATCTATCTATCTATCTATCTATCTATCTATCTATCTATCTATCTATCTATCTATCTATCTATCTATCTATCTATCAGGATTATCTGGTTTTCAGGTTTGTTCCTGATCCACCATATATCAGTCCTTCTCCACCTTTGACTCGCTCACCCTCACCTGTATCTCCTTCATCTCTGACCCATCCTGGTCCTTTAGTCAGACTGCTGACTCTTCCATGACTGCCTCTGTTGTTGTTGTTGTTGCTGCTGCTGTTTTTCGGGTTAACGTTATTCTCTTGGTTCTGGATAGACATCTGGGCTGTGTCTTGTATTTTCACTCTAACCTCTTGTTTGGAACCATCCCGGTTCCAGTGAACTCATCAGTCTGGGACTGGTCTGACTCTCATGTCTGCACGTGGATCCAGATGCAGTTTTGTGCGTCTTTCTAATATCAGCTCTAATGAAAATGACAAATTAACCAAACTTCTGCTGTGTTGCATCACATATGACCAAAATGAGAATTTTTTTTTTTTTTTTTTTTTTTTTGTGCAAATACTCATCTCCGCCTTTGTTGTCACCACAGCAACAGTAACAGCCCCAAATTGACTGTATGCGAGGGTAAGCAGGGTAGGAAAATGAGTTACTTGCGGAGAACGAGATCGACCGCCACCTGATCTCGTTATTTCACTGTTAACAAGTTCGGCTCACGGAGAATAAAAAAATGTCACAGCAGACTCCCACGCTGTGTTTTTCTCATTATTCCTCTTTAATTGGAGGATGTGCACAGCGTAGAGCGCTCGCACTCACCTGAATCCTACACAACTGCAAGCGCTTCGTTGCAGCCTCCAGTGCCCCACAGTTTCGCCCCCATTATCTTAGAAATGAGATGATTTCTTTGTGTCTGGGCATTTGTTGAATCCATCGGGTCTGATCTAGATCTGACCTGAACTAAATTCCCTTCGGGTCACATTGAATGCACACGGTTTCCAGAAGAACACACTGAGACTAAAGAGAGACAGAGAGAGAGAGAGAGAGAGAGAGAGAGAGAGAGAGAGAGAGAGAGAGAGAAGGCTGCAGCTGAGCCCGTGGATGCAGGTGCATTATTGTGGAAGTTCATTTGAGAGCCAACGGAGCAGTCCAATCTTCATCTGAAGACAACAAAAGCACCCAACCTGCACGCTGACCTGCGTCATGCTAGCTTGACACTTTAGCGGGGGGAGAAGGATCCCTGAGGGGACTTTTCCACTGCGACCTTTGACCCTTGTGTCCGCCAACCATGAGGTCTCAAGATGTCCATCCGTGGCTCAGACAGGAGCAACAGATGGATAAGAGAGGAAGATATGATGGACAGTAAGGTGGTGCTGGTGGTGGTTGGGGGCACATTTGCGCCCATGACTCAGCAAGTCAGTGACATACGCAGCGGTTGAATGCCTGTTTTCCATCAGTCAGAAAACCAGGGTGTTCATTTTCCATCTGATGACAATTCTGATCTCTCAAAAGTAAAGTGAAACCTTGACAAAAAACCCTCAGCCGGCGCTGAATGCCAGATCCTCAGAGTTCCACCCACGAAGAATCATGTTTTCCATTCCAGCCAGAGAGGGACTGCCGGCTGCTTATTGAGAAGCAGCGGGATGACAAGCACACATGAACATTATGGAGCCCACATCTGTCCAAATGACACACAAAAATCAAGTGTAAGCACAGCCCTGAGAGACGCGCTGTGGCTTCAACATGTTTTCTCATCACTTCAGCCGGCACCACTGCTGCATTCACGTCTGCTTTAACTCGCCCTGAGTGGCGTGACAGAAAGGCAGAAAGTACGCTCGCCCTCCCAGATGCTGCGAACTTTCTGAAAGGTCATTACAGACACTCGATTCCTCAGATGATGGTAAGCCAGCCGGCCGTGGCGCACCGCTCAAGCAAAACAAAATCTCTTACGAGCCTCAAAGGAAAGGGAGGCGTCCAATTCCGCCTTCCTTTCAGCCGCTGTCCGGCAGGCGCGGAAGTGAAAGGAGCAAGATTGAGACGGAAGAAAGCGGAAGAGATTGAGACATGCAGAGGAGAGGTGTTTGGTGAGGGGCAGTGAAGGGTGGCGCGGAAACGGGCCAGAGTGGATTCAAGGATACGGCAGTAGCAGCCAGAGAAAAGTGGGGAGGCTGTGATGGATTTTCTCCATTCAGTTTCCCTTCTTCTCCTCCAGCAACGTAGCGGTTATTTACTGCTGCCTCCTCATTTCACAGCGGGGCGGCAGGGAAATGAGCTTTTAAGTGGGATACAATACATCACCTCCTGACACTGACACCGGTAGTTTTGCTGGATGCCATCTTCTGATGTTGCCTTTTAAGATCAATTATTTATGCAAGTATTGAAATTCATTAGGGCTAATTGCGGCACGTCGCCACTGTCATCCATCATGTCAACATCACCTGGGAAAGAGGTCCCAGCATGAAAAACCATGGCAAATTGCAGCTATACCTCCCTTAAACCTGTCCACGTTCAGGCGGAATGCTCTTTTAAAAACTGTTTTTGAGAACTTGCGGAACTTCATCACAGTCTCTTCCTGCCACATTAAGTCGCAGCGATGCGTCGCTGCGTCGCTGCGTCGCTGCGCCGCTGCGTCGCTGCTTTCTTTGTACGGTTTAACTTCCAATAATGAGACTCATTTTGAACCGGAGCTGAAAGCACCTGGAGCTCAACGAGTGAATGAAATTGTCATCCGGCGTGGAAATACAGTGTTTGCGTCCTGTTGTTGCACCGTCCCCGCTGCTAGAGCTGTCATTGTTCTTAGCGAAACACAAATGAGAAGCGAAGGCATTGTGAGACCATACATGAAAATAACCTTTACTACTCAAAACATGTCAAATGTATTATACAGAAACATAATATTCCACCTTTTTTACTGCACTATCCAGAGTTTATGCAGTCGGTGGACTTGTTGGTCCTCTCGGTAAATTAAAGGACACTCTGGTGTGATGGAACTTCATCTAAAATCCATTAGACTTTAGAGGTAAACGCATTACAGACATTTTCCTCGAATGGGGGGTGTTCCTGACTTTCTCCTCGCTCGCCTCACGACACACAAATGCAATTAGGGTTAACAAGTCTGGGTCGGATGGATGGACTTGGCGCAGCAGCAACTCGACGTGGCGGCTAATATGTTAAGAGGCTATGTGAGGAGGGAAAGTGGGATGGCAGAAAAATGAACGATGGCGAAACGATCGTGGCGAACGAGCGGGAGACGGCAGCCAGAGACGAAGAACGGTGAAAAGAGGATAGAGAGGACTGATTGACAATTTACATCCTCTTCAGAGAGGTATCAGGAGACATGATTGAATCCAGTCAGGCTGAACCCATTAGAGACGGAGGCCGGGCGGAGAGCAATTCGGCGGCGGCACGGCATCCCTGTTCCTCACTGGCCGCCATTAATATTCATGCTGGGACCGACTTATTGAGGCAGAAGAGGGGAAAAGAAAAGGAAGACTGGAGTGGGTCTGCATTCATCATCTGTTTCCCACTTTTGTCAGCTGCTGAAGTTCTCACCTGCTGCCGTCATCAGTCGCTTTAACCCCGGCTGCTCACATTTGCATCAGCTTTTCACGGGTCAGTTTGTCTATAAATTGGTTTCAGATCGAGGTCTTGGAACATCTCAAACCAATTAAAAGCTCTGGGGAAAATGTTGAAACAGCAGTGGGTAAAACACAAAACATGTTTGCATTTTAAACAGGTGAAAAGGCCTCCTCAGCGTTCAGCCACGGTTGCGTCTCAAAGATGTCGGAATGCACTTCTAAGGGGATATATGAACCTCTTGAGGGGGATGTGAAGATAAAGAGTCTGTGGGCAGCTGGGAACAGTTCCGAACAGGTGTCCCCTCCCCTCATTTCTCTTTTCACCCCACCCAGCCAGTGGATTGAGGGCAGCCTGAGTTTGACACAGTGACAGAGGAGGTGGTGTCTTCCTTGTGTCCCTATTTATCTCACAAACGCAGTGCACATGCCCAAAGCTACAGTGCTACAGCAGCTTTCTTCACCAGCCATCTGTCGGGGCCAGCCAAGGTGAAACTCAGCTCATTCGCTTTCTTCTTGGGGCTGAAAAATTAGGAATTACATTTGTTTGGACTGAAAGCACCGGCGGGTAGTTGAGCCTTAATGAGATGGAGGTGGAGTCCCTGAAACTAAAATGATCCCCCTTTCCTGCCATGCAAAACAGGCCAAGAGAGGGGTAAAAAGGGGGGGGTTCGTTCAGGAAATAGCCCGGAGAACGTTGGCGTGGTCCCTCCTGTCCTGCACCTCGCAGGAGTGTGCTCGCTCACCTGCTAATTTGCCCCGTAGACTGTTTTGATGGAGGCTGCCGTGGCGCCACTAATCCAGTTATTGTCCGTTCTCTACATGCTTTGATGCAATTATGACATTTTATAAGCCAATTTGGAGCAATTCAAGAATCCAGGAAGCCCCATGGAATAAATATGAACTCATAAATATCAAGGTCATTTCAAAGAAATATAATTAGATGAATATTTGTTCTGTGGATCAGACCAAAGATATCACCTTCCACTTAGCTTTGCCCTCCTTTCTTTCTCTCTCTCTCTCTCTCTCTTCTTTGTCCCTGAGGTTTAAAATAGTCAGAAGGATTATGTTTGAGTTATGAATGTCCCAATTAGCATGAGCTGGGGGAGAGAGTCCTGAAAGTGCTGCTCAAATGTCTGCCACACTGAGAATGCCAGGCCAGTTTTTATTTAGGTGGACTAATGCAGATTATTGACGTCTCAGAGACCAGGATTAGGTCAGATATACTTCACTGGCTAATGTGCGCCTAATGGTTCCATTATAGATTAACCATAAAAGGGGACGATCATAAATATTGCTGGATTTTAAAACATTTATGAGTGAAATTCGAAGCCTTTGTTCCTGAGGAGGCAGATTCAGATCAGCAGCTACAGCCTCTTGTTTTAGACAGAGGATATCTGAAAATTCCAAACTGTCACTGAGCGTCATCCGTCTGCCTCCTCACCCTGAACGGTCGAGTTGAACTGAACCAAAAACCAGTGTGGGAAAAAAAAAAAAAAAGCAATGAGTCCGTTTTATCCATCATCTGAAGACGGAGACACTGGGGCTGCCTATTTATCACCAGCAAATTAGACGTGTTCATTGCACGCTTTTCCCTTTTAAACAGTGTGATGAATCAACCGCTGGCTCAGATCAGCCGTGTTTTTTTATATCTACATTCATCTTAGTGCTCCCTGTTTTGCTATTTCGCCTCATCCTCTCGCACATTATCGTGCCGATAGATAAATGCATCCCCTCTGTCTGGGCTTATCTTTCATTCTCCCTATGTCTGATTTAGGCACAAGCAGGTACTTGTGCACACACACAGGCAAAAAAAAATAAATAAACATTTGTTTAAGCTAACATTGCTCTCTGCCCCCCTGCTGTGAGCTGGGTCAGGAAAGAGGCCAATAGCACGTGTCCATCAGATCGCTGCTCTGCAGTCAATTAACTGGCGTCTGTGCAAATGAACAGAACAAGGGTGCAATCAGCTCCAATCTGCTACTAAACTCTGCCTTCAGATTCATTTATTAAAGCGTGCGGCTAAACCGACGCAACTGGATGAATCCTAAGTGGTGGCAGATGGATGGTGTGAAGAATCAAGGTCCGGCCATTGCAGGAGAGGCAGATAATAACCACATGGGGCAAAAGATACATAAGTCACGCCAATTTGTCCCTGCCTGCAACGCCTCCTCTATCCCTGCATCGCCCCAGAAGTGGCATTATGGGAGCGAGCCGTGTGCGTTACGAGCCATTCTAATTAATTACCTTCCCGTGGCTACAAACACAGCTCCAGTCACTCTGCACCGCTGCCCCCGAACGCTAATCCAGGAAATCCATGCTGACACCCCTTTCAAGGCTATCCTCTTCCCTTAGCATTCATTTCTCGCCGCGTTAAAGCCGGACTGGTGATTTTTTAGGTCAGGAGATAATTTCCCAGGTGAGATCTGTCTCCCGCAGATCAAGCTGAGCTGCAGGAGGAGCGGAGGAGTCCACCTGGACCTCCTCGCCTTAAGTTTACCGATCATCTCGCACCTCTTTCTTTGCATCCATTTATCCAGCAATAACCTATAAGTTGTATCCAGTTGTATCCTTTGGCGAGGATGGATGCCCGAGCTCGTCGACTGCCATTAGAATAGTTTCTGAAAGCAATCTGACTGCATAATCAATGCTAGGATTCTATGCCCTGCTCCTCCAGTTCTCACAGTTCGCATGTGTTTTTATTCACAATATTCCATCACTTCCGTCCTTTTAAATTAAGTTTGCCTAGTTCCTCTTTAAACTAGCAGACTGTGTTTTAACAGCCATAGTAAAACACATCTTAAAACCAGAAGCGTAATCCAACCCAGCTCGGTGACATTAGGAATAAAACTTTCAAATAAAATCCATGTTCCTGTTACTGCTATATTTCATTTCAGCGGCATTTCATTTTCCGGCCTGTGTGATAAAATCCCGAATCTCTTTTTTTTTTTTAAGTCCCCGAAATTGAATCTGCGGATTGGACACGATTGACGTCAAAAGGGGGAGAAAGGGCAAAGTTGGAGGTATTAAAAGTTGCGCTGGCAGGAAAGCTCTGGGCTTTCATGGGGAAGCTCCACGACTTTCCCATTTCAGAACAGGTGTTTGTGGGGGAACCATAACAGAGACTGGGGACGAGGACGGTCCTGCACAGGGTCTGTCTCTGACCCATCTGATCCTGGATCAGTTGGAGCCATTCCCATTGTTTGGCTTTTTACCTTTTACCACTGGGGCTAGTTAAAGCACTGGAACTCTTCCCAGCAGGCTGAGCAATGGTTTTTTTGCTCGTGGTCTGTGGGATCTAATGATGTCTGCTCAACCCCCATCCATGATGGGATGGTGGTCCTGCACAAACCAGGACAGATGATGCTTGAATAGTGTTTGTTTCAGCAGAGATTTTCAGCTGAATGTATTTCCTGGATCCAGTAATGCTGATTATTGATTATTGGTTGTCCACTGACCTGCTGACCAGCCCCACTCACCCCTGCGCAATCTTGACTGTAATGGACGCTTTGTAAATAAAGCTGAATTGAATGCAGAGTTCATTAAACCAGTTATAATCTGTTTATTTCTTTTTTTCCCAAACGCACACGTTATAAAAAAAAATAAAAGCTGATGATTGCCTTCAAATCTCAAGTTGCGACAGCCTTGGCTGAATCGTTCCTGCAGATCGTTTTTTTCCCTCTCTGTTTTAAATTACAGGTCTAACTGAACTTCCTGTCTGCTGTCCTCCCACAGCAGACACAATCTGTCGCCCGAATCCCCTCAAAGATCTGACAGCGCTAAAAAAAAAAAAAAAAAAAAACGCTCCCCGAGTTCCCAGGCACTGAATAATAACCAACACGCAGGCCCGTTAAGTTACTTCTGCGTGTGGAACCGGCACACACGAAGCCGGCAGGATCCATCCGTCTCCTGTCCCCCCCACCCCACCCCCGGTGGGCCATGAATCTCTGACCCAATAAAAAATGCCGGACGGGCTGCGGTGACAGCTCTGCGCTGGAGAGAGCGGCGATCAGAAAGAGCTACAGCCGTTCTAATGGCCACATCTCACTGCATTATATTTCACACAGTAAATATGGCATCAACCTGTCAGGGCCCGCAGAAATTTAGGACACGGAGCCGCCGGGGCGTCCTTCTCACCCACCTGGAGCGTTTCTCATGGACAGCTGCTCAGAGGGCATGTTCAGAGCAAAGCTTGTTCACATTTTAGTTAAATGCATGAATCGAATGAGACTATTCCCGTCGCCGCCATGTGGCTTGTAGCCCCAGACTCTCGTTCCATTTAAATTCCAAGGAACCACCAGAAACAGCCTCACTTTATTCCAGCAAGGTGGCAAACAAAAGCCTCCATTTGTCTTCAGGCGATTCAGCTCCAAAAGAATCCAGCTGCAGATTCCTCTGGCAGCTCGCCGACACTCTTATGATGACTCATTTATCGATCACGAATTAACAAACTGGCTGCTCTCAGGATTGTTGAGTGGTTCTAAAGATTTTTTTTTTATTATTATTTTTTTACACAGTATCTATTCATGCTTTTTGAGCTGTGCTGCAAAGGCAGCCTTCTTGAAATAGAACTGTAATGGGTTTTAAATTGCACTACATAAAGGAAAAGTGAGGGAAATATATCCCTAATGAAGAATTTGGAGTGGAAAAGAGCTGATAAAGTCTGGCTGGAAGGGGTGCTTTAGAGATGATGCCTTATTGGGAAAAAGACTTCTGAAAAGAAGTGACTGAAAAAGAAATTTGTATTATTTTTTTTTTCTTTTCACTGCTGCAATCGACTCAAACGCATGTAAATCAGAATGTAAGCATTTTTATTCCCGCCAGTCTGTCAGCCATCGCTGAGTGACTGCAGGAGCGAGCGAACCTTGCTGATTTTATTACTTGCAGACTGGAGATGGCAGGTTGTGGAAATGCCACTTTAGGAATCCCACGGGCCGCGCCGCCACACCGTCTGCACACTTAATGGAATCTGTGCTCTCCTGGTTTCCATATCAGTGGAGCCCAAAACGCCAGGAGTAATACGGCCGTTCCCTCCTGACGCTGCAGACTTAGTTAAAGATCGCAGACATGAGATTTCGATCGACAGAACAATGATACTGCTGCCTATTAATTGCCGGGTCTCGCAGACTTTGTTCGCCACCATCTGAGCTCGTTGCTTCTGTCCCAAGTTGTCGCGCTAAGTGAATGAAAAGCTGGAGACTAGCTCATATTCACAGAGCTAACTTCCCAGACACATCTGAAAACTAGATTCTGTCAGACTGAAACAGCCTGATGCACTTTGTAGACTGTTGTTCCAAACTCTGAAATGAGCAAATAATTCTTAGCATGTGAGAATACAGCCAGGTGTAGGTATTGTTCCGAGATGCTGCCTGATATATAGAAAATACATGCATAATACCTCCTCCACACATCTCTCCCGCACAACCTGGATGACTTGTGGCCTCAGGCATTCATCTGTTTTTATCGTGTGTGTGCGTAAGTGTGTGTGTGTGCAGCTCTTATAGCCTCCACGAACACCCAGAGAGCGACGGAACGGGGCTTCGGGATATATATAGTCTAGAGAATAGTTTGGAATAATGTCAGACTCAGGATTATAAGGCGTTTTTCTTTTTCTTTTTTTTTTTTTTTTGATGTGAATCTGAAACACCTCCTTGCTAATAAATTCTGAATTTAAAGGAACCGATGAATCAGCCAGCCTCTGGTTCATCTGTGTTTCTCCTGGGATTTCAGCTGACCCAGGATCAGGGAGCTGGACGCTACGCCGCTGTAAATATATGCCAGCGGATGAATTCGCAGCCATGGGACATTGATATGCTCCTTCAGCAGCTTCCAGTATACTTGAACACCATTTAGCATATGGGAGGGGAGCAGGAATAGTTGTGACCTACTTGGTCAGAAAACTTTCGGTGCTTCCTGACAGGTCGCCTTGCTCCAAGATTCAGAGCCAAATCACTTCAGCAACTTCACCTTTTAAGGTTTGATTTCTGCTTCTGTAATAAGCGCAGGTCGGCAGGCCTCAGGTGACTCTGTTATAAACTCCCTAATTGCTTTGTTATCGTTCCTGCCACCATTACATTAGCGCGCTTACCCCAGTAATGAATTATTAATAAAAGACTCAGTAAAGCAGAATGGTTCGTCCACATTTGCAGTCTGACAGAAGCCGATGCGCCTATGCAATTTTTCATTACTTTCTGATCTGGATCGAAAAGCTCCCCGACAGTTCTGACTATTGATTGACATGCTGAAGGTTCCAGCCACTTTGACAAACAGATATACAGGGAGCTAATCCATGCGGGCCACATTTAGGGGGTGTATCCATCCATATACAGGAAGGTCAGTCAATCAATTGCTGGTATTAAAACAAGAAACGAAAAATAGGGCTTGCAGATCAATGTGAAGGCCGTCTGTTTTTGGAGTTCAGTCGTGTTTCATTATGTTGTTAAGACTTCTAAGAGCTCTCAAAGCTCTCAAAGCTTTTTAACTGAAACACGTTTCCCGTTTGGTGAAAGGTAAAAAACAAAACCGAGGCCCGCTAACCTGCCTAGTCGTGTCCACACTCAGTGGAAAACACAGTTTAGGTGTGACACTTGTCTTTGTTTTAGCTCAGATGTTCAGATGTGTGGGGAGCTTTAAGCCCCAGCTCAGATTTTGCACCTTTTATTACCTATTAGCAGACACACAACTAAAGTGACTCCGGGTCTTTTGCACATCTCTACACAAGACTCTTCTAGTTTTCTCAGTTTGGAGTTTGCCAGACTGTAGCCTTAAATAATCATCTTTCTGCCAAACTGAGACACCAGTCTATGGCCGCGAAAAGAAAAAATTTAAACACTTAGAGTTTTTCTTCTCACCGTCTCTTCGTTAAATGGCCTGATGTGGCTTCTTGTTCGTGAATTCTTCCTTTATGAAATATTATGTGACTTTTGCTTTTAAGGCAAAAACACGAGGCCGTTGAAGAATAAGACCTGAGCATATGTTCATCCTTGTGGGCTGTGAATTCTGCTCTTTTTCTAAATCACTGCAGCGGCTCCAAATTTCATACCAACGATCAACCTTTTCTCCCTCTACCTGCACGGCCTTGAAAAGCGTTAGAGGCATACCCTTTGATAAAGGCGGCGGAGGGCTCGGCATCCTGGCCCGCTGACACTTTCTTCACATGGGTATTTGTTTTTCCTTCTCTTTTCCTTCCCCTGATTCTCACAAAGTGATGCTGAAAAACTGGTCCATGCTTTTGTTACCTCTAGACTGGACTACTGCAACTCATTACTGTCAGGATGTCCAAATTATTCCATTAAAAACCTGCAGCTGATACAGAACGCTGCAGCCAGAGTTCTGACAGGAATCAGCACCAGGGAGCATATCTCTCCAGTTTTAGCTTCTCTTCACTGGCTTCCAGTGAAATTTAGAATAGACTTTAAGATTCTCCTTCTAACATATAAAGCTCTAAATGGACTATCTCCATCATACCTGCAGGATCTCATAGTTCCGTATATACCTAAAAGAACACTCAGATCACAGAGTGCAGGTTTACTTGTAGTTCCTAGAATTCATCAAAGCAGACGAGCTTTTAGCTATCGGGCAGCTTTACTGTGGAACCAGTTACCAACCTGGGTCCAAGAGGCAGACACCACGTCTGCCTTTAAGATCAAACTTAAAACCTTTCTGTTCACTAAAGCATATAGCTAGCCTCAAACAAAGTGTGTAGGGCTGACAGATCTAGTTTAGTCAGTTTTCACAGTTATAGCTAGAATAGGCTCATCAGACTCTTATTCTTCAATTTTTAGCACAGCTATGCTGCTATAGGCCTACGCTGCTGGGGACAAACACATGATCCACTGAGCAGTTCCCCACTTCCTCAACACCAACCACTCCCTCACGTCCTCTCCTCCTTTTCTTCTTCTTTCTCCTCCTTTTATTTTCACCGGGATTATCTGGGTCCAGTCTTCCTTGTCGTTCTGTGTCTCCCCCCTTCTCTCTCTCTCTCTCTTTCTCTCTCTCTTTGCAGGTTTTCCGTCTCCAGGCCTTCGTGCTGTACGGACTTTGGCCTATGGCAAATTCAGGGTCCGCTGCCGGCACCTGCCTATACTGTTCATCTCTTTATAACAACCTGCTATGCTGTATTATGTGTATATATGTCCGATATGTTTGTATTTCTATGATTGTATTTTGTCTGTATTTCTTTGGTTTTATGATTGTATCTGTTCTCCCTCTCTCTCTCTTTATTCTCTCTGTCCTGTCTCCCTCTTTTATTCCTCCTTTACCCAGCCAACTTTCAGCAGGATGGTTCCCCCTTGTAAGCCTGGTCCTGCTCAAGGTTTCTTCCTGTTAAAAGGGAGTTTTTCCCTGCCACTGTGCTTACCTGGGGGTTCAGGCTCTGGGTTTCTACCTCTGTAAAGCACTTAGAGACAACTTTATTGTAAAAGGTGCTATATAAATAAAATTGAATTGAAATTGAATTGAATTCTCAAGCTAATGCTACAAAGATTTTTAATGCGCCCCAAGGCTAATGGGTGGAAGAATTAAGTCACGGAAGCCCTACATAAATGGACGCTGGGGATGTCGCAGAGGTAAAGGGGCTCTTGAAGTTGACGTAAAACCCAGGTGTGATGCCTATCGCCCTGTTTGGTCCCCCCAAACACCCCCAACCAGCCCCTATGTGGCAAGAATCTAAAAATTGACTTACTCTATTTGAGCCTCTGGCGATTATCTGACATGCCAGAAGGTTCATGCCACAAGACTAATTAGTTTCATTAACTTGCAATCAAGATAAAAAACAATTGCTTTCATGTAATTGAAATGCTGATTTCCCTCCCCCCCCGTGTTTTTCTCTGATCCTCGCAGCTCTTTTTTTTCCCCCCCTAGCATGAACTCACCAGATTCATTAAGAAGTCAGAGCGAATGATGGCTTTTATAAACAACCTTTGATCGTGGCCAAAACTCTACAATCAAAGAGATTTCTGCTCTTTAGTTCTTTTATCCAGACTGAAAATACATCTAATAAATGAGCTCATTCATATCATATTATTTATTGACTTTGAGAACTACTTACAAAGCATCACATAATAACTGCACACTTCATATGTTGGGCAGAAAAGCTGATGTTGCTGTAGTTTATTACAATTACGTATTACATTGATGTTCAGTGTTGCCAGAAACACACAAACAACCCCACAGAGGTGGAAAGCCACCCAGAACCTTGTGACTGAGGTAAGCAGGCCATCATGACGATGGAGACAATGATGATGTCAGCAGCATTTTTGACATTTTCTAGCTTAAATCATTGCTTTGTTTTACATAACTTCCACCGATAGCTACAACTATCTTATTATCACGTCGTGTATGATCAAATGTAATTACCAGTGCTCTTATCATGGCTCGGCAGCTGCGAGGCTCATCAGCATTGTTCTCGTGTCCATGATGAAGGCAGCGGTGGCAACAGCTGGCAGCTTCACGTGGAAACGCCACCTCTCATTTAAGAGAAAAATTGGCGTGGCCTCGATGAATCAAATAAGTCAACAGACGGCTCTTATTGACCAAGCAGGAGGCGTCAGGGGAGGTGCGTTCAGGGCTACTGTGTGACGCCGTGTCACACTTTTTTACCCTACGCATTCTTCATCACACTTTTAGCTCTCTCCTCACCCCCACTTCCACCCTCACCACACTTTTTTTTTTTTTTTTTCGTTTTTACACGTCACACCCTGGAATTTTGTTGCTCTTTTGTTGCTCATCCTGTTGAATATTTCATAGTAGGCAGCACGTTCCTGTTGATTTATTGTTTCTGAATTACCTGAAGCTATGAATTGGATACGGAACATGTAGAAGATTCTTTTTGTTTAGAGTCACTATCTCAACACAAAGTTCTAAATCTAATACCAATTCTGGAGACAACGGCTGCAGCGAAGCCTCTACGCCTCCTGCGTCACGCTAAAAAAAAGAGACTGAAGCGTTCCGCATCATCTCCCAACCTTCATCCATTCACTTTGCATTTCTACAGTCATTCACCCTTTCTCTGCTTATGTTCATTGGGCCTTTGTCTGAAAAGTGGCACACTCCAATGTTGGGTTGAGAGGCGCAGCGGGAACTGACTGGGGCCCGTTTGACCCATGAAGGGATATTGGCATTTTGACCAGAGGAGTCCGTGCCGTCATTAATGACCTTTCCAAACCCTCGGATGGAATATGCCGTGGTCTTATTGAGGTTGCACAGTCGAAGCTCCTGCCAGCACAGGGCTGCTTTGTTCTCTGTAGTGTTGGAGTTGCATAAATCAAAGGTTTATAGATTTTCATATCTTGACTTTTGTGCAACTGCATTTATAAGGAGAATAGCCGCTTTTGTCCGTGAAATTCCCTCGTTAATTTGCTCGATGTTTTTTGGTGGATTCATCTTGTTAATATATAACGTTACTTTTTGAATGAGCGTCTGCTGGTTGGACATTTACAAAACTCACCAGGAAGATGTGAAGCGAAGACGTGCCGCGAATGATTATTGGCTAATGTGGGCAAAAAGTGACAGTAATAACATGAACAGACAGACTGACTGGCAGTCAGATGAGACATTTCCTCCCCCTGAAGCACTCCTTCCTGAATTTCCATTTCAATCACTGGCGCACTCCTAGGAGGCACTGGGCCCAGAGCTTTAGTGGGAGGAGTCAAGTCCCCTGGTTGCCAACTGCAGTTAGCATCTATGCTGCTATTGTCATTCCCACCTGCGAGGAGGTGCACCTGATTTTCATGCATCTCAGTCCTCCATCTGCACATCTCGCCACCTAACCACCCACTGATTGTTGAAGGAATAACACGACCAGGAATAACATACATAATTTGCCTCTGTGCAGAAGATGTTGGACCCATCTTCAACATAGACGCAGCAGAAACAGATTCACTCGTGAACAGCTACCAAATGTACCTCCTTTTTGACATGTCCATGCTTAATGAGCTATGAATGGTAATAGCACATCTTATTTGGTCGGCCCAGATAGCTACCCTGTTACCTGGGGTCTTGTTTCCAAACCCCCTCATGTTCATGTCCAGTTTAGGAGGTGACCTGATAATCTGCGTTATAATCTCTTTGTAGCCTTGACAATAATTCGGTTTCCTGCACACGGCGTACGTTGCTACGCTATGCCAAGGAGTCGAAGCTGTAGTTTGCATCTGCAAGTGTGATGCACTGATGCTCACTGACATAACGAGGTCCTGCATATTCAGTAACACGGCGCCTGGATATATTTGGATATGCAGCAATAAAACCTCTGTTCTCTCTGTTCATCCTTCTTTTTTTGTTTCATCTCCCTGCAAAAGAAAGACAGATAGTCTTAGAAATGCTTAATACGGCCCTTCTTCATGCTGCAGCAGTCACATGTGACGTCCTGCTCGGCGCGAGAGAGAGGGGAAAGTAGAGGCTGGAGCGAGAGGCTTGCTGTGCCTCTTTGTCTTTGTCTCCTTCTCTCTCATTATGTGCTGTTAGTACTGTTAGTAAGATGAAAAGACTGGTTGAAATACACTTAAGACTATTCAGCTTCCGGACAGGCAGGCAGGCTCCGGATCAATGGCCGCCAGGCGTGTTTTCCAGTAACTAACGTGTCTGAATACCATTAAGAGCTGTTGTGAGTCAGCGGTTGTTTTTTTTTTTTTTTGTTCCATGATCTGAGACCAATCACACTGACCGTTCTGATGTGACCCTTGCAGAGGAGACGCACGTTTGGGCTGAATTCCTTGGCTTTTGCTACAGTGATTATTACTTCTTAGTGTCATATAAATGCATCGATCTGCAGACGAGCGGCGAGGGAAAGCAATCGCTCTGATTGGCTGGATGGATTATTGCCCAGTGTGTGGAATGTTTTCATAAAAGCCTCCAAACACACATTCTTTAAACGTGTTTACGGTCGCGGCGCACTGCCATTTTTATTTATTTATTTATTTATTTTTTCGAAGCTAAGAACAGCATGCTGCAAAAGAAGCTTTCACACTTCTTTACTCCAGACCAGCTTGAAAAAAAATGCTGTGCCAAAACAATTTTCACCTCAGGAGGGAAATCAATATCAGCGCGAAGAGACACGCGGGCTGGAGATAAACAAAGCGTCATCATTTCCAAAGAAGAGCGATAAAGTAAAAGAAACGTGGGTTTGCAGACCTTAATTGTGTAATAGAATGTTACAGACAATTCTGCCGCATCGTAAATGGCTGTGAGACAAAATTAGGCAAAGTTTAAGCGCACCTACCTACCTAAAAAGACTGATGCTTTTTTTTAAAACTTTTAATAGGTGTTGTCAAACTATGACTGGATTTGGAAAACAAGTTTCTGAGAGTCAGGAAGCGAGCAGAGACTCCACAGTGGATCCGAGCACACTGATTTTTTGTTCAGCTCAGATCGATGCAG
This sequence comes from Pao palembangensis, assembly GCA_015343265.1. NCBI lineage: Eukaryota > Metazoa > Chordata > Actinopteri > Tetraodontiformes > Tetraodontidae > Pao > Pao palembangensis. Next base: position 10,484,491 of record CM027087.1, on the reverse strand, counting down.
CGTTAATAATTAAAAAAAAAAAAAACAAAAAAAAACAAGAAACACTGGACGGAACTGGACGTCAGGCTGCACGAAAACATCACAGACGGGAGGAAATGATGCTGGAATGAGGAAGCAGCTCAGATAATCAGTGACCCCTTAATCCTCAGAAGGCATGACATAACAGTGACCCTTGACCTTCACCATTTTCCAGATGATCCTCAAATGTCAGCTGATGTTTCTGTCAGACAGGCATCCCCACCAAGCCAACAAGGACTCGCTGACCTTGACCTGTGACCACAGAATATGTAACCTACAGAGGAGAGCATCAGCAGGTCATAAGAGTGTGTCCCCAGTTGACCCTTGACCTTGGAAACTGGACAAGTTCATCTCTGACACAAAGTGCCTTGCATAGCGACGGCTGTGTGTGTGCGACTGAACACTACAGCATCCGTCTGTAAACCAGGAACAGTTGGCAGAAACAATCAGACACAACCACTTTGGCTCCGTGTCGGTTTGTTCCATCAAAAGCAGCACATTTCCTGTTTGTGTTGCTGAGTCGAGCCCGTTGAGGGTGCGTGCGCGTTTTGCTCGGTGCAGATTTTGTGGTGTTACTTTGTTGTAGTCTGCACATCGCGGGTGTGTAAACACACACGCGGAGCACAGTTTTCCCTTATTATTTACCTTGCAGCTTCAATCAGAAGACATCTCAAGGAAGCGTTTTAAATAAACAGAAGTGTTTGATATGTAAATATGGGTTTCAGGCATGGAAACACTACCCGGGCCTCAGCACCTGTCTGTCGATCTGTCTGTCTGTCTGTTTGCTCATGCTCCTCCTCGTCATCTACAGTGTGCAGGCTAAGCTCATACACACAGCAGACTGTCGACTAGCCTGAGGAGGAGAAACAAGCCTCTGTTTCCAGAAGTTACACAGTTGTGCTGAAGATGATCATGAGCCAAACAACCCGGAGGCTAAGCAACATTCTTCAGTTGTTTAATCTGATCCAAATCTGTGTAAAATGTTGCTTTATAATGACTAAATGAGATTATTGTACAGATTTTCTTATAGAGCGCACGCACACGCTGCTGAATTCGCATGCAACAGAGACTGGAGCGGCTGGACGAGGACAGGAGAGGTAACTGCGTGTTGAACTGAAAAGTTCTTGTAACAATTAACTTCCTTCTGCGCAGTTGTGTGAACAAACGGCCGAACAATGGTTCAGCAGGGCTAAAAGGGCAACGGCAGACAAAGGCGCGCACCATCCTCAGGCGGTTGCCCTGGAAACGCGCATGTTCGCCTCTGCAACACCTGAATGGAGTTTTATTTTTCGCAGTAAGACAACAGCTCCAGATTCAGACTGTTGGAGTTTCAGAAAAAGTCTAATGTGCTGCAAGACGAGGGCTGCAGGTCTGTTCAAAGCTTTTCCCAGTTGGAATTGATGAGAATAAAACTTGCAAATTTTCACCTGAGCAACAATCAAATCTCCACAAGTTATTCTTGTGCTTAGTTTATTTAAAAGGTGACAATACAGTTTCATAAAACACATGATTACACATGGTTAAATATCATTTAATCACAACATCAAAACATCACAACAGACTTGTCTTTTAATGTTGGCAGTTGTAGGTGTTGATAAGCCACATTTTCAATTTTTTTGTGAAGGCCTTGTATGTTGTAAGCAGGTTAACCTCCTCAGGTACTGAGTTCCACTCGGTAGCGCTCCTCACTGTCCAAGCCGACTTACTGAAAGTGCTCCTGCGCAGAGGAATGAAACAGTCACCTCTGACAGAGCCTCGAGTGACACGCTCAGAGCTGTTTCTTTGGCTGATGAACTCTGCCAGAGGATCTGCAGCAAAATCATGCAGTACATGATAAATCAAATTAAATCTGCAAATGTAAATTGCTCACTTTGCATCAAATGGAATCTTAGACAAACTAGAGATAATTATTAATTTATCCCAGGATCACAGCAGCGGCAGCAGCCTTTAAACTCTGAGAAGACATCAAGAACAAAAATAGCATTTATTTAGAAGAAAAATATCAAGTGACGATGCAGACGGGCTGTTTCTATTCCTGCAAATATTTACATTTTTCCCTTTTCTTTTAACTTTTTCTTCTCCTGTGCACAGTTTTATCTCAGAAAGACATAAAACCTTAAATTACATTCTGCACATTGGCCCGACTGGCCTAGATTTTAATGGCATTTATATTATATTTAATATTAAGGCTATATTTTAAGGCTATTATTCTTTGCGCCTGCTTGCACACACACACGCACACACACACACACACACACACACACACAAACACACTCACAGTGACATTAAAAGAACACGAGTGAAAGGAAATTGATATACAGCTGTTTTTTCTGCTCACGTCGGCCTGCAGCCCCCATGTCTCTCCACCTGTTACTCTATCGTACATACGCCGCGAAGAGAAAAAAAAAACATCAATTTAATTCCCCCTGGACCCGGAGCGTCCGGCGCTAACGTTTGTAGTTTTTAAAGAACAAGATTAAAAACATAAATGCGGCTGTATTTCCTGGCAGTGAGACAGCCTTTGAAAATAACAGCACATGAGCAGGAAGCGCATCTGGGGGGGTATAAAATCTAAAGGTCACGTCTAGCCAGTCATCCAGAGTCTCCGTCCTACTGTACGCTGATGTCGCTGCTGCTGTTTACTTCATAAACTAAAACATTTGTTTGCATTTTGTGGCTTTTAAAGGAGCTAAATATCCCAGAGGTATTTGGTCTTTTTTTTTCCTTTTTAATGTCTGATGTTACCACAAGCTCATAAAAAATGCAAGACCTGTGCTGCAGCATTGATGGTGGGATAACCACCATCCTCTCTTGCATCTGACCAGTTAAAAATATTGTCTAAAAAACCGACTAATTCCACACTCGCAGTGTGGACAGCAGCTAGCCAAGGAAACTGAAAACCTTAAATTATTCATTATTGTTTATACAGTCAAATTACATTTTAGCTTTTCACTGTTTGGGGCTGTGATGTGCCGTTACGCCCACGCTGGCCCACACCTCCGCTGGGAGCGGTCTTCTCTATCCGGAGCTCTTTACCTGACAGCGGAGGAACTCAGCCAGAGTCTGGAGCAGCAGAAGCTTCAGCAGCTGCCAACTCAAAAGTTTCACTTTCTTCAAATGTGTTCCAGCTGCTAACAGGTACACATGTGAGCGCACCCATGACACAGATTTCATCAGAAGCTTCTTCATTAATATATTTCATATTTCAGGGCGCTCACACAAAACTGATCCAGATGAACAGATGGCCACAGAAGCCAGATCAGACGAAGTGAGGTGATTTTCAGTCACCGTGAACTCTCACTGATAAATTCTCTGCTGGAGGAATCCCAGGTCAAAGGTGTGAGATCTGACGTTAACCGATTAATAAAACAGCGGAGGGCAGGCAGCTGTTGGCGTCCTTGTGCTACAGCATCTATAATAGATGACCCACTATCAGAAACCATCAGAGCTGCGAGCGGTGGACTTGTTTCACCATGCTGGTCATTCCAGCTCTCAAATCCAGCAATCTATATTTCAGGAGCCCCCTGGTGAAGGCGAGGCCGCCATGTTGTTCATGATGCCTTGTAAAAGATTCCTTTTTGTTGGCGTTGATCCTTTCTAATCGGAATTTTACGCAACTCATCAATCTTTCATTCGGTCAGTGCTGTTGTCGTTGGCGCGAGACCTTTGAAATTCAAGCTTTTTGACCTGAATTGGAATTCCTTTTACGCTTGATATCCTTCACAAGTGCTTGTTTTTGATGGTCACCTGCTGTTTGGGGAAAAGGAACAATGACACAGGTGCTGAATCAGACACCGTTTATTGCATTAATCAAGATAAGAAGCTCCAATTTCACAGCAGGTACCTCTAAAAATGAAAACATTCTTCAAGTTCTTTTATTATGAATGTTTGGCGTATTCGACTAACTGATGCTGATGGTGGAAAACTCTGCAGCCATAAACTTTTCCATTTGTTGGATGTGAGTCCATGTGGTACCGGTAATTCTCCGCACGCCACTCCAGCTCCGGTGCACAGTCTCGGTCCAGGTGTCATTAATTACCAGCATGTGCTCTTAGGATGACTTCTCTTTGGTGCAATAAAATAAATTTATAGGTCTCTGCTGCCCGCGCTCTTTCTCGCTCACTTTTTATCGATGACAAAATGTCCTGTCGCCAGTCAGGGCATAACTCTTCCCGGCAGTGGCTGTACGATGTCGACGACAGGGGACAGGGCGAGGTGAGAGGGAATGAGGAGTAGCCGCGGCCTCTGAAAGTCATCACGGCAGTGGTAGAATAGAGAGCGTCCGCTGTCTCGCTCTTCCTGAAGGGTTACAGCATGAATACTGATCGGTGGGGAGCGACGCGAGGGAGGAAGCATGGCGGGACAGGATCGCGTGGCCTGAAAAGAAAAAAATCCATCTGATCCTGCTGTTAGTGTCGCTCAGGCGCCTCTCACTCCTCCGCTCGATAGGTGGAGACAGGGCTGAGCGACTTGCCGTTTGTTCTCAGAATTTAACTAATGAGCGATGGCGTAACAGAGCTGGTGGACGGTGCTACGACAACATCCTGCTTTGGTCCCACTGGTGTTTTATAGGTCAGCTCCAGATGGCGTCTGGTTGACAGCAGTGTCCCCCAGTGTTGGTGCTATTGGGTTTAAAAGGATGCAACAGGAAATTCACCGAGGAGGAGGAGCAACGCTCAACTGTGGTGTTGACCAGTCCTCCACCTACCCCCGGCTCCTTCCTCTGCTCTTAAATGCCATTATTTTCTCCCTTCACCTCCTGGATTTCATCTTTACAATCCCAAATGGATTAACATACATTACACGTTTCACGGTGGATCTGTAATAAAAGATTGTTTTTGGTTTGTTTTTCTAAGTGCAAATAAAAAAAAAAAAAAACACACACACACACATTTCTCCAAGGTCAGGACAGACCTGAATAGGCCACCTTAATTCCTTTTAGCGGGGTGTGCCAGTGCTCTGGCATACCGCCGTTTTGTTGCCCGGTAGCCCAGGTGTTGCTTTTAGATTACACTGTGTGTTCACGCAGGCAAAGAGAAGCTCTATAATCAGGTTAACCGGATAAAAAGACATGGCTGCTCGCCCTCTTCATAAAATTACAGCCATTGTCGACACTCAGGGCCATTTATCCTTGAAGCTCCGTGCCGGGCAGCTGTGCCTGACTTCCGCTGGAAGCACAGCAGCTTCAGCTCCGGTGAAGCGATGGCGCAGCAGGAGACGCGGGAGAGAACCCGCATAAATAAATCTCTTAACATGTAAAAGGCAGGAACAAGCCACAGCGCTCACGCAGACCCCCCTCCCCCGCCCGTGCCCACCCAAAAAAAACAGCTGAGCATCTACCTTTATCTCCTAATTTAGCGTTCCCTTGTTTCGCTGTTACTGATCCATCTGTGCTGCAATAGAAACACCCATATGTACTATCTGCAGGTGTGTGTGTGTGTGTGTCAGGGACATCAGCTCAAACAGCCGAGCGGCACTTAACAGCAGGTCCTCACCTCCCACAGTGCTAAAGTAATTAAAAATGTAAAACCGACAGGCACACATCTGCTTCTTCATGTTAAAAATATATAAAAATAATAATAACTCAAAATGAGTGAGGTCAAGACTGTGGTTGCGCATCAAAATATGTCTGATTCTGCGCTTGATATTCAAAAGTACTTGAGAAAAGTACTACTCATCTATTATTTTGTGATCCACTGTTATTTATGATGTTTGTGTCTGATCTTCTCTCCTTCTCTCCTCCTTTACCTGGCCAGCCATCAGTAGAGCCCTGAGGTTCTGCCCCAGGTTTCTTCCCATTAAAAGGTTCAACATCTGAGGGGTTTTTATGCTTGGATGTATGCAGGGAAGGTGCCAGGTGAAGCTTCATTAAGCCTTTAGATGTTCACACCATGGGGCAGAAGTCTGTTAGCCTGTCATCACCCTGAAGCTCACGAAGGGTTTATTGTTTCTTTAGTTATTTATTTGTTCAATGGTGTGATGTGAGTGTGGAAACACAGAACTGTTGTTTAAGTTTGCAGGAACAGTTTGGTTCTGTTATTCTATAAATACAGCACCTGAAGGTTCTGGAGCCTATAGGGGCGACATCTGCATGCACGAGCATGCGGGATAGTTTTGTAATTGCTTTTCCGTATTAAAATAGTCCAGACTCAGAGTTTTTCTTCTCCTATCAACCAACAACCAGACTGGATAAGGACGTTTAGCTGAATAGCGCAAATCAGCTTACAGGGAAGGTCCGGCGGACGCGCAGTGGCCCCGTCAGCACTTTTAGGAGGCGGCTGGAAGCGAGCTCTACCGACGGCGTAAATCATACATCAGTTCATTAACAGAATGGCACTGATGGATTTACATTGGGGTCAGAACATTAACGAGCGCCTGGAGGATCCTGACTTTCCTCCACAACCTTGTGGGATGACTCACCGCTTCGCTTAACATCCTCACCGAACATTTAAATTCTCATTCCTTCACCCCAGTTTCTCAGTCTCCTCGTCTGACTCCCTCATGGTGACGTCGTTTCATCCTTCCCATTAGAGCTACTCAGGAAGTCCATTAAAGCCGTCAAAGGATGGTTTTCCACATCAACAGGTGTGTATTTCAAGGCGAGCGTGCATGATGTGACAGACCGGCAGCCTTTGGCCCCGAGCGAGCCAATAAAGACTTTAACTATCCTTAATGGGTAAAAGAGTGGAGGAACTCTGAAAGAATGGAGCAGAGTGCTAATTATTTCACACGTCTATAATCTTAACGTGCAGCCCTCAGAGCTGGTTATCATGCAATTATGAACTGTTAAGAACTATTAGGAATGTGCAGGGCCACCGAGGGATTGAAGGATTCTGGATCTCGCCTGTGTAGGGGTGTAATTAATATATAATAACAGCTTTTTGTTCTGTCTACGGCGGTGAAGGAGTCTGAAGACTCAGTCCAACTTTATCTGCACTGCAGTTTAATCTCACTCCGTCACCCTCAGGATACGTGTCAGAACAGTCCAGCTGTCTGTGGCCGAGCGTCGGAGAGCAACAGCGGCAGCATCGGCCTGCTGTGACTCCGTCACCACAAGGTCAAGAGAAGCGAGGCGCTGGTCTCCAAGGCGTCTGCTTCACTCCTGTGAGGAGAGTATTCTGGGCTGCGCTCTCACTCCAGACTGCGAGGAATGTCGCTCCCATTAGAGAAGCTGTCAAGGGCAGGAAATGTGCACTGGTGCAGTTCTCTGCGACCAACAGCTGATGCATACAGCGGCAAGGAAGCGAACGGGAGGTTGAGCCGCGGCTGGAAGGAGCCAGCGTCCTTCTGAAGCAGCCTGACAGGTTATCAAGGCTGGCAGTTAGTAAAGAAAAAATAACTCTGTTGGACTCTCCCTCCTGCAGGAGAGATTACAATTAAACACCTGACTGATTTCAAAAACACCAGATTAATTGTATGATTTTGCCCTGGGATTAAAAATTAGCACTTAGGGTCTGAGAACACACAAAGATTTGGACAAAATAAAGTTTGTTTTTTTTTAAACTTGATGTCTTATTATCTCACTTCTGCTGCTAACCTTGAATGCAGAGATCTGAAAAAGTTTCATACCTTTTCAAAGTTCCTGCAGTGTAAACTGAATATCTTCAGTTCCTGCTGATCGACTCAAACACACGGAAATCTAAACAATCATTAGAGCGCTCTAAAAAGAAACACACACTGATTCTGAGTACGCTCTTAGTAAATCATCAATAACATAAATGTGGTGTACATGATCCATAATTCATGATAAACATAAACCCAGTGCTCTAAAGACTAAAAACCCTGGGACACGTGGAAGTAATCTGTTTCGAGAGGCTGAGTGATGAATTCTAGTATTTTATAGGATAATAATCTATCACGTTTTCTATCGAATGCAGCATCGCTGTGTCAGCATCATGAACTTCCTGTCTGACCTGGGATTAACTGCAAACTTGCAAATTTGATGAAGGAAAACAAATGTGTCCATAACTGTGATGGTTCTGTTGACACGTGAGCTGAGACGCATGGAAAGTTGACCCTTCGGTGGGGCGCTGAGTCAGCAGATTAGGAGCAGAGCTGAGGAGGAACAATAATAATTCAAATACCACGAGGATTGATACATACCTAATTACACATAAGGAAATGTGATTGAATCAATTTTTCAGGGTTTTTCATTTTACTTCTCCAGTGTTCTATACCTTCAAGAGTCAGCCCTGTTATAGAATAGATTAATCTCAGAGTATATGTCATTTTTTTCCCCCATGACCATGAACACACCATGTAGCTGGCAAGTGGGTTTATTTCAAGATGAGATGTCAGAAAATCTGTGCTTTTTATTATGAAAGCTGCTTTGTTCTTCTAGAGCAGAGTGGATCCACCTGGGTCTGAACAGCACCCACTGTGTGTCTGACAGAGCGAATCCACAACCTGTTTTTTTACCCCCAAACAAATATGTATTCCATTGTGTGTGTGTGTGTGTGTGTGTGTGTGCGTGTTTTGTTAGGAAAAGCAGTCCAATCAACAAGAACACGCCTGATTTTACATTTCCTGGCATGTCAATTATCAATAAAACCAAACTGCGCAGGCTTTGTTTAGACGGGCCTACATTTTGGTTTTGCTGTTTACACCCTGGTCCTCAGAGGACCAGAAGCCAGATCATTTTTCATTTTCTTCCTGAAGAAGAATGCCCATTTGAGTTCATAATCTCCTTTGCATTACACAAGGGCGCAATTCCTCTCCCCGTTCCCTGATTTATGTTTTTCGCTAATCTCCGCTTGTGGGCTTGTTCGGAGCGTGAATGTGGCTTGTGGCTGACCCGGATATCCGAGAGCTCTACAAAGCTCACAGAGTCTCAGGCTTTTGAGAAATTGTGTGAAAGAGGCTGTGCTGTGAGTACACATTGATTTCATGATATGTCCTCTGTCCCAGGGGTCGTGTTCACGGGCAGGTGTGAGACTCCGCTTTCTATTAGCTGCAATTTACTGTCAGAGAACAGGCGACGCGCTGAATGATCAAACCGGGCTGTAATGCTCACCGACATGCTGCACACGCTGAGAAGTGTTAGCTAAGAAAATTAAGTTTTCTGTTTTTTCCAACGGTCCATCTTAGCTCCACTGCAGTCAGAGGATTCTAGCAGCTCTTCTCAAGCTGTAGTTGTTCCCCTGAGTGCAATTTGCACATCAGGGAGAGCAATCCAGCTGTGATGAAAGGAACAGGATTCATAATTCATGGAGTTGTAAATGCGGGTGAAATGGGCTAATGGGCCCTGCACTGTTAAGTAATGAAACACAGTTTAATGGAATAATTTGGCCTGACCGCTGTAATGGAAATCAAGATTTTTCAAATTAATCTGGAGGTTCCCTCCACTCGACAGGTCGACTTGTTTGAATACAGCACGCCGGGCTTAAAATGAGGCGCTTATTAGGAAAGTCTTCATCTGCCAGTTGGGAGGGAAACAAAGTTGTGATTTAAAAAAAACAGGCAAACGTTGCCGTGAAATACAGTACCCTTGCTTGTCTTACGATGCTGCCTGTCTGAGACAGAAATAATTGACACGGATCTCTTTGAAAACCCACTTACGTCGCCAGGAGGGGAGAGGTCAGACTTTTTTACAAAAATAAATCATTAAAACGGAGAGACAAAGGAAAGGTAAAGAAGCTGGAGAAGGAAACGTGGGTTGAATTAAAAGAGAAAGAGTGAGAGTGAGACAGGGATGCTTAAAAAAAAAAAGGGTGTTTGATTTATTCCAGAGCCACACGCAGGAAAAGGCCACAGCGCCGAAGTTGGCTGCAAACAGCATTAGAGTTCCCAGCAAACTGCAGAGAAAGGGAGGTGGAGGAGAGGAGAGGGGGAGAAAGTGAGTAATCCATTTGAGATTCTGGAGGGGGCTCAGTGCACCCTGTCACTCGTCCATCCTTCCCAGGAAGCACAAAGAGCATTATGCATGAAGCCCAGAAGGTCTCCGCGCGAGCACCATGCTGTCGCCCAGCTCTGCGGCGTAAAGTCGCTTCTTTGGGGATTCGGAAAGACGTATGACACAATAAAATCAAACCAATGAGGGCTGTGGAGTTGATAATTCTCACTGCTTTTTCCCCCACGCACCCATTGAAGTTCGACCGGCCGTCACTCACTGTCCTGATAAGGCAACTTTTTTTTTTTTTTTTGGGTGGAGATTAAAAAAAAAAAATAGATGGATTTCTAAAATTCCGTGTATTGAAATGAATCATGTCTTTTGAAGTGTAAAAGTGGGGCTGCCACGGATTCTTTTTAGGTGTCTGCGGATTTCGTCTCGAGTACAAGCACAGAACTTACTCATAAGAGGAGAATGTGGCAACTTCTCACACGCGGCGCAGGTGAATTCCAGAGATAAAAATAGGGGGCAAAGACACAACAGGGAGGAATATTTAAAAAAGCATGGGCAATATCACACAGAAAAGAAAAAGCATATATTTGAAGCAGCCATTCACCTATCAAAGCACTCTGTTTTGGCTCAGATTTCAGCATGTCAATGTGATTTCAAGGGAAAAGATTTCAGCACATAAACCGGTAAACCAGTGTGTTCTGCACGACTAGCTGGCAGCAACATGGTATGATTTATTTTTCCAGTTTTCATGTTTGCTGGCTGTTGCTCCCAGTAATGGTAATAAATATATATAACTCTAAGACGGCTGATTGAAATTGGTGGGTGTATTTTTCCCTGTGTGTTCTGCCTTTTACAAGACCCATTTACACCTGATCAGAGACACCGACAGAAAAAGACCATGTGATGGAACATACGTGTCACTCCAGAATCCAGCCGCGTCATGGCCCGGACACACACTGGTATTGGTTTTGTGTCAGAAAGCTTCTTGAAAGTTGGATGTGTTAATCTTCCCGCTAATGGCCTGGCAAAGGCCGGCTTATTATTCAGGACCTGGTCTCTCTCTACTGAGGGTGTCTCCACAAGGTTAATTAGTAGAGGGTCTCCTGAGGTTCCCCCTGCGATACAGGCTTCGGCGAACGGAGGTGCCTCTACACAAACAAGGTTAATGGAGCCTCAGATAACTCCTCTTTCTCGTTCCCTTATTCACATGCATCCACTGTGCCGCGGTTATTCATCAGTCTGTGAGGTGGGCTGGTTGCCTTGGGAGCTTAAACTCTCGGCATCAGCTTCCACAGTCACATCTGCTTACAGCCATTGCGTAATACTTCAGTTTGCAATGGAAAATGGCAGTATGGTAAACAACCAACTGCTATTTTCACCTGTATTAACCTGGAAAAAAACAAGGAGTTTAATCATCCTGAGTCAGCGCATGGAAACAGAAAACATTCCCTGCATTAAAAAGTGGGTTTGGATATAATTTTCCCAGGAAAACCATTTCTGTAACCAGTGATTTTGCAGTGTAACAGCTTCTCTGGTGTAGGCAATATTGCCCTATTGAGCTAATCTGGAAAGCACGAGTGTATCTGTCATCATTTCCCAGGGGGGGCAAAAGCAGCAGGCTTAAATCAGGGAAATAACTCACAGACAGAAGGAGGCCCCGGAAAGGTCACTGTGTCGCAAATGACTTTGCATCAGGAGGAACACTCTGAATCACACCCTTGAATGAAGTGTGTGTTGGAGCCGGTCCCTCAGGCGCACAGTTGAGCAAACCTCACCTTGCGATGCACCACCTTTTCCCATGTCTTCCTTCACCTTCCTCTTCCTCCCGACCCCTCGACCTCTGTCAGGAAACACTCGATTTATCACTCCAACATCCTCTTCAGCACCAACCCAAGTGCTTTGATTTTTCTATTGACATTTCCGCCTGTATGCATTTCTCATGCTTGACCCGACATGGCGAGCATGCGTTGTCAAAGCTGCTATGAAAAAAAAAAAAATCTTAAAAAGAGGAAGACAAAACACCTCCATACTCTGCAGCTTTACATACAGTAATCCTGTTCACTCTGGGGTGACAGGCAGGGAGGGCAGAAATATGCTGCTGGTCCATGAGGTGATTTAAAGGCGGGAGAAGAGCAGCAAAAAGTTGAAACGTGTGACCTGGTCACCTTTTGGAGACGGAGTGGGAGGCACAGCGTGTGATGGGAGGCCTGCAAAGGAAACTGGCTCTTTTATATGCACATCTAAGCACTTTCCTAGCATCTGTTGCCCTGGCGGCTGTGTTGATGTGTCTCTCCCTCCCTGTGTGTGTGTGTGTGTGTGTGTGTGTGTGTGTGTGTGTGTGTGTGTGTGTGTGTGTGTGTGCGCGCGCGTGTGTTTTGGCATATCAAGCAGATTTTTTAAATTCAGAATCTATGCTTTCCAGTACTGTGAGCCCCCACCATGTGTGATACTGAAACTGTAAACAAAAAGTGGAGCCACATGATCTGCAGCCAGAAATGTAGCTGCAGCCGGTCTCGTACTGAAGTTGTAGACTAGTCAACAAAATGGTTTAACAGCGATGATGAAACAAGTAGGATTTTTTTTAAGGCCTGAAACAGCAGCATGTTTCAACACCAGTTGTGAGTCATGCTTAGAAGAAGGGTTAAAGGTCGGCCTATTGCTTACGCTGAAGTGGTTTGTACAACTTATCCACTCATTTAAATTGAATATGGCAGCTATTCTACCAGGACCATTTCCTCACCATTAAAAGCACAAGAAAGCACAGATAATCTGCTTCATCTTCTCTAATGAGTGTGAGCGGCGTGATATCAGTGTTGCCTGGATATTCTGAGCAGGGCGCCAGTGGTCCTCGCTGCACGCAGGCGAAGACAAATATGCTTAACGCAGATGATTCACCTTAATCAGTTCTCCTCTCATGCCACGTGGCAATAACATGCTTCCCGCTTTGATCTGAGCTGCACATTTTCACGTGGGGACTCCTCGCACACTTTATGAGACATATTTGATGCATCTGCCCACAAGCAGCGAGCGTGTTACTGCAAAGCACGTTAATGGAGAGCTTCCAGCTGAGCGTGACTGGCAGGCATCTGCGGGAGAGCCCGAGCCACGATGCAGCACCACCGGCGCACACGTGTGAGGAAAAATTTGATATGTTAGGAAGTTAAAACCTAAGTGTGGTGGTGAGAAGGGGGAGAGTCAGCCTCACTCTTCTTCTGGAGTAAAAAGATGTTTACTGGGCCATAATCGCTCCAAACCCTTTGGGAGCAAACGCTGGGATGAAACGAAGGGCTCAGCTTCATACATATGCATGGCTCTGACACCATGAACTCCGAGGGTTAGCGGAGAAAACGATGACTAATTATGTTTGCCGTCTGTCATATCAAAAGATGTGCTGAGCAGGGGGTGGCAGTGACCGTCCCCGCTTCTTCTCACCGCTTCCTCCCTTTGTCCGCTCCACGTCAGGCCTCGGCATTCGCCTTCTCGCCTGCTTTAATTTTCCTGTCAGGCAGTCTGCTCACTGCCTGTGTGACTAAGCTGCTGGAATCCTCGCTTGTTGATTCAGCAGTTAAGTGCATTAATTCCGTATCTCACGCACTTATTTGGTATTCTGGGAATAGGCAACAAAACTGTTCCGGGGATAGCTAATGCTGCATAAATCTATATGTAAACAAATCATGAAACCATCTAAACATGCAGGTCTGACTGGATTTGCTGCTATGTTACAAAGCTAGATCTGCTTATGAGTCTCGACGTGAACAAAGTGTCCTTCCTCCCGTTTGTGCTGCCCGTAGTTCTGATCTCAGAGCCTCGTATAGATTAATTCAGAGAGGTCAAATCTAGCAAGGTGCTTCTAGGCCTTGTTTGTCTCTGCATTCAACAAGAGGGAGCGCCATTAAAGCACCCAGACTCTGTGTGTGTGTGTGTGTGTGTGTGTGTGTGTGTGTGTGTGTGTGTGTGTGTGCGTGCGTGTGTGTGTGTGTGTGTGTGTGTGTGTGTGGGGTGGGGGGGGGGGGGTGACATAGAGGACGAACAAGCTTTGACTCCTCTCCTGTTGGTCATATTACTCGCAGATTCAACTACCAAATGGACACGGACAGCTCTGGACGCCACAGTTACAACCTGAGGCTGAGCAGTTACAACCACACATCGTTATTTCAGGCCAGAGCACAGAGCACGTTCCACGAGTACAGTAGGTTAGTGACTGCTCTGTCAATGTGCAATGCTTTAAATAAATCCCTGATGTCACGGGACATCCTCCTAGTCTCTGACATACTTGACAGTGACAAAAAAAAAAGGTACAGGAGCCGGCCACTAGGGGAGCTCCACCAAGCAACACCTTTTTTATGGCTGTGATGTGTAAGGAACATCTCAACTTGTGGCAACAAAACTGATGTGAATCCTTTCTCTATATTATGCTAATCTAGAAACAGTAACTTCATCTGTGATGGCGACAAACTGGACCTCCATATGCTGCACGAAAGTGTCTCCAGACACCCGCCAGCTGTGCGCCAAAAGGAGCCAAACATTTTTATCACTTGCTTGCTTCCTTTATGAGTTTTTAGAATCTTAAAAATGTAGATGCAGATGATCTGGTTATAAACACTGAATAAATATCCATAAATGGATGAGGCAAGGTCGTGTTTGAGGCCTGCAGATGTTGAAGATGATTTGTTTTTTTTAAATATGAAGTGACAGCACAGCCCGAGCTGTGGCTCACCATCACTGGTGTTCTAACAGCTTGCAACTCGCTGAGTGGAAAATGGTTGAAGATTATGCAGGGGAAGCTCAAGGTGGTTTCAAACTGTCCGTGTTTCTGTATTTTACCCAGGGGAGGGAGGATGAGATGGGAGATTTCACAGTATCAGTACCAGGCCAGAGCACAGAGGTGAGCACAGAAAGATACCTTTCAATCCATGTTCAGGGGATAAATATAAGATTTTTTGACATGCAGTTTGTACTAACATTTGAGCTTTTCTATCTTATGCTGGACCGCTTAATATTCACTGCTTACCTTTATTCGTATTCAGAATCTGTGTAGCATGATTTACGTGTTTTATAGATTGCTGTTGATGTATAAATGTTATTGTTTCCTTTTAGTCTGTTGGACAAAGCATCATGGTTGTTACGCCATTTATTATTCATAAAACTGAAGTTTTGACTTGCAGATAGCAGAGATAAAACTTCTTTGTAAAATCACTATTGAGCTGAAAATCCAATACAGTCACAAATTTGTTCTGTGTGGATACAGAACACTCGGTGCTTTTGTATTCTAGGAAAATATTGACGTGATCGCCTTGCACAAAAGCAGCTTTTGTTTGGCGAGACTGGACAACATCCCAAATGAGAATATTTGAATAGCATTAGCGAAGGCCATTGATTTTCTGAGTCCCAGCTGAATATGAACTCACTTGAGAGCACAAAACGTCGATAAGACCAAATATGAAAGAGCGGATGATAAGAGCTGTGGGGAATCATCCCGCTGTCACTCTTGTGAGTGGATCACCAGATGGAGCCTGAGTGCGTCGGCTCAAAGATGCGGGACACCCAATTACATTTCCCAACGTTTGCTGATATTCTGAAATGTTGTGCCAGTGTGACCCTGCTCATTTCCTTTCTGCTTTTAGTTGAGTAAAAGGCCAGAGACTACAGCTCGCTGTCTATCAAAAACCCGTGTTCAAAAACAAGAGGAAATGAGCACAAAAACTTAATAAAAATTTTATAGATAGATAGATAGATAGATAGATAGATAGATAGATAGATAGATAGATAGATAGATAGATAGATAGATAGATAGATAGATAGATAGATAGATACTTTATTAATC
The DNA here is from genome assembly GCA_015343265.1 of Pao palembangensis. NCBI lineage: Eukaryota > Metazoa > Chordata > Actinopteri > Tetraodontiformes > Tetraodontidae > Pao > Pao palembangensis. The sequence goes on along the minus strand of CM027087.1, from coordinate 10,468,808 downwards.
TCCAAGAGAAATTCACATTTGCAGCAGCTTGAAAGTGGAAACACACAAGGGCATGCAAGTCTCGGGGAATAGTAAAACACTAAATACTAAAACTAAGCTAAAATACTAGATACTAAATACTAAAACTAAAATGTACTAGACTGTAGCTACAATGTGCAAAAACTCTGAAGAGGTAGGTTTCTAGAAAATACAGTCTCATAGAGATAAAAAAAATACAGTCACAGTGTAATGTAACAGTGTGATATAGTGTGTAGGTCCAGGGCTCTACATTATTTATCGTTCTCCCTGGGAGGTGTTGAAGAGCCGAATGGCGTCGGGGAGGAACGATCTCCTCAGTCTCTCTGTGGAACAGGACAGTGACAACAGCCTGTCACTGAAGCTGCTCCTTTGCCTGGAGATGGCGCTGTGCAGTGGATGGTTTGGATTGTCTATGATGGACAAGAGCCGGTTCAGTGTCCGTCGCTCTGCCACAGATGTCAGGCTGTCCAGCTCTGTGCCAACAACAGGGCCTGCCTTCCTTCCTTTCTTTCTTCCAATAAATCCACCCCTGTCAAGCTTATTTTAATGTATTTTTTTTCTATTTTCACAAATACAATAATTACTTGTCCAATATGGCTTTAAAAAAAAAAAAAAAGACCTTATGGTTGTAGTTGTTCACATTATGTCCCCTCTGTTTTCTTCTCCCCAGCCTGCTGACACTGATGGTGTCACTAAGTGAGTATTTCATCCCTCTCTCTCCCCCCTCTGTCATAATCACTGCTCTTTATGATCGCTTTGCCCTCTCTGCCCTTTCAAGATGCAGCATGTAATGAGGGCTCTAGAGGACTGTGTGAGTGGGCTATTTAGCTATTCAGACAAGAGCAGCTCACACATCCCACGCTCTTTATCTCAACTCCTTACCGACACCTCTCAGCTGAGCTCAGTGATTGTTTGTCCCATTTACAAGGTCACAAACTACACAGATCTTCCTCAGACACTTACAGCAAATCCCTGTGTTTTAACTGTTGACTTGGCTCATGTTGGTTATTCGTGCAATTTACCCCCACATGGGGTTAATTACTTGTAAAACATCTAAATTCCCCCAAGAGAAGGTGCAACCATCTGAGTCCTGTTGCTTTCAGATGCAGTATTCCTGTATGTGTACACACCTACACAATTCACCTGGAATTCTTATTGTTCCTTTTAGTGGTGCGAGGTTTGGAGCTTCATCATGTAACAACAAGGCATAAACCTGTGAATCTTCTACTTCTTGGCACAGGTGTCTACTTGTGTCCTAGTCAGCTTTTGTTCATCAACTTCCCATAGGACTGCAGTTTGTTTGTTTGTTTGTTTTTTAAACTGCAGCCATGCACCATATGTAGCAGCAGCAATCAGCTCAAGGTTCAACTGCCCTGCTTCTGATTTAAAGCCACCTCTAGAGTCCAAGTGCAGTTACTGTCAGCCTTTACCCCTGCTGAGCTAAAGGGACTCTCTCAGATGAGAGAGCTGCATGCAGGACGTCCACTCTGCTTATCCTCTGATCATGTGCTATCCAAGCTGAGATCACCTATTGCTTCTTTCTTTTTCCTACTGTACATAAAATAATCAAATAAAAAATATATTAGATAATGATGATATAAGATTTTATATACACATATAGATGCAGTAACTCAAGGGAAATGGTCATGCCAAGTTTAGCCATATATTTATTTATTTATATTCTATTTTTTTTTTTCAAAGTCTTATATATTATTTATTTCTTCTTATTTTCTTCTTCTCATTTTCTGCTCTGTATGCTGCTGCTGGGACACTGAAATTTCCCCATTGCGGGATAATAAACATATATTCTATTCTATATACGTGTTTGCGTACTTCCTGTTAAAGCTCCACCCACCTCGGGCTTTCTACCTATGAAAATTCCTCGTTATGTCGCACGTGCTTGCTACGTCATTACTTCGGACGTCCAAACCAACATGGCTGCATCCATGGCATCACAGGCAGCTGTAAGAGGACTGAGGACGGCAACCTCAAAACATATACTCCTGGACAAACTTAAGGTACTGTTAGAGTTTACGTTACAACGAACAGGTGTTCCGTGCTGTCTGATCCGTTTATAGGACCGAATGTACGTTGTTGTCGCCTTGGGGAGCTCTTACTGCAGCTACATCGCTAACAGGTTTAGCTTGACAGAGAGGTTTTATCAGTGCTGAATTTTGGACGCATTAAAGTGGGTTTATTCGCTTAGTTTAAGCATTTTGAGGTTTGCTGTGTGAAATATCCATCCATCATCTATATGTTAACTTGCAAACTTGGGAATTCGACCTCCAGCCTCCTGAGTTCTGATAAGTCCACAGTGAAAAGGTCAACTTTTGCACTTTGGTCCTTGTACGTATGGCAAATGATTGCAAATATATTCTTGTCAAAAACAATGTACAGTGCAGCCTGTGAAAAACTCTATAATCTCTCCTGTTTTATTTAGTAACCAGTAGATTTAGAAGAAAGCCTTTGGCAGAAAACCATTCTGTGTCAAACAACAACACACCAGCCATCCAATTCCTGTATCTTCTCTATTGTAGATCCATGTGTGTTTGTGTGCTTTTTTTATGTCTGAGTTGCATAATTGCTGTAACATTAGATTTCCATCCTGTTGTTTCAGTATTCCATTCAAACTCAAGTGTCATTGTCTCAAAACACCTCTGAGTACAGAAACATTTATACAGTTTCAACATTTCCTTTTTGATATCAAACATTCACATTTCAATTACAGATGGGAATATTTTTTATGTTTTCCAACTTTGGATGCAGATGTAAAAGATTGTACTGCATTAGCAACACATACCAGCCTGGTGAAAGATTGCGTGCAGATGGAAGGAAGTTCCAGCAAGTTAAATATCTCAGCTTTATGGCAGACGGTAGAATAGTGCAGGAGAAGAAGACAGTAGAAGTACAATAAAAGATGCCAAAAACCTAGCTTTGAGTTAGAATGGAGCAAAGTGAAAATCTGATCCAGAGCAGGACCTCAGACTGAGCTTAGTTCACCTTCCAACACGACAGTGATCCTCAGCACACAGCCAGGACAACTGTGCACGGCCTTGAGTGAGAGTGTGGAAAAAAGTGACTGAAGTCTGCGACTGTACGGGTCCCGTTCATCTACCCCACCTTCACTTGCTGTCTCTGTTTCTTTCTCCTCCTCCAGCCCAGTGAAAAGAGTGATGATGAGGGATTCTCTCTGGTCCGCAGCGCAGTATCAGCCTGAGCTGATTGACAACCTGCTATCTGTGCAGTGTAATCACATTATCTGACGGTGTACCGGCTGAGGTCTGGAATTCAATTTAGGATGATTTGTCAGCTCCGGTGCAGGGGACATCACAATACCCGGATGCTTAGGATCCAGGATGCTTTTACAGAGGGGGAGAATGTCAAGATTCTTCCTTTTCTGTTGCTCTCTCACACATTCTCACTCGCTCTCATAAATCACATCTCCAGAATTCTTGTCTGCGCAGCGAGATAATCCTCGGGCTGTTTTTCACTGTCGCTGCTCAGTGGTGAGTTTGTAAACGTTACTTTTTGTTGGTAAGGTACGCCTGCTTAGAAACAACGCAGCGGTCTCTGAGCTCGGCACAGTTGGAAGGGAAACACGAAGCCAGGAGCTATCTCAATGAGACTGGGTCCTGAATATTTTACGGAGGGGGGGCGAAGAACTCTCTGCATGGAGCGACTACTTCTGGTGGTACTTCAAACAACGGGGCGGCTTCCCCATCTGTCTCGGCTAGAACACATTTACATTTCCTCCCTGCGAGGGATACTGCAGGATGAAGTTAGCTCTAACTGGATTTGAATATTGCTTCACCAAGGTTAATAGCCATTTCTGTTGCTGGTGAGGTGCTTAGGCTTTCTCAATAATTTAGAATGGCTGCAGTCATTAGGAGATGTTGGCAGCAAAATGGAGGATGCAATGAGTCGGGGCTCTCCAATCGGCTTAACTTCTGTTGTTGCTGTTTGGATAATGAGGAGAAATGTTAGGGCAGGGCTGGAATTAGTTGAGGAAACAGTGACAATGGATGTAGGCAGCTGTAATTCCTGGAGTGCAACATATTGTAGATCGCCTTCTAACTTATTCATCATCTGTGAGATCTGACATTTAAAGAGAGCTGCAGGATGAAACCTTTAATATTGCTAATGGTGCTTAAGTGTTCCATTGCCGATATGATAAATGATCAAACGTTGCAGTCAACACTTCTAAAATCCTTTCATTTTCCCAAAATGGATGTTAGGAAAAACTTTCAATATGCTTTATTAAACGTGTTTGATGTTCTGTCTTATGAATATGTTGCCAAGAATCAACCAAAAAGGATAAGAGGGAAATAATCATGGAACCCTTCAATCAAATTAACATCCAGCTGACTCTGGGGCTGTAAAGTTAGGTTTTGTGGTTAAGGCTCTTTTTTATGTCCTTCTGCTACCTTTTTTTTTTTTTTTTTTTTTTTTTTTTTTGCTTTTGTCAAGGCAGGTATATTTGGCTGTTTGACCAAAGACATTACATAAGTTGGCAACAAAAAGATTGCAAAGGAGTGTAGGCTTTGTTACAAATATAGCTTCTGCTCGACAAGTAGGGTGAACTTTGGCACCGTTTCCTTTCTTTCCCTTCCCCTTTCCACTGTTATCTAATCTTTAGAATCGAGCTTTGAACATGACTCCAAACACTTTCTCTTATTAACTACAGTATGCTAATTATTGAAATCCCTATCTGTACAGACACAACAGTTAGGGTTCCTTTTCTTACGCCTGTCTGCGGGAGATTAGACCTACCCTGTCTAAAGACCTGCCAATGATGCAAATCGTATCGCTCTTAATCCTGCAGCCATGCTCTCCTGCTCCCACCACCATCTCCGTTCTACTTATCTGTTCCCAGCTCTGCTGCTGCGTTCTCCACAGTCAGATGTTGTTTGCTCTCTTCATACTCTAATTGTCCCAAAACACAATTTAAAAAGCAGCCTTTTCAAGAGTGTGCTAGACTGAGAAAGAAAATGATCTCGAACCCTCATCAAGTAGGCAGCGGGTTGTCAGCCTGTTCACATGCAGAATATCTCCCCTGATCCAGTTATGACATGCATATGCATGCAGATTTATTATCTTTTCCATGACTCTTGATCCAGAAACACGCAGGCAGTGCAGCACAAGGAAGCGAGAGGAAGGCCTGCCATCAGTACTCAAGTGCTGTAATAATTAAAGCGGTACAGACTTTTAGAGTTTGACCGCTAATGCTTCGGGAGGCATGGTTCTTGCTACATGGCTGGCTCTCAGTGAAAATCCGCAGGCCTGTTTATGCAGAAAATTCAAATCAGCTCTGCTTCTTTGCCTCCTTCATTTCCTTCAGTATGTCACCTCTTTCATGGCTTGCTACACAGTGCATGTCTAATTGCAAGACAGCCTGTACTTATGAGTTGCAGCTAAGTAGCACGCCGCCACCTCATTAGCAGAGAAACATTCTACAGCAATCAGTACGCCAATGATTTTGATGACCGCGCGCTCGAGTTTCGCCGGCACTCATGGAAATGGACACCACAGAGTTCCCCTTTAAATTATTTCTGGATGGTTAGCTAAACGGACAGGGGGGGAGCGATGAGTTCATAACCTGAATGGGAACAAATCAATTACACAGAATTGTTGAACAGGCAATCTGTTAATTTCTTAATTTCTTAAACATTTTCTAATGTCCCTTAAGGAGCATTTTGGTTAATTAACTCTGTAGTCATTTGTCGCCGCTAATAAGGCAGCGTCGTTTCAAAGGGGTTAGGCTCTGGCCGTGACGAGTAATGAGGATTTTAACCTCACCAGACATCTGGGGATACCATTGTTATATTTAGCATCTCTGGAAGCTCATTGTAGTACATTTTTTTGTGGTTGGATGGTATTTGAATCTGGTATATTGCTTTTAAATATTTAAATAGCTTTTTAGAGACTTTGCAAGCACACTAAAGAAAGAAGAGAGACCAAAAAGCTTTCTTAAAAAACAGCCAAAGCAGCGTGTGTCCAAAGGCACACATCTACAAAGCAGCAACAGTAAATTCCTGTGAACACACAGCGCGTGCTCAGGCAGACCGAAAGGAAATTTGGAGTTCGGGAAGGCAGCAGATTAACGAGCGGTGCTGCGCTGACATTGTCTGGTCTTTATGGGCCTGATCGAAGGTGATTGCCTGCTCTGTAACGTTCCCCTGTAAATTAAAACTTATGGCTCCAATAAATTCCCATTTGGTGGCTCTCTGACACCAAGCTACATTTCTACACACGGCGATAAAGATGGGGGCTTTAAATTAGCCTCAGGATATTGACTCCTCGGGTTTATCAAACAGCAGAGAAGCCGTTATGAAATGAATTTGCAGAAGGCCGCCATCAGGAAAGCCGGCTGCTCACGGACAAACTTGGACTGCACAACCTGGTACGAGTCCCATCTACACTACATGATGCTGAATACCGTACGGACTCAGCAGAGGAGCGTGTTGGGATAAGGAGCAGCTTCAGTGGGAGGTTTTGTCCTTCAGTGCCACTCGTATATAAGTACAGCCGTGACAAGGACTTTGCAGTCTGATGCAGCTGCTGCCAAAGCGCCGCTTGTCCTCTGCGTTTGAGAGCGGAGCCACTCTGGGTGCTCAGCGACGAGAGTGACAGTTTGGTGCCATATTTTATGCAAGACTTTCTACTGATTCGCATTCTGGCTCCGTGCGCTGTGTTTATGTACAAACGTCGAAACTTTTCTGGTGGGAGACTTTTGTGTCGGTTAAAACGCAGAGAGAGAAATGCAGATCCTCGTATGGCTTGTTTAGACAGCAGTATGACATCTGACACGTGTAAAAACATTCGAGTGTGAATCTTTGGGCTACACAGTTGCGTAATTCCTTGACTCAGTTGCTGTGAGCACCAGAGCCCTTGAAGATGGCCATTAGTTGGATGATAAATTTAGATTGCTATCCTTTGTTTCTTTCCCATCTTTTGCAGCAGAACGACTTTTACTGACTTCAAGGTGGCGACAGAAGATGGTATTTTCAGTTTGCTCACTAGACTTCTCTGCTTGCTTTGCAGAAAAAGGCCTATTTTTGCCAAAAGGGAGTTTTTCCATAAGTGCTTCTTACATGTTCATCAATAGAGAATAATTCTGTTTACCATTGTTACCGCTGCGCTTGCCTCTGCCTCCACCAGTGAGTGCTTTTGTGTGTATCAGAGCTTTCTATGAATATTTATGCGATCTTGGCCCCCATGTCAGAGCGCACAGTTCGGTTTTTAGCGTGATGCGGGCCGTGTGTGTCTGTTTGAAGAGGCAGTAGTCTGGTGGAAAAGCTCAGGTAGGTTTGTCTCTAAAGTGCTGCTGATGATGATTGCTACAGCGCGTGAGGCCTGGGGGAAGGGGGCCACAGGCCAGCTGCCACTCACCACTTCTGCTGCCTCTCAAGGCAAACAGGTAGCGTTCACATCATTCTCAAATGTGCAGCCCGAAATGTGTTTTTAATGCATTTTTCAATACTCAAATCTAGCACGGTTAGCATCCAAAGCACGTTTTAATTATGGGCTTTCCAACCACCCTTGATTAGTAAATAAAGATGGTAATTTGATGAGAGGTCATGCAAACTGTTCCTGGTCCTGATCCAGACATCGCACGTCCCAAACACACTCACCTGGTCCAGTTTTGGTGTGGTTGGTTAATGTTTACAGACAGGATGTGCAAACATCTGTGCAGCACCCGAACGCAACAGTCTTAACCAGTTAACGGTCACCTTATCAGCTGTAAAGACAGATGTTGAAGCTCAGAAAATCCAATTTGCTCACATCTAGTTGAATTACTTTCTTTATCTTTTTGAATACATGGAATAAAAGTCTGAAGAATGTTTAAAAGGGTAATTCAGGTTGTGATTCAAGGTAGAACGTTTTCCAGTAGCATCTGTATTCTGTGTTTTCATGTTGATTTTTTTTTTTGTTTGTTTTTTTTGCCTGGGGTGACTGCCAGTGCTCGGAGGGCCACCTCCAGCCCAACTCAGTTGTCCCAGTAATCACCAGTTCTTCTTGGGGAAGGCTGCATGTTCAGCCGCTTTCTCTCATTCTCTTTTTCCACCTAAGGTAACAAAACAGCCATTTAAAAACATACACTGAACCAGGACTGGTAAGCGGAGGCTTTAACACCTCCCACTGTGTATTACCATGGCAAGTAGAGGTCTGCAGCCGTCCCAGTGACTGTGTGTGGAATAACGGCGTAGTGAATGCAGACATTTGTTCCTAGACCAGCACGCACGTCTGAAATATTCACCTCTGACGAGTGTGCAGGCTGCAGAGGTCCACCCTCCATGCTCTCTCAGATCAGAACTCTTGCACAGAAATGGGTTGAACCAGTGCCTCTTGAGTGAAGTGATCCCAAAGACAGACTGACAGATGGAGACATGCAGCTGAGCAAACCTGGCTAAGATGGCCCTTCAGTGGCCTGACAGAAGCCAATTGGTTCAAAATAACACCTTTTTGCTTTGCAGCCTGTTTTGTTTGGGCAGTGAAGATTTTTTTCCGACAATCCAACTGACTTTTGACTCTATGGAACACTCATATCCACAGATCTGATTCTGCCAATGAACCCCTTCAAGAGTGTCCCGCCATTAGTCTGGGCTGATGGGATCGAGAGCCTCCCCCCTCCACATTTAGACACACTGCATCTGAAACACATGAATAATGCAGGTCTGAGATTGTACGTTTTGGACCAGGGAGCAGAGGTGACCTACAGATGCCCCTCATTACTGCCGTCGGTTATGTGAAACAAAAGGCCAAGAAGCAGTATGTTCTGTTCTGGAAAATAACCTTTACCGGCTCTGATGAAGTTCTGTGACAGGCTTTATCAGTGGTTACTGCTGGTTGCTGGGGTAGCGTGTTTCTCTTCAGCTGAAGAGAAGGTGGAACTGAAAAGTTTGGCAATAGAGATTCCTATAAATGAGTATGTTCTAGCATTTTCTCATAAACCTGTTTCCTTCTGTCCTCTCCAGGGAAGTTGGTTAACTCCAAGAAGATGGCTGAACCTACAGGAATACCAAAGCAAAAAGCTGATGCAAGAGAGCGGCGTGGCCGTCCAGCGTTTCTACGTGGCCGACACGGCTTCCGACGCCCTGGAGGCTGCAAAGAAGCTCAGTGAGTAGTAAGAGATACATGCAGGGCATGAGGTTTGCCAGTGTTCACCAAAAAGAGGAGAAAATGGATCACTGAGGTATTGGGAGAACAAATTCACTCAGCTCATCTTTAAGCCAAGAAAGGGTCCTTATTGGCGTGCAAGTACCAATCAGCTAGCAGAGGCTTTTCATGTTTTTGTATTAAGACTTGGGCAGCAGCATCGGTGCGTCGCCTGCATTGCACAACATTAGTGGATGTAGAAAAACCCCTGCAAGGGCACGTTGGTCTTCTGTTCTAAGATAAACTGGAGCTAAATGACATTTTTCACATTGCCACATCCCCTCAGGGGTGAAAAAGATGATGGGCGTGAGCTCAGACGGAGCCACTGAGCAGAACTGGGAAAAGTAAATAATTCCACTGATTTCCGCCGCTTCCACAGCTGTGCTACTTGTAGCATCTCTGTTAAAGCATGTCAGTGCTAACAAAACAAGAGTCCTCTGCTTGTTGTGGCATCTCACCTCGGTAAAAAGTCTGCTTTTAAGTTTACAGTCATTTAATCCTGTTCACTTTGGGAAAGTGTTGAGCAGCTCAGGGCGATACGGTGATTTATATTGCGGCCAAGGATAGAAACGCTGGTCGGTAGATGCGCTTACGTTACTACACTTGCGGCAGCCATCTTGAGGTCTACAAGGCGGGACCTATGTTACTAAGAATTCCAAATAAGTAATAGTCTTTGCCAAATAGTCTGTGCAGCCCTTAAAGTTTAACTCGGGGTGTAAAGAATTAATGCAAACCCGTATTTAACAAGGTAGTATCATTGAAAATACTATTCTTGTCAGAGGAGAAGGACTCTAGTCTGTTCATAATTAAAACCTCAGGGGGAACCTCAGGTCATGCAAGATCATTTTACCGAGTGGAAACAATAAAAACAAAAGCCGCGCTTTAACTGCTCTACATGAACTTGGGTTTTTGGGCCGCTGCTGTAAGGTACCGCAGACGTCACCGCTGCCTTTAGCGCTGCACGGCTCCGTGGTCCCGCTGCAGGACGTGCAAACGGCTAATCAAGGCTGAAGTTTTATCAGGTCTAATCGCGTCTTTGTGCTGCGTGATTATGTGCGGCGGCTTGTGCGTTTGCAGCCTAGCAGTCGCATCCGCTCGGTTCTTCTTCACGTGCTCATCCGCAGTAATTTGTTTCAAAACCGCTCGTGCTCGCCATTTCCTGTTTGAAATTTCCTGTTTTTTTTTTTTTTTTTAGCTTCTGTCTCTGTGCTTAATTTTTTTTATTGCTCCCCTCCACCATATTCACTCTAAAGCTTTGAATTATAACAAGATGCGATCAAGTGCTTTTCATCTTCTACAGATGTAACAAAAATATGGTATTAAAATATCACAGCCTTTGGTGCGCAGTACCGGCATTCCTAGGAGCTGAAAAGTGTGTGGATAATTGACTGAGTAGTACTTTTATGGTCAGGTGTTTCTTCTTCTCTATAGAAGCGGATTAAAAAGCGCTGGTATTATTTCAGTGGCTGAATTGCAGCTTGGTGGCTGTGAGAGTGATTCGGGATTAATGGCAGCTGAAGGAGGCCATCATCATTATCCAACACTGACTCAGACTAAAACAACAGAGCCCAAATCAACGTTTTTGTCAGGGGAGGTTCAGCAAGAACCAAAGAAGAGGAAAAAGACTGAAGCGGTGAAGAAAAACTCCCCTCATTGTATCTGATGTGAAAAGAAGTCAAAATGGTCCCTAATCTGCCTGTTGTTCAAGGTAGTGAGATGAGTTCAGAGAAGTGTGGTATTACACCGCCAGTACGAGGATGGAAAAACTCGTTTCTGAAGACAAGGCTTTGGGTTATTCTTCAATAGTCGTGACACTCGCCCAATCACAGCGTCTCCGAGGTGACACGACTGAGGATGGAAACGAGTAGCAGGTGAAGGAGGAGCAAAGCCTCTCCGGGGAGAAAAACGAGCGTTTGTTGGCATTCAGTCTCCAGACTGCAGATGATCATTCTGTCGTGGTCGTGTAGAGGTGACGCTTCTCTCGTTCACAAATGAATAAACATCTGCAGGTGCTTTTATCAGCTTGAGCTTTAAATCGTCCTCTTCATCCTGATGCTCTTCTAGTGGGCCTGCTTATCGGGAGGAAAAGATCGGCCATGTCCGGTGGTTCATGAGTGACTGTAGAGCAGTGTTTCTCAAAGAGTGGTCTGGGGGCCACCAGTGGTCCGTGGATGACCCCTAGTGGTCCACAAGGTAAGAAATGACATTTTAAAATTTTAAATTTCAATATTTAAAATTCAGTGTAAAATCAGTGTTTCTTGAACTCCCACGATTTAAAGAATTCACTTTATTGTATATTTCCTGATGCATCTGTCATACCAGCACCCGATCGTTACTTAGCATATTGTTTTGGGGGCTATTTAGAGTCAGGTGGTCCGTGAGTGTTTTTTTATGGGTTCAGTGGTCCTTGGTCTAGAAAAGTTTGAGCTTTAGTTAAGGTGTGTTACAACCTCAGCTGAAGGTGTTTGACACCACAGTTAGCAAACCTTCAGTAAAGCTCCAGGTTCTTCACGATCGCTTCCTGGCTTTTGCTTACGACTACAGCTTTCCTGCTTTAGTTTAGAACCTGGACCTCATTACCTACAGCAGAGGAATGTGGATGGGACTGGATCAAGTTTGAATTGTATCGATATCCCCACACGTGTTTAATGGATAATCATTAGATATTGGTTGATAATTACTAAGAAGCCTGTGATCAAGTGATGGATTAAGCTGTAATGCAGCAAGCTGCATTTTGATTTACATTAATAATGTTTCACGTTCAGGCTGCCTGACACATAAGTCCCACATTGACTTTGTTTATCAATAAGACCACAAAAAATCAAACATTTTTTTACTGTCAGGATAATTAATCAGACTAACTTAGTGTGTGGAGCTTTGATTCTGGTTGTCAGACAATTCTTTGATGTCTTTGGTCATATTTGGTCTAGAAATTGTTAACTGCCATTGTTCAGGTTTGTAGATGAAACCTGTTCTGTTTTTTTCTCTTTTTTTGTTTTCTACCTTAGCTGCAGTCTAAATTATCAGGAACATTTCAGGCTGTACAAAATTGGCTTGTTTTTCTGTTTTGCATTTGCAGTATGGTATAGGGTGACGTAGACACGCTGTACATTTCGTCACATGACCGAGCTGCTATCTCCCAACTTTGGAGATATCACAGTGAGCCCGGTGATGAATATAGATTTCTCCTCTTTGCATAAGCGCGCATAGCCACACGTCTGCATCTAAGACGCACGTAAACATCTGCACACCGACTCCGCAAGACTTCGATCAAGCTGTACACTCTGGCCCCCCCCCCACCTGCCCGCCCACTTGACGGACACATCTGCTGAGCAGATCTTGATGGATTTTTAGTCCAGATTCCAAATCAGAATCACAATTCCAGTCCCCCTCCTCGTCTATCGCAGCCAGCAATTGCTCATTGACGAAGCTGCAGTGGGAGGAAGCTACAAGAGATGCTTATCATCACCCATGCTCGGGTGATGAATGGGACTCACAGCTACTCCCTGCATGTAAATGAAAACCTGATTTATCAGCTGGGTCACAGTGTGTTGCCCTCCGTATCTCCCCAACTCTGCTTTGGCAACACGTTCCTCATTTCTGCCTGATATGTTCTCTCCTGCTTTTATTCCGTTCACACCTCATCCCCCTCCCCCTCTCCCCTCTACCTTCTACTGCTCTCCTTCACCTTCTTTTAACACAGCCTTGGCGCAAAAGAAAAAAAAGACAATTATCAGAGGTAAGAACTATTTTAATATACTTCATTGGTTTATGAATATTCAGTGTAAACAGTTGTTTTTTCTGCCTGGTTGTCAAGTCTCATGTGTGCTTATTAGAGGGAGAGTTCAGTTGATGTGTTGGCTCACTGAATAATAGCGAGCTTCCTTGACATTAAAACATTGATGAGGTGTGTGTGGGAGTGCGTCTGTTCTTTTTGTAGCTGCGTTTGAAGGACAGAAATGTAGTTAGTCACAGCGTCTGCAGACTTCAGTCCTGATCAAACATCCTGGGCTGAGTTAGGCATCACCAAACGCCTTTGCCTTTTTATGCTAGATATTGTTTTTGTCCTCCTTTTTGGCTCCCGGAGATATTCACGAGCCCTTAAAGTCACATCGCCGTCCCTCATACTGCGCCTAACATGAGGGATATAATAAGAAAGAAGAAATTCAACAACACTGTTGCTGGCCTTGGGCTAAAGTGTTTTGAATCTGCTTATTTAGTCGTCTCCGCTCTGCGGCAGCTCAGACCCCCTTCTGTGCCTCTGCTTGTGATCTGCAAATAATTCCACGCCGTGTCGCCACCGTTGGCGTGCCTGTCTGCTGTTTGTTTTATGCCGGCCTTCTCGGCGAGAGTGAGGCGTTTTAATGCAGGTGGAGATGAAGCGTGTCAATTTAAGAGCGAAGTAAATATCCTGTATCTTCTGTAGCTCTTAACATCTGACGGGGGTTTCTAACTGGCTTCTTCTTCAGGCTCTTCCCTTCCTGCTAGCAGGGACTGGAAAAGATCTCCTCAGAATCTTGCTGATGAGCAACAACATCTACCATGCTAAATATAAGGCTGCTAGCTGCCTGTCGCTACAATTATCACAACACCAGGCGTGTTGTTAATTACTTGTCACTCAAATTGGGTAGAGGGGATTTAAATAAACCTCTGCGATGTTTGTACAGTTATTTGTCATTTATTTTAAAATGTGTTGTGTTCTCACACCCTCACAGCTGCCAATAAAGCTATAGTCAGTATTAATTAAAATGAGGCAAAATTCACACCAACCTATTTGTATTTTCATTAAAAATAAAAAAGAGCAAGTTTTATCAAATTCCCAATGCCAAAATCAAACTGTGCTTAATAAATAAGAGATCGGAGCCCTCTTGCTGGCGTGGAGTGCCGATAGGTTACCGCGGCACATTAGCATCACTCATGCTTCACTTCCTCTTTACGCCACGCCGTCCCAAAACTTAGTGATAAAGCCATTATCTGAATAATGCTGGCCCGATTCCACACACTGTATTAAGGCCATTACATGCTTCATCGAGCAGTGAATTTGTAAGACGCAACACAGCCATTTCTGGTTTCCTAACACTTTTGCTGTGCGCCCGCCGGTGCTTTTGATTCTAGGGCTGTTCCTGAATTGACCCACCAGGAAAAAGTGTAATCCCTTGGCTCTCGATCCTGCCTCACCAGTGAAACCCAACAGAGCCTTTAAACGGGCAAGGGACGTTTGTGTTGCAACTATACACCTCGACACACGCAGCAGCTGTCAGAAGCGGTTAAAACGTGGAGCGTGGCAAGACCTCTCCTCTGCGCACATCACCTCCGCTCTCATTCATAATCCCCACTAGAGTGGCCCCGTGCACTTCAACACTTCAAGAGCCTTTTAAGACCACTTTCATCTTCCCCTTCAGAAAAAAAAAAACAGAGGGTGTCTCTGGTGGAAAGTGCTGACAATAGCAGTTAGCGCAGAGAGTGGAGGCAAGCGCAGCCCCTTTAGTCTGGAGCAGTGGGGGACGAGGCTGCCCTCTTCCATCTTTGTTCATTTGTGGTGGGATGTACAGCTGACAGTAACACGTCCTCTTCAAAGGTGGAGCGGACAGGAGCCACGGAGACGGCTGTATGCAAATGGTGACGTGCAGAAACCTGAGGAGCAAAGGCCTTTGTTATGCAGTTATCTGACAACCTCGAAGCTTCGCTGGCTCTTTTACCTTTCTGCCTTTACCTCCAACCGTCCCAGCGAGAGTCTAAGAAGAAATTAAAACATCCAAGACGCTTCAAAATGATTGTGCGTTTTAGCCGCACGAAAATCAATGTTAACTTAACCATCCACTTTTCTGCCTCCGCAGCTGGTGTTTGTGTATCTCCACAGCTTTTGCTCCCCATTAGTTTGTGTTTACTGCTGCTTTTAACGCAGACGTTTGCTCATTTGGCGTCTGAGCACTTTTGTATTCTGCGTGCGCCGTGTTCACTATTGTCTGCCTAGCCTGTGCAAGGCAAGTACACACTTCACAAAACAGCAGACTGTTTACAAGTAAATCCTTTTTTATTTTGATGTGACTCGAGCAATGTTTCTATGCACAATAGCACAGAACAACAATGATGATTTAATATCTGAGTAAGTATGTTGGGGTCAGTGTCTTCAGCTGTCAGCTGTTAAAGTGTCGTTGAGCTAAACATAGTAATAATAATAATGTGTTTGGGGGGTTCAGGAGCAGAGAGCTGCATGTATTTTTATCTCGCCCGACTCCTTCACCTGCAGGGATCCTGATGATGAACACGCACAGCTCGTGTCAGATGTCCCGTCCTGTCACGGAGGAAGACAGATGTTAAACAACAGACAGCTCAGTGCGCTGGCGTGCGCATCATGGCTTTGCTGTCCCAGTGCAGATTGTCTTTCCTTACGTACGGCTCTCAGGGCTCACATTTAGAGAGACACGACTATGCATCTGAAATTGTCTTAACAGCTGTAAATAGGCTTTGCAGGGCAAAGCTGCCTGTCTCTCAAAGAGCTGAATTCTGTAAGCAGCTTAGTGTTTCCTCCTCCTCATTACGCACCCTCACCTATTCATGTTGTCGAGATTATTCCTCATACACCCATCTTTGGTATTTGGCTAATGCTAATGTTGACTTAGCCTCAGACAGACAGAGGACACTGGTAGAGTGCACCTTTAGATCATTATGTTTGTGGTTTTCTTGTTGGTGATTATCTCACCATCTTGGTAAGACCACCTCTTGCTCTCTTTTTCTCCTAGAGATGGCATTCATGAAATTGGATTTTTCCAGGTTCTCGCTTCCCACAGCCCTGCATAGTTGATTCCTGCAAAAGTCCTGAAAGAGCCACAAACGTTCCGTCCTACAGACACACAGCACGCATCTTCACTGCACTGTTGTCATTACCGTCAACCTTCTGTTTGTTTGACAATGAAAAAAAATCCCAAAACACCTCAGGCAGAGGTTTGAACTGCACCTCTCTGTCACTGAGAAGAGACCGGGACCATCTCCGCATGTCATTAGGACTGTTGCCTCTTTCTGAAAGCCAGGTGGTTCTGGCCTCTAATGAGGACTCAGACGAGCAGTGACTGGAGGAGGTGTCACGGAGAGACGGCACCTCAGTCCAGGGCGCTGATATTCTCCTTCACAGGGCAGCATTGAGAGAGCATCATTAGAGCTAAAGACAGACAGAGATGTTGCTCAACCAGACCAGGCAGAGAAGGTGTAACGACATATTCAGATGGAGCTAAAACAGAGGTCAAGTTGTTCTGGTATTTGTGTATTTCTTTGTCCTTTGTTAAAGAACTTTAAGGTATTTTGGTAGATAGAAATCAGTCGTAAATTAACTTTATTTTTAGCTGCAAAGGATACAGACAAACATTTAAGTGTGTAGTTTGAAGGATTTCAAGGTCATGTAACAGCAAGAACATCTGAAGCTTTTTACTTTTCACGTTTTCAATCGCTGCACGAACTGAGAGCACTTTTCTGTCTGGCCGTCTTGCAGGCTGACTCGGGGAAAACGTTTATGGAAAGCTGAATTCATAGATGATGATTCCGGCGCTGGTGCTGTGTCTCATCACACGAGGGATCTGTAAATCTCCCCCACAAACGTGTTCCGCTGATCAGTTCTGCCAGGGCGAGGCGTGAGCGAGCCAGCACGTGTTTGATGGACACTGCTCATCAGATACTTGCAAACTTTTCGCAGCTCTTGCCGTGTAATGAGGCAGCAGCTGCTCCAGTAGAAATCAGGGTTGCTGACAAATGAATCCTAATTGTTGGGAGGGTTGTTGTGCATGCTAAATTGCTGTACTTCCTACTTATGGCAACATAGCCAATGTTAATATTAGTTTTTATCATTGCAGTGACTTTCCGGCCTTTTTTATATAGCTAGTGAAGAACCAATCAGCTTTTTCTTGCTGCAACAGGAATAGAAGCTGCTCTGTCATGACAAGCGCAGGTGCTGAAGTTTCAGAGGGCTTTTTTTCCTTCTTTCCGCTGGAAGAAATGGTGTTCATCCGCAGGAGCGCTCAGGCTCGGTGTTTGATCGTACCCTGGATGTGCGTGTTTGTTTCTCCTCTATCCCAAGAGGTTGATTAGTCTTCTTCATTTAGCCGCCACATCTACTTTCGTGGGTATACCACTTCCCCACTCCTCCCCTTTTGCGTTTTGCTGTCTCTGGATTGTCAGCTAGCCTGCGTCCGTCCCCTTGAACGTCACACCAAAGCTAGCAGTTGCTAACAACAGTTTGTGTCTCAGAAATGAGGGGAGAGCGGGGGGGGGGGAGAAGAAAACGCTTCTAAAAAATGCTGAGGAGGGATGGGGCGAAGTCCTCTGTGCAGCTGGGAGTTGATTTGCACTCATTACCAGGAAGCGAGTAAGGCCCGAGGACGATGACCACATTACTCTGATCGCATGTGATGTGATTGGAGATGTTGTGCCGCGTTAATCTCCTCCACTCTGTCCCCGAGATATACTAAATAAATGGAGATGAAAATCTTCCTCTGCATCTTCACAGCGGGCCGCACATGATACAGATGCAAGCAGAGAAGCGATTATGCAACTATGACTCCCTCCCCCGCAAGAAAGGAGCTTTC
The DNA here is from genome assembly GCA_015343265.1 of Pao palembangensis. Lineage (NCBI taxonomy): Eukaryota > Metazoa > Chordata > Actinopteri > Tetraodontiformes > Tetraodontidae > Pao > Pao palembangensis. Next base: position 10,451,058 of record CM027087.1, on the reverse strand, counting down.
ACTCGGCTAATAACCAAACGGAGCTCTGCAGAGGGCATGGCTAATTATGCCACATATGTGCTGCACTCATGTACACAGCGACGCAAACATTTATTTATGCTAACATCTTAGAATGTACAATTTAGAGCCGTCCGATACAGCGCGTCAGCCTTCATTAGGGTGACCTCGTGGATGGCTGATTCAACGTTGAACTTTAACTCCTATAGGAACATCAAGCTCCGGCTCTAAAACCGGGCCCGCTGGTGTCTTCTCTGGTTAAATTAATTCACGTGTCCTTCTTTTGTCTGATTCATCAGCGTCTGAGTTGAGCAGAACAGCGTCTAATTTTACATGCTCCTTCTCCTTCCACGTTCTGCTCGGCTCTCATTAGGGACCAGCCTTTTTCCCGGTGTTAGAGGCCATCTCGTGCCTGTCATCCTGTCTCCATAATGGCTGCCCCGCTCCTTACCATGCAGCATGTTGGCTGTGATCTTCGAAGACATCATTATCTTCTTCAGGCGCTTCCACAGAGGACACAGTTTCAGTATTAAAAAGCCATTTGTATTAGAAATTTTATTTTTTACTTTTGGGCCTTTTTTTTTTTTTTTTTATACAGTGTAATGCGGAAAGCATTGTTACACACTTGATCTTGTTTTCTTTCCGGTGTTCCAGCCCATTTCTCCTCCGGTGCTCATTTACGGTTAGTGATATTGATACGGCATCTTGTTTCCTGCCGATCACCGTGGAAACAAACACCTGCCTCGGTCTCATCTCATTACCTTCCCTGCCACATTTCACTTTTTAATATATTTAATAAATCTTTGTTTTAAAGTGTAGTTTTGCTTTCCACTATCCCAGCACTCGCCATTTCCCTCTCACCTCAAACGACACACAACCCTTGTCAGACTACATCTGTTAGTCCTCCGCTTATGTTTTTTTTTTTTTTTTTTTTTAAGTCTTTTCTCCTTCTCATTTAAAGCTGAAGCCATTTCCTCTGTGCCTGCTCTCCTCTCTACCTGCCTGCAGGGCCCACCGTTTCATCTGGCTATGAACTCTTTAGAATTTTATGCTGTACCCATTTTTATCAACATGTTTAGACATTTATGTCTGTTCTCTGAGCCTTGTGCCTTTCTACAAACACACACACACCTGCGCTATCTCTCACTCTCTCCTTCCATCAGCTCATCACTCGATCTACAACTGATCTCACTTCTGCAGAGTCGGTTTAATCCCTGACTTTATTCATTTATTTATTCATTTATTGGTAATTTCCAGCTAATATGAGATTCCATTAAGAGTCAAAGAGCTGTGATGCAAACAGAAAACAATTTTCACTATCTTGATGCACCAATGACTCTTTGGTTTTTTTTTTTTTCTTGTCTTGAATTGTTTTATTCAGTTTTTCCTACACTTGATTTTCCCTTTTCCCACTCTGTGCCAGAAGAGGATTTGCATATAATAACTATTATCTGACTAATGGAAGAGGCGTGGCAAGTCAAGTGTCAACTCAAAGTTTCATTTTAAAGTGCCAGCATGTTTGTTACTCTCACTTTTTCTTTGGGTCAACAACAGCTCCAGCTGTCTCCCCTCGTTTGGCTCTTTTTGACTCTTCTTTTTTTATCTTATTTTAAATATATACATAAATATGTTTATTATATCTCATTTCTAAGCTGATTCTCGCAGCACCCTTCATGTTGTCAGCACCTGGTACGTGCATGAAGAGTTGTGTTTGGTAACACTGCTATAGCGTAGGAACCTCTAACCTCCTCTACTATCTTGGTTGGTAAAGTAAGCTAAAGACTCAGGAGGTCAGCCTGGCTCTTGACCATACCCTCCATCATTTCCTCTCTTTCTCTGACCTTTTTTTTCCTTTTTTTTCTCTGTTTCTCCCAGATGCCAAGGAGATTGTGCTGAAAGCTCAGATTCTGGCTGGCGGCAGAGGCAAAGGCGTGTTTGACAGCGGCCTAAAAGGCGGCGTGCACTTAACCAAAGAGTAAGTACACCCCAGTGCGGATTTCACATCGAGAGTTGCTGTTGGAAAAGGATTCGGATTATTTACGGTGACAGCAGCTTTTACAAAAAGGAGGTTCAAAGAGCGCTCTGAAGATGCTCCCTCGGCGCCAACACGCAGGATTGTTTCGCAACAGTTTTCTTTTTTTTCACAAATCTGTTTTGTTGAAGAGCTAACCTCAATTAATGTTGGAAATGCAGTCTTTTAAAGGTCAGCAAAAGTGTTACAAGCCAGGCAGCGGTTTATTTTGTACCACCAGGACTTGAGTGTGACGGCTTCCTCCAGTAGAAGATCAAACATCTAAATTTTTATCAGCCGAACAAAAAAGTTGAGTTTGCTTTTCTTTGCATTTTACTAAGAATACTGTCCTTTTTTTAGTCAAGGTTTCTGCGGCTTCCCGCTGGCCTAAAGGGCCTAATGTGATTTATGACAGTTGTCCCAGACATGCATCATCATCACCCTACTTTAGGCTCCAGAATGGCTGGAAACTTTTTTTCTTCTTTTCATTCGAAGCGAGACTCGCCTGAGCGCTGCGACACCAGCACACAGTTCACCTTTGTCTCATTTTTCAAACGGTGAGCACCCCCCCCCCATTCTTATTCACCTGTTAAACCGGCATTCAGCCTCAGCATCCCCAAAAGCTCTGACAGAATATGTCGCTGTCGGAGAAAGCGTTGACACACAGCTCTTTTCAGCAGAGCACAGGACAACACACTCGTCAGTGGCCTCACCTCCATGTGCCCACTCCGATGAGGCGAGGGTTTTTGAGATCTGACCTTTTCTCTGTCCTCCAGCCCGGCCGTGGTCGGTGATCTGGCCAGTAAGATGCTGGGTTTCAACCTGACAACGAAGCAGACGTCACAGGAGGGAGTGAAAGTGAAAACGGTGAGCCAGACTGTTGATTGATGGCAGGAGAGTTTGCTAATCTTCACACGGTAAAGCTGCTCTGTTGACTGTTTTTACAGATCTGTACAGGAAAATGAATAGATGAAAACAAACACTGAAATACTTCTCTTTAATGATGACTTGAAATACTAGCTGCCTGCTGTTGTTTGCCGTTGGCTTTTGCCGCCGGCTGATGATGTCTTATTGCATAAATTGAAGTCGCTCGCTGTGAGTTTAAAGTGTGGTAAACAACTGTTTCCGTGTTGCCACTAACGAGCTGGAATCTAATTTTCTTCTCTTGCATGCTGCCTGCACTTTCTCCTCCAAGCAGTCATTTTCAGGTGAGGCTGCTTCTTCGGTGTGCAGCCTGTGCTCGTGTGTAGGCTCCCCCATCTTCCCGCACGCGTTCACCCTCCGTCAAATTAAACGTGCAGCGAACCTCAGCCGAAGTAAAGCAGCTACCGAGTGAATTTTATTATGGGACGCAGGACGTTTGCAGCAGCGGTGTGGTTAGACGCCCTTGGCCCGCTGATGTGGTTTAACTACCACTGCCACAGAACACCACAGGGAGCATACATCGGACTGTAATGATTTCTCGCCAAGCAACTGGCCGAGGTGTAAAACAATAAAACTGGATGAGACGAAAGCGAATTTGAATGTAGTCTGAAAGAAAAGTGGAACGTTGAGGAAGCTATCCATTCTAATTTGCTCACTAAGAGGCTGGAAGAACACACCTTTACACCAAACCCAGAAGCCCGGCAGCTGCTGGAGCTTGTTAATTTTTATCAGGACAGTTTTCTTTTCCCCGTTTTTAATAATCTCCCTTGCCTCTGCTCTCCTCTCATCTCTTGGACTCTAACCGTAATGTTCCAGTCTTTTTTCCCGGCTGTCCCACTTCCTCTGTGCTTCTTAGCGTTTCCCTCGCTTGTCCTTTTTGTGCACCTGTGTCCAAAAAGGTAGCCATCACCCAGTGAAAAGTCTAGAGAAAAAAAAAAGTTGAAAGATTCTTTAAAACTTTGTGCTTAGCTTAGCTGCTGTTCTGTGTCCAGGTGATGGTGGCCGAGGCTCTGGACATCAGCAGGGAGACCTACTTTGCCATCCTAATGGACCGGTCTTACAATGGCCCGGTCATGGTGGGCAGCCCACAGGGAGGTGTGGATATCGAAGAGGTCGCCGCCAGCAACCCGGAGCTCATCTTTAAGGTGCAGAATGTTTTGCTATCTGCAGTTTATTACATGTAAATTTAAGCCAGTGCTTCTCTAAACTGCAGACAGCGATCGGCGTTGATCCAGTAATGAGTGCGTGCTGGGTGGAGCGGGTCATTCAAACGAACCCAATTAGTAGCTAATGAGTTGTACCCTGGTAACATAATAATCAGTGAGAAAAATATCACGTACATTACCTTTCTTTTTTTTCCCCCTTCTGTCCAGGTTCGAAGTCAGAATTTAAATGCCGTTTCTTCTGGAAGCGGTAGACTGTTAAAAGGTCACACTAGAAATAACAATAATGTGCCTTCCGTCCATATTATTGACATCAAAGTGACGAACACGCGCGTTTCATCTCGTACCGTCGGCTCCAAATTATTTAATGCACCAAAGATGAGGTGCAAAGGCCTCCTCAGATGTGATAATATTAAGCGCCACCTCTTCAGTACATTAGAGCATGGGAGCAGCTAAGCATTTTTTTTTCATTGCTCCTCTTTCATACTCGGCTAGCAGAGAAAAGCATCTGCCCTGTTTGCTTTGCTCGCTGGGTTTTTTTTTTATTTGTGCATACATGGAAAGACACAGAGCCAAAACTCTAAATGCAATTTATTTAAGACGTTGATGCAGAATAACGTGCTCACATCGTCGCTGATGTTGGCATTAATAAGTAAACTGCATCTGGAAGTTAGAGCATGCATGTTTACTTTTAAATGATTAATTTCATAGCCTAAATTGCTGTGTCCAATTAACAATGGGGTCACACACTGTGGCTTTGCACTAAACTGAAAGCTCTTCTTCATTTTTTTCCCTTTAGGTCAAACAAATGTGACGCAGCTGCACCGTTTGTCTTTAAATGTCCTTCTTTGGTCTCACTCTTTTCCTCCATTTGCTTTTCTGTTCCAATGAATCACCACAGGAAGTCATAGATATCTTTGAAGGTGTGCGAGATGACCAGGCGCTACGCATGGCAGCAAATTTGGGTTTCAAAGGAGTTCTGCAGAGACAGGTATTTCCTACATATCACCATGGAAGCGTAAGGATAGACAATAACTTTATAATGTCATGTTGAAAGGACCCATACAGCATCTGGGTGTATTATTGTATGTGGGACTGACTCTGCATCTCTTCAAGAGGTCAGGTTAGATTTAAACAGGTATTTTAACAATTTCAAAATTGCAAAATGAGTCACCCAGCTAGTTTAGAACAAAATGAAAGGTGGTTTTTGTGTCAGCACTGAAGTGTGCAGTCACCTTCAGGACGGAGATGTTCATGGAAACCAAAAACTCTGACTGCATGTTGATGAGGGCGTCTTGCCGTTACGCCTGAAGTGGCGAGTGAGACTGTGCGGCCGGGCTGGCTTTGGTTTCTGTGAGTCAAAAGCATGAAGTAATCACTGTCCTCTGTGGACCTCGCAGGCAGCCGACCAGATTAAGAGGCTCTACGATCTGTTCCTCAAAGTCGATGCCACTCAAGTCGAAGTCAATCCTTTTGGAGAGACACCTGAAGGACAAGGTACCGTGTGTGTGTGTGTGTGTGTGTGTGTGTGTGTGTGTGTGTGTATGTGTGTGCGCATGCGTGTCTGTGTTTGTGTGTTTCTCCTAAACATGTGATCACAATCAGAAATGTCATTGCCACACTTGGATACGGGTTTTCTCACCTGCTGACCTTTTCTTTGTCTCTAAATGACCCTGGGGAACAGGAACAGTGCACGTACACTGCATGTCGAGGAGTGTTGACGATTACTAACGGTTGATAATAAACTAAAGGCAGCAATCTGATCAACTATTAATGAGAAAGCGCTGAATCATCCCCGAGGGGACAAATCTTATTATCTGATTAGCTCAGTGGAGCGTGAGAGGCCGTGGAAGTCAGTCAGTCAGCTTGAATGAATCTTTAATTGATGACATTTATTCCTGCTGGTATGCAGAGTGATCGTGCCAGCGTCTTCTTGTTACAATAATGTTATTTACTATTCAGGTTTCTCCATATTCAGCCTTTCTCTTAAATGTTGTTGACGGATGAAACCGTTTCAATAAATAAAGCCTCTGCTCTGGGTTAGCAGGTTAATATTTCAGGTCTTTGTGATTCTACTGGAAATAACAATAGGGAGAAAGCATTTTCCAGCGACTGCTGCCAGTTGAACTTTTTTTGACCTTCGGTTTTCCTCCCAAAGTAATGGGAGCGATTGTCTCGTCAGCAGTGACTGCGTCGTGTTCCATCCGGGCCGACGATGCACCACTGCTTTGATGTTCTTTAGTTCCCTCAAACAGATTCTTGTTCAAAGCCTGATTAACCAGAGATTGACAAGACCAGTTTGTTGTTTTCGGAATGCTTTGTGAATGTAATTGAGCAAAATGGCTCCTTTCAGGGATGGATAGTTAGCGAGCTGACTTTCCTGATCTGATCTGGGATCTGTTATTGGGCTGGTTTCTTTTATGAGCAGTCTTCTGATTTAAATCTATAAAAGGTTTGGCTTTTTTTGTGCTCCCATTAAACTCTTTTAAGCCTTAAGGATATGCAAAATCTCTAACTATTGTAAATAATAAATAAGAGTACTAGGCTGAGGAGGGGTTATTACGTGTTTTTTGCCCTTCTGTTTTACTGCCTTTACCTCCATTTTACCAATTCCTGCATCCTTCCAGTTGTTTGCTTCGATGCGAAGATCAACTTTGACGACAACGCCGAGTTCCGCCAGAAAGACGTGTTTGCCATGGACGACATGAGCGAGAGTGACCCCACGGAGACGGAGGCGGCAAAGTGGGGCCTCAAATATATCGGGATGGATGGAAACATTGCCTGTTTTGGTAAGGATGGCAGAGAAGAGAATGAACTCATTCATTTACTATGTCCTAAATGCAGCGTACAGTAAAGCTTTAATGTTCCCCCCAAAGGCACATAAGCGAGACGCTCAAAGACATTTAAAACTTGGACGTAGAAAGGCAGAGCGAGTTTTCCTCCACTGTCTGAGGGTTCCAGAAGGAGCGCTGCGGAACCAATGCGTTCTAATTAGCTATAACCCGCCCAGAAATTCTCCAGCGAGGCAGATTGTTAGCATTCTCATTAAAGGGCCCCTCTCTTGTCATAAATCAAAGCTTTCACAGTGTACAACAGACTTTAACAGGTGCTTACTCAGTGGCCTCATAAACACAGATGAGTCTGTGAGCAACACACACGCACACACACTCACGAAAATACAGGTTGAGTCTCATTTCTTGTGCTTGTAAATATAATGTTAATCATTGCTCTTCTCTTTCCTTAGCTCACTGTAACCATCGAATGTTCCTACAGTACATTGATTTACAGGTTTTAAAGGCTCTTTTTTTGGTTTTGTGGGCTCTGTAGTCATCCAGTGTGTCTGTAATGTATAAACATAATGCATTTTAAAGGAAAACATTGACCTGTGTTGTTCTGCAGTGAATGGAGCTGGTTTGGCTATGGCCACTTGTGACATCATTGATCTCCATGGGGGAAAGCCAGCCAACTTTCTAGACCTGGGGGGCGGCGTTCAAGAGAGGCAGGTGTACGAGGCTTTCAAGCTGCTGAATGCTGACCCTAAGGTATGTAAACAGGACTGTGGGACTAGATATTTGGTTAAATAAGCCAAAAAGCCGTGTATGGTGTAATAAAATGCGAATAAAATCCCACTTACGTGGATAGGCAGTGTCTCTCTGCTTTTTTATAGTTGCCTGATTATGATTGCTACTCACAAAGTTTGCTTGAAGCATTCCACTAGGCTGTGCCTCTCTCGATGAGTGGCAGCTTAGGTTGCGATCTTGTTCGATAATTCGAAGGCCAGCAACCTCAAATTAAACAACATGAGCCCTGCGTCGATACTGCCGCGCAACTAAGCGTGGCAGCCATCACGCAGCTAATTCCCTCGCTGCTGTCTCCGGTACCGCTGGACTCCTCTCTGGTTGCTTCTTTGTTAGCTGCTCAGTTTGAAATGCAGAGGTGGGTGATTTTAAAAAAAGAAAAAAAAGTTACGTACTGTATATTGTCAGTACCTTACAACAAGTTCTTCCATTTATTTTATTTGGGTTCTAACTTCGGAGTAATTCCGACAAACATATTCAAAGCAAACTGGGTCCTTAAGAGGGAACTAAACTAACTGGAATAAACATCTATTTTCTCCAGTGTTAATCATCACACGTGCGAGCTGCCAGGATGCGTTCCTGTGCGACTTGACACCATCTTTCCAGCAGATTGCCTCTCTGTTCTGAGCCTGATGTTGGCGCCGATGCAGAAAAACGACAGGAAGTCCTCATCCGTGACTGTTGCGGCTCGTTTCAGTCCTGTTGTTTATCGTCAAAACACATGAAAACCTCACAGTTCTAAATATGTTAGTCAGAGCACAGTTATGATTCATTATTTATGATTCAGCAGTATTGTACAAGGCCAGAACAACAATTATATCCTTGTTTGGACTGAAGTAACCTCCTCTCGGTTGATTCCACAATTCTGGAAGTCGGTTTGGTCCTGCCGTCTCTCCCTGTGCGTGGTAATAATGAGCTCCCCTCTAATAGAAAAACCGTAAATTAGGATTGGCATTAAACTGGGTTGAAACACCATTAGCATTTCACTCGGGGAAACCTGCTTTGATCTGCGGAGGGAATGTTAATCATTTCATAATAAAAGTGAGACATCTGCTATTTTTTTCATCACAGTCACCTGAGTTAAAGAGGAAATGTGGGAAGAAAGTGTGCCCTTGGCTAGGTAAACCTGACAAGGCGATGTCATTGATTCCAGGTCTCTGTAAGGCCTAGAGAAAGCCCTGTTCTGTTTAATTGCCTTGAAATATTAAGGCAGCGATGCTGATGACCTTCAGCCATCCGGCCGTTTGTTAGCATTTGTAGAAATCCACATCCGCAGTCCTGTTCTGTCCCTAAATGAATCATCCGTTTTACAGGAAGGCTTTGCTAAATGTTAATGTGCTGCTGCACGAACAGATCCTGTTTTTGACAGCTCTTATTTTGACTGTAAAGATAACAACGCCAGAGGTTCATTTGTTGTGAATGAACAGACAGATGCGCTGGCAGAGGTCAGCTGCTCCGTGGAGATATAAATAACTGGCTGTAATGACACCATACATTTCCACGATAACAGGTAATTTTGGTCTTTTTTGTCTTCTTTCAGTCTGTTTTCCTCAGTTGCTTTTCAGTTCCCCTCCCTCCGCCTCCCTCGCTCTCTCCCTTTCATTCTCTGCTTTGATGTCTAGGGCTCATTGTGCGGAGAGCAGCGTAAGTGTTGTGAGTGTTCTGCTGGCGCTGAATAGCTGAGACAGAGGCTGAGATGACAAAGCTTCCTTTTTCTTGGGTGCATACTACTCCAGCACCGACCCTTACAGCCGTCATTATCTTACATTTATTATTCCCCAAAAGGACGGGGAAGAGGGACGAGATGAAGCGACCGAGTTGTACGGGGGGGGGGCAAGACGGGAGGAGAAGAAAAGAAAGTCATAAAAAATTGATCGTGTGGATGAAATGCATCAAAGAGGCGAGTTGGCTGCAGCCTAGCTCATTGTACAAGACTGCTCGGCTTTGTTTGAATTTTGGCCTCAAGTCAGAACATATTTACTTTTATCGATGAAATAAATTGTTGACAGAACAGCTGAATTTATGGAGGTTTCCGTCACAAGTCGCAGTGCAAGGCAGCAAATTCCAGCCAAATAATCTCGTTATTGCATGGTGCCAGTTTTGTGAAGAAATGTGGCAGACGGATGTCAAAACACTTTGTCGACAGGAACTGGACCTCCTGTGTTCTTAGTGTCGTTTCTTCTCTCCAATGAAAGACTTCCACAGCTCTAAGGAGAACGGTGGGGCTTGGGGTTTTACGTACTTGTGTTAATGATAATGCTCGTTATGATCCCAGCTCGTATTGCTGACGTTTCCCCTGAAGGTGTCTTTTCACTTTTTCCTGTGAGTGTGTAAATTTGCCTCCTAGTGCTTCAGATTCCGTTGCACTCGAGCATAACTACATATTATTATCCTTCTTTCCAGCTCAGTGGCTCTGCTTTAACTCACCTGTGGTCCAGCCTTTCTCTCCGCGGGGGGGACCCACAGTCTTTCTAACGTTATCTTCGGTATTCTTTGGAAACGTCTTATTTTGTTAGATTTCAGCACAGACGTTTTTAGCAGCGCTCCACTGTTTCCTTCCATTGTGGCTCAATCCTCTCTTCTTCCTCTCTACATTTTCTCTCTTTCCATCTCTTATTTTCCTTTAGCCTTTCATCTAGCCAAATCCTGTTAGAGTCAAGTGTGAGGCGCTCCCCCTCAGTTTCATGCCCACCGGATAAATCCTAGAGAAGCCGAAGCGATACCGTTCTCAGCCCCGTACAGAGATATCGGCGCTCATGTCTGTGGCTGCTGCTGCTGCATTAGAATGAAGGAAAGCGCTCCATATTTTACAGGCCTGTGTGATTCCTGCGCTGAAACACATGCATGATGTATTTAGCATCTTCAGGCGCTGCAGAAATGCTAATAGGTGCCAACACACGCTCGCACCGTAGCACTTATGTCACACACACGTGCGGCCCTCCGGGCAATCTGGCGACTTTTGAATCACAAGAGTCAGTAGTGATGTGAGAGTCACGGCGTGTTGTTGTTTAAGCGGGAAAAGAATTCACCTCGCCGCCTGAAGCCTGTGGAGACCCCAGGAGGATGTATCGGCTACCCGTGGTATAAACGCAAGTAATGCAAAGCCATCACGCAAAGGAGCAAAAACAAGCTTCCACAGTAATGGAGTTCATTCCCAGTGTGCCGAATATTACACAGGCACTAAATAGGGGGGGCCAGAGGAGGAGTACTTTGTCTAGCCAGCACACTGGGGCTACCAGGCTAAGGCCAGGCTGCAGAAGGATGAACATTGCTTGTAATGGGCACAGTGTGTAGGGTGTGTGTGGCTTAAAGGAGAAGTGGCTCTCCGGGTGATGCATGCCTGTTTTTTTTCTATGCAGTGCAGGTCATTGCATTGTTTTCCCATTACAGGAGACCCATTTTACCACTATGTAATGGTTTTTCTGGAGATTTGCTGCTTTAAAATCCTGCCCTTGTCATGTATAATACATTTTTGCTGAGATTTCACCTTACTGGCCTGTTTCATGGAAAAGCTCTGTAGCCATTGAGTAAAAGCATTATTATTCTCACCAAGCTGCTCAAACAAGAGGATAAGATGTGAATGTAATGGGAGGACGCCATCACAGCACAGTAGTCGGTGCTTCCTTCGCGTGCCTCGCTGAAGTTGACACAGCTGTGGAGCATTTGCACAGGAGATGCAGCGATGTCAGCATGGAGACCCGCGACAGCGGGTTTAATGTTTGGAAATGCATCATCTGGTCCAAAGTTCTATCTATAGACGGTATCAAACGTCACTGGCGGAGGTTAACAGACTCTTTTTTCCTCTCATCCCTCTTGTGAAGGTTAAATTGAGGCAGTGGAGGAATTGTCCAGAGATGCATCGCGGAGTTGATGACTTGTCAGACTGATTTGCCCTTCAGGGATCTAATGCCTCATCTGTTTCCTGCTCCGCCTGGTCTGGTGCAGGACAGCAGAGCATGCCATTAAAAACACTGCCGTTTTCTCCTGCAACGAGACAACACCCTCACTTAATCATCATGTATGCATAAAGACTGGTTTTCACCTTGTCCTGGCACCAGTTTGTGCCCTTTTGATTCCCTTTCTATTACTCTCACACACACATGCTCAGGTCCCATGGGTATGTCTGATTGAGCGCTCTCCTGTCTGCCATTCCTCATCCGTGGGAAATCAATAGAGGATCTGGGATTGGAACTTGGGCTAATTGAGCTCTGCTCTCTCTGTTCTCTTATTGCTGCCAAGAGCGTTTTGTCATCTCAGCACCTGGTTCACACCGTGGGACCGAGCGTAGGGGGCGGGGGTGGCGGGGGGCAGCCGGCCAGTGATCAGACAGGGCCTGTGGGTGCCACAGGGAGGGTGGCTGCATGTGATTGAGCGACCTTGTGAAGTCCGCTACCCACAGGAAAGGAATTGCAAATCGCATTTACATTGGCGCCGCTCATCAGCTGGTGGCAGAAACACATTTCTGGGTTTGTTGGAAATGATTGCTGGAATTTAAACCGCGATTTCTGCCGGTTTAAAGGGTGAACGATGATTCGTCTGTCATCGTTCACCCTTTTCCCAGTGTTCCACTTCTTCTCTTCATCTTTCCATAGCCGAGGGACCATCAAAAATGTGTTGTTGTGGCAGAAGTGGGACTCGCTCATTTCATGCTCCCCTGGCTCTTATGTGTTCACATGCAGGGAGCTTGTGGAAGGTCGTTCAGACGCCCAGATAAGATCATCCGTGCTCTCTGAGCCACGGACTGATACCACAGACATGTCCTCTAAGATTAATAATCTTTTGAAATTTAGAAGATGTTAGTGGAGGTCGGCGCGGCGTCGCTCAGATGCAGGTTCATTGGAGCAGAAGCTCTTGAAACACCTCACGTCAAAGCTGCCTTAAGTCATGACGGCTCGAAGAAGCTCCTCAGGTCTGGTTTTGCTGCAGCCCTAGCTGGCCATCTCTAGACGCTGTGGTTCTGCTGTGCACAAATCTGGGAACAAGACATGATTGACCTTTTTTCAGCAGTGTGGAACATCTACTGGCCTTCTAACCTCTGCTGGTACCTTTAAAAGGTTGAAGCAACAATTGGCTACTACTGTTGTCAAATTGTACTTTTTTTTTTTTTTTAGGTCAGAGTTTTAATTAAGTTTATCAAACCTGTGGCCTTTGAACAGTGCTATATTAAATATATTTATAGTTTTAAAAAGATAAAATTGAGCACTGGCTCTCTGTTATTTGCAGCCATATGCTTCTGCGTATGTATTTATTTGTATCCACGCCCTTGAAGCCTATTTGTTTGTAGCTCTGCGCTCTTAAAAACTTGCCTTACCCTCCTTCTCCTCCTCCTCCTCAGCTCCTCTCTGCTGTCCACTTTCATAACACCCTCTGTGTAAAATCTACAGAGTAGTTGTATCACTTCAAGACATCGCTGGAAATTCTACGCAGACAATCGCTGCTCCATTTACTGAAAAGGAATTCACAAATCCTTTGTTTTAAATGTCCTGGCTCTCCTCGCTTCCCCTGCAGCTTATTCGTCTACTTTCAGGTAGAGTATTTGTTGCTTTCTGTGACGAGACTTGCTGCCAGCGATACAGCGGGAGAATATTGTCAGAGTAATTGGCTTTTCCCAGCCTGATTTGATACGAGCTTTCTCAATACTTTGTTATCAAGCATAATAGAAAGACGTGGAGACACGCATAAAAGTTCCCCCAACACGTCTCCCGAGGAATTACCTGTTTCATTTTTTCCTCTGTGGCCATGGTTGTGATGTAAAGCAGCATGGGTGTGTGTGCGTGTTAGTCCAACTCAGGAACAGACTTTGGCATGCTGGCATCAAACTTGAAATGAAATACTGGAACAAATAGTCATGTTTTACGTGTCACCATGAAGCAATTTGCGTGCATTTAAATGTTTCTGGATGTTCTACACGCCCCCTGTGGAGAACATTTCCCCTCATCCAGCCCTACATTCCTGGTAATTGTCAGTGGGTTTGAAGGATTTGCTATCGGGTTTTCCTGTCCGAGCTGACATGACCGTTTGCTGCTGTGGCCCGTCTGCTGCCGTCTGGGGGAACAAGGCGGAGAACATGGCACCTTTTCGGCCATATTTTATCCTTTCCTTGTTCCTACAACCCTCTGTCTAATTTTAGCAGCCCTCTGATGGTTAGGGTTTTTTTTTCTCTTTCTTAGATTCAGGGTGAAATAGTTTTTCACAAAGAGATACGCCTGAAAGAGGTCTGAGATAGTGGCCTTGGATACGAAGGCGTGGAGCGCGTCGGCGTGCAGGGGGCTCTGGGAAAAGTGAGGACTGACGCAGAGAAGGGTGAAACAGGCAGAGGTGTACGGGGGGGGCTCCTCCAGTGGTGATTACATTGTCCATCAGACCACAGGATGGCCCACATCAACCCACAGGATTGATGGTTGACAGAATAATTAGAAAACTGTCTCAGCCTGTAATCACTGGAGCTCATCTCGCCAGAAAAGACTTTCATTCGCTCTCTGTCACAAATACTCGCACACACAAACAGGCAGGTCGTCTGCGGTGGGCTGCTGTGCAGGATGCAAGGTTGATGGAGTGGTGGGGGGGGTGGTCCTGTTTATATGGGGGGAAGTGAAAGAGTTTATACGCTGAGGTGGAGAACTGATCGGTCCACTGACTGCAGGGGTGAACCAGTACTTCCTGGGTTTTAAAAGTGTAGGAGTTAAGGTTTATGGGCTGGAAAAAAATGAATCAATGGGGTTTTTAACAGTGGTTGGCTGAGCAGAGGGGATACAGGACTGGAGACAACCTCTCCGCTGTGTCCCACCTCGAGTTCATCTGGTCTTTTGTGTGTGCTTATGCACAGAGAGGTTGTGTAGGAGCGATTTTGTGTTACATTTTCTTGTTATCGTTTACTCAAGGACCAATGATGATCCACCTAAGCGCTCTGTATACTCTCTTTATATCCACTGCTTTAAAAGGACCTTCGGAAGGCCTTCATGGTGCAGCCAGGGCAGCACAGACCTGGACTCCGGGACACGGACGCAGTGATATAACTACCTTTGTTTGTTGCCCCACAGGCTAGACGCACGGCGGTAATTACAGATGTACAAATGTCACATTTGCATTTAGTTATTTAAGTTTGTTTCCCCAAAGGTGTGTTAAAATAATGAACTCTTGTCAGTTTTTTTTTCCTACAAACTATGCTCTTTTTCCTACCTTTCCTTTTGAGCTACTGTGAGTAGAACAGACTTGTAGACTAGGATTAATGAGGAACCAGCAGGAGTTCATTTGGATCTGAGATCTCAATTAGGATAATACTCTTTGCCTCCAGTTCAAAGGTCTTATTATTTGTCCATATTATGTGCTCCCCTGACAAGCAGCATGCCCTTAGCTGAATCTCCCATCGATCCAGAGTCTACTTGGGCTCTTCCTTTTCCTCTTGAGGCTTTTATCGGTTCCTCTGATCCCTCTAATACCTGAGCAAACCCATAATGTCTAATTGATATGCTGCTCTGCTCTCCAGAGCTCCAACAGAAGTCTACAGGGCAGAATGTCGGCCTTAGTGCCTTCGGTCGCCCCCTTTCATTGACAGACAAAAAAAAAACAAAAACAATTTGCATATAAGAGCAAGCCTCTTGTCTGTGTGATCGAAAAATGTAATCTCACAACTCCCATCTCAGTTTACGAGCTCAGTTATTGTGAATTCAGTGCTGGCCTCGTCTGTGTGGGTCTGTCGATGACGATTCGGCAACAGCTTTCCTCACACTGAAGGAAGGACCTCTTGGCTGTAAAATGAAATAAATGAACAGAGACAAGTATTTTATGCACTGAACATTAGCTGTGACCGTCCAGAAATAACCTCTGCTTGCAGGAAGTGGTTGAGTCCTCTGCGGATTGGATGGAAAATATGTTTATCCATTAGTGTAATGTGCTTTTTCTCAGGGCGAGTGGATGGGCCGCGCATTTACACATGCAAATGGCGGCGAGGTGGAGGCAAGATTTGCCTTGCAAAGCACACCCATCTGCCCTTTCAATAGCTCATTGGTGCCCCAGATCAGGTGCGGTCTGAACTGGAATCATTTGGATAATTGACCTTCTGTGTGCATACATCAGAATAAATTAATTCTGATTAGCCATGTAGCATTATGGACAAAGAGGGGAAAAACGCTGGCTCCTGAAAATCCCGCCTCTGGTTAGTTGCCTGGTTGCTGAGGTGATTATGGATGGTTTTCCCCAACTATCGCAGGTTTCCTCACTTTAGGAAAATAATACTGCACTTGAAAGGAGGGTTTTGGGATCACATTCTAGGACTCTAACTTGAATTTGTTTTCGCTGGCTGCATGGGTAGCTCTCCACATTTGTCCCTCCCTGTAAACGACCTTGCCGTTGCGTCAAAAGTGCCCACAGTGCACGTCTGCAGCAGGCGTGAGGTATGTCTGTACGGCTCGCTGCTGCCTGATGGACAGCCATTAACCCTTGGTGAGGAGGTGGAGGAATATTTATGTCTACCTGTCAGCAGTGACAGGGCACCCTCTGGGTATGAATAATATGCCTGCCTTACACTTGCTCCAATTGGCGAGTACAACCCACAACGTAGCGGCACTCGTGTGGGTGGGTGGGCGGGTGTGGGTTCAGGGGCATTCTGACACCCTGAGGTGAGCAGCAGGAGATAAGCTGTGCACATCTGACTGACGCCCAGCTCGCCGCTGATGTTGGTGTCTGTGCTAAACACGCCCCACCTTTTTGGTGTTCTCTATGTTTGCCTCCATGCACCGTTTGTGACTGAGGGACACTTAAGGTCACACAGATCCAGTATTTGTCCTCCATTATCACCAGCACTCAAGCAGATACTTGTGGTCCATTTTAAGCAAAGGGATTCAAATCATTCTCATCCATGGCCTGGGTGGAGCAGTGGAAGCTCAAGGGTGAAGCTAAACAAGTACACACCCGCCTTGTTTCCACTAGACAGCAGATTTCTGCTGTGGGTCTTGTATTTTGGATCCCGCTCGGTTCACCGGTCTAGCAGCACGTCGGTGTTGCCTCTCCTGTTTGTAACTGAGGAAGAGTGCGCCTGAGTGTGCAGTTGTTCTTTTTTTTTTTAATTTCTTTTTTTTTTTTTACTTAATTTGCAAACAGCATATCCTATTGGTGTGTTTGTGCTGCCAGCACCTGTCAGACATGTTCAAAACAATCTTAATTGGAATAGTTGGCAGCGGCTGGATCAGAAGGCAGACGATTAAAATCATTAAAGACCAGATGCCTCATCATTTTATCTCCCAACTGTCAGCACCAACTGGCCCAGATTGGAACGGCTCTCCATTCCATTTGGCCCCTGCGTCGACGCTCGCGTCGTAAATGTTAGCGGCCCAAAACTCGCTGTTTCGCTGGCGTCCAGAGACTTGTTTTGTACACATCTAAATCTTTGACAGTAGACAAACTCTCTGAAAATCTTCCCTCTCTGGCTCGGCTTCAAGAAAACCCAACCAGACATTTCAGAACTCATCACGAGCCCCATGTATCTTCCCAACTGCTCCTCCAAATGACTCGGGTAACTTTCAGTGAAAGGATACAAAGAGCCTTGTAGAAAATCGGCCTGATTTACTTTCTGAACAACAAACTGAGGTAGCTCCACTCCAGCAAGTACAGCAATTAGTGGTCAGATAGATAGAATTGCTCATCAAAAGATCTTAGGTTGCATATTTCAGACCTATTCATCACACAGAATCAATGCAGGGGCTCTGAAATGGCATTGGTGCACGTAAACAGGAAGTTGATGCTGGACCTGAGTTTACCGATCTTGTATATTTCCCAAATTAAAGCTTGTCTCCACTGAGCATCGACCAGACAGACGGCAGGCAGCGTCCTTCAGCATCGAGAGGAACTTCAGCTGCAACTGTCTGTCAACGTGTGTCTCCTCTGGTGACACCACCAGCCTTTGACATAATGCTCAGGCTGTCTTTACGTCCTGAGAAGGGGCTGTCATGCTTCAGCAGCCTGGATAATTATTTCCCTCTTATCCCTGCTTGCCAGGGCCAATCCTGGCCATCAATAGAAGCCAGGGACCGCACCACTTCCCATCACCGCTCTTCATCTCTTTTCTTCTCCATCACTCTTCCTCTATCTGTTTCACTTTGTCTCAGTCTCTGACTTCAAGACCCACTTTTTCCCTCAGCCTCTCTTCTGTGTGATTCTCTCATTTTGTCCCGTGAGAAGGGATTTCTGAGAGTGTGTGTGTGTGTGTGGGGCGGGGGGTTGTGTGTGTGGATTGGGGGGACGCTCCTATTGAGGAAGCTTGGTTTTGTTTATTGAAGTTATATTTAAAACTTGACCTCCCAAATCAAAATTAGTAAATCAAATTAGTCCTCTGTATAGTTTCATATGTATGATATCATAAGTTCAATAACTGAATAAAAATTAAAGTTGAAAGTTACTAAAATGAAAACATAGTTAAGGTAGGAATTCACTCCAGACACATGACAAATATGTCGGAGAGCAGAACCTAAAACTACACACATACACACTCTGCTTGGCAATTTCACTAACTAACTAGTAGCCATTCCCAGGGCCCCTCAAAGCATCACACACACACACACACACGAACACATTAATATAAAGGTGAGTCTTTTTAATATAGTGTCACTCTGGACAACAAAGTGAGATTTCTTCTTCTTGAGGTGTGAGTTGAGCCGTTCTGCCTTTGCTCATCAACCTGTGGCCCCGTGCCCAAGCCACAGCCCCCAGCAGCTCAGAGAGAAATTATCACAGCCTGCCTAAATAGGCGGGACATTGCAGGCTGTCTCCAGCAGATAAGGCAAAACAATAGCCCCTAATAGGCCATAGAGAGACACACGCCCATCTCCAACCAGGCCCCTTTCCACCCTTTTTTCTCCTCGCAGTTAACAAAAGGAACAAGATGCTTTCCCTTTTCTGCCTCTTCCTGCTGAGAGATTAGCTGTGCTCAACAGGGGTGTAAGCATGGAAATCTGTATTTCACTGATAATTCAGCAGTGTGTGCAGAAACTTGTTAGGACTGTTGCAAAATGAAGATGAATGCAGTGCTTTTATTTCCCCCGAGCGGAAGCTTGGAGGAGAGAACTACATCTCCACCATCATGTTCATTTACTTATTCAACAGAATATGGAGAGGTTCTGTTGCTTTAGTGATTTCTTTGTAATCTGCTCCACACACTTCACCTTCTCCTTCTTCTTCTCCTCCTCCCCTCATGCCCTAAATGCGGCGACTGAAGAGTTGGTTTTTCTTGTTTTTTTTTTCTTGTTTTTTTTCAAAAAAAAAAGGCAGTTTTCTCCCTTGAGAGACCTTTTTCGGGGGACTTTGACACAATTGATCTGGCAGGGTGAAGGTATGAGAGCTGAAATGATCCTATTTTATGAATTCTGTGTCATTCCGGTGGCACGCAGGTTGAAGATATGCTGCAACGCTGCCTGAAAGAAACACAAAGACCCCTCTAACAAGAGCGAGCTGGCTGATTCTTTTCTGCTGCGCTCCGACGAAAGAAATCCACCCTGCTGCCAAGCTACTCACCTGAAATGAATGCTTTTACAGGAGCGGGAAAAAAACGTGCCTGGCTCTCTGATTGAGGCTAAAATTCTACAGTTCAAGAGTTTGGATAATTCAGGATCAGGGAGCTGGCTGGGTCACATCACGCTGCGTACTGAATGGAGCAGTTTGCTTTAAAACCACGGTGCAGAGTGAAGCTGGATCATACGTTCGACCAGGTTACATGTTTTTACTGAGTGAGCTCTGACCTACGAGACAACAGGATGGTTGAGATGCGATACGCATGTTTTTTTGTCTGCAGCCTGTCTGTGTACCTTCATTTTTGGGATTGTGTTCCCTGCTGCGTACTGATTTGGCCTGTTTGAGGCTTCACTTTAGATCACACCAAGGCACTCCTGTAGGTGCTGCATCTCTGGACTGCCGATTTTTAACTCTGAATTGTTTGTGGGAGAACGTCTTTGTAGAGCATCTGGGTGAGAGAAATAAATATGAAATAAGCCTAGTCTTCTGGAAAGCAAAAAGAAAACTTTGTCCCTGTCACGTCCACAATTCTATTATCTGCATTTACTCTTGTGCCAGCCTGCATAAATCACATCTGTTGTGCTATTAATATATCTGTAAGTCAATAGTAGATGCACAAAAGAAGGAAAATGTTTTTTTTTTTTTCAACAGAAACAATAGAGAAATGTGCTGCAGAACAGGTGACAATATAACCATTGTCTATTTGGGCTGCAAAAGACTCCCAGCTCTCTGCTGCCCCCTAGTGGGACCCAGACGAAGCCGTGTGCGGGCCTTTGTCTCAAACTTTGATATTCTGAAAAGTCTGACGTCAACATTTCTGCTGTGCGTGTCAGGGATGTGGAGATCAGCTGACAACCTGGTTGAAATCAGCAGGGTTTTTTTTGTTTGTTTGTTTGTTTGTTTAGTTTAATCAAAATTGGCCTTACTGCAAATCAGAGGCGGTGACCTCGGCCACAGTAGCACACTGCAAAGGTCAGAAATACGGTATAACAGAGGAGACACGGCCGAGCTCTGAGAGCCAACAGGCTGGTACTGTTTCACACCTCCCAGCGCTGAGCCCTTCCTCTTCTGACACTCTTCACACCTCTTTATTCATGCCAGTTACTGAACAGACTTCAGGGTCGGGATGCTGTGTCCTGGGCTGTTCCCCGTCCACCCTCGGCTCATCAGAACTGCTCACATTCTTTTCTTGAAGTTTCTGCCTGTTTGTCCTGGATCTTTGTCCCAGTCTCATGAGGAGACGTTCCTGCTGTCGCTCCGATACTTATCTAAGACTTTGATCGTTGTTTCTTCATAAACACCATTATCGCCCGTTGAAATCGTACACATTAGCAACTCACACGCACGAGCTGCTCATCCAGATCAGCACTTACAGATTAGCAGTGATTATAAACAAACATGGAGGATTAATCCTGTGTGCTCTGTCTACTTCTCCACCGAGCTAGCTGGGGTAATTAGCAAGGCCTAGATTGGTAGTGCACACACACACGGACAGCTGAAGGAAAGGTTAAGTCATCTTGGGTGCAGTTTTGTTGCTATAGCAGAAATTATTCCTTGTGTGTCCTCATGATTTGTAAATGTTTACAGTGGTGTGACACAGACATCTGCCGCCTGTTTACCGCCTGGTTTAATTAAATCTTCCTCCTCTGCAGGTCGAGGCCATCTTGGTGAACATTTTTGGTGGGATCGTCAACTGTGCCATCATCGCTAACGGAATCACCAAGGCCTGTCGTGAGCTGGAGCTGAAGGTGCCCCTGGTGGTCAGGCTAGAAGGTGAGAACCACCACCACCACCAGCAGCCTCACGGCTCATTGATCTGCAGTCCAGATTAAAAGCACTTACCCTAATAAGAGCTCCATGACAGTGATTAATGCTCTGGCCTTAAAGGCGCGATTTAAAACCGGCTTCAGTCCTCCAGCATCTGTCAGTGCTCTTGATGAGCTGTTTGCCTTAACGTGGCGTCGCTCACCTCAGAGCACGGGTCACGCAAACACTCCCCGTGGCGTCGATGCCCGCTGAACGCGTACACACAGCAAAGCATCTTTGATGAGTCACCGTGCACTCATCGCAGGTAATGATGTTAACGGGCCGAGTCCGGAAGGTCGCTGCTGCCCTTCGCTCCGACCTCTCCTCCCTGCCGGGCCCTAATCCGAGCTTCTGCTGGTGGGTCATTACATCCTGGGCTCCAGCCTGGCGGAGAAGATTGCTCCAGAACCAATCAGCTCAGGCTGCCAGTCGGGCCACAGAGCTGTGAGCGTCACCCGGCTCTTCAACGGGATCAGAATGGATTAATTTGCAGGCTTTTAATTGAGACGGTTCTGTGTGAAGGCCTGGGTTGATGTCACTGCGGCAGATTTCTGTGCTCCCGTACGTCGGCGATGAAGGCCATGGGATCGAGACTCTAGAATTGCATTTATAAAGAGAGCCAGTTTCATCATACACTGTTTACTCAGGACGGGAAAATGCACCAACCACACAGTTGCTCCCACGTCGACCTCGGGACAGGAGTGAGAACCAACAGGGCAAAACGCATGACGTTGACCCTGGATTAAGGGCAGACTTACTTCTGCAGGATTACCACTGAGCTCAACCACACAGGCTTTGAGGTCTGTATAATTCATGACCACAGCCCATAATAACCTTGTTTATTGAAGAATCTGACCTGAGTTCAGTCTAGTCTAAATTCTGAATTATGAAATGAAACCACCCCACATCTTAAAACAGCCCATTGTCTCCTCACATCACATATTAATAAATGATAAAGGCCCTTTTACGGCTCCGTCCGCCTCTTCAACACCAATAACCTGGATGGTCCTGCAGTGCCCCCTTTGGCCACACTGTAAACAAAGGCTTATTGCTCCAAGAGGATGGTGTCTGCCTCTGAAAAAAAATTCCACTTTAATAGCCCTCGGAGTTCTGGGAAAAGGGTGACTGAATTCGTTTAAGTGCGTTCCACAGCCTATTGATTTACGGAGCCGTCTCCCAACGCTCCGGAGAGCAGCAGAGGCTGTTTTCTGCTCAGAAAAAAGACAAAAAAGCCATTTTCTCCACTTTAATTAAAGAGGTGCATGTTCCTGCAGCGTGGAGGAGATGGCATTTTCATTCCTGACAGTGTTGTTAAGAGTTAAAGGTAAAACCGCAGCACAGAATCCTTTGATCTGTTGAGCTTTTTAAACCTCGAATAGTCTCATAGTTAACCCCATGGTTCATACTTTTTTTTTTTGTTTTGTTTTGTTTTTTTCTTTTAAAAAATGAGCAGGAACAGAGCAGATTTGACTGGCTTCTTTATCCATTATCGTCATTTCTTTGATCCAGACAGCATCAAAAATAGGGAAGCTGAGACTGAGCACTTCAAAGGAAATCAGCATCTGGTTAAAAAAGAAAAAAACACCTTAAGAGATGGACAATTTAAGAATATAATCCATTTATAAAGAAGATATTCTGTTATTTTCTCCAAAAATATGGTCCAAGTTTGTCCAGAGTTGGTTTTGTTTATGCAGAATTAGTCACTAATTTAAAAAAAAAGCAGAACTCAGGACCCCCCGCTTTACATCAAATGCATTTTTAAGCGGTTATCCTGATGTTCCACGTGGTCCAGACTCACTCATACAAAACACACACGAAGCTGGACCTGCCTCTTCACTGGAGCAGCTGTTCCAGACTTGGTCTCTGGCAGCACCTAGTGGCTGCAGGTGAACACAGGCACATGCATAACACACACACACACACACACACACACACACACACGCACACACACAGAGGTCCTGTCGTGGCCCTGCTGCTGTGAGCCTTCACTGCTCCCTGCTGCTCACAGTGGAACTACACACACAAGAAAAGGCATTCTCACCCTGCAGTGTGTAAGATCCTCACACTTTAATAAATAACACCATTGTTCCCTCTTTTTCTCACACACACACACACACACACGCTTACTCGTTGGCTTGCGCAGCTTCTCATGAATATTTACAGGTGGGTAAAAATGCAGGTGTTGTTGTCATTTTCTTGACATATTTGCCATTTTTGTGTGTGTTTTGCGCGGTGTGTTTCATGTGTCATGTGACCCGTTTGCATCAAACCGTCAGTGGACACTCACCTCACCTAAGACACTCCTTTGCGGACACACACACACACACACAACATTTTTTCTCATATTCGATGGTGTGTGTGTGTGGAGGCGGTGTTTCAGAAGCCTTCTCCTGCTCAGACGCTAATTATTGACATGGCAGCATTGACTGTTTGGAGCGGAAGTGTGTTTTTAGGAAGACTCATTATCTGACTGGGCAAAGGAGATGAAATATGAGGCCTTAGGCGGCGTTGGTGATGGAATTCCTCATGAGGACCATTGATGGAGGGGGACTGGCCTCCTGGGAATACACACATCATGTGCTCTTAATTACATGTCAACAGGGAAGAGCCGAGGTCGACCTGGGCGCGCACACACACACACACACACACACACACACACACACACACACACACACAAACACGCTCTCACAGCAGACGAGGTCTGACTGAAATGTCGCTGCTATAATTATTGATACATTAAACCTGATTACACACGGCTGATTAAGGTGATCCATTTGGCTCAGGTATGAGATCACACACTGCCCTTTGACCTCTGAACCAGGCTGTAAAGATCCGAGTCATGTGGGCCTGTATTGATCCTCAGGAGTTAAAGAGCTTCTGGACAATATTAAGGTCAATCATTTGCATTAATAATTGATCAAGTATTGATGTAATCACATGAAAGTCTCTAATATTAATGTAGACGCCCTAAATCATCTAAGGACAGATTTATCTGTTAGGTCATGTGACTGCCGCCACGCCTCCACAAATGCTGCGTAAACATCTGGTTTTAGTTGCCATAGCAGCATGGGCCGCTGTTTGTTTGACCCTTTTCACCGTATCGCCCTCCCTTCCTCCGCCACCACCAGCTCTGGAGACGCTCTCCCGGCGCCGCTCCAGCGCTGTGGTTGGTTGCAGATCGTTAGCGCCCTCACCTCGGCGTGTGTCGGAGAAAGCCAGCTTTTCAGATCGGCGGCCCATTTTTCGCCCGTGACCCCGCCCCACCTGGAAGGGCCTCGGCGCCTTTCACGGCGAACGGGTTTAACCCCGCCAGGAGGCGCCGCTGTAACCGTTTTCTTCTCGTCTCAGGAACCAATGTGCACGAGGCCAAGCGGATCCTGACGGAGAGCGGCCTTCCCATCACAGCAGCGGAGGACCTGGACGACGCCGCTATGAAAGCGGTCGCCGCCATTAAGAAGTAGACGCTCAGTTGTGCTCCTCCGTCCGTCACTGCAGCCCTGCCACAGGCCTCAGCCCGCCGTCCACGCCCACCGCTGTGATTTCACTTCCTGTAAAACTACAAATGATACAATTTGCTTTTGTAATTCCCTTTTTCCTTTTGTTATTTTAAAAATTGGATTAAGACCAAACGGTTGGTGACCTTCCACGTGGCCGCTGGGGTCAAAGGTGAACTTTGGATCATTGATCTGCTGCCTTATCACACCTGCGTGAGCCGTGAAATCTGGAGCTGCTCCGTTTTTTAACCCAACGGTGTGCCTGTTTCGTTTTTTAGAAACTTTAACAGAGGAAGGAAAGTCGTGATTGTGCTCACAGCTTTTGTAATCAGAACTGAATGTTGACCAGATACCTGAAGATTGTGAATCCTGCCAGAGATTAAAGCGTATTTTAAAAGAACTCGCAGGTCTCTGACCTTTTTTTATTTCCCGTGAACTCGAGTGTTCAGTTCTCCCCTCGCTGTAGTCGCGACGGCGGCGGGAGTCACTGACGGCGTGATGGATTATCTGCCAGACAATCGGAGAGGGCGCTCAGACGACACACCATGAAACACACACACACACACAAAGAGGCTGTTTCTGCTGCTGAACGCATCAGGAAGTTTTCTAGGAGAAACAGTCGGAAAACCGCAGCTCTGTTTCTGTCATGGGCTCAGAATTCATCAACAGTCGGGACGCGTCCTGACTGGTGCTGGTCCTTAATGTCGGATCACGCCTCTGCTTCCTGTGGCTCCTGGCCCAGCCTGCAGCACCGCCGCGTCATAAAATGGAGGTGCAGGATCTACTGCCGACTGCCTCCACACACACGTACACCCCACCACAGAAACAACAGGCGGTGACCTTGACATGAGAGAAGTTGTGGGGTAACTACTCCAGTACGTTGTGGGGTGATTAATCCCAAGCGTCTCTATCGCCGGGAGTCATCAGGAGAAACCAACTCGCAGGTCTGCGGCTCGTTACTGCACCTTGGCGGCCGAGTGGAGCCGTAGAAATGGGCTGAAGGGTTCAATAATTGCCTTATTTCATGCTCTTCCCTCCGAGTGTCAGAAATATCCCCGCTGATGGATTGGACGGAGGAATTTAAGGCTTGTTAAAGGAGGCTTCTCGGGCCCTGCTATTGTTTAATTCAGTGTCGAGCTGGAGGTCACGATGAAATGTGCCTGCTGATTTACTCGGCAAAATTAGTGCCGCCGCTTCGTATAAATATAGATGAGGGGAGAAGGAAGCTTTGGAGGTCAGCACGGAGACTTCTGTCATGGATCCCGGCGCGCCTTTAACTTGGCTAATGCAGCTGGAGGGAGCCAAGTGTGCCTGTGAAAACAGCCTTTTCTACATTCCTCTCCTTTAATTAATCGGAATTATTATGCTGCTGTTGCCCCCTCCCTCCCCCCCCACCTCCGCTGCTGCGGCTTTATTTGTCTGTAATTGCCCATTTTGCTTCCTCAAAATGTGGCGCCTTTTCTCCCTTTTCCACGTGGCTCTGAATTGATGTCAAAGCTGTAATTGCCACTTTGCGAAGCCGCCGCGGTGTTTAGCGCGACGGGAGTGCCGTCGCTCGCGAGAAACTTCCCTTCGGACCGGGAGGGTCAAGGCCGTCTCTCGCCAACTATTGGACGTTTATTGAGTCGCTCGGCGGCGACAAAAATGAACATATTAGTTCATAATGCGGTAATGGTGGAGGAATTGCCTGCAGGCGTTTGCTCAATATTTACAATTTCCCACGTAGCTGCCAAAGATGCCAGGGACAGATAAGGGTGTGTGTGTGTGTGTGTGTGTGTGTGTGGGGGGGGGGTAAGAACTGTCTACATAAGTTCATATACACATTCTCATCCTGAGAAAAAATAGTTTCGTCCAGGTTTAACGGGGACGGACTGATGGAAAGCAGCAGCCTATTCTGTTGCAGCTCTGATGCGGCCTTGGTCCACAGACGGGCAGAAAAATCTATTCCTCTCTGCCAAACCTGCTGTCATGGTGTCCATAATTGAAGGACTTTTGAATTGATTTGAATTACCTTGACTGTCTCGAAGAATTTAGCAAAGCGGAGGCCGGTTTTGAAAAAAAAAAACAACAAAAAAAAGGGTGTAAGAAGCGGCATCTTCTCCATGACGATGTCCTCTCCGCAACTGGCCTCTTTGCAGATGTGACCGTCTTCCAGGACGGCATCCACCCTCTCCACCTTCAGCAGATGTCAGAGGTGAGGAAATTAAACTATCCCCTCCTGATGGTGGTAGGGATAGTCAAGGACGCCTGAATTTTGCCACTAATTATCCTCACACACCTCTTATATTACAGGCGCTGTTTCCGAAAACGCCAGCTGAGTGAAAATAAAGGCGAGATCTCCTCCTGAGGTGCTGACAGGATGGTTCCGTGAAGACAGCGTGTCGAGGTAATTTAAGTGATGTTTTTTTTTTAAATCTCGTTGCATGTTTCTCTGATTTTCATGTCAGGTGGCGGAAAAAAAACTCGCTGCCACCTTTAATTTCCAGCATTAATTCACTCTGCAACAGCCAAGCGTTCAGTCCCACCACCGAAACGTGTTTTGTGTGTACACAAACAAGCATACAACGGAGTGAAGGTGCCTTTGACAGTCGCTAGCGATAACAGGAGTTTTTGCCGCCTCCTTTTTCCCGTCCGCCGTCTCCAGCTGAATATATGAATCCTGTGCGTGTCAGTTGCTATTGCCGTCAAACGCGGGGACGTTTTGTGCGAAGACACCTGGGAAAAGTGGCCTGTCGCCTGTGATTCCGGCAGCGATACACAGCGCGACGGTAATGGCGCGATGAAGGCCGCGATGCCGACGAGCACTCTCACACTATGCTAGAACCTGACGCGGTAAACAAGGTGATGAAAGTGAACACAAGGAATCAGATCTGCCAGGTTGAAGGTCTTGTTTATGATGGAGCTTCGGGTGTACCGTTAGCCGTGCATTTAAGTGTTTGCCCTCTGCCGTCACGTATGTGAGAAGGTGTGACGAGGTGTTTGTGCAGCGAAACACGCTCAAAGCTGTTTGTGCTCTGCTCATCAACTGAATTGACAATGAGGTGAACTTCAGGAGGACTAACACATCCAGGCTCAGAGCACTGAAAATGTTTGACAGCAATTAGCAGGAATGCTAGTTACACACAGATTGATTGTAAACTTTGTCTTCCCCTTTTGTTTGACTGCTGAGCAAACAGGATGGTGGTGTTTTTCAGGTGGAACAGCTTCAGTGTTGCCTTCGTGGAGCTGCCTGGTTAATGCTAACACTCTACAGTTTGGGTCACTTCAAGTCGCTACATTAGCAAAATTAAACCCCACATTCTTTTCAAACTAGCATAGTTTTTCTGCCCTGTCCCTTTTTTAGAGATGTGTCTAAATTGCTTTGAGTTTTAGGAGAAGTTTGCTTTGATGATGACCAGTTTTGCTGTTGTGACATCACAGAACACTACAGAGTAAACCGATACGGCTGCACCAGTCTGCCAGGAAGACGGACTGGGAGATCGTTAGAGCGGGTTCGGCTCTCCAGGATGAACCATTACCTGCATTCAAAGGATATTTCAGACTCTTTCCCCTTTTAAAATTCTCCATTACCTGGGTCAATAGAGGGTAATGTGAGAAGAATAAATACCCTCCCCCACCCCCACCACAGACTGCAGCCCTCTCTGCTGCCGCACGCTCACTCACACAAACTCACACACACACACACGCGCGCGCTCCCCCTGTCAGCCCGTCTGATTGCCTGTTAGGAAGTCTCACCCACCGCGACAAGTGCCCTTTTCCGCCGAGAGCCGCTTTGGCCGCCATGTCAGATATGGGGATATTAATGAATGCGTGCTGACGGCGGTTGGGGGGTGGTTTGGGGGGCAGGCAGGCAGCCGTCCTGCCTCGGTGAATTTACCGCGGGTCACTTTTGTGTGACAGGAAAAAGGAAACTATGGAAACAAACGGGTGCGGGTCAGAAACTCATCTCCGCGCCCAGATTAAAAGCTCATATTTCAAGGCAGCACGGCTTTATCGAGGCTGATTCTCGGGGTCCTCCATGTAAATGGAGGCGTGATTACACGTGGGTGAGGGGTGGGGGATGCTGGAGATGAAAAGGATGGTGTCTGGAGATGGATGTTGTCTTTCTAGGTTGGTGTGTTCTCTGGAGATCGGGGGTTCAGGGTTCGGGGGCTGGGAGGGTTAGCCCTCCCAGCACCTGTTTCCTTTCGTGGACACGCTTTTTTATTAAGCCGGATGCCCCACTGGGACGCTGTGCTTCCCAGTAGCCTCTGAGTTTGTCTGGAACGTCATCACGAATGAGGCTGGAGTTTCATTTTCAGCCTCAGAACTCAGCATTCAGAGCACATTCGTGAGACTGGTGGAACCAAAATTAGTGGTTTCTTAACCTCAGCCTGATTTCCTCCTTTGGGGAAAGGAGGAGGAGAGGAGGGACTTTGGGAATGCCTGCTTTTGTTCATCTTCCCTTCAGAGAATCATGCTTGTAGTCACGTAACGTCTAGAAATCTGTTGCAGTTTCACCCATTTTCAAAGGCACCGAACCAACGCACGCGGCAGATTAGGGGCCCATTAGCACCTCGCCAGTGGCTTCAAAGATTAGAGTGCTAACAGAGCAGCGCATTGATGTTCAACGCGCTGTTCACCTCAGTGACGCTGACAGATGTTGTTTTACAGATATTAAAGCTCAAGGCCGGCGTCAAAGACTTTTTTTGATTTCTGGACAAACATTCCCTCACTGTCTTCTAGGTGTGCCACAGGGATGCGTCCTGGGTCCCTTTAGGCAAGAGAATGGAATCGAACCCAGAACCTTTGAGGCCATTTCAGCTGC
Organism: Pao palembangensis; assembly: GCA_015343265.1. NCBI lineage: Eukaryota > Metazoa > Chordata > Actinopteri > Tetraodontiformes > Tetraodontidae > Pao > Pao palembangensis. The sequence continues at coordinate 10,421,776 of CM027087.1, read as the reverse complement.
CCCAGTCCTGCATCATACTGTACCAGCACAACATCAACTGTACTAAAGTTCAGTTTCCTGTGTTTTGTTTGTTCCAAGGCAGCTAAATCGGATTTCTGGGGTTCTGTCGGAAAAGCGACTCGATTCGATTCCATTTATGTTGGGAGGCTGGAGGAAGCTGCTAGCTGCTTCAGGCGCTCCCATCACATGTTCCCGTGGGACTACCTTGTGTAGAATGTGCGATATAGATTTCTCAAGAGCGGAGAAGCTTCTGACTTTGAAGTGGATGCCATCCTGTAACGATGACAGTGGAGAGACGGCGAGCAAACCCTTGTTTTGGCTGCGCCTTCCTTCCGTCTCTTCTCGGTCGACTGTGAAGGGCTGATCATATTGTACATCACATTTCAAGCATTCTCTGCCTGAATGCGGTGAAAATTAGCTCAGTTAGCATCCCTGCTCTTTTTAAAAGAAGAGGAGCCTTGGTTAGCGCTTTTGGAACCTGCGGTTAGAGTTTAAACGCATTTTCACAGATTCTCAGAATCTGCGGTAGTTGAACAGAGCTGTCTGCTGTCGCCCTTGATGACAGTCGCGTGTTATGGGTCCTTGATTGGACAGAAGTGTTTTTCTTTCTGTTGGCAGGTCTGCCCAGCTGTGCTCGTCCCCTCATTCCTCTGCAGCCCCACTCAGATGAGCCTCTGTCTGTTAAACAGGAAGTACCGCTTCTTCCTCTCTGCCGCCGCAAAGCCAAGTAAAACAGAACTTTCAAAACAAGTCTCTCAGGAAGAGAAACAGCTGTCAATTCACCTTCTCGGTGGCAAAACAAAGCAGCGTTTGGAGAGCCCCCCTTCCTCCCTCCGCCCGGATCCATGAATCCGACGTCCTTGATGCAGATTTCCAAGAACACCTGACAGACTGTGAAGATGCCAAACGGTAAATAAACATGTATTTTCTAAAGCTGAGGCCTGAACTGACGCTGAAGCTGAGGTCGTTTCCTCCTCGGTCGGATTAAAACAACCATATTTCTGTTTCTCTTTGATCTTTAAGATTTCGATCAGCCGCAGCGTCCAAAAAGAAAACGATGTTCTCATTTAATCTCGATGGCGTCTGGAAAAGCTGAGAAAAGAACAAAAAAAAAAAGAATGATGTCATTAGGCAATTACTGATGTCCAGAAGTATTTAATTAAACCCAGAATGAGATTAAGACAAATCCACCTGCACCTGCTCGCCGTTGCTTTAGATTTGCTAAATCTGCCCCTGATAATTATCTACAGACAGTCCGACAGACACGTGGACCCTCATTCATGCTAGCATCTTTCTTCTCAGCATTAACTCTGCACGGACGACCTCCACAGATGGAAAGATTCTCTTTAAGAGTCTCTCAGAGCAGCAGATGAGGTCACAAATTTGCCGAAATCTATCTAAAAGTCCAGTCAGAGGCTGGTTTAGCGCCTGTCAGGTCTTTTGGCTGCTGCTCTTCTGCCTCACAGCCGGTGCTGCCGAAGCTGCAGCCAAACGGGCCGGACAGCGAGATCCCTGCCGAGCAGCACCTCGCCTGAGCCTCCGCCACGAATCCACGTTCACTGCAAGACTCCGCGCTAATCGGTTTGCTGCTGCTGTGAGTGTCGTATTATTATCTCCTCAAGTAATTCATTATTTCCCAACTACCTAAACAAATGGGCTACACTGAGCGCCTAATTTGCCAGCTAAACCGCAGCAGATGGTTCAGCTCTAGCCAGCAAACTTTCACCACCTCATGAAGAACCCGTGAGAGGGACACACCAGCACGCCCGCTACGCTAGCCTAGCCGCGGTAAGACCGCATTGTTCTGAGCGAGAAAATGGTGGGCGTAAAGTTTTTCTGCGTGTTTGTTGAAGTTTACAGCTGTAATTACTGTTTATTGCCCTGAAAACCGTTTTCTTTGTGTTTATTTTCAGTTTCGGCTGAGTGAAATTCAATTTGGATTCAGAAGACGTGGATTTAGGCTACACACACACGCACTCGCACTCTGAATGTAGCAGAAAATAGGAGTCAGTCTCTTTAAGTTACATCTGAAAAGCCTGATGGGAAATTTCTCTCCTAATTAAGATGCATGAATAATTCAAGCGGTGGCACTCTAATTGGTATTCCATCAGTCCTCTGCGGCGATGATGGCCCATCGAGACACATCAGGCCTCTCACGGCCTGCCAGGGAGGAGGGTGGCCGAGGTAAAGGAACGTCGAGTGTCCCGTTACCGCCGCGGGGAGCACCCCTCGCTAACGGTGTTTCCATTTTCTGTCCAGTGAGCAGGACTGCTTTACCACATGATTTAACGGTGTTGTGGGCCCACAGTTATTGCATCTGACCCTCTAAGGAGCCAGTAAAACCAATAAAGTAGCGTTAAGATGAAAATTATACAAGATAAATCACAGAGGTTAACCCCCAATTACAGTCAGCCTTTAATGAAACCCATGATTTTACTCACAGTCGCTACGGAAACGTGTTAACGTAGTTTCTCTGGACCTTTTATTCCATTACAAACTGTTTACTGTGATAAAAATACTGATAAAGATAATAAAACAGGCCACCGCTTCTGTCCCTGTGGCCAAGTCACTAGATATGAGAACACACACACACACACACACACACACACACACACACACACACACACAGAAAAGAAAGGCTCCTGTGTGTCGCGGTGTGTGTGAATGCATGTAGCCCCCAGAGGCCGGCAGAGGTTTTGTGGCGTCTTTGTGCTGGTTTTAACCTTGGCTGGGGACTAAACTCACGGGGAATGTTCTGAGAGGACCTTCAGCCACCAGCAGCAGCTTTTCATACAGATCCACACGCACACACACACACCACAGGAGCACCACCACAAACACAACTATTGATCCACTGTCATACTCACACACACTCACACTCTTCTCACACTCACTCCTCTTTTTTCTTTAGCCACTGCTCCGTGTGTGCGCGTGCGCGTGCGCGTGTGTGTGTGTGTGTGTGTGAGATCCTCACGTGCTATCGCAGGTATTGATGTGTTCTTGGTCTGTCTGTCAGGTTTTGACTTTTGCATTTCTGTTTATTTCTCTGCTCGACTTGGAGGATGGAACTATGAAGCCGTCTCAGTCAGACTGTAACTTACCGGAATAATGAATAATTGTGGGACCTAATGACAGAAAACCAAGGAAATGCTTATTTATACGAAAAATAGCATTGTTTTTTACCGTTCTTTTCATTTAATCGTGAATTTCAAACTTTAGTGCAGAGAAAAAGAGGTGAGGGGGGCAGAATGTGATGAAATGCAGAGAGACAAAGACTTATGGGAAAAAGGATGGATTTAGAGAGAGGGTGTGTGTGTGTGTGTGTGTGTGTGTGTGTGTCGGGGGGGGGGGACTCGCTGACTCTGATCTCAATGTATGCTGTATAAATGGTCCTCCATTTCCACATCATAAATATCTTCCCGCTAAATGCATTGAGCTCCCAGGTGAGCCCAGGCCCAGGAGAGGGCGTTCACCTGGGGCCTCGAGAGACACCAGGAAGGACATCATAATCCCTGAAGTTGGCTCCCGGTGGGGCCGATGGGCTCCGTACCAGGACGGACGAGCGGGTCGTTAATCATTCTGATAGTCCGACACGAGTGTGTGAGTGAGGGAGGAGGAGGAGGACCGGAGTGTCCAACCATGCGGGACTGACTCTCAGAACTTCAACAAAAATAAAGGAAAATGTTCCGGGCCTGTATTCCGCGGTTACCGAAGCGACGACGCCGGGCTGTGGTCCACGTTGGGAGTGATGCTCATTTTTCTGGATGTCAGATTCGTCCCCTCTGATGGATCCGGGGGCTTGAGACTGTCCACAGGCCGGTGATGGATGACCAGGGGGGTCCGATCGCCCTCGCCCCCTGACCATTCCAGCTGACGGCCCTGATCACCAGGCCAACGTCTGATACGGAGCACAGAAAAGTTTCAGAGCGGCTCCGTTTTTAAAGATCTCCCAGATTCCATCTGGAGGCCCTTGGAAAGCAGGGAGCGATGCCTTGCTTCACTGCCTGGTTTGACGCTCCTGCATCAGCTGTTTGGATGAAACACAGGTGGTGCATCACCACCTCAATTAGTGTCCCACCCCCCTGTGTCCCATTTCCTTCAGCATTACGAGCGTGAAATTTAAACTCTTCCGTCAGAGCGATCGCTGTTGTCTTTGGGGGGACAAAACCCGACGTGGTGCAAAGACAAAAGACCCACTCAACACGAAACGAGGAGCGTCAAACTGTGACTCTTTGTTGAGTCAGCTCCATCCTGCCACACCCCCCACCTCCACGGATCAGACTTCATCCCACCAGGCGTGCAAAGTTACAGCTGGCAGATAGCGGCCAGCACCTGGGAGTCAGGTAAACATCTGCAGGGACTGAGAAGATGTGATCAAGGAAGCATTTTAGCAGTTTGTACCAGTGATGTCATGCAACTGGAAATTCCTTTGCTCTTGAAGCTGGAACCAGCAAACATTTGTTCTGCGTGTAAGGGCAGGTGGATAAGGGGAATTCACCTACTGGTCATTTTAAATGCCTACTTTCAGTGAGCCTCCTCGGTCTTGTCTTGTGTGTCTTGTCACTGATAAATATCTCTCTCAGCCAATAGATAGCCTACTTCCATGTAAACCCTGTTCTGTGTACATTTAATTTAGAATAGATACACACGGGGCAAGCATTACATGGTGCTGCTGCTGTCTACCTGTGTGTAGCAGAAGCTTGATTTTGCTCATTTCTTTGTCATAGAATGGTGATAGAATCATCCAAGCCAATCATTATTGTATATTTAGGACCAGAATAAAAATAAGACTTCAGGCTTTGGTCTCTCATCTCTCCTGATTTACACAGAAGTAGGCTATCTATTGACTGAGAGAGATAATTATCTGCAACAAAACACACAAGACAAGACCGAGGAGGCACACTGAAAGTAGGCATTTAAAATGACCAGCAGGTGTCGCCGCCGCGCATTAACGTTGCCATCAATCATTCCCTATAAACGTCCAAGTGATTTATTTTTAGCTCAAAACAAAACAAAAAAAATTTCTGCTTGTGTCTTTCATACCCAGGAAATGGACTGATAAAGCGTACTTTGGTCTTTAACTGACCCAAAATATCTCACTATATGTTCACAAACAAAATAATCTGCATGCTTATTTTTATTTTTATTTTTACAAAGGTGGCATGTGGCAAATTGCATCTTGTAGAGTTGCTGTCCTGGTTTGTGGAGCTTTGGAGCAGGAGGCGTGCTGCAACCTCCGCTATCAGTGATGGTACGGAGCCCCCAAAGAAAAAAAAAAGGACGCACTCTTCTCGATCAGGACGGCAAGATCAGAATACCCTCGAGTACCTTTTTCAGATGTCTCTCATTTATGTTGAAGCCGTGTCTAGAGCCAAGAACTGATTTAATATCTGTATATCTGAGACCTATAGGAAAATACTGTTTTGAAACTAAAAAATGATTTCGAGATCTTGCAAAGAGTTTTGCAAAATGACTTTTTGCGAGATCTTGTAGAAATTTGTCCTCCCCCCATGTCCCTTTGGAGGCTCCGTACCGTCTGTATACCGCGCTGAGAACTGACCCAGTAAGTGTGACGCCCCTCCACCTGTAATTGGCTAGCACCTTTTGTTCGGTTGGATTGGTTTGATTGACTGACAGCTCAGGATAGAAGATGGGTACTCTGACGGAAAAAACAAAACCCAAATAATATTAACACAGAACTTTGCTTTTAGGCCAGGGCGGGCACGGTCGACTCCATGGGCAGGCACGGCGCCCCCCAATGCCCGCCCACGGCGCCAGGTCTCCAGCGTTCTCCTTGCTCGGAGGCAGCTCTATGTCTTTGTGCTGACAGGATAAAGATGATGGAACATCGGCTTCCTCCACTTTTCCACCGCAGAGACCAGAAGACTTAAAGCACCTCTTTGTTTCCGTGGGAATCGATAAAATGTTGATTAAAATCATGAATGAATGAGGGAAATTCCTCATCTGCTCACCTTCCTGACGCTGGTGACGTTTACACGTTGGTGTTAAATATGGAGCTGGGCTGGTGTCCCTGGAGACTCCGAGATGTTGGAATAATTAGCAATGCAGGCAACCGGGATGTGTCTTGTTAGGCTGGACAGACAGGGAACATATGCAAGCGTAGCGGGCCTTGTAAACAACACATGGGCCTGCTGGACTGAGCAGGTATCAACGCTAATGTCTACACACACACACACACACGCACACACACATACACACACAATGCTGTAACAAAGGAGATTGTATATGGGAAAGGGAGACATCAGGATTTAACTGTTGGTCCTGGATGAAATGTGTGTCTGAGGTCAGAGGTCATCACAAGGTTCTATTTTAGACTGTGGAGTTTTTGATGCAAGACCTCTCCTGTGTGAACTCGCTCAGATGAGATCCCCCACCCCCGTCTGGTTTTAGTCTAAAAGTATTATGTGTTATTGGGTCACAGTTGAGTTCAAAGATTTCAGAAATTCATCCAGAAGCAGCCCCAGAAGGATTTTTCACATTTGGATGCAACGCAGGAGCTGCTGTACCTTTCTCTGATTGGTGGATTGGGAGGCTGACCATCCATCCATCCATCCATCCATCCATCCATCCATTGGGTGAGTTCTGATCAGTCAATTCTTCAACATCTCCGGCTGTTCGTGAAGTTTGCATGTTTAACTGAGGAGCTGTGAGAGAAGATTTCCTCATCTTCGCTCTACGTGGGGCTGTAACAGAGCAGATGAGCTCAGAGGAGTTCCTGAACACACACACACACACACACACACATCAGCCTGGTGTCCCACAGATTACTGATCCAACCAGCTTCAGGAAAAGCTGCTGGACTTGGAAATTATCCCGACTCTGAGAGAGAGAGAGATTAAACATAACACAGCTTCTTCATCACTCGATTTAACACACAGGTTGATTAACATACAAGTGTACTCTGCAGAGCTTCACTGTCTGCAGCCTCTCCTCCTCCTCTTTTCTTCATCTGTCAGCTCACCTTCTGCCGCCAGCGCTGAACTCCTCAGAGCCCCCTCCCCCCCTCCCCCCAACTCTCCTAAATTTATTAATATGATTTACATAAAGTTAAAGTCCTCCTGACAGCGGAGCAGGCCGCTCTAAAATAAGCTGCTGTGGTGACGGGACCGATGTGTTACGCATGTCAGTGGCCCCGCTCAGCTCTGCCGGGTGGAGAGAACTGCGAAGGGGCCCCTGGGGGCCGCTGGCCTGGAAACGACACAGTGTGAGGGAAGACCCAACCCCCCCCCCCCCCCCCCATCCCCACTCCGCAACCCCAAAATCAGTCATCTCATCTGCAGGGAGAGCGGAGGAAGGACAAAGAAGCACGGCCCCACCGCAGGGCCGCGGCAGCCTGGGAGGCGCGGCAGAAAATAATTTTTCATGTGAGGCTTTTAAATATGGCTTCAAAAAGGGATTATTCTGGGGATGATTCGGGCCAATTACGGTTCCAGGACATCAGGGACTCTGTGTCTTTAGAACAGCCAAACATGTGACTGGTTTTATTCCCCCGCCGTTCATGAAGAAAAGGTCCACTTTTACCGCAGCTCTAAACGTCCCCTTTAGTCAAATTAAAATATAATATGAAATGTTTTTCGATGTCACCCAAAACTATTAATTTATGAAAAAATAAAATAAAACCACTCACATCCCAGCGCAGGTGGAACACCGTGTCTAAGCTCTTCGCTGCATGTTTTTGAGTCAACGCGCTTTTAATCAAATTTGAGTCATTTGTCCTTCTGTCACACGATACAGCAGCAAAATCAATGGTGGACATGTCGGCCGATGGGCTGAAAATAGGAATGTGGTGTCTCTTCACTCCCCCCCACCCCCCACAAGGTCAATATCTGCCCCCGCCGATGACAGCTGACTGATCTCCGGCGGCTCTGACAGCTTTTTGATGGGATGATTTTGGAGAAAGCTGCCGCTTAAGCGTCGGCGGTTTGGGACCAACAGCACACTGGAAATACGAGCCAGCGCTGAAATGGGACAGAGGAGGTTTGCAAAGAGAAAGAAATGAATCCTCCGGGAGGAAGAAGCGGCGGCCCGAGCCTTTCTGTCCCCTCTGCGCCGCCCAGACTGGCCTGCAAATATTTAGAGTCCTCAAAGAGCTAAAGAAACATCTGTGGAACGTCTTTGTGATGTTTCCAATTAATCACAGAGACTGCAAAGCGTGGAAATCCGATTGGCCGGAAATTTCATAACCGCAGTGTGATATTAATTACTCCTGCAGGAATGGGGCTATATTTGATATGCACAGAGCGCGGCGGCCATTAGCGGCTTTGTGTTTCATCCAGAGCTCTGCATGTCAGCTGTAATCAAATCTAAACGTTGACAACACATTCCAGCAATCAATACTGGATGTTAGGAATGCTCTGACGGCAGAATATTAATCTATTTTCTGTCTAGGTACGTCCATGCCTTCATCTGAATGGACATCCTGTTACGTCTCTGACACAGCTTCATCACTTTAAGTGTTATTTATAATTATTTTGTAGTTTGTCTATGAGGTCTTCAGAAAACCACGTTTGTTCACTTTAAGTATAATTTAGTGAGAAAGGCGCGGCATGAGCGGGAAACAGAATGAAAAGAAGATAACAGACTTCCGCTCTTCAGAAACAGTGGAGCAACACTGACCTCTAGTGGCGAATAAAACCTCTCAGCATTGATGCCGTCTGTTTTTTGTTTTTTTTTAAATCTGATCAGTTCTTGATGCTTTTGATCAAATCAAGGTTTTGCATTGATCCCATAATAATGTAATCAATCACCAGTTTCAGCAACACACACACACACACACACACACACACACACACACACACACACACACAGCAACCTCTAAAAGCTACAGGTGATTTTTACGCCACCTGTGCGACAGGCAGCGGTTGGATCATGTTGTGTGATCCTCTGATTGCAACAAAAAACCCTCCCACTCTGAGTTTCCACCAGGCCCACGCTTCAGACCCCGCAAACCACTCGAGTGTGCGCTCCTTGTTCCTCTTTCACCGTCTTCTGCTAATGATGCTCTGGCACATCCCATGTAGGCGCTCAGCTGCCCGTGCTGGTCCTGGCACCCGAAGGCCTCCACACAGCAGATCATCCAGCTGGCTCAGGATCGCGCTGACAGTCGGGGCTGAACAGATGAACAGATTCATTCCTGCCGGGCAGAAAGTGACCCACCGATCAGCTGGCTGGGAAAATGGCAGCGCTCAGGAAGAGTGATATCTCTTTGGTCTTTGATGCTTTAGTCATATTTGTGTGTTTCTTTCCCATATTCTCATGTTTCCTCTCATAAAATCCCTTTTTTTTTTGCGTGTGTGTGTGTGTGTGTGTGGGGCTAGTGCAGGCTGTGACATATTGAGGTAATAAAAAGCTCCTCTGCAGGGACAACTGTGGCCCACTAATTAAACACCTCCGAAGCGACCTTATTGCAGGCAGTTGCCGTGGAATTAACTCCATCTTCACTGCCCTGCGTCAAAAAGCAGCTCTCCTCTATGAATCAGAGGAGAGAGGGAAGGGAGGGAAGTTGCAAGGTCATTAAAACCTAATTATATCAGACACCAAACCACCCCAGACGCCGCAGAGCTGACAAACACGCCGCACAGAGGCTTCATTTTGCAGCTCAAACAAATATTCTCGTTTAATTTAGTTGAAATTTGGATCATATCCGGATGGATGGATCCTCCTGGGAGCTGCAGAGACGATCATGCTGGTCTGATGCTCTATTGTGGACTTTTTCTGTTCTGAAGCACAAAAACCTACGACAAATATTGAAATTGGTCTCACCTGCAGAAGCGTCACTAAGCAACTTGGTTGCTTAGTCACACATAAGGAACAGTTGTCTTTGCTTAAGTCCCTAAGTAGGCTTTTAAATCTGACTTTACTTTGGAAGGTTGCTATACTGGGTGTTTCCCTGTCGTCCCAGGTCATGCTCTGACGAGTAAACACTCCCCACTTCACATAGGTTGAGGATCTTCAGGATCGGCAGCTCTTTGTTTACCGCAAAGGTCATGAAAGTTCAGGAAGGGCCGACTGTTAAAAATCTGTTTAGTCAATGAGTGTGTGTGTGTGCGTGTGTGTTTGAACCAGGCCCAGTGAATGAAGGCATCCTCTGAGTTGGTCCACCGAGGGTCAGGGGTCGGCCCAACAGACGACTCAGCACCTGTCAGCGTCCTGGTTGGTCTCATCAGTCACCTCCTCCAGATGCTGCCCATTAGAATCAGAGCGGTGGGCTCCCACCTGACGGAGGCCAGCGACCCCGAGACCCCGGCACATCTGTCGACTAAACCTTAAACATATGCGGCGTGGCGTGGTGTGGCATGGCGTGGGCCACTGCTGTTGTCCCTCTCTCTCTCTCTCTCTCCATGGTGGAGCTCAGGTAGGAAACTCTGCTCTAGCTGCATTTCCCATGTTTAGATTTTGAGGTTTTGTTTTCAGGTCTAAATTAAAGACATTCAGGGAAAGAAATGAGGAGATGTGAGCTTAAACTCAGTTTAGGATGTGAATGTGAAAATATGTATTAAAACGCTCATGTGAGTGTGTGTGTGTGTGTCAAAGTGAGGCGGTGCCGTGGCTCTGGAGCGTTAAAGAAATGCAGAGGGCATCGTGTTCAAACGGGCCGCATTCAAAGAGCAGCGAGCTTCAAAGGGAGACGGCACCGAGGGCAGCCGGGTTTGAACTGTGTTTGTGTGCAAAGCAGCTCCCTGTAAAAAGGGACGGAGGGATTCCTGAAGCGCCTTCCATTTTCTCAGAGGTGGAGAGGAAATTAGAAGTGGAATAAAAGCAGAGGCAGGCAGTAAGAGATAGAAAGAGAGAGAGAGAGAGAGAGAGGACACATAGAGGGGGAACATTGGCCCGAGGCAGAGAGCAGCTGGAGCGATTTCCTCACCTTCCTTAAGGAGGCTGGAAGAACAGAACACTTCCCTCTCCTACCTGTGGGGGCGCACCAAAGCGTCCCTGCCCCAAATAGTTGCACCAGCCTCACCTTAGTGACGGCAGTTGAAGTCACGCTCTCACGCGCTGATAATAAACACACCCCATCACCCAACCACGCTGCCCCGGCCCGGCGTGTTAATTATAGATGTACGTTAAATGACTTCCATTAGCTCGGCCGCTCAGCGGATGGGACGTAGACGGGAGTGATGGATGGAGAACAGCTCCCAAAACTTCCCCAAGTGGTGACCGCCCTGTTTTCTGTCATCTCAGGAAGACCAAAACTGAACTTGAATAAACGGAAGCCAATGAGGTGGGAAAAAAATCAACTGTGCAAATGTAATGATGCCAACATGTAGAAGGACGGTTTTAACTGGAAGGCGACACATGAACCTGTGCTTACAGGCCTCTCGCCCAGCCCTCTGGACGTGTGCTGCTGCGGAAGGCTTCTCATGGGGAGTGTGTGTTTGCTGCTCTGGACAGGCTCATCTTTGCTTCCAGTGGTATCCAGTCTTCCTCTCTGTTTTGAGTCTTTCTCCCCCTCTTCTCTCTCTCTCTCTCTGTATCTTTCTGCAGGTCTTCCATCTCCAGACCTTCATGCTGCACGAATCTCGGCCTCTGACAAACCCAGTGTCCACTGTCAGCACCTGCCAATGCTGTTCCCTTTTTTAGTAAAACCTGCCTATGCTGTATTATGTATATATATATATATATATATTCAATTCAATTCAATTTATTTAAAGTGCCAATTCATAACAAAGTTATTTCAAGACACTTTATATGTTCAAAAAGAGAAACAGCTTCCAGGGCAAAGCTCCACACTGAGTAAGACATTGGTATTGGTAACAGTGGCGAGGAAAAACTTCCCTTTAACAGGCAGAAACCTCGAGCAGAACCAGTCAGTGTAGATGGCCATCCGCTGTGACCGCCTGGGAGGGAGAGGAGGAGAGGAGAGATGGGGAGATGGTGAGAGAGAGGAAAGGGGCGGTAGAGAGGGGGGAGAGAGCCTGGGAGATGGTGAGAGAGACAGAGGGGAAGGGGAGATAGAAAAAGGAGAGGGGAGGGAGGAGAGACAGGGAGGATAGAGAGGACACTGAGCAAAAGCTGCATGATCCAGGCAGGGCCATGGAGAGGGTTCTGGAGTAGCAGCAGCACCAGGCCTCAGGAGGGTGGAGGTAGGAGATCCAGCGACAGGCGCCAGAAGTGCTGTAAAAAAGATGGAACACGAGAGCTCTGGGGGAGAGGGGGGGTTAGTGATGAACCAGACATGATGAGTGAGCCCCCCCCCCCTCCTTACTCTGAAAGCTCGATGTCTAAAGATCTCCCCCAGCAGAGCCCGAACAGTCCTGGCTACAGGCTCTGGCAAAAAGCAGGGTTGGAAGTCTACTCCTAAACCTAGAGAGGGTGTCTGCCGCCCAGACTGATGCTGGCAAGCAGTTGCACAGCAGAGGAGCTATATATATTATGTCTGATATGTTTGTATTTCTATGATTGTATGTTTCTCTCGCGCTCTCTGTCCCGTCTCCCTCTTCTTCTCCTCCTTTACCCGGCCGACTTTCAGCAGGATGGTTCCTCCTTGTTAGCCTGGTCCTGCTCAAGGTTTCTTCCTGTTAAAAGGGAGTTTTTCCTTGCCACTGTGCTTACCTGGGGGCTCAGGCTCTGGGTTTCTACCTCTGTAAAGCACCTACAGACATGTTTTATTGTAAAAGGCGCTATACAAATAAAATTGAATTGAACTGAAATTGAATTTCCCAGCGCTGACAGACAACACTGGGAAAGGTGTTCGCCTGTGTCAGACCCATCCAGACCCGTCAGCTCAGGTCCCCACCGCAAACAAACCTCCACCGGCCTCGCCACCACTCACAGGCCGTGAAAGCAGCCACTCTTATCCGCACTGGATAAACAGAAGCGAACGTTGGCTAACGTTTGTGAGGAGAAACCGGCTTCAGGGTTTTTTTATCTGCAGCTAGGAGGCGCCTGTTTACTTTAGAACAGCAGCTGTCATGAGCAGAGGAGAACGTATATCCCCGCTGGGTTCAAGGATCCGGTCGCTCCAGTCGGAAAATCACTTTATATTCAAGTGTCGGCTCTTCCGAAGTTTAACCTTTTTTTTCAGGACAGAGCAAAACAACTTTTTCCATTCATTAGAGGGGTAGGTTTCGAACATGTTGAGGTTTTCTTTTCCTCTCATTCTCTTGGGCTTGATGTATTATTTTGGTTGATTTGTAAATTATTTGTTGAATGTTTTAAATTGCATGTTCGAAATAAATAAAATAGGTCGTACATGCTCAGCATTTACTTGATTTAACAGGTGATCAGTTTATTTCCACGTTTTAGATCTCTGTAATGCAGATGCACACAGATCAAATTCTCTACTGTTCATAGAGGAAATGTGTTATTACACACTATTAAAGCTGCCACCTTTTTCAAACAGACAGAGGAAACCGCAAGATTTCCTGAGAAAAACAACGTTAGTTATTAATGATCTGATAAAACCACACACGGGTTCATGTTCACAGACGATGGAAGTCATGAACGGAAGTTCATGACTTTAAGCGAAAAGGTTTAAAAAATCTGTAGGCAAACAAAGAAATGATATGTTTTACAGACATGGTAGTATTAATAATAATACAGTGTAAACAAAACATTAATGAATAATTATATGACAGTTGTTTTACCATCAAAAATGTGGCTCCAAAAGTTTTGATTTTATATTGTTGCCTCGGTTGAGGACCAGTCTCATCTATAGATCCCTGTTTATGCTGTGTTTGTTTATTACTTTATTGTCCCCTGTGAAGTCCATACTTGATGAGGGGACATAAAAAGGAGCTTAGGGGGGTTTAGAGAGTCAGTTCAGCATAAAATTATTTCCATTCACAGATCATGACTGGAGTCTTTGGCATAATAGCAAAATGTTTCACACGTCTTTGATATAACATCTAAAAACAGGATGTAGAGATCCTAGAGATCAAGAACAAAAGGTTGTTTCTTTTCTGGAGACTTAAAGGACCATCCAAGTTAGTGGCTGCGAGGTAGTCTGGCAGATTTGTTGGGGGGGGAGCACGAAGGACCGCTGACTCTCAGCACAGACTAAGATGGGGCCAGACGGACCCCGAGCCCTCACTGTCAGACATCTCCATCAACAGGTGTTCAATAAAACAGTCAGACCTGGAACCTTCTGTCCTGACTGCCAGAGCAGGTGTGAACGCAGCACAGCACAGTGGGACGTCGCTAGCATGTCGCTAGCAAGTCTTGAAGCTTCAAGTCTTGTTTGCCTGTTTAATAAAGCACCAAAACAGGATTTTGAAAGGAGAATTAATCCGAACTTTTCTGACCTCCTGCGTCCGTATCAGCTTTGGGCTCAACTTGTTCCATCACGTTCTGGCTGGTCTGCTTCACCACCTGGTCCTGATTCTCCGAGTCCTCTTGCTTCTGCTCGGGGTCTTTCGCCGCTTCCTCTTTATGCAGCTGGTGGTAGTTGTAGATGTTCATGATGAGGAGGAAGAGACCTCCGGTCAGGATGATGGAGCCACACATGAAGAAAAGGTACTTGTAGTCGTGGAAGACGTCCACCAGCAACCCTGGGAGGAGGAAAAATGGGCGTTTACGTGTGTTTACCAAACCCAGCCTGTTCTCCAGCACGACAGACAGAACCCAGCATTTCCTCATTCAGAAACATCAGAGCACTGCTAAACTCAGATTTGGCTTCGGCGCGTCTGTGAGTGGCGGTGAAATCGACCACGGGCCAAGTCGAGAGGAGCCATTTTGGAAATGACGGGGAGGGGGGCAAGAACCGTTCTGGCTCTACCTGCGTCTCTGAAAAGGCAATTTGAGAAGCTGCCGCTGAGACGAATCAGAAGAGAAGCCCATTCCCAGAGGAATAAATATCGAAACTACCACGCCATAGAAAGCGACAAATGCAGTTTGGCTCAGATAGAAACCTCCAGCCAAACCACATCTGCAGCGAGACACACTGTCTGTCTGTCTGTCTGTCTGTCTGTCCGACCATCTCTCTCTGGACAATCTTCCCAGTCCAACTGTAACATTTTAACAACTTCAAGCACAGTCTGCGCGCAGGAGACGTCACTCTGTATTTGGATCAGTTTCAAGCGTGGAAGCTCATCTGCATGGTCTGATGGATGGGCCCTCCTCTGACACGTGCACACCAAAGACCATCACTCTCATTAAGACGCTCCTTGATTGGCTGAGCGGTAATTAAGTCCATCTGGCGAAATCACCCTTTTTCCTTTTCTAATGTATTCAGAGCTTAATTATAGCCCAGGTACAAGACTTTAATGACGAGAGTTTAAACTGAGCATCATTTAACACCCAAAGCTAGAGGCTAATTACACCCACTTACTGCACTTCTGTCTAATTGGACCGACCCAGCGGTTTGGAGGAACAGTAACAAGCGGAGTCATAAAGATTGAGCCCCGTGGAGGAGGACGTCAGATGTGCAGAGATGCGCTTATTTACTCTTTTCAACCTGCCTCAGAACAGTGTGACACCAGACGAACTCAAGACACATAAAAATTCACTTCACTAAAGCCGCAGTTACAAATGAGGTAGACATTGGCAGAAGGACACAGAGTCAATGCTGCGGTGTTTAAACGTGTTCAACCGGAGCCACAAACTGGCCATCCGGACAAAAGTAAAAGTTTCTTGAGAAAATACCAAAGCTAGTTCAGTCTCCACGTAGTCAGGAACACGTTCCTTTAAAACGTTGACACTCCTGGAGCTGAATATGAGTAAGCAAACATGGACTTGGCATTGAGACCAGTTTCTTTACGCCAACCTTCAACTAGAAGGAAACACAGCTCAAGGCTAGGGTTGTCACGATTAGGAATTTCTGATTATATTGTCTATTTTTTTCTTTTTTTATATTCCATTATGAGCTCTAATGATATACATTCTGTACTGTACTGTACACCTTAATGAATAAGAGCAATTTAATGACTTTTTGAACGTCAAGAAATAGTTCGGCGTATTGCTGTGGATGGTGGGTCTGTAGATGTTTCAGATTTGTTGCGTTAGCGCTTTTGACTGGCACTTTTTTACGGCAAATTTTACAGATCGCTTCCTCCATGTTACTGGGCTGTCCTTTATCGTTAGGCCTAAAACCAAAAAGCACCCACAACGGAGCCGTGGTACGTGGCTTTGGAACCAGAACCTCCCTTTCCTCCATGTTGTTATTATCCTAGCCATAGCATATTATCCTAGCCATAGGTCGCTGCGCATCCGATAAAAATGAGAGGTAAACAAAATTTGGCTGCGACGGTGAGGCTGCGTGCTGCTGCTGGCGCAATACGATGACGTAAGACTCAGGTTCATAGTTATACGTAAGACTCAGGTTCATAGTGTTATACAACTTCTGTGGATAAAATAAATAATTGACAGTAATTGCGAATGTGAAAAATAATCGCAAATATGAAAAATAATCCCGATAATATTCACGACTGCCCTACTCAAGGCAAATCTAAGGAATAAATAAAATAGCTGTTGATGCTAAGCTAACGCAATCACAAATAAACAAGAGTTTTGGTTGCTTTGGTGTCTGTGGTTACCTGCAGCAGGCGGGCCCACCAGCACCGGGAAGCACTCAATGATGGTCACCAGTCCGACGGCACTGGGGAAGCGCTGGATTCCTATCAGGTCCATCAGACATTCAAATATCAGAGCGAAGACCATGCCGAAGCTCCACCCAAAGAAGGCAGCATAGATGACCAGGTAAACGTAGCCCTCCAGCGGGGGAAACACCAAGTGGGAGAGACCGTTTAAAATGACAGCGAAGCTGAACAGGTACTGGATTCTGGGCCTGATCTGCTTGCAGTTGGCCACCAGGCCTGTGGTCGGCCGGGTAAATATGTCCACAAAGCCCACGATGGAGAGCAGGAAGGCTGCAGAGTATTCATCCACCCCCTGACTGACGGCGTATTCTGCCATGAACAAAAAGGGAGCGTAGGCGCCGAAGAAGAACATCACATTTCCGATGATGTATATGAGGAAGCCTCGATCCTTGAGGATGGACATGTCCAGGATGCTCCGGACGTTCTTCACACAGCTGCTGAAAATGGGCTTTTTCTCCATCTCCTTCTGTTTGTCAGCACGGGAGGTAGCATGCGGCAGCTCGACGGGTCTCATCAGGGCCCCTGCGGCGCAGCAATTGAGCATCAGCCCCCCGAGGATGAGCAAAGTTCCTCTCCAGCCGTACATGTCAAGTAAATATTGGTTAAGGGGGGCCAGGATGGACAGGAAGACGGGGCTGCCTGCCATGGCTAGCCCATTAGCCAATGGTCGCCTGACAAGGAAGTACCTGCTGATGATGGTGACAGACGCGTTGAGATTGAAAGCGAGTCCAAAGCCTGTGTGAATACAGCAGGAAAAAAAAAAAAAAAACCACGTTAGAACAAACTCCAACAGGTGGGGGCTCAAATTAAATCAGGGCTGATTCTGCTCGCTGCTCATTAAGGCTCCAGCTCATTTCACTTTTTCGTGCGAAGGTCTCATTTGGAGTAAAGCTAAACTAGAGTGAATTAGTTAAACATCCACTTGGCTGCCTGTTTATCAGGATATTCAGCAGGACCGTATGTTTTACAGGCTGCTAACAGCACAATTATCAGGGGATCTAACATTACTTATCTACAGTGCAAGCATGAGGGGCGAGACGTAAAGGTTATTACCAGCCGTGCACTAAGACAAGCAGTTGAAAAGCCTGTTCTTATTTCCTTTATGCACACAAGCCCAGGGGGTCCGTTTACAGTTTGCTAACACACTTTACTTTTGGCATCAGCGCGTCTACATTTACACAGCAAACTCTTGTTAGCTTGTTTGTCTGAAGGGACAGAAACACGTTGAAGTACTTTTTTTGCATCCTTCAGATATAAAAGCGCATTAAAACACAGTACAAATGCACCATGACAACACTGCAGGATGGGAGGAAGAGGGGCAGGTGGATCCTGTGTTCCAGTGTTAAGGCCTGCCTGTGATGAATCACGACTCTTCGGTAAACTAGCCAAACAAGAGCAGGGAGGGAGCCGGGGCGCAGGTCCCCCGGCCATGCGTTGACCAGCAGCTGCTAGCTGGGACCATTAATCCTTCCTGGGAGTCCTTGGCAGGTTAATGAGCCCCGTGTGACGACCACGACGGGAGCCCGCAGTAAAGGACAGAAAGCCACGGAAGACCACGCTGGCGAAGATCAGGGACCAGTCTGCTTTAATTACCACCCGGGTTCTGACCCTCCCGGTTCAAAAGTTGGGGCAGATGCTCCACGTCCTCTGAAAACACACACCTGTCCGGGAAAAGGACGACCCAGAAACTCCTGTCCTGCTCAAGGTTATTCACTGTGTTAGCAGCTAAACAGTCGCATCCTTTACCTCCGACGATGCCGATGAGAAAATACAGGTAAATGATGGAGTTGGTCAAGGAGGCGGCTGCCACAGACAGCCCAGACATCAGGCCGCCCACCATGACAATGGTGCGGCATCCATAGCGATTTACCAGTATGCTGCTCACTGGACCTGCAGACAGGAACACAGAGAGGGAAGTATCAGCCAATCATTAACCTGGACAAAGCAAGGTTAGAGGAAGGCCACCGGCTCTTTAAAAGCTGTCGCGCTTCCCTTCATTCATCCTGCAGAGAAAACTTTAAATATATATGAATTCTACTTGTTTCACACACAGAAACACAGGAGATGAACAACCAAAACAAACATGGCCGCTCCCGAACGAAGGAACAAAAAAACACACAGCAATGGCAAACAAATTCAAGCGATTATGTTTAATGCTCTGAATTTAAAAAAAAAAACCCTGAGCGAGAAGCGTCTTTGGCCTCGGGTGGAAGATCAGCGAGTGTCTTTCCTGCACTGGTGCTGGACCGGAGCAGGAGGGAAGACAGTTGTTTGTCAGTGGATTATATGAATGTAAACAGGGCGGCTGATAGATTGCTGCTGTTGTGTTTACTACAGTCAGCAGGGCTTTTGACAATGACAAAAAAGATTAAAGACACGATTAACATTAAAACAAACAAACCTGGGTGAGCAGCAGAATGGCAGAAATGTCCCGGCTGTTATTTTTTCAATTTTGTTTTATCGGAATTGCTTAGTTTAGGCAAACAAAAACAGAAAGAACAGGTTTAAACTGAATCCAGACCAAGTTCAGACCTTAAAGCAAAGGCTGTAAACAGATCATGACTGATCATGGGAGTGTTGTCGTCTGCTTCCTGCCTGTTTAATACGGCGGATTTGAGTATCCACTTGAGACAGACGGCATTACGATGAAAAACTGACGAGCTAACAAAGTGTTGGAAGCGTAGGTTTACTTCCTGTGACCCTCAGCTTGACAGAAAACCTCACACAAGCAATCAAATTCCTGATGCTCTACAGAAAATGATACATATTGCATTTTCACGGCTGGTTTTAGAAGCTTGTTTGTCACTGGCCTGGCTGCAGCTCCTTCTGAGCTCCTCTCAGAGGTGCTGTTTGGTTTCGGCTGCTGTAACCGCCCTGACAAACGACCGCCGCTGTTGTTTATACACTCAAGCGTGAGCCTCCCGAGGTCAAAGATGGTCCATCTCTCTCTCTCTTTCTCTCTCTGCCTCAACAGGGCAGCTCCAACCACTGCCTCTATTAGAACTTTATCATTTGAGCTCCTGGAGTCAGAGGTTCTCTGAAGAGGCTGTCACTTCCGTCCCAGGGGAGCCGGTGTCGCACTCCGGCGTGCTGAACCTCGCTCTCTGATATATTCCTCCCGTCTCTCTCCTCCGCTGACATTGCCGAAGCCTTTCCAAGGACGGTATGATGAAGTCGTCTGCCTGAGCGACGGCGAGAGGAAATATTTCACCGGTGAGGCCTCTGCAAGTCCAGCGCACTCACTTGCACATCCTCTTGTCCAGTAACCTTGGAGAAACAACTGTTATCACACGACGCCTCCGCGACACTCACTTCTGCCATCAGTCGTGTCAACTCCTGCATCCCGCACGTGCAGGAGCCTGAACACAATGTGACTGTTTCCATTTCCTCCAACAGAGAAGATTTGCTAACATTACATAATAGCTGTGGGCCTAAAACCAGACCCTTTAAAGGGTTTTTAATGGCATTATTAGAAATCAGCTTTTCAAAACTTTTTTTTACTACATGATTACGTATTGTGAGGGCCTACTGGGAACGCCTGGCAGAGTCTCCTGTCAGAAGGTGCTTCAACTCCCACCTCCAGAGAGCTTCGACCAGGTCTCGGGGGAGGTGGGGGACATTGAGTCCGAGTGCACCATGTTCCATGCCTCCATTGTTGAGGCGGCCAACTGGTGCTGTGGCTGTAAGGTGGTTGGTGCCTGTCGTGGCGGCAAAACCCGAACCCGCTGGTGGATACCGGTGATGAGGGATGCTGTCAAGCTGAAGAAGGAGTCGTATCGGGCCTTTTTGGCCTGTGGGTAAACGGGTACCGGCGGGCCAAGCGGAGTGCAGCTACGATGGTCGCTGAGGCAAAGACACGGGCGTGAGAGAAGTTCGGCGAGGCCATGGAGAACGACTTCTGGACGGCTTCGCAAAGTTCTGGACCTCCATCTGGCATCTGAGGAGGGGGAAGCAGTGCACTGTCAACACTGTGTACAGTGGGGATGGTGTGCTGCTGACCTCGACTCGGGACACTGTGGACCGGTGGAGGGAATACTTAGAAGACCTCCTCAATCCCACCGATGCACCTTCCAGTAAGGAGGCAGGGCCTGTGGACTTGGGGACGGGTTCTGTTATCTCCAGGGCTGAGGTTGCCGAGGTGGTCAAAAAAGTCCTTAGTGGCAGGGCCCTGGGGGTGGATGAAATCCTTAAGGCTCTGGATGTTGTGGGGCTGTTGTGGTTGACACAACTCTGCAATATCAGCTCTACACCCTCAGCAGGGTCCTTGAGGGTGCATGAGAGTTTGCCCAACCAGTCCACATGTGTTTTGTGGATTTGGAGAAGGCATTTGAGCATGTCCCTTGGGAAGTCCTGTGGGGGGTTCTCCGGGAGTACGGGGTGTCGGGCCCCCTGATACGGGCCGTCCACTCCCTGTATGACCGGTGTCAGAGCTTGGTCCACATTGCCGGTAGTAAGTCAAACTCGTTTCCAGTCAGGGTTGGACTTCGCCAGGGATGCCCTTTGTCACCAATTCTGTTCATAACTTTTATGGACAGAATTTCTAGGCGCAGCCGTGGTGTTGAGGGGGTCTGGTTTGGTGACCTCAGGATCAGGTCTCTGCTCTTTGCAGATGATTTGGTCCTGTTGGCCTCATCAGTCCATGACCCACAACTCCAACTGAGTGTGTAGTGGCCAGGATGAGAATCAGCACCTCCAAATCTGAGGCCATGGTTCTCAGCTGGAAAAAGGTGAGTGAGCAAAGAATGGAGCATGAAATGCATCGATCCGTTGTGGTGAAGAGAGAGCTGAGCCGAAAGGCGAAGCTCTCAATTTACCAGTCGATCTTTGTTTCTACCCTCACCTATAGTCATGAGCTTTGGGTAGTGACCAAAAGAACAAGATCGCGGGTACAAGCGGCCGAAATGAGTTTCTCCGTAGGGTGGTTGGGCTCTCTCTTAGAGATAGGGTGAAAAGCTCCGCCATCCGGGAGGAGCTCAGACTAGATCTGCTGCTCCTCTGTGTTGAGAAGAGCCAGATGAGGTGGCTCGGGTATCTAGTTAGGATGCCTCCCGGACGCCTCCCTGGTGAGGCATTCAGGGCACGTCCTTCCGGTAGGAGGACCCCGGGAAGACCCAGGACACGCTGGAGAGACTATGTCTCTCGGCTGGCCTGGAAATGCCTCGGGATCCCCCCAGAAGAGCTGGATGAAGTAGCTGGGAAGAGGGAAGTCTGGGCTTCCCTGCTTAGACTGCTGCCCCGCACCGCCCGACCCCGGATAAGCGAAAGAAAATGGATGGATGAATGGATGATTTTTATTATACAGATGATAAAACCTTTCACAGTGGTTATGCCTATATTTGTGCTTGAATTCCCAGTAAAGAGCTTGAATAGTGTGCTATTTCACACCTAAATTTATGAAGACCAATGATTTCATGATGTCACTGATGCAAATATTTGAGTTTCGATTTCCTGGAGTGCCTGAATGTAGCATACTGCAGTGATACGAGTTTAACTTGGTTAACTTGGTGCTATTTCTGTCTGTCTAATTCATAAATTAAAAACATGTTTTGTTCCGCATGCTTCCACCACATGCCACCAGCAACAGAAGCTGTCAGTGATCAGTTATCAATCACAGATCGATAGCGACATCAAAGATCTGAATTTCTTTATCTTTCCTAGTTGTCTCCACACTTAAACGTCACAGAACAATTAACAAACTGTTCTGAAACCTGTCGGACTGACGTGCACACCCCAGACAAAGAGAGGTCGTTTAACAGTGTGTAGATCTCCAAGAGTTTCAGAACAGTTTTCTGTCTCAACAGGGAAGTAAAAGTGGATGTGGAGACTTAGCCCCCACGAGGCCACAGCGCGCATCCAAATGAAGGAGGCTGTCTGAGGGGATCCACATGATCTCCTCTGAGCTTTGACAATGGAAACATTCACTTAAACAGTCTTGATGTTTTCACTCTGCGACCTGCACCTAAACGTTCACAAACCCAGACACATTTCCAGCTAACGCGTCACAATAAAGGCCTTGTCCTCCTGCAGCTAGTCTGTGAGAGAACAGGACTACCCCCACCCCACCCCCGGCCCATCCCCCCCCCACAAACCCTGGACTTTGCAACAAAAACCAGTTTGACTTACCTCCCCCGTACACAGCAGCCAGCATGACGGAGGAAATCAATGCTATTTCACTATAGCTGGTGCCCAGATCTTCCTGGATCTCTCTGAAGAAAATGGACAGCACCTTGGGCAGGCTGTAGGCAAAGCCGATGGAGATGTGGGCCCCAAACACCACAGCCCAGCCCCAACCGCCATCAATGGGTTTGAAGCCCACTGGATCTGCAGGGGCCATGATCCTGTTCACAGAAGGAAAAACATGCATTTAATGCAACAAAAGGATAAAATGCTTTTAACTGGGCACAAAAAGTCTGTTTTTGTCAGTTTTTTAGCTGTTAAACTTCATTGCAAAGTCGCGTTGGGACGTCTTTGGCTGCTGAGAAGCGACACGTGACAGTCCGTGCTTAAGTTTATTGGCAGAGGTGCAGCCGCACACGCATGAGTTTCGGTCGACTGCAGAGCAGCAGTGGCGCATTTTGAAAGACGGAAACCTCGGCTAGAATCCACCCGAACCCCTGCAGAAGCGCTCAGACGTTAGAGAAGCCTCACGAGCAAAGTCGCCGACACGCGGCCACGGTGCCGTGAGGCCGAGCGTGCAGAGCTTGACCTGCTACAGAGATCAGGCTCTGCACGCCGCAGCTGCAAAATCACACTCTTGCATTTATGGCTCCTGCAGTCAGAAAGTGTTATGAGAACGTACCTCTCAGACAGCTGCTCAGCCCGTTTGTCTGTCGCTCCAAGTCAGCTGCCTTATCTGACGCCGGGTCACATGTGCTCTTTGCCCTGGGGGGGTCAAAAATCACAAGATCCACCTCCTTTGTATGTCGTGACAGACATGCCTTTTTTTTTACCCAAAAACCTGCCTTCACTCTTTTAACATTCAAATCCTTCACTGCATATCTGCATGCAAGAAAAGGGCAAACAGGCACCTTTAATGGTTTTATTTCAAATTATGTGCAACGTGAATTTCACAGTTGAGCTCAACCACTATTATAACCCAGCAAAGAAGAGAACCCATGAAGACAACGGAGGAGCACCCATCAGCCAACCGCTCTGCCAACTTCCTCCCGCCAGCTTGTGTTTTCTGTGACTGCTGTCTGAAATAGAGGTCTGGTTCACTGCTTAATGCTGTTTGGTGAGATGTCACAATGAAACACTGTGGGGGTGGGGGGGGGGTCCAAAATTAAACGCATCACTCGTGCGCGTGGATTCCTTTACTGTAGCTATATAATTACACAATGGAAAAAAAAAAACAGCAACTTTAGACGACGAAAAGAAAAATCACATCTATTGTTTCAAGTTATATAAAAAACTTAAGTAAAAAAAACTGTGCAAGTACAGCAAACCTACAGTATGTTACACATAACAAAACGCTTAAATACAGTACTGTGTTTCAGTAGAAATCCTGAGTTCTCCGATCCAGCCTTCGGTTTACGTGATGAAGGGATGAGCAGTCAATGGGGGGAGAGGGGGGGGCTTCTCTTGGAGAAGTTCTACCATCCAGTCCTGGTGTTGCCTTTCTGCGGCTCAGCGGTGGTTAATTCTTCCATATAAGATTGTCGTAAAGAAACTAGATGCGACGTCCTCTGCGTGACGGCGAGAGCGTCCCGTCCAACTCTGTGGCCAAGCACAGATGGAGAGAGATTCAGCGCAGCGCCCAGACGGCTCTCTGCATATTCAAGCAACAGCCAAATAACCCTTCCGAACGGAAACAACGATGCATTTGACAGCCTCGTCAGCGCTTCTGTTCTTATTGCTACGACTGTTTTCTGTGACCAGATCGGATTAAGGAGAACTCTAAATGCCTGACAGCGCTTCAGAGGAAGGCTGTTTGACATTACGAACTAATGGAAATGAAAGAAACCGCAGAGCTTCACATCTTGGTTCTGAACACGGTCCAAAACGTCCCTTTTCTCCTATTCAAGCACATCTGCCATCTCTTGAGGTAAACCCGGTCGGGAATCTTCCACTTAGTGTCGTCGCGACTTCGACTCCATCCTAGGTTCTCCAATGTGGAGAGCGTCAACGCCCACGACTGACGCAAAAACGGACGCCGAGCTCCGGGGGGAGGCGCGGGTTTCGCCCTGGTGCAACAAACAAACGAGAAGCCGCGCACGGTGTGATATCAGACACCTTGCTGCGTGAGGGAAGAGACGGCCAACAAAACGAGACAAAATAGAAACCACAAGCACATGTAAAATCAAAACTGCTCTACAGAACAAGCTGAAGAAAGATTAGAGCTAAAAGAAGGAAAAAGAAACACGCAAAAAGCTCAGTCAGCAACCTCACCGAGCAGTGTACTCACCTTACCCGTATTTATATAGTTTAGGAGTTTATATATAGAGATTTCTGCTTTGTAGCATCTGTATTCTCTAGAGCATGTCCATCCTGCCAGTACCCTCACTCGCATGCTGATTATTTGTAAAAATCCTTATACAAGTATCTACAACAAAAATAGAACATGGCTCAACAGAAGGAACAGGATAATTGCACTTATGATGGCTGTACGGTTTTTGTTAAACAAGCATCAGTGTGGGTAGCTGGTGCCGTGTGGTTAAAAGAACAAAAAAACAAAAACAAAACAAAAAATACTGCAATCTTTAAAGCACCCTCATTTTGATCATGTTAAACCAAAGTTTAAATTTAAGACTCAACCAAAACTGGTCTGCGCGGTGCAGAGCCGCTCCCTCGCCCGGGGGCCGGCTCCCCCCAGACCCGGAGCCTCAAAGCACTTTCTGGAGACACTGTGGGTAAAGTTTGGCCACCACGCATTCAAAGTGGCGCCCTAAATCCCAGAGGCGCTCCGGCGTCTCGTACACTTTGGCCCAGGTGTCTGCCTCGTCGTCGTATTGGTAAAGGGAGTTCTTGCGGCTGGTGCGGAACACGTGCTCCTCCACCATGACCTGCGTGGCCCGCACAAAGAGGTGGAGCCTCCCCTGCAGCAGCATGGCTTTGATGTACGGGCTGGTGGCCTGATCAAAGGGCAGGTCTCTCCTCCGGCTCCACGTGTTCTTCTCCATGTCGTAGACCTCCACGGTGAAGGTGCGCTGGTGGTTCCTGCAGATACCAGCGATGTAGTAGATGCAGTTCCTGTAGAGCGCAGCCAGACCCTGGCTGCGAGGGACGCTCATTGGGGCCAGGTGACTCCAGTAGTCCTTTCGCGGGTCGAAACAGAAGAAATACTCGCCTGCAGAGGACGCAAACAGTGAAAACGTGAGTTTTTATTAACGCCGCTTTTCGGCGCAAATCAAACTCCCGAGCATCGTGGCGCAGCAAAGCAAAGCAGCTCACCCTGGAGGACGTAAATGCGGTCCCTGTACTCCAGCGCGCTGTGGAACTCCATGGCCACGGGCATGGGACTGACTGCTGTCCAACAGTTGTCCCTGGCGTCGTAGCATTCCACCGACTTCAAGGCGTTGCGACCGTC
Source organism: Pao palembangensis (assembly GCA_015343265.1). Lineage (NCBI taxonomy): Eukaryota > Metazoa > Chordata > Actinopteri > Tetraodontiformes > Tetraodontidae > Pao > Pao palembangensis. The sequence continues at coordinate 10,395,694 of CM027087.1, read as the reverse complement.
GCCTTCGTACACGCGGCCCCCCAGCGCGTACAGCTTCCCGCAGCAGTGCACGAGGCGGCAGCCTATCCGCGCTCTCAGCAGAGGAGCGTGAGGCAGCCACCGGTTGCCCGCATGCTCGTACTGCCAGAAGTCGCTCTCCGCCCGGTGGTCAATAGACACCTCGCTGTTGCTGGGCCGGTAACCCCCGGCGATGTAGATGTCGTTCTCCGAGGAGACCAGAATGCCCACCTCCCGCAGGTCGTTGGGTGGTTTGCACAGTTTGAACACCCTCCCTGTGGCGGCGTCCAGGCAAGGCACCGTCTGCTTCTTCCCTGAGTGTTTGTGAGCTGCGTCAAAGCAGATGATCATCTCAGAAGCGGTCATGCCCAGGCGCTGAGGGCAACCGTTGGTGCCCGTGAAGCGGGCTTTGGCCTCGGTGGGGTCCTTAGACAGGGACAGGGCACAGGCGAAGGGGGCGGGGATCCGACTGAGGAAGGCCTCGTCCAGCAATGGCAGACGGATGCACTGGGAAAAAACCTCAGCCAGGTGGGCCTCGCGACCGGGGAGATCGTGCTCCGCCCAGCGGACGATGCTCTCGTACACGTGCTCTTCCTTCTCAACGTTGAGGTCGTCATTGTTCAAAATGCTCACGAGCTGCTCCTCGGTCATCTGGAGGAACTCTTGCTCCCAGGACACACACAGGAACTGCCGCAAAAACAGGAAGAGGACTGTTACAAAACCAGATTAAAAGATGAAATTACAAATAAAGGTCAAGAGGACTGCTCACGACACCAACCTTCTTCCGGATGTAGTCCTGCGAGCGTTCCCTCAGCTCCTGGTGACCATAAGCATCGGCAAACATGAAGACCCCAATACAGTTCTGGGGGTCCAGTCGGCTGATCATGAACTGGGCACACTGGTCCTGCAAGGCGGGGATCTGGAAAATGCTGGCTGCCGTGAAGAGGGCCTGGACGTTGGACTCAGAAAGCGTGACTCTGGAGGTGTAGGCGTAGTCCAAGACCAGCTGCATGGATTCAGATTCCACTCCAACGATTCTGACCTCACGCTGGCTGCTCTCTGTAAGGCCGCTGGTGAACATGGACCTGGTGGAATGAGCAAAAGGAACTTTTTTTTTCATCAATCCTCAAGCATTTTTTTTTTAAATCTGTTTCCGAACTTGAGTTTCCTACCTAAAATACGGGCTGATTGCTGCCAGGACATTTCGGTGACAGGAAAATGTCTTGCCGTGATCCACTTCTACGACGATGTCAGTGAGCTGTGCTTCATCGTACAAGGCTTTCAGCTGCTGGAGCATATTACAGGCATGGACAGCATCTACCCCGTTGAAGTTGGTACTTGGAGGTGTCCCATTCTGTACTTGTAACAGCTTTCCTACCTCTGTAAACACATCACGGACAGAACAAATGCATATTAAATGACAGAAATGAATAGCATTTTTTTATAGTTAACAAATCTCTAATAAATAAAGGTTTAGAATTTACCAGTTTAATTAAAAAAATATTATTATTACTACTAAATAAAAAACTTGTTCGCATGTCTACAGACATGCACTTTATAAAAAATGTTTATTCGGGTATATCAGTGGCAACCACAATAGGTTTTACTCTCTTTGCATAACACTCAGAAAGAAGACTCCATAAAATGCAGATCTACATAGTCCCCTGCCTCTCAGTCCTTCTGGAAATATACCAAGTAATCATACATTTGCTTCAGTACAGCAACTTCCACCAGTTGAACCAAGTTTTTGGCATCTGCCACGGTTCACTTTATTACAAACCTAAAAACCTTTTTTTCCACATCAGCACCACGAGGTGAGCAACACACGGTGCTTGACGGGACAAAGGCTCACCAGGACTGAAACAAACTCCTGTCTAGCCAGGTGGAAGCTAGCAGGCTAATATCACCCACAGCTTGGTGGTTAAAATGGCAAGAGCTAATCCTAACTACTAGAAATAACACTCCGAACTATTTGCACATTCTGCACAGCGTCTGATCAAAGTTTAGGTTTGATTAAGACAGTGAGGCTACTGCTTTTGCCGACTAGTTGATAAGCAGAGCTTAACTTTAAGCAGACATCGAGCTAATGCTAGCAAGCTTTCTTTGACAGTGCAAGACAATATATGACGATAAAAAAGTCGAATCCTTCCACTCATCTCGGTTTTATCTTCGAGATACATTAACAGGATTTAGCGATATCTAAAGCCTGTGCACTACAACTGATAACCGTAACCTCAACGGACACTTGTCCAACCTTTGTCTCTTGACACACACAAGTGTTTACACCATCAGCTGTAGGTAGCGAGCTAACCGACCGAAAGTTAGCCAGAGCTAGCATTAGCAGCATAGCGACGCTAACGATAACCAACACTTTTTGAAGAGTCTGGGGAGCCCGACGGCTCCAAACGAGACCGCAGTACGTCGTAATTTTTTCAGCGAGTCTGTAAACTTACGCACCAACAACACATAAACGCAAAATTTATAACTTTATAGCGCGTCACTAGAGTCTGAAAGATAGACAAAACAATGAAATGATTTCGCTAACCTCCACTGGCAGCCATTCTCTCCACCGAGAAACGTCAGTGAGTGCACAGCGGAGCCCCGGAAACAAGGAACAGCCAATCACAAGACGAGCACTGATCTCACCTGCCAATCAGATTCATCGATGAAAAGAGGAAAAAGTTGCTGCTGCATGGGCATAATTTCCTCTGAAAATAGAGTTTTAGTATTATATTAGACAATGACCCTGATTACACATTAATCTGAGACAATGCAGTCAAGATGAGATCAAAGTGCAGATCCTAAGCATAAATTTACCACTTTTCTCATAACTAAATTTTACTTCATGGATAGAAATAGGTTGCAATTAAAGGCTTTTTGAATTACGTTGCTCTTTGGAGATTGTCATCAGATGACTGACCTGCTCAATTGAAATTATTAAAGATTTTCTTTTTGTCTCAGGCAAGTGTAAGGACCTCTGTAGGTTTGATAAGGGCCAAATTGAGATGCTAGATGACTGGTTCAGAGCAACAACTGCAGCTCCTGCTCTGCAGAGGTCAACATTCATCAAAAGTGGCCTGAGGAAGAAACCAGGGTAAACCAGAGAGACAGGGTCATGGGTAATCAAGGCTCACTGGTGCACGTGGGGAGCGATGGCTGGCCCGGGTGGTCCAGTCCAAGAGACGAGCTACTGTAGCACACAGTGAGTGCTGGCTCTGATAGAGACCTGTCACAATACACATGCTGCATATGGGGCTGCACAGACCCATCATGCTCTTCCTGACCTGCCAGGAGTACCACCAGTGGGCACATCAGCATAAGAACTGGATGCTGGACAAACAAGTCCTATCCATGGAGACCCCACCTTACAGGAGAATCTGCTGCTAACGTCATTGAGCCACATACCGCAGCACACCTTCTGGACGGGTCAGGACTTTATGGGCAGCTAACCCATGCTATAGGTTTATTTGTACTGAAAAATAATTAATTCACATATTTTTCTTGATATCTGCATTATTTTGATAATGATAATAATAATAACTGTCAAGATGTGCGTGTTTTTGTGACCACAGCTCTGCCCAAACTTGAAAAACTGCTTGATTAATTGTTGAAAGATGCAAGGGACCACTCACTTCCTCTTGTTCACCAGTTTAATTGCGTAATGGAATAAGAATGGTTGTTGGAATAAGAATTAAGTTGATAACCTTGAAGAACAGAACATACATTTTGTATTCAGTTTGCATACATAACACTTGATAGTACAAATATTAGCAATAGATAATGCAATCACGAATGAATGAATATGAATGAAAATTAATACCAATTAATACCAACACCAATCAATCTTAAATTAATCTTAAACGTTTAAAGTTGTTTCCTACCACTTGCGTCTTCTGATTGATCAGGAGCTGTGGTTGTGTTTTGAAGGGCAGGGCTAACTTAACTGCATAATTGTACCAGAGTATGTTGACTTCAAACCTCCTTGCCCTTTGATTAATACACATCAAACGCTCCTTTGATCTTGTCTTTGATCTGTCTGATTGATCTGCGCCTTTGATTTTTCTGAATTTCGGATCTTGAGGCAACAATAACAGTTGTAAATCCAGATTACTGCAGCACCATGACGGCTCCGATATGGTGCAAACACCGTAATATGGTAGAAAAAAGACAAACCAATGGCACAACTACCTAAGCAATCTATTTTGATTTTTTTTCCTCATTTACTCTCCGCTCAGCTGCAGTGTGGCCTGTGAAATTGGGCCTGAAGAATGTGATAGCTCCAGTTTTCACCTACATGTACCTGATTTTTGATCCCCTGATGTTTGCACTTTCACCTCCTTTCTCTTTTTATTGCATCTCTATGGATGAGTGCCTATCGTAGCACTGAGGCCATAATTTGTACCTGCAAGTCAGGTCTTTGGGAAGAAGAGAGAGACAGTTGTACATCTGTGTCTCTGGCAATGACGGAACTGCAGAAGAGAAGAAGAGATGAATTAGAATTCATGAAGAAGAGAAGGCAGGGGGTGTAATTGTGCTTTAAATATGTGTTTTTGTCAGAGGTAATGGCTTATTATAATCTTTCTTTGGGGGGACTTGGAAAGAGTGCCTGCAGATGTTGAGGAGGATGCCCCCCACACACACACACACCCCTACACACACCTCACCTACGCGCGCGCACACACACACACAAGGAGACAAAAGGAGGCGCTGTGGGAGGCTGCTGTAAATACAGAGCTGGAGGCCCTTCCCCGTGTGTGAAGAGTCAGAATGCAGCAGAAACAACAAGCCGGTGTTTGGTGGCTCTACCCAAACTCACAGAATGTGTGGAAGCATGGATACAATCCAGTAATACAACACGGGATTATAATCCCATCATCCTCGAGTGAGCCACTGTAATCTGATTATTGTACTTGTTCTGAGAATCCAGGATCTCCAGGTACTTCCAGTCACTCCAGTTCCTTCCATCGGTCCAGTACGGGTGTTTATGGCAGCATTTGCAGGCAGAATTCAAACTACAGAGCAGAAAGGGGCCAAAAAGGGAACGTCCTTGAAGCCGAGCTGAAGTCTAACTGTACGGGGTCACAGCTCATGTCTTTTGAACTGTTTGGAGAAGAAAACAACCCTCCCCACAACAGAGAGGTTGACTCATTTGTTCCACTTGTCCAACTGATGGATTTGGTTTTATAAAAATTTGCCTTTTTTTAGCCTCCTGTTAATTAGCCGGGGGTGAAAAACGGCGCTCTGGACACTTTTGGTCCAATTCGACTCGCCGCCGCCTGACTCGCCCCCCAGTGGCTCTCTTCTCAGGCCTGTGCGTCCACAGTTTGTGCTCTCTCCCCGGTCAGTGGTGCTCAAGCCGTCCAAAGGAGGACCTCTGGGAGTCTGACGGCAGAATCGGATTAGAGGACTCCCCTGGTGTGTGCTGTCATGCCCCCGCGTGCCAAAGCTCTGTCTTTCATCAATATTAAGGTGGAGGCGCAGGGAGATCTATCAGCAAATCCAATTGCACGCAGAGAATTCTGAGGTCCTGGCAGAAAAGGGTGGAATGGGCTTCCACCCCCCCACTTTCCTTTTACATTACCTGAGGCCCCAGGAGAGTATTCTCCATCATGTCAATGTAATGTAGCACACAGAGGCAATCATGCAGCCTCTCTGGCCTCGGGGCTGCCTGCTCCCAGCAGAAAATGCAACTTTAGCACTTAATCATCTTACCCATAGCTGCCGCGCTAGTCTATGGGAAGGCTTTCCACACAATATGAAACCAGTTCCCTCATAGTGGGGATGCAGTTGTGCAGACCCCGGGTCTGGGGGGCTTTCCCTCCTCTATTACACCCCGAAGGTCAGGGAATATGCGCCGCTGCTTATATGTCAGTCAGTCCATGCGGAAAAAGAGCTCAGCTGGGTGCAGCGTTACCCGCCGACACCCACTGCAACATTTGGATTCATGAGTCCCGTCCCCTCGCTGAGCGGCGCGCAGCAATCAGAGGCACTCCAGTGTGATCAGGAAGGCCGAAAACGCCAGAGCAGAGCAACGCTCAGGTTCATGCACACGCTAGATCACAGCTACAGCTGAAGCTAAAATGACAGGTGTGTACATGAAAACGAGCGCTAAGGAGACGTAAAAAGAGATCAAACAAGATGGTTCCAGACAGACCCGTCAGCACCAGCCCTCCAGCAGGATCGACTAGTTGGACCAGAACAAGTTTGTTGTGTTTACACTAGAAGTGCATTTGCTCTGGTGTATCCGTCACTCTCCTCACTGGGTTATACTGGAATGTTCAACACTGGTTAATCCCAGTTGAGTCAATTATTTAATCCCAGTTGAGCGACTGGGTGGGCCTCATCTGCTGGTCCCGATGTGAAAGTTGAAGGTCATCCAAGAGAATGAGGCTGAGACAAACTGGCTTTGACAAACCAAACTCTGGAGTGGAACGCGAAACGTCGTCTCTCGCTCGTATCGCAGCTGTTCAGAAGAAGCACCACCAGCTCCCCTCCTCCACGCACATGGAGCCTGGATGCCTGCCAGGGAGTGTTCCAGAATACTAATGAGGGTGCTTACCAAGTCAAAGCTTCAGACCGGAGGTGTGGAGCCAGAGCACGCACCGAGGAGCGCCGAGGTCATGTGCAGCGCGGAGATTTCTACCTCTGGCCCGGCTTGACCCCGGCTTGACCCCGGCCCGTCATGGCTGATCACAGACTGCAGCACTGCTGGAGAGGAGTAATTAAAGCACAGGTGTTTGGTGCATTTCTGCTATCTGGAGCCACTCCATCGTTTATACCTCGTGTAGCTTCTGACTTACACCCCACTGTGTGTGTGTGTGTGTATGTGTGTATGTGTGTTCTCTATGACTGTGCCCCTGCTTGTAGCATCTTTACCCCCTCCTTCTGCTTGTCTTATGTTGCAGTTTTTAGTTTCATTTGGACTCCGATTACACTTCTGTCAGCCTGCATCTTTCTGATCCGCCGCCTAGCCAACTTCTGCAACTTCAATTAATCTCAGTCGCTCCACCAACCACACCCCCTCAACTAAACAACATAAAGGAATGATGTCATCTTCCATTTTCACTCTTCCTGCGTTTCCACGGACACTGGGGCGGTCAAGCTTGTCCGGCAATGCATGTAGCTCCTAATAGCCTGCTCCCCCATTATGAGCAATTAAAGCCCGTTCATGAGCTAAACAACCAGCGCCTTAATTTAGTGATTACCCATCATGCACCTCACCTCTGTAGCTCATTTATTCAGTGTCACTAATTATTTTAGGAGGTGTTAACCAGTCATTCTATGCAAATTCATTTATGCTGATCCTCTGATTCACCTGAGCGGTATTTACATATGTCGGAAAGTTATTTCTAGATATATGAATCGCGCGCGCGCGCACACACACACCCCCACACACAAACTGAATGGTACACTTGAACTGTGTGCTAGCAGGTTTTTGAGCATGTGATCACTTGTTTCACCTCTAATTTATTGGGCAAAAAAAATGAAATTTGCATGCAACACTCTCATCGAGGTTAAGGTTTGGGCCGATTTTGGCATCCTTTGCATCACGTGATATCGTTGGCGTTAAACGGGTGTTCTACTTTCTGTTGCGCGTTTTAATAACACATACTTTCTGCTTTCATAGCCTGTTTCCTTTCCGCAGAAGAGCATTCTGCCTGGATTAAACCAAACAATTACCGAGTAAAAATATTTGCAAAGAAAATGAAAAAGAAATGAAGAATCGAGTGTAGAGTTGGATGTATGGAAGAGCAACATTGCCATCTACTGTTGAAAAAGAGAACTGCACACAGAAAACCGCAAAACGCGCACAGGACGGGAGTAAATTGAACATGTATGTTTGAAATGATAAAAGTTGCATGACCTCATTCTTCGTGTATGTAATGCTGATTTCACAGCTTGATATGAACACCCTCCATCTTTGGCTCCAGATTTATTCCTCGTCCTGCTCTCAGGTAGGGTGGATTTGCATGCGATGCGGGGACGGTGCCGCACACTCCCGCTCCGCCGCCTCTCCCAGACGTCCCACCGGTGCCTGATGTGGCTGTGATTTAATTTCTATCTGCTAAATTAGAGGAGAGCACAGATTATTGAGTGGCCTGTCCGTCCGTGTGAGGGATTACAAGTGAAACTGTGTTTGCAGCATCATGTGATGTGAAAACATGGTCTCTTTTTAACGAACACATGCAAACAATGACACCATCCATCTAAACACGGGAACCACACACTGAGTTGCAGTCTGCGTGACTGAAAGCAATGGCTTCTTTCTTAAGCATAATTTCATGCATAATGTGGCAGATTTGGATGCGACGCAGCCAGGCTCAGCCTGAATCCCAATTCCACATTCAGATTGGTTTATTTCTGAGGCGCCTCGGCAAATCATACTCCTAATTAATCAGAATGATGCATCCATTCCAACTTATTTCTTCCCTTTTCCGTCCAATTTTCGGGGGCTGATGAGGAATCCAGGAGAAAATAGGAGCCCAATCAAAGCCGAAGAAAGAGCTCAGTCTGCGGATACTTCAGAGGACACTTCCGCCGTGTTTCTGCTCTGCTGAGGAACGGACGCCATCATGGGAAAATATTAAGGACAAACAGGTCGAGGTAAATGTGTGGTACATCAGCAATGAATGTCCTCCTCTCTTATCCCCCGCTCCTTCCTCCCCCCCATCAACTTTGACTCCAGCTTTCCTTTCCCTCTCTCCCTCCATCGCTTCAGCTCTAACCGCGCCTGACAGCCGGAGATGAAATAGAAATTTTGATATCAAACACCTACACAAAGGAGCCCTGACCTTTGATCAGAGCGCCCTTTTGATGTGGTGACACCGAATTTGCATCACTGGGAGCCCGGGCAGCGGACACGGCGCCACAGAGGGCTAAAGCCAGAGTCCTGTCAGGGAACTGTGAAGGTCAAGGGCCTATTAGACAAGAACAAGCCCTCTAATCCCACACAAGGGCCCCGGACGCCATTTGATGTTGGAAACACAGAAAAAGAATAGAAAATTGAGCCCCGAGAGAAGAGCAACGGTGGTGAGAGTATTCATTAGGCCTGAGCCCACGAGCAAACACAAGAGGAAGGGCCTTAGGGAATTACTACCAGACACCACATCGTGTTTGTGGACACGTTCTAAAACAGGATTCTGCCCTAACACCTCCAAACATGGCAGTTTTGTTTTTTGTTTTTATCTTTGTCTTGTAACGCAAATGTGCTGCAGCTGCAATCATAACATCTGTATTGTTACCAACAAGAGCAGCAGCTCAGCTTTATGAGCAAAATGAGCTTTTAAAGCCTCATTACCCCCAACGCATGGGTCTCTGCTCTCTCTCACATTTATCAGGTCAGCAGAACGCTGTCACACAGTGATGAGATCTGCTTTCAGGTCACGTCTGATGCTATTTTTAGGGCTGATGTTGAGAAGCTGCTGATTTAGTATTCATAGGCCACGCCCTTTTAAGCCCCTCCCACATACTTCACATCAGTCCACAACAAACAGCTGAACTGTCTGGTAACCTCAGAAAAACAGGCATCGTTGCCAAAATAGGGCATATTTTTATATGATTCAGCTCCTATTTTAGATTTAATCTTCCAGTTCTGGAACTCTGTTTTAAAACTGTCATTCTTTTATGTGTCTTGGACACTCAAGCGCACATCCTCTCTCTTTATTAGCCCCAATAATCTCAGAGGAGTGATAAACGGGCTTGTTTTCGCCGCAGTGCGTGACCCACCTCCCTGTTACCTCATCGTGCATCCTGACAGCAGTGTGAGGTAAGACCGCTCAGGTCAGGTGATTCTGAAGACCCGGGAGTTTGCTGCTCTGATCAATAATTTTGGTCCTCATAATTATCTCATCGCTGCGCTCATTAATTTTACTTTCAAGGCTCATTTCCAACGTTTGGCTGTGGATGCAGATGTGGCTGAGCATTGGTGGTGGTGGTGGCGGGGGGGGTGGGGGGTCTAATTAATGCTCTTCCCCTCCTTATAACGCTGGTTGTCACTCACGGGGCCAAAATTGTGAGCGGTCTGTCATCTGAAACTCCAGTATCCATAAGTTTCTGTGATGAGCAGAAACTTGATGAGCATTAAGTGAGCAGGTTCTGCTCAGGAACGATTCCCTGGTGGACGTCTTCCTTTCTTCTGAAAAGTACAGATTTAGAAATATATTAAATGCGTGTGTGATTGAATATTTTATGTTTCAAATAACAAAAACATTTCAGATAGATGCCACTAAATCAGTATTTTCCTGCTATTGGTAATTAGCAGTTGTTGTACAGGCGTTGCTTAAACACGCCTTTTTCACTGTCTCTTGAGATGCAGCAGCTAAGATCGTGTCACGCTAACATGATTCAAATGGATGATCACACCTCTGCATTAAGCAGCATTAAGCAGCATGTTAACATCACTTTGACAGTGACAGGAAGTGGACGTGTGTCGGCCATCTTTACCGTTTGTTCTGTTTTTGTTGATGGTTACAGCAGCAAAAAATATTTTTTTATTGTCTTGACCCACTTGGACCGCTTTGTGTTTTTGTTTTTGCTTATCTTTTCGGGCATGAGATAAGATTTGGAGTTATTCATGCTTAAGCAAAACCAGATTGATGTGTGACATTGCTAAATGTGATGCTAGCTTGCCAGCCTCTCCATCTGTCCAGGAGGAGGAGTTGCCAGAGTGGATGAATAATTTTCCTGGGCATAAACATCTGCCTAATCCCACCCCTCTCACAACATCTGGATAAGCGATAAGGTTGACATCATCGCAACAAGAAGCGGTAATTGTTTAAAGGTTTATAGCACTTTAATGTCACTACTGTATTTGTATGCGGAAGCATTGTGGGATGAGAATATTGTTTACACCTTTTTTATACACAAATGTATTAAATTGCTGTGAAACTGCACATTTAATGTCCCTGAAGCAGAGCGCGATTGGTCAGATCACAGCTGTAAATACACCTGGCTCACTGATGCCACCTACTGGCTACTAGGTAACTGCAGGCCAATGCAGGAGTTTTGTACGCCAGTTTGCTGGTCGTGGTTTCACCTGAGAGGCGATTTTACCATTCTGTTGTAAAATTTTAAAGCACAACAGAGAGAAGAGGCAGAGCTCAAATGAGTGAATGGCTCCTCAAAACAAGAAGAAAAAAATGGCGTGGACATAAGTTCAGGCCAGCCTGCCTCTACAGACAAGCCACAGGGGGCATCAGAAGAATGTAAGGTTATATGTGTAAATAAAGAGACTCAGTAAAACCAGGCAGCAATAACTGGCTGCATGTAGCAGCTTAAAGCTATCTTTAGAAGGAGAAAAGCCTTCATCCACCACCAGCGATCAAGCGTGTCAATGAAGTGCCAATTTTCTCCACAAGGGGGCAAAGTAGGTTCACAGAGCTCCGCCGTAACGCAGCGCAGTTACTCCAGCAGATCTGTCTTCTCTGGATGACAAAAAGCGTCTGAGCCGTTTGCCTCGGGAGGAAGGAAACATGCGCTGGAGTGTGCTGTTTGAACAAAGCTCTAAAGCAGATCGACTCTTTTTTTCATTCTTCAAAGGAACGCATTCCTTTCTTTTCATCTTGGAAATTAATTTCCCACCCCGATGTACAAATTTGGCCTTTTCACCCCCTTTGCGACATTTTTTTCCCTTCTTGTTTTAAGCAGGAAACAAACAGAAGAGGATTGTGCGAGGCTTGAGACGCTCCCCCCCCCCACAGACTTGATGTTGGGAGATGAGACGGGAAACAGGTGTCACCCATGACCTTCACTGCTCAAACATTACACTCAAAACCAGGGGTGTACAGGGAAGGGGGGCCGGCGGGGGCTTGTCGCAAGCTACTTTGCTAATTCTTCTCTCATCGTTCCCCTTTAAGGAGATGATATCAGGTGACTCCGCGCTCCCACGCTTGTCGTTAAAGATTACTTTCAACACAATTGATGACATACACCGCGGTCAAGCCTCTCTCACCTTGCCTCGGAAAGATGACCTCCGTGGACAAAGAAAGGAACACAGAGTAATAACCTCAATCCCAGAGACTGGCTTATGTGAAGCCGGAGATGATTGGGAAGTCTGTTGAGGAGGACAGAGGCGCTGGAGGGCTAGCCGGTGTTTGTATCTGTCAGCGCCGCTTCTGTCATCAACTCTGCTTCCTTCATAAGAAAAAGATTAATTCTGCAGATTATCAAGTTTCAATGAAGTGCTTACTGTTATCTGTGGCCGCAATATGCTGATGACTCTGGCAGATGTGCGCCATCTGCTGGTCAGACATTGCACTGCCGACAAAGTGACACCACTTCTTCAAACGACTGAATAGGTACGCATTCGTTTAAGATGTACAAATATGCGCTCTGATAACTGTCATCCATTCCAGTGATGGAACAAAAATCCTCGATGATCCTCCGTTATTTCTAACACATAAAACAAGGCGTTTTTGTTTTGGTCCCTGATCCATCCGGCCCGTATTTCACAGGAGCAGCTGTATGTCACAGCTTAATGGTCATTATCTCACCACAAACACGACCAAAGAACTCCCCGGCCACTTGTCTATAGAAGGGCGCCTGTTTATGGACTAATGGTTATCCGGCTTGCACATATACGCCATGAGCCTGAAGGCCAACTGTTGGCATGAGTCCGTGCCTGAAGCCTCGGAGACAGATGGCAACCAAATGTCTTTTACTGGCTGTTTTTACCCACTTGGGTGGATCACATCAGTCATGACCACTGCGGCGACTACATGACATTTCTGCCGTTCATGTGTACATAGAGGAAATGTTTATGGGTATTTGTGTTCTGCATTCGCGGTGTCGTGTTGCTGCACTATATGCTGACACAGGGCCTGGAGCTACAGGTCGCACCTGGCGTGGGAGAGCGGTCCGCCAGCTGCCAATGCCTGAGTGTCAGATGCACACAAACACGCATGCACACGCACAAATGTATAGTTGTTCATTCCATTCCTTACATTTGCATGCACGCATATGTAGACGCGCACACAGCAGGCAAATTCGTGCCAGTTCGCTCGCATGCATCAGGTGATACAGAGTGTGGCTCCGCTTAGATGCACATAAATCTGCCCTGAGAGGATTTTTAATACAATTACACACAGACGGTTCACATACGAGCTGTCAACAAAGGATCTGCATTCATTGTTTGTATTGTTTGTATTAGTTTTCTGCAGATTTTCCTCTGTTTGGGGCAGAATACCTACTGTTATTGCTTGACATATTGTGTAAAATAACATTTAATGCAAGTTTAAAGTGCTCTGACGGCTGTGAGGGTTGTTGCTGGTTGACTCATTCACCCTCAGTAGGTCCGTGTGGAATTCTGGCAGCCTTTTCTCAGCCTCAGCGGCTCCTCACACTCTCCTGTGGTTTTGTTCGGATCAAACCCCCAAGTGTTGATGCTGATACGCTTCGACTTCTCACCGATAAAGAAATTCACACACCGTCCCGCTTCAGAGCGGCCGCATGGCATCAAAGGCCGCCTGGACTCGTCACCGACACGTTGCTCCGCCGTCAGAGCGCCGTGCGTGGGCGGCTGGCATGTTGTGACTGTGAGCGCATGACGACGTGGCAAAATGTTGGAGATAAGGGATCAAAGTTGAGCTGGCACCAGCCGAGCCAACACTTTCAGAGGCACTATCGCTTCTTTCCAGTGCAGGGTAATTTAATCAGCTGTACAGTCAAAAAACTGACTGGAGGTTTAACTAAACAGGAGCTCAACATGGACTTTCGTGGCTAGCATAAAACGATGTGAATATTCCTGATTTGATTGGCACAGCGGAGTTTCCTCCTCACTTTAGATGGTGCATATTTGTTTGTGGTGGAGGAGAGAGGAGGGCGAGGTGAGAGGCAAGGAAGCCATCATACCTCCTTCAGAGATGGACAAGTCCCTATTATCCCCCTAACCTCCCCCTTCTCCTTCTGAGTGGGGGCTCATAATTGGACCTTTGTGTTGTGTGTGAATTCTTTGCCTGCACACACTTTCCCAGACTGTGTCTGTCCAGCAGACAGATGGGGTCTGTAGGCTGCAAATACACACACACACACGCACACACACACACACACATACACTGTGTGTTATGATACACAGCCTTACAAAACCCTTCACACGCCCCGCTCATTGGGGAAAATAAATAGCACATTAAAAAAGGCAAGTTTGAGAGGTCCTCAAACATCCAATAATGTTTTTGTTGTTGGCAGTTTGAAGTCGCTGGGGGAGCATACATCAGCATACATCAGTTCATGAGAAAGGCAGCACGTAAAGGTCGATTGTCCGGCCATTCCTTCGTTTGGTTCATGTTATTTAACATTTGGAAAAGTGGCCTGAAGAAAACAACTGCAGCACTGAGTCCTGCTTTGAGCTCAGAGGTGTGTGTCAGGTGCCCTCCGTCACGCTTGACCGTCCGTCCTACGCAAATGTGAGACAGATCAAAGCTGCAACAAGCTGTGCCATACCGGGCCGTTCCGTTTGGTGGCTTTTTGCGGGTTCTGGCTCAGTTTTGTCACCAGCTCTTCTTTTCACTCATTTGTCATCCTTTCTTCAGACATTCCCCGCCTCCTCTCACCTCTGAACGTGTAGAGATAGCTACAGATGGCGTGCTTCATAAATCAGATGCTTGTTTAGCTGCCGGAAGCGTTTAGTTTGACGCTTCTGTCTCTGTGATCATACCTTTTCTTGTAACAGCACACTGACGTGAAAATCCTCCTGGTTTTCAGATTCTATCAGAACCCCTCCACAATATGATTAGTGTCCTACGACAGACAGGAGGAGACAGTAACATGTTGAACAGAATGAAAAAGTGTGCAACAGATGAAAAAGTAGGATATAAAACGGTCTTCACAGCACTGTGTGTGTTTGATAGACATCTCTCGGCTTATTTTATCTGTTTAAACAATTCCCCTTTCAATTTTACAGCCTTTTAAAGTGGAGCACGTTAACATTTGGAAGCAAAAATAAATAAATAAATAAATAAATAAAAAGCCTGATGGATTTTGGCGGCAACCTACCCCAATTCAATAGTCATGCTTTTTGGGACGGAATGTAGCTGGAACATCTGCTGCCCGAGGTCTGACCAACAGGTGCTGCAGAACGGCACAGTATCGTGAGAACGGGGAGTCCGCTGGGAGCCTGGTGAGGCCAGGTGCTCCACAGCACAGCCGCGTTCATCTGCGGGGGGAATCCACTTTATTAAACCAAGCAGGACCGTAAACTCGATCCAGTCCGAGCAGGGTCTGAGGGCCAGCTCGCCCACGCGGGGTTCACAAGGCCATTCACAGACAGATGAGTTACGCTCAAACTGCTTCAAATCCTGTCACAACAGCCACCGCACATGCAGGGCAAGCACAAGCATATCTAATTTATGGCCATTTCTGTAAAGACACTGAGGGGAAAATACTCAGATATTTGCAGGAAAGCAAATTTGTCTGGCTCCAGATTCTGCGTACTGCTGGCAAATGTACTGGAGGAAAACTATTCAGGGGAAAAAGAACTGAAACAACTTAAACAGAGATGTTTGTTTTTCCCATTTTGGCAGTATTGACATAGCTGTTTCTTCGTTTCGGCCTGTCCCGTCCTTTCACAAACACAGCCAGGTGCATGGTGCAGCCAACCAGCCTTGTCGCTGCAAGCCTTCGCCACGGCAACAAGCCCGGCAGAGAACATTTTCAACACTTTGCCTCGAGGGAGCGCGAAGATCGCTGACGACTGGGATAATAAAGAGACGTTACATCCAAGGAAGGAAGAAACTAAACACAGACAACAAAGCCAGAAAAAAATCTGCTGCAGTTTTGTGCAAATGAGACTAAAATTCTCACACACTCGTGATTTTAACGAAACCCTGACAACTGTTCTGCCAGGACTCAGCCGATTGGTTTGGTAATTTGGGTTTTGGTGCCAGAAATGTGGTGTGACATTTCACAGAGAAGGGAGAATTGTAAATTCCAGCTGTTGGGCCTGACATCTCGAAGGCACAGCTGGTCTTGCTTGGTCTTTGCACGGGGACGTGTAACTGATACGAACATTACTTATCTGTTGGCTCATGCCATTAATTCCAATTGGTTTAATTTGATAGACTGTTAAAAGTTGATGTAATGAACCTTCCTGCTAACAGATATCAGCACTGATATTTCAAACTTGGGGTATTTATGGGATGGCTTTATCATTAATAGAACTACACCAATGAGTAGAATATAAAAAGGATGATTAGTGTTAGTAGATAAAATTGAAAAGACAGAGATATTTTATGTTGTTATCACCACAGCTCAGACTGTTGGGGCTCTAGGGGCTGGATGGAGGGAGGAAAAGGACGAGTATTGTCTGGTCGGGTCCCCCGGGTGTTGTGGGGAGTGAGATGAGACTTTGCTGCGGCCCACCGTAATCAAAGGCAGAACACTCAGACCCAAACACCCTCCCCTCCTCACTTCAACTGTTCTCGCCTCTGCTTCTTATCTGATCAGGAATCCGATGGCTTCGATTTGCAATTCTAATGAACATCAGACACCTGCCCCGTCAACCTTGGCCCCCGCTCTGCACATCTGCGCCGCAGCAACCTGGGGAAGTAGACGCAGACAAAGGGCTGCACAAATAAAAGTGGGAAAAAGAGAAGGTAGAGTGGGAGACAGCTTCTGGAGGAGGACATTCCATTACTGAAAGATTAGATGGTGAGATGGTGCAGTGAGGTAAGGAAAAACGGCCTGATTTCATTCTGCATTTCCACAATAATGGACGCCTCATGAGGAAGAATCACAATTTGATGTTGGCTAACCTCTGACGTGCCCCTCCATGTTGGGGCAAGAGGTCACGATTCAGTCCATGAGGGCACTGATACACACTTGAAAAAAAGACAACATAAGGCCCAAGAGTTTGTTATCTTTCCTCATCTGTCACTAATGAACGGTCTTCAACACGATGTGGACCTCAGTCACTGATAGCCAACATTTGAGAGTATCGCTACCTCTAAATGGGGGCCTTCAACAACTGGCAGACTAGAGGAGGAGAGGAAACAGGTGAGGATGGAAGGAGATCAGCGTGATGCTATCAATCCATTACATCCCCCCCCCCAACCCCCCGCCCCCACAGCCAAGGACAAAAGTAACTTCTCTGGCTTTTAGTCTGGCCTAGATGTAGCCGATTAAAGATCGGTGCGTTGCCTGTTTGGCTACAAAGAGGCTTCAGTGCAGGTGTCAAGAGGTGCACCTCCACAGGCCTTCCTGTGTTCCATTCCAGTACCTCCATTTTGGAGTTACCACAGAGACGTAGAGCAGATCATGCAGTTCGTAACCTGTACAGGTGAGGACGGTGGTATCATGAACACGTGGCTCGGCCTTTAGCACGCTAATGAACGCACGGTAGTGAAAAGCAGGGACTCAGGACCCTGTGGGACTTCGTGTCACATCAGGTTTTTTAGCAAAGTCGCAAGTAAGGAACCTCAGAGTGGGGTTGGATGTGAAGCAAAATAGACAGAAAAAAAGTGAGGTATCTAATGCAACAGGAGGCAGGGATTAGGCGGAGAGAGCAATCCACTCTGACTTGGACTTGTTAGACAACTTTGAAGTCCAACTCCATCTGGCAGCAGCAGCAGCAGCAGCAGCAGCAGCAGGAGGAGGAAGTATGAATCAGGCAGAGTTTCATTTGCTTCATGTCCTCTAATGGTCCACCCAATCACCAGGACGCCAGCACTACACAGAACATGTGCACAGGAAGCCTGGACGTATTACGGTTACACAACAGAAACTGGATATGCCTTGTTGGCTAACCTTGGGTCCTTGTCCTGCCCTCAGCCCCACTCACGCCGTTATAAGGGTGACAGAAGAAAAATGTGCGCTTCAGCTGATTTTGGAACCAACACTAGTGTGCCACTCAGCGGGATATATGTGTTCTTTAGACATTTCCTGCTGCATTAACCTTATGAGGACATTTTTTTGCACTGTTAGCCAATCCACTTAAGTTTTGATGTCGCAATGAATGTCTGTAGGCTCCTGACATGTTGATGTGCCTATACAGGCTTGGTTACAAATAAGTTACAGTAAAACTAACAAAGATCTTTTGGCAACAATTCTCTAATGTAATATATTACAGATAGTTAATGTGTGATTTAGCAAAAAACCTGCCAAGTTGCATAACCACTGTAAAAGACATACTGCTCATTAGTCATTGTGTGGGTCCAAGCCTGTCAGACATTTGTTGTAGCAAATACACTCCATTAAACCCTGGTGAACAGTTCAGCCAGCTCAGGAGAAAACAGTCACAACCATAAGTAACAAGTGCTTCTTGACCTTCAAGTTCTTCTCACTGGATCTTGAAGAGCTTATTTTTTTTAGCTTCTTTTCATCATTTTTGCTGTTTATCCTTCCCCTCACACATCAAATCTGGGCATAAAAACAAACAGAAAAAAAGAGTGTTGAAGCAAAAATGCCACAGAGACGGGTTATAATCACTGTTTACCCATCCAGTGAGCCCATCACATGAAGGAAAACGATGCTTTTGTCTTGCGTGATTTTTTCATTATCTGTCCGTGGATACTGTTCCAGGTCCAGGATACGCAGCCAACCAAGTGGTACACGAACGGTAAACATGAACTGAGGAATGTCTCGTAGAAGTTCAGAGGTCAGGACGAAGCATGCCTTGGCAGGGATGAGGGGACATAGCCACCTGGTCATCTGGGTTAATTATAAATGCTGCAGGCCACAAGGGGAGAAGATGAGCTGGACAGCTGTCTCTGCAGACACACACACACACACACACACACACACACACTCCGGATCACTGCCCGTATCCATGATCTGCTCTCTCCACTGCATCCAGGTGGACATGGTAAAAAAAAAAAAAAAAAAAATCACTCTTATGGCAGCCAAATGTTTTTATTCTCACTTTATTTTTCTTGTAAACCTTTCACGCAAATCTTAGATTAAATATGTTTGTAGAGCTCATCAACAGCTTTTCAAAGTGCCAGTGGGGTTTCTTTTGGCAATTAATCATACAAAGATGCTCAGAGATGTGAAAAACCAGTTTGAAAATAGATTAATGGCAACATTCAAGGCGTGAATCTCTTAATATGTACAGTATATCCTAAAGATTTTGTCTCTGGAATACACTAAGGTTGCGTTCACAGTTCAGGGCTGCATGTTTAAACTCTACTGGAACAGAGGCGTCAGTATGCACCGCAGATGGAAATAATACAGTCTCATATGAATGCATACCAAATCTGCAGAGATGTCAGGGAGGTATTTATTGCAAAACGAGCAACAGACACCGTGTAACAGGATCACCTGCACCTACAGTGCATCAGAGGAAAAACTCCAGATGGGTAAAAAAAAAAAAAAAAACACTGTCAAAGACAAACAGCGCTGATGTTCATCACAGGGTGTCTTCTGCAGTCAGCAAGTCATGCATCAACCTGGCCGGGCCAAGTCGATGAGGCTAACAGGCCGCGCTTGGCTCAAATGTGAAACTAGTGCCTCTGCCAAACGCGCAGAAATCTGAAACCCCACAGGTGCAACACACAACCGCTGCACGCAGTTTGATCGTAAGGACACGGGAGTCAGGGAAATATGAAAACAATCCACGGGAAAGAGAGAACGTGGTGATGAAGATCAGTCACCTTGGGTAAATGTGCTTTTGCTTAATAACCTTTAGCTCACTCAGGATGGAGGGAAAACAAGAAAAGTCTGATAACTTTCGCTGATCTTCAGGCGCAGCTCTGGACAACCGCTGAAAAGTTATCCCGCAGTGCCGGCTTAGAGCTACATAAAATATGTCTTTACCCAAATCCAAGAAATCCAGAAAGCAGATGGGGATCAGAGCAGCCATTGTCCAAGAAAACCTCGACACAAACACAACATCCACAAACAGAGAGCTTTGACATCCAAGTGTCCAGTCCCTGGAAAAACCATCGCCGTAAAGAAGAGGAGTAATCCTGGTCCAGCCTGTCTTTTCACTTAGGAGACCCATAAGAATCTGGGGCCTCATTAGAAAACCTCCCCTGACACTCATAGCTGAGTTAGCAAAGACAGCACCGTGTTTGAAACACGTAGAAAAAAGCCGCGTCCGCCAGGAACAATAACACTTAGGCTGGCTTAATCACCCACCAGGCACCAAGGGAATACTTCCTATACGTGGTAAACAAATGTATATGTGTGTGTGTGTGTGTGTGTGTGTGTGTGTACCTACAAGAGCTTTCAAATAAAATGGTATAAGACGTTCATTCAAGGACATGTCGCATTAATTCAGTCCCATCATCCACTGTCTCATAGACTCTGAATGTCAGGATAAATGGAAGATGTAAAAAAGGAAAAAAGAAGGCCTAATTTCTGATTGTCATAACAATCTCTTTCTTCTGAAGCTCGATCCATAAGCATCAACCTCACGCTAATGTGGTTTGTCAGGTCTGGCTGGAGGAACATGCTTACCCAGGGCTAATCTGCTGCGGCCCCGCTCGGTAGCACAGGCATCTGTCTTTGCGGAGCAACAATGTCACCTGTCATTCATGGGCGCTATTAAAGCAACTAGGCCTCCAGGGAGATCCGATTAGGTGGGTCTGCCAGCGTTTAACTTGTGGAGAACATAAAATGGCCCAATGTTAACCCTGCTTATTTTGGCTCAGAACCGCTGTCAGCGGCGAGCAGATGGAAACCAGAAGCAGAGCGCCGAGTTTGGAGGAGAGACGAGCTTTGGACAGGAACGTTTCCACCAAAGGCAGATCTGGTCAGGTGCTGTGTGGTGAGTGAGAACGTCCCTGGCTAAGCCTGAGAACCAGTGCCAGCCAGGACTGAATGATTCTGCCTAGCATTTGGCCCCTTTTGAGTCAACTTGCAACACTAAAGATGACAAAAAATGTTTCAGGAGAAGAGTTTCTGCTGGGACTAGCTCGCCTCAGCGCTCGGTCACCCGGCTACAGCCGGACAGAGCCAAACAAAACATAACTTCCAATCAGCTGCGAGATGAACCCAGCTGTTGCTGGGGCTCAGAGGCCAGGAGAAGCGAAACCGCGGCGGGTCTGGAGGAGGGAGAGCGGAAGGGGGGAGGTGGTGTTGGTGAGAATGCAGAAAGGGACTACAGGGGATGAGGGGGATCAGGCCGGACTGTTGGATGTAGGATCGGGTGATGTTTGGCCATAGTCTGAGGAAGTATCATGTGCAGCACCTTCATGCAAGAAGGTTACTCCAGGCTAGTGCAGCCTGAGGAAAAGCTGATGTCAGCAAACACACACACCCACACACACACACATACGTCCCTACACCTGTGTGTGTTTAATTTTAGCATTTCTCCTCAATCAAATTTCTAACTTTAATGTTTGCCGCAAGAATTGTGTGACTGATTGGACAAGTTTCCTCTTGTCATTTTGTCATTTTAAAAGCACTCATCTCATTTTCCTGGACTATTCTGAATATTTATATTTTAATTAAAGCAGACATACTTAATCAGCTGGAAATATATAAAACGTTAAGCTAACTTCCCTCTTTTGCGTTTATTTTGCTGATTCTGAAGTGACCAATCAGCAGGTGGTGGCCGTTGATCGACATCTGGGCGAGAGTGATGGCAGATAAACCCGGCTGGTTATTCCACCTGGAGCTGGCGCTGCACCGGTGAATGACAGCACAGCTCTTAATAATTCATCCGGGCCTGGGTGTCTGAAGGTCAGGAGATCATCTGTTTGGGCACCGAGCAGAGGTGGCACCATCATCAAATATTCATCGGCCGTACTCCCGATACACTCTCCTACACCAAATACACTCACACAGATTCCATTCTATTTCCTGGATACGATGAGGAACACAGCTCTGCTCAAAAGCTTTTCAGAGGAACAAGAACCTCCATATGTGGACATTTCTCCACCAGTGAATCCCAGCAGCTGCGGAGACGCCAATGGAGATGATGACCTAATGCTAGCCTTGCTTCATCATGATGGTTCCTGATGGAACAAACACACACACACAGATCCCCCCTCTCTGAAGCCAA
This sequence comes from Pao palembangensis, assembly GCA_015343265.1. Lineage (NCBI taxonomy): Eukaryota > Metazoa > Chordata > Actinopteri > Tetraodontiformes > Tetraodontidae > Pao > Pao palembangensis. The sequence continues at coordinate 10,373,760 of CM027087.1, read as the reverse complement.
GGCATTACACTCCACTCACTCCCAGATTTCAGCCAGGTGCTGCTGTTGTTTGTCGGAGCGTTTGGCAGCGCAGACTTGGATTGCAGCATTTCTGTGCATCTGTATCAGCTTGATACAAGCAATTACGTGTTCACAGTGGTATGCTGTAGGCCTAACTCATCAGGTCTGACACTTCTACTCGGCAAGACAAATGACTCTCAGACATCGACTACTAATGTCTGCTCTGTGTGTGTGTGGTCATATGGACGCGTGTGGTTATCCAACATCACTGAAGTGAGAAAAAAGAAGATATTGTGTTTCATCAAGCTTCTTCTTTCAAAAGAAGGAGAATGCATATTGTGTTACTGTCCCTTTAAAGCTCCCCAGTAGAACTTGTCAGACCGTCCTTGTTTCAGTATTTCCATGTGTAATATTTCCATTTGAATCACATTTCCACAGTTTCAAAGTGCATCTTTCGACAATTGTCGCGCCAAACGGCAAAGCTGCGTGGATGAGGGAGCCCAAATTAGCCGCAGATGCGGAGAATCCAAGAAGAACCCTTTTAGCGTCAGTGGTTGATTTAAGTTTAAAGATACAGAACAGAATCAAAAGGAAAGAATAAGGCTGCAAATTATGGAGGCGTCCAGAAAGGGTGAGCAACAACGGCCTCAACCACCTTACACCTGTCAGAGACAGATGACGGATGAGGAGAAAAGTGCAGTCTGCTCGTTGAGTAATGTAATTTATGTACTACTTTATGTAATATCAGCTGAAGTGTGGCATTAACCGAGCTGGGTTTTATTCCCTTCAGCACCTTGTTCCAGACGTTATCGCTCATTTCAATATTCAGCTGAGCTTCCCATGTTTAAAGAGGAGGCTTCAAATAACGCCTGAGATGAACTGCAGACAGTCGACCCAAAAAGAATTCAAAGAAAATATAGATTTCCACTGTTCTTGCGTCAAAATGTCTGTTTTTATTGGACAAAAAAGACTCAATCTAAGAATAAGATCCAGGTATGTCGTCGTTAATTTTTTTTAATGCCATAAATGTCATGAAGTTTATCATATTGTATTGATTATGAGTTATAACCCTTTTAACTATTATCTGGTATGTTGAGTTGGAGATGAGGCCGCCTGTTTACCAGCTGGAAGCGTGCTTTTAGACCAACACCACGCAGCGATGTGTGCTCCTTTCACGCTATCCCAGACTGCCGGTGAGAGGTTTATTGTGTAAATAAGCTGATTTTATTCATGGAGTTCGACACGGATTGTTCATTATGCAGTAGGTGAGGGATTATCTGCCTCAGATGGGTTTACTCATGCACGAGTGCCGAGTAATTTTCTCCCACTTACGGGGGCTGATGAGTTGCGCATGTTTCGCTGGGGGCACCCACTTCTGTGGTAATGAAACAGTAGGTGCCGACAGGGAGGCAAAGTTTAAGACCAAATTCAGAGCGTTTGGCTTCAATCTTGTGCGTTCCCAATCCCAATGAGCTTTGATGGTAAAATCAAGAGCTTTTATTGTGACGGGGAAGGAGGGTCTCGTCTAATCTGCTGTGGTAATGGATAGTGTGCTAAAATCCGGTGCAGGTGAGGTCGTTGACTCCTATTTCAGTGTCAAATAGGACATTTGTTATTTGAGTATTTTACTGAGCTACATCAAAGTGCATGTTGTCCTAAAAAGGCCTGCATTCCAAGGTTGTTAAATGTGCATTTATCTCACTCGTCCATCTGTCTGTCTACCTCTGTTCTGCAGGAGAACACCAAGGCGTTCAAAGATCTGGTCCCTCCAGGGCGTCCTGGGTCTCCTCCCAGCTGGACGTGCCTCAAGCACCACCCCAAAGACACATCTGGGATGCATCCCTGCCAGATGCCCAAACAGCCTAACTCAGTGGTAGATTTTTTTTTTAACAGCTAACTGGATTTATTAAGACTGAAACAAACTCATAGTTGCATGAATAAAGTAAAATATTTTCTCTGGATTTAGCTTTAATTATACCTGCTGTACTAGAATCAGTGGACTTATTCGCTAAGCATTCCTGTTTCCTTTAATCTGAAATTCCAGCCATGCAGTTTGTCTCCCTGCCATAATTCTGACACACTGTCAGTGTATTCAGGTGTCGAGAGGACGCGACATGACAAACGACTGTGAGATCGATGGGGGATATATGCAGTTGTGCGCTAGCTCAACGGATGGAGCCACAGGTGTTAAACAGCTAAGCGCTTTAGCTGCTTCGGGGGGAAAGATGTTATTGAACCAGGAAGGCTTTTCAAACAGCCCCTCTCTGCAAGGCAACACAAAGCCCGGAGGGTCATAGGGTCACCATGAGCAGCAATGGAAGCCATTTGTTTGGATGTCACGGTTCAACAGGTGAGCCTTGGGTGGGGCATTTCAAAACATCTCAAACGGCAAAGAAGAAGGAAAAAAATACAGCACCACAGGCTTAATATCAGGAATGTCCACCACACACAGTCACTCAGTCAGCACACACGTCACAACAAAGCCGTGTTTACCCGTTTTCCAGCCCGTGTTCACGCTGCTCTATTTGCTTTGAGCCTGGCGAGGGGAGGCCACCCCTCGAAAGAAGAAAATGCTGAAGCAAAAAGAGAAAGAGGGGTGGGGGGGATGGAAAGAACAACCACGGCCACCATGGCTCCAGGATTGTTTTTGTTTGAATGTCACAGGGTTGAGTTTTGATTTGCCGCCCCCCCACCCCCATTAGCCAAGGCAGACAGCAGAGCTGCACCTGTGCTCGGAGTGCTTCTGCGCTGGTAGCTGCCCTCTAACAGGGTTGTTTTGTAAAGGATCCAGCCTAATCATCACACTGAATATGCTGCCGCACACATTCCTCCTCTTTTCAGTCTTTTGTGCAAACAGTGCGGCCGCTGAAGCAGGTCCTACAGAAGCTGTTACGGCTCATTCATACGACTCCTGGATGACTTCCACATCTTCCACAGGCCTGATTGGCTGCTGGCCAAACACCATTTAAAGCTAATTTTAAATTAAGTCTTGAAATAATGGCTTCTTGTTTTCCAGTATGAGTATGGTGTTCAAATGATTGTAAACAGTCTATCAAGTAGTCTGTGTAATGATGCCGAAATGGTGGTCGCAAGAAAGAACCGACTCTCGGTACCATGGAGGAGACAAGCCCCCAATAACATGAAAGTCCCATAATTCATAAACACTCACAAGTGAACAGCACAGCGGCTAGCAAGTTAGCTTGGAAAATATAGATGTAAAAAAATGTTCCCTTAGAGAATTATTATATTATTATTGTGCGTAGATAAACCAAACCTTCAGAGCAGCATGGAAGTGGTCGTCCTCTAAGAAGCCCTCTGTAGCCTAGCTGGGGCTGTCTTAAATGGTCACATTTGGGTTTTAATTGTGGGCAGCAGTCTGAAAAAAAGGAGGACTAATAAAGGCCGAAGCTGTGGATGAAACGTAACTTGAAGACAACAAACGAGCGTGTACTTGCTCAGCCAGCAGCACCTTGAAGGCAACACTTTCTCTCCTGAAGGCAAGACTTTTTCTCCTTTACTTTTCTCTCGTATGGGCAGCACCAATTAAACACTCATTAGCCTCTATTCATTTTTAAATTGAATCTTATATTTCATATTTAAAACCCCGACCTTTAGCTGAGGACGAAACATCCTCACAAACTAACTGGCCTCATGGTCTTAGCTCCTTCTTTCAGACAGCAGATCAGGCAACAAGAAAGAAGTGGTGGCGCAGAGCAGAATACGACAGTGTTAGGTGAATTATCAGAACTGTCTGTGCGTATTTAAGCTGTAAAAACAAGGAGGTTGACATGAAACCATCTGGTGTGTGTATGAGAAAGAGATGAGAGAGAGTGTTGGGGGATGGAGGGAAAAGGATCATTGCAGACCTAGAGAAAACTGAACTGAACTGAACTGAACATCATCATCTCAATTTTCCAGCAGTCCCAACACACACACACACACACACACACACGTCCTATGTTGTCCTCTGTCAACATGTCCTGCAGAAGAGATAATTGTGTTTAACTGCAGCCATTTAAAGATAAATGAGCAATAGTATGTAATGATGGTTTATTTCCCTCCCATCTGTGTGTGTGTGTGTGTGTGTGTGTGTGTGTGTGTGTGTGTGTGTGTGGTGGAGGGGAGGCTTGTGAATAGACATCTGTGTTCTGAAAGCGCAGAACTAAGGCCTTGATTTATCTAGCCAAGCCCCACAGCCTCGTTATCACAAAAAATATCTCACCTGGAGAGGAAAAAACATTTTTTCATGTCTTAAAAAAATTGTGAAACTGACTTTGTTACCACAGCGGTCCTGCAGGTTGGGAATCGTGGGGTTGTAAAGCAGATAGAGAGAAGTGCGACAGAGGAGGAGGAATGCTTTCTGAGGCAGATTGAAACCAGGGCGTTGACATGCAAGGGAGTACTTTGGGTAACTGGAAAAGCAACTGTGTAGGGGGGGAATAAAAGAAGGTCCCAGTCTGAGCGAGAAAGGGCCAAAAGACATTCTGCATGCACTCAAAACAGCCTTCCCCTGAAAGAGCGTGGGACAAAATGGCTGCATGAACCCCATGCTTTATTGCATTTTGGCTGGAGTGTTTCATTTCTCTAACCTCTCTTTCTTTATGCAGCTTTGTTCCTTTCACTTCTTTTCACACACACACACACACGCCAAACAAGTCTAGGGCACCCAGGTGTGAAGGCTGTGTAAGCCACTATTCCCAGGTGTGCCATAAGATGTGTCTCTGTTGACAAGCTGCTTTGCATTTCTACATTCCAGCCATTATTAACCTTCTTGTTCATTCTTGAGGCATTTAAACATTTGATACGTACGCCACTTGTGTGTACAGATGCCTCAGAGATCGCTTGACAAGGTTAAGCTGGCTGTACGAGCTGTTTTGGAAAAAGAATATGAGAGAGTTTCTGACTTTTTCAGGTCAGATAGTCCCGCTGTGCACCAAATCAAAACTATCCGTCTGCTGCAGGGAAGCAGTGAAAATGAGCACGGGCGTGAGTAGAAAACGCATTTTGAGCTGTTGATCAGGGTGGCAGGTAGTCGTTTTGTCTGCCAGGCACGACCCGAATTTAGAGGAGCAGAAAATGGCGTGATTGATCATTTCCCAAAGAGGAGCTGGATCGAAGAGGCAGGCCTGGCAGAGACGCACAGTCTCCCATCTGACAGTGTCTTCTGCATGAGGCCATTTAACTGTCACCAGATGAGGCGTTTCATTAATGCCCCTGGAAGCACGATGACAAACTGGCATTGTGGTGCATAGCGCTAATAAATCAACACATAGCGGTGGAAGGTGGTACTTTAAAAGATAACTTTTTAAAAAGCATATAATGAACCACCATAATGTAGTTGAAGGAGTTGAGGAACTGCCTTGAAATTTTGGACAGTCCTTCATTCTACAGTCCTCAGCAGGTCAAAATAAATAAATAAATAAATGTATATATCATGTGATTTTCAGGTGGGTTAGCATGACATGTTATATTTATGGCTTCCAGACAAGTAATTTTAGCTGCAGTGGACATCCTCCATCTGTTCCTCTCCTGCTGGATGCACTGCTGTGAAATCTGGTGCAGACTTCCATGTCCCACTGAAGAGGGACCCAAGGTGTTAAACTTTGTGGGACAAGAGCATATATATTCTCATGCCCTGTAGGTGAAAAATTTGGGTGATATTTTAGCTGGCAACATGGCCACCATGTCACATTTTTCCATTTCTTCTCCAGCTGGCAGAGCATTTGCTCACCCAGCAGGTATTTCCTGTTCTGTTTGTCAAAATCTACAAAAGGGGAGGAGGAGGAAAAGCCACTGATGGAGAGAGAAACTGGTGTCTTTACCGCAGTCGACTGTCCGTGTCTGCAGGCACGCATGCACATACTCACACCTGCAAACGGGTCAGCAGCCCACAGACCAAATGTTCACTCCACCGCCCGCATGCACGCATTCATGTGCACTGACACATACACACAAGCCGTGGACGGAAACCCAATATGGCAAGCATGCATTCCAGTTGAAATATCAAAGACAGCAAAAGCAAATGGGTGGACTCTCCATTTGGAAATATAAAGAATGTTGAGTAACACCTATTTCTGCTTTTATTCTAATTCATTCAGACTAAAAAAGAAAAACAAACGAAAAAAAAAACAACTGAAACCTGAAATCTGAGCTGATGGGGTCCGTCCAAGACAACCTGCCCCACAATCTAGCTCGAGATGTTTGATTTGCACTGTAGATTTTCCTGTTATGGTCATGGTAAATCAACCCCAGTTCGACTTGCAGGCTCATCCCAGGTGACTGGAAATGGACTGTAGGAATCATTCTGGAGTCAGTCTGAACATACAAATAACAAAAGCTGCATCCAAAAATGCAGCTTTCGGGCCCTCGGCACAGGCTGGGTCCCGCGTGTACGTGTCAGGCACGAGGCAGCTGAGCAAGAATGGCAAATATCAGGAAACCCCGACACACTGCAGCACCGGCTCACCTCATCATGTCCGGAGTGCAAAAGGTTAACGCGATCTGCAGGAGTTAAGTCAAAATGGAAAAGATCCAGGCAAGTGTGAATGACAACTTGCTGCTGTCAGCGCTGCTAATGAGCTGACGAGAAATAAATGCAGCCCGCTGAATGATCTCCAGCGCTGAAGGACGGCAGTGTTTAGAACATAGATCTGGGACGTCCGCGTCTCATTATCAGCTTGGTTTTAACACCTCGACTCCTCCACGGATCCTGACACGCTGAACGCTGAGGGAGGGGAAAGAAAAAAAGATATGGGATGTCTTTGGTGTTGTGCAGCTGAAACGCTACCAGCGTGCGGACCGTCCACCTTTAGGGTCCAACATGTGGAAACCATTGACCAGATCTTGTATAAAACTTGCAAATTCCAGTAAAAGCTAACTGGAATCGACAAGCTTATAGTCTGTGTTAGTTTTCTGCAACACAGATTGTTTATTCGATATAATGAACCAGGTTTTCTGCTTTTGTTTCATTCATTCTCCGACAAATATAAAATTCTCTACGCTTCAAAGAAGTGTAAAGGACACAGGCACACATACACACACACACACACACACACACACACACAAACGAAGACAGTGTGTTTGTAATTTGGAGCCATGTGTGAAGAGTTTGGTGAGAGTTCAAAGGGACACTGTTTTGAATTTCTGAAATCCTCCCTACATTCTCTAAACGCGTCTCTGAGAGTAACACGAAGAAACACGGCTGCGTCCTTCAACCCAGAACATTAGCCACTGAAAACCACTGAAATAGACAGAAAACAGACAGAAAGTTGGTTTGATCCCTTTGCAGAGCAGAGTTTACTTTAGCATTTATATTCTTTTATTTCATACACAGGTTCATCCAAGTTACACCAGTATGATCCACAGTCCCAGTCTGGCTCCAGTGAAGGCTGAGTGCTTCAGAGTTGCTGAAGGGCCTTTAAAGTCCAACAGAGCAGCAACCTGAACATTTTCTGTCATCTTTAAACGGTTTCATTATGTCCCAACGTGAAAGTTAAGTGTTTGCGATTTCCTGATTGACTTGGTAGCGTAGCATAAGTTCGCCCCCTGTGTGATTCCTTTAAAACAAACTGTGCGCTCCTCACACACACACACACACACACACACCCTGTGGGTCTTAAGTGTGCATAACATGGCAGCCATTATCCTATTAGCAGCAGCGGAGGCCTCAGGCAGAGCCAGGCTGAGTGAAGTGAAAAAAACCAGTGGAGAACTGTCCTGGGAAATAAAAGGAGGAACGGTCAACAGGTGGAGGCAACAGAAAGAGTCTGTGGGTGAACTGAAGGAATTAGCGTCGTGTCCACAGTATGTACAGTATATTTCCTGATGGCGACTAAATCCTTTACCAAACAGAAGCCGAGTCTTTTCACGTCGCTGAAAGCGAATTTTATTCCTACATCAGAATCTGGTGTCATGGAGCATATGTAGAAAACTACGTGAGCGCAGAAGTCTGGCCCAAAGATCCACCTAAATGTTGCCTTTCCATCACCGGCGATAGAAACTGGAGCAGATAGATTCCCGTACCTCCACCACTGAGTCATCGGAGGCAGAGAGGATGCCAATTTTTACTTTTCCGCACTGATGAAGAAAGCCAGAACATGTTGATGTTGTTTTGTTTGTTTTTTTTTTGTCATTTATGGAAAAAGAAACGTACAAAAATGAACTAAACGCAAAAAAAGAGGAAAATCTCCACAAAAATCTGCAAATACCCACTTGAATGAAAGCACCCGGACTCTTGCGGCTTGAATCCTGTATAATCAAGCTTTCCTCCAACTTCTTTTCTGTTGTCAATCTCCCCTTTCAACCTCCCGGATAATAGACTCCCCCCACTCCTTCATTATAACATGCTAATTTCCATTATGATTGATTGAATTCAGCTCCACTTCTTCCAGGGGCCATAACAACAGTCTTATGCAAACTCTTTCTTCCCAATTACTCCCCCCTTCCTCCTTTACCTCCCCGACTTCCATTTCTCACTCTCTCTTGCTCTGTATTCAGGGTAGCCCTGTTTGGGCTCCTTTCACAGGGCTTCTATTGAAGCCAGGGAAAAAGGCTCAGAGGCAGCAGCTGGACACTCTTTTCTCCAGGGCAGGTATAGAGCCGCTGGGAGCTCTCTGCATGAGCGAGCCCCACTCCTCCGGCTCCATTCAGCTCCCTGCTTTTCCCTCTGCTTTTCAGCGGGGCTCTACTTTGTCAAGAGCAAGGAAGCACAGAGAAAGAAGGAGGGATCACCCCTTTTCTCTCTTTGTCCTCCTCATAGTCAACGAGGGCTCCCAAAGCCGCCGCTAATGAGGTGGCCTCCACCGCGCTGTGAGGCAGGTTTGTGAAAGAGAAAAGGTTTGATTAATACGGGCCCATTTTCTTTGCTGCTGGAATGTCTTTCTCAGACTCTCTCCTCTTCTGGGTGGTTTTGCTCGAGTGTGCTTATGCCGCGCACACCTGCTTTGGGCTCTTTAGAGAGGGAACTCACCGATTTCTCTCAGTTCAATGGTTTCTGGCGTGCACGTTGGCTGGTAAAAAAAAAAAAAAGCGCACAGACCAGCACTTGCGGCATCATTTAACACACACTTTGATTGCCATTTCTCCACAGTCAATGACACACGAGTAATGGTGTGTAATGAATTGCCTGTAAACATATACAATGCACTCGCAGGCTGTTGCCATATGGTGCAGCCTGCAGTAGATCTCATTACATCAAATAAATTTGATTTTCCACCTCTGGCCCATGCGGCTTCTGAATGTTTTTGAAGACCTAACTCAATTCAGATGACTAATTAAGCCACTCAGTAGATGCCTAAAAGCAGGGCCGAGCAAAAAGAGTGTAGGTCTAAAGATTTTATGCTACGATTAAATAATATTAAAAGGGAAATGCTAAAGGTAGGGATGGCTTTCCCTAATGGAATCTGCAGGGAACTGAACAGAAAGGGCAGTGGCTTTAGCAAATTTAAGCACGATAATTAAATTCTTTACAGCAACCTAAACTGCATTTAAAGCCCTTCGGATCCTGAAGGGAGAGCAAGACAAAAGAGGCAATGAGAGGCCTTCTTGGTCCAGAATGCATCTGCACTAAAAACACAGAAACAAAGAGTGCTGGCAGACAAAAAAGCTGTTTGGCTGCTGCAGCCCTGCAGTGCACAAGTCACATTTGAAAGAGCGAAACGAGTGCATTCCTTTGCTTGCACCGAACAAAAACTGTTCCACTCCGTCGCTTCTTTTATGAAATAATCTATTGACGAGGCCTGTTAAAACAACCAGAGCCAATTACACAAGAGTCAGCCATCTCCACCATGCTAAAGAAGCTGTGGGCCAACAAGCCGCGGCTTCAACTTTGTCTTCACTGGGTGAGGATGTGAGAAAATGTCAACACATGCAAACACCTGTTGAAAGAACGTGGAAGCTAACCGACATTTTTTTTTTTTTTGAGTCTAACTTTCAACAATGCATACCTTCTCTGCGACTGACAATGCAGCTCGGTGTCTGAACGTTCCGAGATCGGGTGAGGGCGCCTGGCCACGCCCTCCTCATGATGGAACAGGTTGGGGAGCTTGTGTAGCTTGTCTAATCGCTTTGCCGTTGGACCGCCGAGCTGCAGGCCTCGCAGACTGACAGAAGTTTGGCACGGCGGGGCCTGATTCACTCTCTCCATCAGACAGATGCTGATGAGAAATGTCAGTGTGAGCACACACTTTCAAAATAGACTTGAATAAAAGGAACGTGGAGAAGAAAAGACAACCTCGCGGTGTTTGGACACCTGCAGATAAGGTGTTGACCAGCAGACACACTGTAGCTCTTTATTTGTTTTCACCCCCTCAGTTCTTTAGCTCGTGAGCTGCGAGCAGGATCGGCTCCTCTGCGAGCAGTAAAGGCCAAGATGCTGCTAAATTCAATTACTCCTTACAGCTACTTGCAGAAAATACATGGGGTGGGTCTTTTTGTTTAAGTTTTTCACTATAGCGTCTGCTCCAGCTTCTGCTGTTTCATGCAAAGGTCGAAGATTTCTGCGGCCAAAAGGAGGAACGGTGGCAGTGATGAAGCGGAACGCCGAGCTGCAGGCCGGAACTACATCCGGGCCAACGGCAGCATAAACACACCACCAGCCTGTGATTGTTCCTGCACCACAAGGAGGAGACTTAATGAAGCCACGTTAAAGTACTGCCTCCAGTGTCAGTCAGTCTCGGGCTGGCATTCGTATCAAACGCATTTTGACTGGTTGCCAAACTTGGAGATAACGTGAGAATGTCTGAGTGGAACCAGACAGACAACAAAACGAGATGTGTGCGTGTGTGTGTGAGAGCTAGAGAGAGAACAGTTTCTTCCTGATAAACTCTCTGTTGCAGACTTTGACTCCTCTAAGGTCCTCTCTGGATGTGGTGGAGACAAGAGGGGAGATCACCCAATTCATCTTCTTCACCAATACAGCTTTCAGTTCAAGACCTGGTGTTTCTGTCTTGAAGTAATAAAGGGATGAGCCGGAACTGGCCAGGAAAACCCTCGACAGTTCATTTTCCAGATCAACTCTATGAAATAGCTGAAAGTCTGCATCGGCGAGGTGGTGTACTGAGGCGGAGTGATCAATAAAAATGGGATTTTGTCCTTATAATTAGGTAAGATTGGGTTTCCCCTCTGTGGGGACTAGGACAGAGGGATGCTGTCTGCCTCTCTGAAGTACACAGCCTGGCGCTGACGTGAATGTCCAAACTGTCTCTGCTTCCCATTAGCAAAGCGTCCACACATTGGTGCACCACCTGTTAGCTATCGCCAGGATGATGACTTGGCTGGGTTTCACGCCTTTCCATTTTATCGCTGATGAATTGCCGCAGCAGATGGTTTCTTATCTTTGAAGATTCCAGTAGGGAGAGCGTGATGAATCGCGCCAGACTGCTTCAGCGGCCATACACCCTCTGACCATCCCCTCCGCCACCAAATTTATCCAAAATGTGAACAGTATGTTGCTGACTCCTCAAATACACCTATGGAGCTTTTCTCATGCTATAACCAGAAATCTCTAGAAACGTCTGCATTGACAAACTCAATTGTATCCAGCTGTGTAAACACCAATAAGGTTGGTGTTAAAAACATACACACATACACACACACACACACACACACACACACACACACACACACAGGGGGAAAAAAAGATGTGGGCTCATCTGGTACAGTCATTATCCTCCAACAATGCACTCTCATGACAGCCTCACTCCTCTCATCAGTCACAGTTTCAGACAGCAGCTAACGGCCACGATGTGAGCATGAAGGCCGGTTATGGTAGCAGAAGCTTTTAATGGTTCCGTAACGGTGTCGGGTCTTTGTAGGACGCTTCCATTTGCACAGTTTAAATCAGTCAATCAGTCAGTACTGGGGGGGATGCCTCTGATGCTGACGACAGACTGTTCTATTCAAGACTCTTTCTACTCATTCTCCTACACTTGAACAAAGCAACAAGTAAAATTTATATGAAAGAAGGAACTCTGAAATGCGGGGTTAAAAACATGCGGACTAGCAGTTGTAGACCTCCCGTCACGTGTGTTTTTTTGAGCTCAAGTTTTGAACAGACAGGACAGAGAAGGACTGAACAAGAATATGTCCAGACATATGATTTTACACTGTGTATATAGCACCAGTTTGAACATTTTTTAAATCATGTGACAGCCGGTTATTTCATGTTTTACATGATCAGTGAAGTCATGTTTAAACAGGGTCTCATTTCCCTGATGTCCTGACCTGTTGGCCTCACCTGTAGGTTTTCATACACGCAAGTACACACTCACACACATGCACACTGTGCAACGTGAAACTTTTGTCTATTCACTGCAAAAGGAACGAGGAACTGTGCCACTAAACTGCCTGCAGTGCTACAGGTGTGAATATCTGACTCGTCCTCAGCATGATTAATAGCGCTGAAATCTGGGACTTCTCCCAACAAGATGCGATCACAATAGCTCTGACAGAGTCAATCAGTCTGATCTGTCAGTGCCAGGAAAGAAACGTGATTTTGTTCCGTGAAAAAAAAAAGAAAAAAGAAAAAGACGTGGTCTTGGGGCCAGAGGGCTGACAGGGCCACTGATTTATCACAGATGTGCATTTCTGAGACGACGGGCGAACATTTTCCTTCAACATTTGGGAAGAATTTCGTGCTATCATGCAGCCATTATAGGGCAAACCCGAACGAAAAGATCAGCCCTGGATACACAAGTATGCATGTTTGGGTGTGTCTGCACATATTAAATATACAGTACATACCTCTTTAGCACACAAATGTGAGGGCACTGTGTACAACTGGTAGGAAAAAATAACATCGATGTTTATAAAGTATTCTGCACATACATGTAAATATTAAATGCACACACGCGCTGTCCACGTTCAACGACAAAAATGTGACATGATGTGAATAAATGACAGAATATTGAGCCATTTAGATCACATGCTGCTGAGTAATGATGGAATGTGACCAAGGAGACATATTCAAGTACAGCGCTCGCAGCCACACTTGAGCAACTCATACTAATGTAAACGTATAGACGGTGGACATTTATTGTGCATTTATTGTTCAGCTGGAGCTCCTAATTGTACTTAATTACAAAATACATTAAATTATACATTATTACATAAAGTCATTATAAATGATTACATATATACATTATTAGCCATTGTTTAGTGTAACTACACAATATATTTATACTAATAATCTTTATACGCACACCCACACGCACATATATGGGAAACCTCCACAGGTTTTAATTCTTACACATGCATACACACACAAAATACCAAGATTTTCCTGTTTTAGATGTGATTTAAAGATGGTCAAGGCTCATTTACTGCACATGTAACCACAGAATGCTATTACATATAAAAAAAAAGCAAAATAAAACGCGAAATATAATATAATTGTAGATTGTTAGATAAATATGTGTGCATGGAACAAATTGAAAATGTGAAGACAGCAACAGGTTGGGTTTCAGGTGACAGGAATGCAATGCCTTAATAATTAAAATCTGCAACAAAATTAAACTGTTAACCTTAATTCTTTAATAATTGAAATGTTAAATGCTCTTAGAGAAAAAGCAAAAGAGGTTTCCGTTGACAATTACCTTAATGACCAAAATATAATGACTTTGCTTTGAGGTATAATACATGCAACAGATAATTTACAAGACTGATGAGTGAAGCCATAATTAATTAGTGGGCCGAGTTAGTATTTATTGTCAGGTATTGTCATTGTCAGCCGAGTCAGTATTTATTGTCAGGTTTACTACATGTGCAAAACTGGTTCAGTTTCCCTAATATGGAATGTGGTATATTGGAAGATATTGGCGTCATTTGTATCTTTCTCTTTTGTTTCATCTGTTAATCTCGATTTCTGCCTTGCCGACAAACACTTTTAAGGGCGTTGTTGTGGTATTCAAGCCAATTATGTTATTATGGCTTGTTATAATGCGATTACAGGGCTTGATCCCGGTGATTGTCTCTTTAAGAAGCAGTGAGAGTGAGAGGAGGTGGTGCGGTTTCACACCCCGGGGTGGGAAACGCGGGCGGGGCCACAAACCGCTGACTGACGGCCGCTCAAGGCTCTCTCCAACTCCGCCGTTCAACCAGCGCCCACGACGACCAATGAGGTTAGCGCTCAGCCCGCCCATCAACGCAAAGCAGCCAATCGCGGCGAACCAGGGGAGGACCCTTCAGTAACTGTTGTGGATCCAACGTGGGACCGCAGAGCGATCGCGGAGAAAAAAGGAAAAGTAATTCAAGAAAGGAAAAAACTCATGGTGGTGGTACAGGCTCGGAGAGGAGGGGGACTATATTTTTCTATTGACCAGATCATCGAGGATTTGTGACCGCAGTCTGCACCTGATGGACCGACAGACGAGCTCCTCTGGGACGGACTGAGCGCTTTTGGAACTGGAAGTTGGATTTATTCGACTGGAGAAAGAGTCACAGGCGGTACGCGGAGCTCCGCTGGAGAGACTGATGATCTCGGATCCGGTCCCGCACCTCCTGAACTTACTGTCCGCATCTTCAACTCTGTTACTGGCATTTATAACTACGTCAGAAGTCACCGCGTTGACCGCTTTACCAAGTCAGGAGCAGCTCTGATACAAACCTACATTCAAAGCTCCAGTTCGCTTTTGCGTGTTTTCGAAGATGTTACTAAAGTCAGCAGCCCAGCCGATAAAGTAGTTTTACTGCTTTGCGGACAACTTTTTATGACGTTATCTTTAAGTTCAGGGTGACGCACGGCCGCTGTAGCCTCCGGTAATCTGTGAATCACCTCTGATTTTTAGCCCGCGTCGGACACCAGAGAAAGTTGGACTGGAGGCTTGTGTTCTAAACCACTCTTCCTGGGATGGAAAGGGCTCCACTGCGCCCTTTGCGTAAAATCGTTCCAAAACGAGACAGTTAATGTGCTAAAGCGGTGTTCGGTCTCTCCCCCCCCCCCCACCCCCCTCCGCCCCAGAGCTGTTCCCACTTTGTGGGTACGAGGACATAGTTCAGCGGTCGCGCTATTAAAAGTGGATACAAAATGGCGGCGTCCCTGGGACGATTTGGATTTGATCCCTGTTGTATTTTATATCTAATTGTGTCAGTCAAAGTGATCGTCAGTTCTGGAATCAGTTCGGACTTAGCGTGTGCCCAGAACTGTACCTGCATCGGGGACCTGGTGGACTGCAGCAGCCGGGAGCTGACAGCTACGCCCCCGGACCTGCCGGCCCGGACCGTTTCCCTGTGAGTAAAGTTGCCCTTGCCTATTTATTGACGTGCCCATAACAGGGCAACGCTTTAAAAGTCAAATAAAAATGTCATAGCGTGGAGAAGTTTTCTTAATTAGACTGTAACATTTTGCAGTAGAAAAATGTCTTCAAAGTTTTCTGTCTTCATGAGAGGACCATATTGTGGTTCTGCTCGTATTAACAGAAATGGTGTAATGAGCACCGATGTTATCGTTTTAGTTGTTTTCTTTAGCTTGATGAGTAAACTGAAAATTTCCTTGTTTTTATAGGGACCCTCAGTACCCCAGTTAAAGTTACCTTTCTTTGTAAACTAAATTAAACAACGCCAGCACCATTTCTGCACAGGAGACATCTCATTTTAACTTGCTTTTTTGTTGCCATGCTTTTTTCCCAACTCACTGTGCCAGATTTGTTTCTGAATTACTTAAGGTGAAAAATTAACCAAGACCACATTCCCATGTATCATAACGTACCTCTGTCCTTTCTTTTGGTACAAACATCTGCAAGTGTTGGAGTTTGATTTCTCAAACTGATGACCTTTAATCTCATATTTTTTGACTGAACTAACTGCTCTACAAAGATAAAGAGGTAAATAACATGTCATAACTAATAAACTTTTGCTTTCGTCACCCACCGCAGGTTTTGCTGTAGTTTACAAATCATATTTCTCGCGAATGGAGCGTTATCCACAAGAGGAGACTTGAACAATCAAAGCCCTGTAGCACCGGCTTGTTTAGGAAATTGGCTTAGGGTGTCGAACCTCAGGAAATTTCATCACTTTTCACAATTTATCGAAAGACGTCTCTCTGCGCCGTGCGTTTGGAGGATGTCCATCAGCAGCTCTGAAACTTCTGCGGCGGTTTCACATGTTGCAGAATTCATGGCATCTGTGTGTGTCACTGGGAATGTGGGGATAGAGACCGAAGACTAGCAGGGTTTCCTCTGGCTCAGAATAGACACGAGGGTGACTGTGCACAGCAGTGCGCAGGATTCATCTGCGTAGAGTTAGCGGCTAAACTGTAAGGCGACTATTTTATTTCTGACCTTATTTAGTCTGCACCAATGCCTTAGCGTTTTGTTTTTTTGTTTTTTTTTTTTTAAAAAGGTCACAGCTGATGTCTGATTACTAATTATTTATCTTTTTGGACATGCAGATTTTATTATTTAGCAGCTGTAATCTCTTTCGACAGGTGATGAAAAACCTTAACTAGTCTGTCTCCCAGCTCTGCTCACGTTCTCCTGAGGAGCAAGGAAGGCAACTTTTGCACAAGTCCAGTGAAATGATAAATAACACGGCTTGTCTCTGGCAGCCATACTGCCCCGGAGCGCCACTTAGCCAAGTTAAAGTGCAGATGCTGGTGTTCATGGGCGAGGAGCTGCTGCGGACTATCTTAAATAGCAGCGCTCAAACTTTGCTTTGTGTAAAGAAGAGCCCTTTGTGAAACTGTCTCATACCAAGTCTGCTTGTAATATCTACTTTATGGTTACCCATACCTTATCAGTGGAGATGTAAGGCGCCGCCGTCTTGTTGTTTTCTGAGGGAATGGCTTTATGGCTTTGAATTATCTTTTAAAACACCTAGGGTGCATATTTCCACACCACTCAAGATAGGCGCATTACGTTGGCGGTTAAATCAAAGGGGCCTGTCAGAGTCGAACCGTGGTAGCTGATGATTACAGTCAACCCAGACAGACAATAATAACTGTCCTCCATTTATAACGCCCACACCGAGGTGGTAAATGTGGTTTTAAAGTTCAAGCGTTTGAGTGCTGCCTGCTGTGCACGGGAGGAGTTTAGGTCTAAAAACATCTGATTGGTCCTGCGCCAACTCCAGCCACCCGAGTTAAAGTGAAACCAGCATGGATTTGACTGTTGCTGTCAAGTTTATCTCGGGGAGGGGGGCACGGCAGTGATGTTGACAGGGAGGACAGGATTTGCATGTGTCAGTAAACACAGGCCTTCTCCCTGCACTCCCTCTGTCTTCCATCCAGTTTGAAGTACATACGCAGGGGTTTTACGACTACACTGTTTTGCTTTGCTCCCCTTGGAGGCCGATTAAACCCATTTTCAGATAAATCAGGCGTTGGCCAACCTTTTGTGTGGGTTTGTTGCAGTTATCTTAATACAGGCTCTTAAATCCAGATTACAGTAACAGACAAACAGGTCACTGAGGGCAATAGAATCACTTTTCAGCTTTCGGTTGTTCTGTCTGTGTGCTGTACTGCACATCAGACGATGAGGAAATCCTGCAAAAACAATCTCTTTGCTGTTTAATATCTGGCTGATGTTTATCTATTGCTTCTGTTGGATTAATAGCTTAACAACACTCAAAGGAAGTCGAGTCCAACACACTCGCATGTTGCCTCTCAGGAGTGGTGCTTTATCTTATTTGGACTCATGGTAATGTGCATAAAAAAGCATTTTTGCCCACAGTGCAACAGGCGTAATTTGATTTTCAGGGAGAATAGCAACAAAAACATTAGTAATTTGGCCCCCGATAGCTGCGCTTGTAAAGAAATAAGGCAGATTTATACTGACATATCATTACAGCCAGTGTTTTTCTGTTTTAAATCAATAAAAAAGCACATTTTTAAAGGTTATTTAATATTATATCTGCTACTGTAGATTTCCCCCAGGGTTCCGCGTTAACCTAATATGATGCAACTCAACCTCAAGCCGTGACCTCAAACCTTGTTGGTAAATAACCCCTCATTGTTGGTTTTGGTGGTTCCCATAAGGAAATGAGTCTGTGTTGGTGGTTTCCTGACTGGGCTCAGGGCTCAGCTGGGTGGTTGGTGGGTGGAGGGTGAAGCAGCGGACCTACCTGGCCTGGCGGAGGGGGGGGCAGGGGTGCGCTGATGCCTTCAGATCCTTTTTCCATGAATATGGATTCAACATGTTTTTATTCTTCCTGTTCCTCATGCTCACATGGACTTGATGATGGGTCTGAAAAGATAATAAATCACAAGTTCATGTCTTCTTATATCATCGGTGGAGATGCAACAGCTGCAGCGCTCGACTGCATCAGCCCCCTGTGGTTTTAGTGCATTTCTTTTCTGCAGCCTTGTAATCTTGTGGTAACGGGAGCGATTATAGCAACTTGTTGATGTCTGACTCATGTTCTTCTATGGATATTTTGAAGACAAACACAGGCATTTGCAGGGGTTTGTGTTACATTATCCGTGGCACTGACTTTTTTTTTTTGTTAATCTGCCCTTTCACTTCAACAGTGTTGGAGGCTGACAGTTTGCAGTACATGTGCCCCGAGAAGAGCTTTGTGTACAGTATAATAACATGCTAATGAGAGTCATTAACTGTTCCTGTTTAACGGTGGTTTACATGCACCCAGCGACCCTCAGGCTATTATTCCCACCCCCCCAAACAGCCTGGAACTCCATCATGCCTCAGTGGTGTTCACACTGGGGGGCTAACAGGTGCCCCATCCTCACTGCTTCTTCCTGCTCACCACAAATCGCTCCGCATCGACCCAGTTGTCCGTACAAAGACAAACCAGAGCGTTGTCTAGCTTCCACGAATGCGGCGTGTACAACGCAGGCTTAATCGATGAACATCTGGTTGGATTTTTGCAATGTGGTTAGAGGAAGAAAAAGGAAATAAAAGTGTGACTTGGACAGACCGGTTGCGTGCAGTTAAAGAAGCTTCTTCCCAGGAATTTTGGCTTGCTGGAAAATGCAAAGCGGCCTCAGAGTCCTCGTGTCTAGACAGTTTGACGTGTGCAGGCTGCCATTAAGACAGTCGTTTCCCCAATTAAGTGGAGGGTGATTATTGCAGAATTGCTTCATCCCGCTAACAAGTGGGATAGAATTTGACTGATGGCCCTGTCTGTTTCTCTGCCTTTAAGTTGAGAGATCAGCCTGTAGCAGTAAAATAATAACCACGCTAAAAAGACACACAGTACTTAAGTACTCGGGACTTATTTGTTCAGATTAATTGGGGGACGCTCATTTCCTTTAACTCACAAGGAAAATAATGGAGTGCCATTAGTTTAAAACCGTGTGTGTGTATATTATGTGTATATTTTGTGGATAGCAGGATTATTGTGCCTCTTACTCGAGGAAGTCTGGTCTGGCGTCGTTTGGCTCGACCACGGGTTCACGCAGTGCCTTGGGCAAGCGTGGACCCTCCTTCACGACCTTTTCCTTGTTTGTTTGGAGTGCCCCGCATCAACTCTAGCTTAGCCTCAAAAAGGGCAACAGGAAGAGCTGCGGTGCACGCGTACCAAGGACGTGATCGCCTCTACTCCAAAGTCATGAACTTGTTGCAAGTTTATCGTTGTTAAGGCTGACCTTGTTTGTCAGGTTGGCTTTTGACCTTGTCAGAGTTGATAAGACACTGACTTTGTTCTGTGTGTTTCCTTCCTCTGTGTAAAATGGTGGCCTGGAGCTGGTGTTAGCTTTGTGTACACTCTCCCTGCAGTTGCACGGCTATAAACTGTCTTTAATGACAGGAAGGGTTCTCTGTGAGTGTGTGTGTGTGTGTGTGTGCGCCTGACAGTCAGACACTCAGGTTATTATTTGACCAGCTTTATGACGCTCTGAAATCAGCCACATGAAGGCTTCTTTACCTCCCAAATGGATGACAGGAGGCTGATCACTGACATCACTTTACACTTTCGCTCAGCAGATTTTACACTATCAGCGATGGAAAGAGTAAAACAATGATGATGGATGTCTACATGTGTTAATCTTTGCTCTCTTCCTCTCTGCTTCATATCTTTTCTCTCCCACAGGCAGACCGAGTGCTAGCGTACTGTTATGTGCTATGACATCACTCTACACCCAGCTTCTCTATCTCCCATGGCAACAATAATACAACTATTTATAAAAGCCTTTTAATGAGTTTGATGTGTCAGATCAGCCGTGAGGTTCAGCGTTCCAGGCTGACCAGCAGTTAACAGCATCGTAAAGTGATATTCTGACAGACAAACCGTAAAATTGGTCAACATTTATGATGATAGGGAGTAGAGAAATGCCATATAATGCACCGGCAGTTGATAACTATTAATTTATTTGCGATGTCGGCTTCAGAGAAACTGGTTAAACGGTTTTTGGGTGCATTCAGGGAAACGATTTCTCATCTGGTTCTGAACACTCTGCAAGTGTTTGTTCTAATCCAGGACACGTTTGTATTCTGCCGGAGGATCTCGGTGAAGGTGTTCCTCTCTTTGTTCCTATCCAGACGTTTTTATGTGAAATGTTTTGTGTGTCTCACAGAATAGTTGGAGAACCCAATGAAACAGATGTAGAAGTTAAATCCAGCCCGTCTTCTCCATATAAGAGCATACTTGGTGTCAGTTGCTCCCCAGGCAGTACAAATCGAGCTCGGTGTCAAATTCAAAATAAAAGAAATATAACACACATGCCACACGATCGGTACAGAACACTTTCTTTTAAGTGTCCTCTTGACTTTGATCGGGCTGACTAATGTCAAACAGTCCGGCCCGTTTGTTTAAACTAGTTGTACCGTACAATGGAATGTTGTGTTTGAACCATTATGGCCGACTGCTTTGTAGTCCCGACCATGATTAATCACAGGGGCCTGAATCTATTTCCACCATGCACACTTTTCTAGGCAGTTGCGCTACAAACGAAAAGAACCTGCGGTCTTATCTCTGGTTTTTGTGGAACTTCCCAGAGAACTCATCTTCTCCCTGGATCAAACTCTTAAACTGGACCGATCGGGAATAGTAAGCTTGCGAGGCCCGCTTGGCAAACACTTTGAGAAATGACATAATTGTAAGGTCATTCTCTGGAAAACATTAACTGCACTTAAAGTCCACCCCATCTTCATCATCCAGGGGAGGCAGGATGGGAGGCAGGCGCAACTAAATGACGGGGAAGAAAATGGCTGCCACCAAGAAACGGTTTAAACGTTTGACTCGTGTACACAGCTGAGGTGACATGTGATGACACACGTGCGCACGTTTGCACGCGTTAAAAGTCGCCACAGCGTTTAGCATCAGCCTAAAATCGTGGTTTGCTCTGTCTGTTCAGATGTACAGGCTTAGTCTGGGACTAGATTTGTGCTGAAAGAAGATTTGTGTCCAACCTGTGACTCATCCTCCAGGTGAGGGCACGTTCCCAGGTCCGTCCGCTTACTGGCTGGATTTACCACCCTCCACAGGCTCATATAGCCTCAGTAGAACTAGGAACTACATAATTGCCTCCTGTTGCAGGGGATGGCAATTTAGTGATCAGTCCCCCGGTGGGGGGGGGTGCATACGTGCACTCAGAGACTGCACATCCTCATTTCAGATGATCAAGATGTCCTAGAAGAGGATCCTCAAAATGTGGAAACCTGCTTTTCAATCATCATTTTTCTTTTATTCGTCTAACCCGAGTCTTCATCCCTCCCCCTCGTCCGAGAAGGCAGCCAGCATAATATAGACACCCAAACGCACCACCCAGTCAGACATGTGCCTGGGGGGCCAGCAACATGCTCTGCTATTATCTTGTCACACACAGATGCAGAGAAGAAAGCTCTGGGGAGGCAGCCTGTCATTACCTGTAATCAAGCACAAAAGTCCAGAAAGGGAAATGTGTCCATTTAGGGAGAGTTTAAGATTGATGGTCCTAAACGCACCATGTGATGTGTAATACTAGTCTTTAGTGGTGTTATTGACCCGACCTGCTCCAATATTAGTTCTGTTATCTCTAAATAAATCATTGATTTGAAATAACGACCTCTGTCTTCAAGTTTTCAATCCAGTGTAGAAATGTGTACTTTCTGGATGGAAAGTACACAGTTTGTAGTTTTTGTAGGTGATTTTGGCTGGTCTTGCTCAAACTGTTGGCCATAGTGCGCAACACTTTCCCCATCATTTCTGATGGTACTACAACGTTTGGGCTTATGGAAAACCTGCATGCAGCTTGAAGGCTTGGTCAACAAGCATAAATGAGCCTAAAGTTTCAGGTTGGGATTTGTTGCTCGTAATCCTCCAGACGAGCAAACAAACCAACAAACCTCTGGGAACAAATAGCCATCTTTCGGCAGGCTTGCGCAACATTCCTGGACTGTCTCTCACGTCTGGACCAGAGGGGCGGAGGGGCGGGAGGCGGTCAGCTTAGCCCTGTGGGTTCCATTGTCTCGCCTGGGTTAAACTCCCCACCACACAAACACCACTGTCACTGCCGCATTCCCTCTGCCAACAGTCCGGCCGTGTGCCAGCCAGGCAGGAGGTTGTGTGTGTGTGTGTGTGTGTGTGTGTGTGTGTGTGTGTGTGTGTGTGTGTGTCTACATATTTGTTTCTGTGCGACAGAGATAGCACTTGTTTATGGTAGGAATAAATTTGATTCATGCAGCCCGAGGAGCTCAATCTCAAATATAAATATGTGTTACATACACACACAAACACACACACACCTCTCATCACTCTGACGGCAGTAATGTTGTATCACTGCACAAGTCTCACTGACAAGCCTCCTCACAAGTCAAGTGTCGGCTATTAAATACACCGTTAGCGGAAAGTGCAAACTGACTGGCACAGATGGAGGGACTGTGTGTAATGTTTTGAAAGTGAGCCAGGACAGACGCTCACTATTGATCGTATTGATTTTGGGTTTTCAGGTGCTCTCACTGATCCAGCAGATAATTATGGCTATTAGCTGTAATGAACAGTCGATCTGACAAATAAGGAAGTGTTGTGAACAATGTGATTATAGGTTTGATAACTCAGATTTTTCTCCTCAGAATTCTCAGCCACAACAATCTAACAACCATCGACGCTGAAGCTTTGGACAACCTTCCCAACCTGAGAGAACTGTAAGTATCAAATCATTCATGTGAAAAGACTCCTGAATACTTTTTGACTGGCCAGTTTAGGGTTTTGTGCAAATAATGCAGATAGACCTTTCAAAGCATTTGTATCAATGACCACTGCACTGCACTGCACAATGACTACTCCACTTCCCATGAGCGTCTGCCTGCGTGATGCCCTGGACTTAGTCCAATTTAGAATAAAGTGTTGGTTTTCTATATTAAGCTTCTTCTCCAGCACCTGATACTGTAGCCACTGCTGGCTTTGTAAATATTTTATACGGTGAGGAGAGGTCTTGGCTCTGTGTCACTCAACGCCTGTGTGCGCGCACACACACACCCGCACACACACACACACACACATCTGTAGCAGGCTTGCCAGCCATACGTTGTAGACATAAAACAGACAAACCCGTTGAAAGTTCTGCTATCATTTCGAAGCTGCTACGCTGTCTTAGATGATTTTTTTATTTTTGCAAGGAATCTCCAGCTCCTTTGGTCTTTCTTTAGTTTTGTTCTCTGACTTATTGTTGTTTGTTCTCAACGTTTCAGGCGGCTGGACCACAATGTGCTGACCTCGATACCACATTTAGGACAGGCTGCTTCCAAGATCCTATCTCTCTACCTGTGAGTACCCCTGATGTGCTGCTCCACATGGTAACAGAATTACCCTGCTCTCTGTTGCTGTATTTTTAGGCGAATGGCCTCTTTGAAATGCTCTGGAAATAGTCTTTTGCCATCTTTGTAAAGCCCATACGCCCGTGCATCTGTGAAATAACACAGCCTACATATTAAATTTAGCTGCGAGTGTAATTCTGTTTCATTAAAGAAGATCTGAAGCTGCACTTGACATCTGTAGGAGTAAAAATGGAGCTTCGCCTTGAGCAACCAGTATGAAGTCTGCTGTGACTGTTGCTGGTTGCCTGGAGTGTCAGCATGAACGGTTCCACCTTGACTGCCTCCCTGTTGTGCAACTGCGCCTCTGGGGACTGCTCACACTTGCATCTCGCAAGAGATTTAGTATCTTATTGGCGAAGGGTGTGTACACTCTTGTCTGTCAGAAAGCTGGTGGCTAACTTTATTTTGCTAAGCATTCTAAAAGCTAGGGAAAGGAATGCTTCTGAAAAACGCACAAAGGAGCCTGTTCACTTGTGTCATTCTGAAGACACAATAGTCTTAAAAGTTTGGAAAGCTCATTTTATTTCTGGTATTTCAATTTCTGTAAAGAGAGTTGACAGTACTAGAGTCAGATGTGATTGATGGGAGGATTAGCACACATTTAGTTAGTGTGGACTGAATAACCTGAAAACTGTCCATAATTTAGACAGATTACAGTGGGCAGGATGCTGTACAAACAATGAAAAGCATGTAAAATAGTCACCTAAATGTCTGGTCTTTGTGTCCGTGAGTGACCTCTCTGTTGAGCCTGTGGTCTGATTGAGGTTTTCTCTCCTGAGACATCATCTGTGTCAGGCAAAAGTTGCAAAATCCCATATCAGTTGCCTCTGAATCAGAGTTTCTTAAGACTAGATGAGTATACAGGATAACACGCAGGAGTCAGTTTATATTTTAAATAAGAATCATAATTACCTTTTTCCCCAGTACCTTGTGATTAAATATGAAAATGCGAACAAAATGAATTATCACTAAAATATATGAATTAGAACAGTAGTCTAGTAAAAGTGACATTCATTTTAATTTTATGAATTTCTACATTAAGGTGTACAAAAGGAATTGTGAGGTGCACCAGATCTTTTAATGCCTCTACTGAAGACTGGTTTGTGCTTTTTAAATAGTTTTGTCATAGTTCGGCTCATTCTCTATCTATCCAAAGATAAACATCTGCGATCAGGTAGCCTCGTGCGAAGGTAGCGTGCATCTTTAGTGCCTCGTGCTTGCGTGCTGATTAACTGACAGCTGACTTCCTGTAAAATCACAGTCATGGTGGTGTCATTATGGGTGGCGATCTTTGTGGGAGTCACAGCTCTGCTTTTCACTGTGTCATCAGACTTGGAATTCACCCTGATGCCACAATCACCGTAAAGATGTGTCACGGTGACCAAAGGCCTGTGCTGTTGTTCTGCATGTTTTTTAGTCTGGAGCTGTGGCGTTAGCACCAACTGTCTTTAAAGCAAAACAGACCGGAGCACGTTCACCTTTACTTACAGAGTCATGATCAGGGTGTCTTTTTTTGGACCGCCTGGAGGCCTGTTGCTAGGGGAAAGCCTGCAGGCCTGATGGGAGGGTGGGATCTTTCCAAAGCCACACAGCTGAAGAGAAGACCCACTTCCAGCTGCAGCTGTCACTCAGACGGCCAGGCCAGCGTGGAAAAATAAAAAAAGATGGGAAAAGAGAGGCGAACGGTGTCAAGTTAGGCTTGGCTACAGCACCAGAACTGTTTCTGTTGGTAGTACCGAAGTAGAACAGGAAAATGATGGGAAAGTGAGCTGGACATGTTTTAAATCGGCTAATGTGGTTTGGAATGTTGTCAGACTGCAAGTTTGTTAAACAGTGACACACACCTCGTTAGTGTGCCGACAGAATCACCGCACACATCACGCTAATCCGCCTCCTCCCTGCTGGTGAGTCTTTGACTAAATCAATATTATCGAAGAGCATGTTGTTGATCTTTATTAACGACGGTCCACACCTGAGTTAGGGCCACTTCTGGATGCTTACAGATTCAAACTTTAAAACGTCAGGCTGGTTCGTTTGATCAACGTGTGAAGTCTGCAGAATTGAAAAAAAAAAAAAAAAAATAGTGTTAAAGCTACTGGTCACTAGCATTAGATGGACTGTCTGGGTTCTCGATTTAATCAGAAAACCTAACAAAACAGCTCTGAGAAAAAAAAAAAAAAAAAAAAAAATCAGTGGCGGTGGGCCCAGTACTTGTCAAACCCACTAGGTTTTCACGACTCGACACAGCCAGGCTATAAAGCCACACAATACAGTTAAAAAAAAAAACACTATGCAAGTTCCAGCACAGAATCACACACTTCTCCTTTGTTCAGTGAAGATCAAAGAAGCTTTTTAAAACAGGCTGCAGTGATCCGGACCTCCGGATGACTCGACTTTAACGCAGTTGGCTTTTAATCCCGGCCGTAACCTCATACTGAGAAGGAGAGGTCGACCGGCACCCAGAGAAGACCAGGCTGGAAACGGAAAGAAGCCACACTGGTGCAACGTTGTGTACATCAAAGAGGTGTCGAGACGAGCGGGGCTTTGATAATCAGAGAGTCAATGAGGCACGGTAATAAGATGTGGAATTCAGAAGAACCGAGCGAACGGAGACTTCAAAGGCAGCAGAAACGAACCCAGCTCATCCTCATCCTCCGAGATGTTCAGGGCGCACTAATAATCACGTTTTATAAACACTGCCAGAGAGAGAGAGAGAGAGAGAGAGTGTGTGTGTGTGTGTGGACTTTAACTACGCAGAGCTCGAGCTTTATCTGTGTGTCATCCACAGCTGGAGCCTGACTGTGGGAGGGGTGAAGTTTGGTGGTGGGAGAAGGCGGGGGAGGGGAGGAGAGAGGTCAGCCTCTCCCACCAGTTTGAGACAGATCTGTTTTTCCCAGCAAAGGTCACCAGCTGTTGACCCCACTTACCCCATCGCCCTCCCAATACCTTTCCCAAGTTTTTCTGCCCAAGCTCACTGTAGCCACTGTCCGCCGCTTTGTCCCACACGTGCACTTGTTTGTGCCTGCGTGCGTGCGTGGAAGGGCTCGTCTTGAACGATTCCTGCCACTGTTTATTCAGGTGGGCCGCTGTGGTGTGGACCCTCGTCTCCTCAGACACCATCAAGGGTGTGTTTATGTGTCTGTGTGTCCATCTGCTGGCTGGAGGGTAGAAAGGAGGGGGGGGGGGGGGTGTCGTGTTTTGGACGTGTTTTGCCTCCAGGCTGCGTAGTGAAAGGCTGTTTAACCCCACTCGCATTAAAAGTTGCCAGTGAAAGTCAGGAGGCGGATCACATGGAGTGAAGGTAGCCAACGGGGGAGAACGACGAGACCCCAGGAAAGAAGTGTTTACCAAAGAGAAATGTTCTCAGAAATACCATCTCGCTGCAGCAGCGCACGTGCTGCATCTCACCAACGTCTGCTACTCGTCTTTCTGCCTGGAAAACACAGCAACAGCACCGTTTGGTTTTGCTGCCTGTTCGGAACGAACCTCCGTGGTTCTTTTGCTATCGTCGGGTGCGTCGCGCACATTTGAAGTGCTAAGTTAGGAAAAATGTTTCCGTGATGGAACCTGGTCCCTTCACACACACACACACACACACACACACACCTTTGCAGACACAAATGTAAACAGCTTCTCCGAGACTACAGGTGTAACAAGTTGGACGTTCTTTTTATCTACCCGTGTCGTATCGCTCTCTGAACTGGCCCTCGCTTTTAAAATGCAGAGTAGTTCCTTTGTCTTTGTGATAAATCTGACCGTGAATTCCAAAAAATAACCCACCACAAATGTTTGATGGCCCGGAAAATGAGAATGAATAGATACAAATCTGTGCAGTCGTCAAGTCAGAGGCCCGGAATAAAGGTTATGTACTCGTCAATGCGGATGAAAACCAAACAATTCTAAAGTTTCCGAAGACGAAAAGTGCAGTAAATTAAACTAAAACTGGTTTGTTTGTTAAAGAAAAGAGGAAGAACGTGATAAAATGGCTCCTGTGCTCCCAGCAGTGTCTCTAAATCCCAATTGCATGAGGAGAAGTTGTTGATCGTGGAAAACAGTGCTGCTAACAGGATGCCCGCTTTCGAGAATTCTGGGAATTCGGAGCGGCTTCCTCTGGTGACAGGAACCCAACTCTGGTGGTGTTTAGGACGGTGCTTTCAGAGTAGGCTAAGCCTGACCCGGTAGGTGGAAGCAGAAAACAACCCTCACCTTTTCACGTGTCTCCTCCTCAGACATCACAATAAGATCGGCGCTATAGACGGCAGTCGGATCGCAGAGCTGCTGTCAGTGGAAACTCTGGATCTGAGCAATAATGACATCAGAGAACTCCGAGGACACAGCTTTCCAGCAGGCCTCCGGATGAAAGACCTGTGAGTACCGTCTCAGGTTCATGCTTCGTTCTAATTCAGCTGTCCATCCATAACCTTGCTGTTGTGTTCAGGTACCTGAACAATAACAGAATCGCTGTGTTGGAGCTGGGCGCTCTGGACCACCTGGGCTCCACCCTGCAGGTCCTGAGACTGAGCCGGAACCGCATCAGCCAGATTCCCGTCAGAGCCTTCCAGCTTCCGAGGCTCACCCTGCTGTAGGTTCCTCTGGACTCCATCCTCCACCAGGCCTCTGAGGAACCCTCAGAATATTCAGTTTGGATCTTATAAGACCCTTTAAATTGCTTTGCGAGAGCGGTTAGCAGTGATGTGGCCACGGCTCAGTGCTATTAGCGTGGGTCGTCTCTCCCGGGTTGGATAAAGCCCGGCTGGGTAAACACCTGAGCCATATTAGCAGTGATTTATTGCCTCCATCCTTATCCCCACAGTGGCTGTTTGACTCCCCACACCGTGAGCCTTTATCTTTGTCCAACTTCCCACTATCATAACAGCATGCTCAACTGATTTGTTGCTCAGTGGTTCCAGTCTAGCGAGAGATGGGACGCATTAACAGCGTGCCCCCCCACCCGCCTCCGCTCTGGCTCCGGCAGGTTTCTCAGGTGTTTTCTGTTAGACAGTTGGCACCAGTGATGCTGCACATCGCACACACACACACACACACACACACACACACACACACACACACAAGCTCGCGTGGATTTTTTTTTTTGCTGATTTCAGTTTTCTGCCATGTTTTCCTCGGGCATCTCTTGTATTCCTGTTTGTTTATGGCCCTGGTCGCTAGGCTAAGCCCTCGGCGTATACAGCCCTGGCTTCATGCCACCGGTGGAACGGACACCAGAGAGGAATGTTTGTTAAGCCGGGGGTTTGTTAGCTACAACCCTCTCTGCCTCCGGCTGAACCGTGCAGGATTCCTCGGTTTTGACTACGATGTGATGGATGGAAGGCTAAAATGAGGGCCAAACATTCCTCAATCAATGTCTGCTTGACAATGTGGGACCTATTTTGACACTTTAAAGTGTGATTAAATGTCTTACTGATTCTTTTCTACTTCCTTCTAATGCTTTTTTTTTTTTCTTTTGCAGTGAGCTGAACAGGAACCGCATACGTCAGGTGGAGGGTCTGACCTTCCAGGGCTTGTCCAGCCTGGAAGTCCTCAAGTTGCAAAGAAACAGCATCAGCAAACTGACCGATGGAGCCTTTTGGGACCTGGCCAAGATGAAAGCCCTGTACGGAAGAAAAAGCAGTGGGGTTTGAACAAATCGCCTCAAAACTTTGGAGATATACAGTATTAATCTGACGTTTGTCTCCTGCAGCCACCTGGACTGCAACAATCTGACGGAGGTGAACAGCGGCTCCCTGTACGGACTGACCTCCCTTCAGCAGCTTTTCCTCAGTAACAACTCTATAGCCCGCATCAACCCGGATGGATGGAAATTCTGCCACAAGCTGAGGGAACTGTGAGTAGCACTAGCATTTAGCTTAGCCTGAACCCTCAGACCCTCATGACAGACACCCTCATGCAGAAAGCTTGTGGTAGACTGCGGTTAAAGACCATAATCCTGTGAAGATGAGCGTAACGGGAGAGCGCAGGGCAACAGAGAAATCAACGTTTAGTAGATCAGATTGGTACTTCTGGATGAAGCTAACTGTAGAACGTGTTATGTGTGGTGCAATCTGAACCTCTTGTCCCTTAGAGAATCCAACCCTGCCCGCCCATATCATCCTCTGCTCCCTGCAGGATGAAATGACACTGTGCTTTAACACTCAACACACAACGCTATTCTCCGAATAAGCCTGTTTATCCCATAATTAGAGCTCAGCTCAATAGCACTGAAGCCCTTTGACAAGCGTTTTTGTATTTGTTTCTGAAGCGCAGGCTTTTACAGTCCGGCCTGTAATCCTCTGCTGGTGGCGGTGTGGTAATTACACTCGGGGATCGTCTTCGCAGCCTTTGTCTAGCAAATGTGTGCGTCTATCCTGTTGTGTTGACACGGCTTTTGACAGCGCTGCTGTAAAGTGCTTCCATAAACGCAGGCCTCGCTGACTGTAGCCTTGTACCGGTGCTGCAGCCCCCCCGGAGTACGGACACAGATCATGTGGGTCCGTCCGGGGCGACAGAAGAGTGGCCTGTCCTTATGAGGAGGCTGGTATTGCATTCCAAATGGGTTTAGGTGGGGGGGGGGGGGTTGGTCTGTGTACAGTACTACTCGGAAAATTTGAATATCCTGAAAAAGTGCATGCATTTCTGTAACTCAACTTTAAAGGTGAAATGTACATATTACAGTATATAGACAAATAGTATGCGAATCAATATATTTCAAGCTTTTATTTGTTTTTTTTGCTGATTAGGACTTCAAAAAACCTCAAATTCAAAAACTCAGAAAATTAGAATATTGCTTGAAATCAATAATAAAAAAAATCATAATCAGCAAAATTACAACAAAAACTGCTTGAGATGTCTCACTTGGCATGTAATGAGTCTATGACATGTGTTGGTTTCACCTGTTGGATTGCCTGAATAAAACAACTTTTTCCCAGTAGTACTGTACACATGACTGGTCAAGCACACTTGAGGGCTGCTCACAGAAACAGACAGCAAGAGGGCAGGAAGAGGGTCCACCCGCCTTTATCAGCTGAGAAATATTGTTATCGGTTTTGTCAACAGTTTTCATCCACAAGACAAATAAGGAATCGATTCGTAAGAAGATAAGAGAGGTTTGTGGAGAATGAAGGTTTTGGGTTTGGGTAAAAAACAGTGTGGCAGCTGGGCCAGGAATTCCACGTGTAGATGAGGTCATACTGCACGCTTCCTTGGACTTGTGACAGCCACTCGTCTCCTTCCAGACTTTTTTTAAATGTTTTTTTCTCATTTTTCCCCTCTCCGTCTCCTTTATGTCTGCCGCGGGCTCGTTCCTCCCTGCAGAAATCTGTCCCACAACAAGCTGACGCGCCTGGACGAAGGCAGCCTGTCTGTGCTGGGGGAGCTGCACAGCCTGCGCCTGGGCCACAACACCATCAGCCACATCACGGAGGGGGCCTTCCGGGGCCTCAGGGCCTTACGCCTCCTGTAAGTACATCCTGCAGGGAACCCCGAGCACCTGAGAGTCCTGAAGGCCGGGGCAGGAAGCAGAGCATGTGGGAACACTACCTCAGCGCTGCGCTCATGTTTTCCTTTCTTGTCTTTCATTAATCACCTTCTTTCATTTTGCTTTGCCCTTTAAAAGCTCTCTTAATGCACATTTCTTCCGCTCTTATCTTTATTGTATTCTGTCATATGTTTATGTAATCCTTCTGTACACACGCCCTCTCCGTTTTTGTTTTTTTTTTAAGCCTGATCTGCTCTTTCATCGTATGGCCCCTGCTCTCCGCGTCTTTGAGGCAGGCCTAATCTAATCAGCGAAGGGCAGGACGGGCGTATACTGGGCCCTGAAAACAAACTGGGGGAGCTTTAATTGGGCCTCTGCTGCTGCTTGTGCTGGCATGGGGCTGGAGCCTGCGCTGGGGTGTGAAAGCTTCTAACAAGCCAGTCTTCCATCTAATTCGGCCCCCACCACTGGCCTTGCTTTAACAAGGCAGTGGGCATTCACCTCCAGCCAGCCAGAAAGAGAAGGAAATTGGCGGCCCCCTTTCCACAGTCCAGCGTAGAGAGCAGCAGCGGAGACGGGGGGAGAAGAGATATTCAGGAAGGAGAAGCAGGAGGGGCTGCAAAAGTAGCTCCACAGACATTCAGAGGTGCTTGGACGTGCTGGAAACAGGCTGGAAACAGGCTGGGTTATGCTTTTATGCATTTTCCTGGTCATTAGTTCACATCCCTCCTTCATAGAGGCAGGTTTGCACTTTCACATGACTTTGCGTTCTTCGATTTCCTCCAAGCGCTCGGGAATGAGGCGCTGGCTTTGTGAAGATGGACGCACCTTCATGCACAAGCAAACATGCACTCCTCCTCCTCCTCCTCCTCCTCCTCCTCTCTAACGGACAAACGCGCTTGATTGGCAGAGCAGAGCCGATCTTGCGACCAGGTGCAGCGGGGGTGTGGGGTGGAGCGAGGGAGTGAGCGAGGAGGAGGAGGAGGGGGGTAACCCATGACTTCCAGACCGGACTGAGTAATGCTCCAGTGCTGGCAAAGCCCGTCTCTGCTCTCCTCCTTCCGTCTTGCTTTCTTACCCCCCTCTTTTCTCTCACTCTCCACAGGGAGCTGGACCATAACGACATCTCAGGCACAATAGAGGACACCAATGGGGCCTTCTCCGGATTGGACAGCCTCACCAAGCTGTAAGTGTCTCCCATGGTTCCTTTTTCTTCCACTTGGCTCCGCCCCTTCCTTCGTTATCGCCCGTTCATTCTCGCCAGCCTCTGCTGCTCTTCAAGACCACAGACATGAGACGTTGTCATATTTGTGTTGAGATGGGACCTCCGCCTTCAGGCAAGCGTGGCTGGTCCACCGTTAAGGACAGTATTTTTATGTATCCGGCGATGAGCGTCAGTTTGTCCCCAGCCCAGCCTGGCGATCACGTCGGCCAGTTGAAAACTATTCGGGAGTTTGTGGCTGTGGCTCTCATCAGCCTGTGGCATGAAAAGATGATGTCCTGCCAAGATGGTTCCCAGCGTGAGCCCTGCTGAAGGAGAAAGAACAAGCAGAGGAGAAAGAAAAGGGGCTTTTCTTCGAGCTGGCGGGGGTTAGCTTACTTCTGTTTCTGCTCCATGCCTTCACTCTCCACGCTCCCCTCTTTTCCACAGTCCCCGTCGTTTGATAGCTGAGAGAGGGTGAAATTGAGGGCTGCATTCAGTCATCAACATCAAACGCCCCACACACCCCGCCCTCTTGACCCTGCCCCTTTTGTCACGGCGTTGGTGGAGGAAGAAGAAGAAGCCTGCTGCATCCCAAAGCTGCCAGAGTCAGGCATGGGAAAAGGGCGGAGAAGCAAAAGAAGGGATGAGACTTCAGAGTCCTCCTCACACATATTTCCTTGAAAGCAGCTTATGAGAAGAGAAGGGTCCACTCATTAAAATACTCATTGGACAAAAAAAAAGGTTTGAGTGTGGGTGAGTCTGAGACCGAAGACTGGGGTCCTCACTGGAGAGCAGCCAGCCATGTCTCCTCTTCCTGGGAGAGAGAGAGTGTGGGGGGTGGAAGGAGGGATTAAGACCCAAAAATCAGAGGGAACAGCAGCTTGTTTCTTGGCTCAAACCAGCCTTGACACACACACACACACAGTGGAGGCTGTTCAATTCTAATAAGGATAAAAGTGGTCTTTGAAGAGCAGCCCTGAGTCCAGGTGTGCCCACTCTCCCAGCTGAATCTCCTGCACAGTTCAGATTACCAGTGCATCACTCCGGCTCTTCCACTCCCACATTCAGTCTCACTAATTGTGCTCGTTTTTTCCCCGCCAACCTCCTCTGCAGAACTCTGTTTGGAAACAAGATCAAGTCGGTGGCCAAAAGAGCCTTCTCAGGCCTGGAGAGCCTGGACCACCTGTGAGTATCCCACTCGTCCCAGTACACAACCCCAAGCGCTTTTTAAACCGGGAAACCGAGCCACGACGCAACAGCGTCACTTTACCTTTCAAGTCTGCTCCACGCTGGGAACTGTGATGGGTCTTTGTTGTCCAACAGGAACCTGGGAGACAACGCCATTCGCTCCATCCAGCCCGATGCCTTCAGTAAAATGAAGAGCCTCAAAAGCCTGTGAGTTGTGTTTTTACCCACGCTTCGTGCGCGTGAGTTCCACGGGTGCTGACGCCCTGGCCCCTCCCCTTTTTTCAGTCTCATCCAGAGCGACAGCTTCCTGTGCGACTGCCAGCTCCAGTGGCTGCCCGGCTGGTTGGCGTCTCGCCTGCTGCAGGCGGGTGTGAGCGCCACCTGCGCCCACCCAGAGAGCCTCAAAGGCACCAGCATCTTCCAGGCTCCTTCCAGCAGCTTCGTGTGCGGTGAGTTTGCCACCTTTGCCCCCCATTCTGGAATTTGCATCATCGGCGTCTTTAATCGGCGGTTTTCTGCTGTGACCTTCAGACGACCTTCCCAAGCCTCAGATCATCGCGCAGCCCGAAACCACCGTGGTTGTGCTCGGCAGCGACGTGCGTCTCACGTGTAAGGCTGCCAGCAGCAGCTCGTCCCCGATGACCTTCGCCTGGCGGAAGGATCAGGAGCTGCTTCACGACGCAGAGACGGAGAACTTCGCCCACGTGCGCGGTCGCCGCCCTGGTACATCCGAGGCTCCGGGGACGGGCGGAGGCGGCGTGATGGAGTACACCACCATCCTGCGCCTGCGGCACGTCACCTTCGCCCACGAGGGCCGTTACCAGTGCATCATCACCAACCACTTTGGCTCCACCTACTCCAGCAAGGCACGCCTCATCGTTAATGGTGGGTTTACCGTAAGATTAGGGCTGTCACGATTCACAATTTCTGGAGGCGATTAACTCTCAGAAAAATAATTGCAACTGACGATTATATTGTCTATTTTTTTCTTTTTTATATTCTACTATCATAGCATAATGAGCTTTAAAAATACACATTCTGTATTGTACTGTACACCTTACACAGATTTGTTGCGTTAGCGCTTTTGACTGGCACTTTTTTACGGCAAATTTTACAGATCACTTCCTCCACGTTACTGGGCTCTCCTTTATCGTTAGGCCTAAAACCAAAATGCACCACAACGTTGCTGTGGTACGTGGCTTTGGAACCAGAACCTCCCCTTCCACTCCCATATTATCCTAGCCATAGCATATTATCCTAGCCATAGCATATTATCCTAGCCATAGCATATTATCCTAGCCATAGCTCGCTGCCCATCCGATCAAGACGAGAGGTAAACAACATGTGGCTGCCACGGTGACGCTGCGTACCGCTACTGGCGCAATACGATGACGTCAGACAGATTATTTTATGCAACTTTGTGGATAAAATGAATAATTGATGGTAATCGCCAATATGAAAAATAATCGCGATTGACGATTATTGTAATATTCGCGACTGCCCTACGTAAGATGAAAGACTTTTTGCCCTTGGCAGCAGGGCAGGTTCTTAGTCGTGTCTGCGTGTTCTGCCCGCAGTTCTTCCGTCCTTCATCAAGACGCCCAGAGACAGCACCATCAGGACGGGTCACACGGCCAGGCTGGAATGTGCCGCCAAGGGCCACCCCGCGCCGCAGATCGCCTGGCAGAAAGATGGCGGCACAGATTTCCCCGCCGCCAGGGAGCGGCGGATGCACGTCATGCCGGATGACGACGTGTTCTTCATCATGGACGTCAAACCGGAGGACATGGGCCTGTACAGCTGCACGGCCAGAAACACCGCAGGCACCGTCTCCGCCAACGCCACCCTGACCGTGCTGGGTAAGCAGCAGAGCACAGACACTAGGGCAGAAACAGCCTGGAAGGGCTGCAACTGGTAGCCTGTCCCCGAGCAGTCGGGAGCTCCCTCCTCCGCTGGTCAGAGCCAAGCTGCAGAAGGATTCTGTTTTTCTTTCCGTGCAGCTGTGGCCTTGCTGTAGGTCCGGGACCAAAGGTCAGAGTTGGGGGGGTGGGGGGGTCAAAGGGGTGGGGGATGGGAGGGAAGAGAGGAGTGGATCTCACAGAGGGGCGTTTGTTGAGCATTCCCACCCCCCCGCCCTCCTCTCTGTGGGAGGGAACGTCACGCCTGCTTCGCTGCAGGCCTCACTGCTCCCACTTTATTGGCTGTTTTACACTGTTAAACAAAGCGGAGCTGCCATCCCATAATCATCGCGGACACACATCAGCTTTGTCCTTCGACCTGAGCAGAGCTGGTCGGCCTTCCGCACAGTAAAAAAAAACCAAAAAACCCACAGGAAATGGCGACACCACCGACACTGCAGCATTTTCCTGAGCTTCCGCTGCTGCGTGAGGTAGAGCTGATCTGTGGGTTCTGTGGGAGCCCGAAACCAGTGACGTCATCTTCACAGCAAATCTGCTTGGGTTTGAGACAGCGTGAGGGGAGGGGGAGGGGCGGCTGAAACTGAGGGGCCCCTGTCTGGACTAGGACAGGACTGGGAGAAAATGGGAGCCACAGACGTGGAATCTGTCTGTGTGTGTGTGTGTGTGTGTGTGTGTGTGTGTGTGTGTGTGTGTTAGGGAAGTTGGATTCATGGAGGGGTGGAGGAATGAAGAGGGAGAAAGCATTGATAGAAGAGAGATAGGGAGGCTGCTGAAGTGGGTTAAGTGAGATCTCTTAATCTGTGTGTCCCACTGTGAGTGGAAGTGCTCAGTATGAGAGGAGAGGCCCACCTCAAAACACACACACACACACACACACTGAAGTAGCAGAGGACTCAGTGTGACAGAGCTGCTGTTGTCAGATGAGACTGTGAGTTTAGATTTGAGCATCTGGATCTGAGAAGTCTCCGCTCACTAAAACGCTGACTCGCTGTCCCGGCAACTGCTGATGAGAGATCTGCCCCCCCCCCACAGAAACGCCCCACCTGGCCCAGGACCTGGAGGACCACAGAGTGGTGGTGGGAGACACGGTGGCGCTGCAGTGTAAAGCCCTCGGCAGCCCGCCGCCACGCATCACCTGGCTGCGCAACGACCAGCCGCTGCGCCCTTCCGACAGACACCATTTCACCCCCGGCAACCAGCTCCTGGTCATCAGCCCCACCTCGATGGAGGACGCCGGCCGCTACACCTGCCTCATGTCCAACACGCTGGGCACGGAGCGCGCTCACAGCCAGCTGATGGTGAGCCAGCGCCGCAGCCCCTGCTCCGCTCCGGTGGGGCCCAACACCGTCACCATAGGGATCATCGTCATCGCCGTGGTGACCAGCATTGTGGTGACCTCGCTGGTGTGGGTGTGCATCATCTACCAGACGAGGAAGAAGAGCGAAGAGTGCAGCGTCACCAACACAGGTTAGCCTGCAACGCTAATAGCAACAGGATGATAGGTGGCGTGTTGCCGTGGCGTCGGCAGTCCCGGTTCTAACGTCTGGGCCTGTTGTTGCAGATGAGACCATCGTTCCTCCAGACGTTCCCAGCTACCTCTCCTCCCAGGGCACGCTGTCTGAGCGGCAGGACGTGTGCATCCGTGTGGAGGCTGGCGGAGGACCTCAGCCCAACGGACACCTAGTGGACACTGCTGGTACTGCAGGCTCTCGCTGTTAGGCAGAAACGCGCTAGAAGCTAAATAAGCTAATAACACACTATGTTTGTGTATGACAGCCTTCGACGGCACAGTGTTGTGCACAGATTGCATGGAGAACCGCAGCAGCTACTCCAAAGAGCCCGACTACCTGACACCCGGGTTCGAGTACCAGCAGCACTCTGCTCCCTCAGCAGAGCAGCCCAACGCGGGGCCACGCTCGGCTTTGCTGTGTAACGGCACGGCTAACAGGAGCCAGCAGGACCTTAAAGAAGTTCCACAAAACAACAACATGCTAGAAGAGAGAAAAGGTGCGTTTCCCAAACGTGCTGATTCAGCAGACGGACAGAAAAGGGCGTTTTTGCCTGACCGCTCTTCTTTTTTTCCCTCGTTAGCAGGCAGAGCGGGAAAACCAGCAGCCTCGCCTCCGCCTCAGGACGACTCCTTCCACAAGCCGGTGAAGCTGGCCGGAGTCACGAGCGACTGTGAGGCCGAGCTCACACAGACTCTGCTGTCCAACGGACACGCCCTCAGAGCCTCCCAGGGTGAGAGCGCCCCCCTGAGGAGAGCCAGCGACTAGCAGAGGCTCTTTCACGCGAGGACTTGGGTTTCGTTTTCTTTGCACTGGGAAATAAACTGCTACCTCATCTCGAGGATCGACTCTGAGCCTCCTGGACCTGGACAGAAAGGGAGAGGAAGGACGGCAGCGCCTGGACTGTGGAGGCGGAGCTTGAATGGGCGGCGCCCCATGCGAGCGTATCGACTGTACATAGTTTAAAACCTTCTTTTTGGGAGGTTATTATTAAAAAAGAAACGGTCTAGCTCAAAATGTGACACACATTTGAAACATGTAAATGTCGGGAATCTTGAACAGTGTAGGTATGTGCAGGGGGAGACAGACAAATATACCTTTGGACGTTTAACTGTACATAAGAGTTTTGCTATTATATAACTTTTACAAGAGAGTATTTGAATTTATGTGCATGACAAAGAAATGAGTGATGGTATTTTTATTTTTCTTTGAAAATAGACAAAAAAACTAGCCTTTTACAGCTTTTCCCCAACATCCAGCTGCGGTGCCTTATTGCATGATCAAAGAACACTCGACTTTGTGTGAGATAACTGGTACAAGCTAACACGTGATTGCACTTGAATGTTTTTCGCTGCCAAACAGAGTTTTACAGAGACACCATTTCCCTTCCGTTGTTGTCAAATGAAGGAAGAGCTGCGATGTTGATCTATTTTGGGTACTTCAGAGAAGCGAGGCCTTGTTCACGTCACACTCCCCCAGTCTCTGTGGAGCCGGGAGGAAGAGCCCTCTAATTAGCCAGAGATGCTAACAACCGAATGTGGTGGAACTAACAGTTGTGGAACAGCCAGTAACGGCTTTCATGTGGTCCTTAAACCATCTGAAGATGACGGGCGGTCAGGGAGGACGTGTCCGTGTCCGTGTCCCTGCTGTAACGCGCCTACGTGGCCTGGTGCACGCGCGCGTTTGGCCAGTCTGAACTGTCTTATCCACGTGACGGAGATGCTCCACCGGTGTCACCAGTCACAGTTGGGTGTCATTTTGTTTGTTTTTTCCACCAATCCCAGCGTAGCAGGTAAAAGGGACGACAGGTACACTTCATGTTCACAGTAACTTATTGAGGCGGTAAAGTGTGGAATAAACCCCATGTTGCTGTTACTGCGAGTGTTGTTGCTTTGTTTCCTGTTTAATCAGGACGAGATGTTTCGGGGATGACGGCTGAGGAGTGCTCAGCGGCGGTTATGCAGAAGCCATCATCTCAAATGGAGCGTGCACGAAGACGTAAAAGCCAGAATTGTGCTTGATCTTCAAAGCGGCAGAGCAGCTCGCGTCCGGGCCGCGAGCACGCACGCAATGGTCCAACCGGGAACGTGTCCCGGCTCCCTGACGCGCCGCAGACAGTGGGCGTCAATTTGCCTTCCAAGCATGTTTGTGATCGAGCTGCATCTTAGCCAGAGTGCTCTAGAATAAATATTTATTCTTTTTTTTTTTAAAAAGGCCTTGCTGCTTGGAATTTTAAAGAAAAATAAAAAACCAATCTACCTTTCATAGGTAGAACAGATCTGTCGAAACCACCCGACATATTCAGCCAAGATGGCGGCTTCTGGGCTGAATATGTCGGCTGCAGCCCAGTTAAAAACAGAACAAAAGGCTGTTAAAGTGTGCGAAGCTCCGGTGGGACCAAAACACCGCTCAGATGTTTCTGTCTGATAAATGTTCCAGTCCATCACAAGAGAGGAGATAAATGATCAATAGATGTAAACAGACCCAGGTGGGTGGGGGGGTCGTTAAATCTAGCTCCCAACTCCTCGCTATGGTAACATACCGCTGATCTCACACACGGCCTGGAAACAGCGGCAGGTGATCGGCAGAACTGCGGCATTCTTGGAGCTGTAGTCACCACGCCCTCTCTGGCAGCTCAGGCACCGTGCTGCTCTAGCAACGTGCGGCGGGCCTTCTCGTAGGCCCCGAGGAAGATGAAACCGCCCAGACTGATGAAGGTCACCCTCGGAACGCTGCCTGCAAACAGCCTGTGAATGAGGAAGAAATAAACGAGCCTGTAAACACGGCTGATGTCAGCAAAATCTCTCTATCCGTCCACGCTCATCCGTCTGTTTTTGGTCACGTGATGAACGTAAGGGAAGGTTTGGGGCGAGAGAGAACACGCCGTAAACGCGCGAAGGACTTTTCCTGTCATACCGAGTTATTTTCCCACACTCCCTCTGTTCCTCAGGCGCCATCGTGCCACTGCTGATCGACCACATCTGTGAGCGATTTAAGGCCTTGCGCTGGGGCGCCGAGGGTCAAACGCGAGGCCTCCTGAGCCGCTGCAGGCGGAGCAGAGCGCTCCGACTGGACGCTGCTGACGTCGCGCAGGTCAGAGGATGCGATGAGCCATGAGAGCGCAGCCGTCTCTCCCCGCCGTCCCCGCTACGCACAGCTGTTTTTGGGATTAAGCTTCACCCCCGCCGCCCTGAGGCCTCCCCAGACCACACGCCCCCCCGTCCTCCTTTCTGGGCTGATGGTTGGACCACGTCCTCGCTCGTCCGCCTGCTGTGCATCCGTCCTTTTCTCTCTCTGTCCATCCAAGGGCAGCCTCCACCACCACTGGCTCAGACGTTGGGGGATTTCTCCTCCGTCGCCTTTTCTTGCTTGCCAGTTGCTCGCTCCACCCGCCTCTTCCTGCCTCCATCCGTTGATTTTTCCTGGTTTCTCCCCCTGGCTAGCTGCCTGCTAACACCTTGTGTCTGCCAGCACCTCCCGCCCCCCACTCACATGGTCTAACCCCATCTGAACCAGATGTCAGGGAGGTGTGTGTGTGTGTGTGTGGACACTGTTTCAAACAGCGTGGGCGTGTCCAGTTACAACCTCTGAAACATCGCAGACGCGCAGCGGAGCGAGCGTCAGTTCTATTTGGGTGCCGTGTTTATGCCGGGCATTAGCGCGTCTTTGGTGCTCCGACAGCTCTGAGTCCATCACTTCACACGCCGCATTAACGAGCGTCTCCCGTGACCACTTGTGATCTGATCTCACTTCGCTGCTCCGTACGCGCAAACACGTGTTGGAGGCAGAGCCAACGGCTGGCGGACGTTTGTATGTGTTTCGTGGAAAAAAACACACACACACACACACACACACACACACACACACACCCTGTTATCAGCAGGCTTGTGTGTTCGCCTGTGACCGGAAAATTAGAAGACGTCCGACTTATTGGATTCCTGCTGTTCCTGGGGGAGCGTCTGGCACACATGAGGCGAGGTAACGGAGAAGCGGCTGTGGAAGGAGCTTTTTAATCCTCACAGATGAAAATGCTGCAGCGGGATTGAACAATTTTTGGATTTCTGCCTCCCCCAGATTCTAGAGACCAGAGTAGACACAACACGCCGCAGCACACGCGCTCCCTCTCCTTGGTTTTTAAACTCGAGCCTTGTGTTTTGTCTGCGGTTCTGGAGCGCCGCTGTGCTTCCCGTCAGGGATCGGACCCACCTGTGGGCTCTGAACGCTGCTCTGGGCTCCTGCGGGAGGCCTGGGCCGCCGCAGGAGAGCCGCTGCTGCGCCGCTGCAGGCTAAATATAGCCTGAGGTTGCGACAGGTGAGCAGATGATGTTACCACGAACACAGAGTTGAGGCCTGATTGAAAATCTACACTTGGATCCGGTCAGTTTCAGGGAAGCGACGTCACAGATTAGCAATTAGCTCCAGGTCCCCACAGAGTTCTGGGTACAGCAGTCTCGGCTCGGCTGCGTCCAGGAGCCATCTGCTAACTGTTCTTCCAGCCTGATTTACATAAGGCACCAAGCAGACACAGCCTGGGGGGGCCTGCTGCTTTTTGCGGCCTGTTTCGACATGTTCCCTGGGTGCTGTTTGCAGGTTAGCGCACAGCGCTAACCCCAGGTCTCTGGGGCCCGGCACACACATGGAAGCACTTTAGAGCCTCACTACACTGCAATTGGGCCGATTACCATAATTACAGCTTTAAAGCCGCAGCAATTTGTATCAGGCAAGCAGCGGCGCAGCCACCAGGCCTCTGGCCCGCGGCGCAACAGCACCCCCTCTGCAGTCGCTACCTTTCATTTTCACTTTGGTGCAGTCTTTCTTCTCGCTCCTCCTCAGCATCGGGGAGGCCTTGGCTCATCCGAG
Organism: Pao palembangensis; assembly: GCA_015343265.1. Classification (NCBI taxonomy): domain Eukaryota; kingdom Metazoa; phylum Chordata; class Actinopteri; order Tetraodontiformes; family Tetraodontidae; genus Pao; species Pao palembangensis. Next base: position 10,331,923 of record CM027087.1, on the reverse strand, counting down.
AGCTCATGGCGACGCAGAGCTGATGGTGCAGCTGGTCTCAGGACAGTCGGAGGAGACGGACATCCACTTCCATCCTTCCCGGGAGCACGCAGGTCTCAGATCTGACCTCTCTCCCTCCCTCTCTCAGATCAGCCTCATATTAAAATCCACAGCTGGACCCTGGTTCCTCTGTGGAGTGTGTGTGAGATCCCAGCAGCGTTTGGTCCGGTCCCAAACTAAATCTGCTCAGAGCATCATTCCGAGGTGCGTTCTGACTGAACGACGGTGGCTCGTGCACAAGCCGGCTGCTCATTCGCTCCGCGTTTGTTTTAGTGCTGGCAGCGCTCGGCGGCCCCATTAGACCCGGCCTTTTGTCCACTGTACATTATAAACACATCAAAACACTCACATAAACCCTTCCACTCGGCCCCGTAGCGCGCTAATCAATAGCCCAGCGCTGGAAATGCTTTGGTGCGTCTCATTTTTCAGCTGTGGCTGTAAACTCATCCACCCCCCAGAGGAGGAAGGCTCTAATCAAACCTGATTACGCGTGGGAGGCCGCCGGAAATCAAATCATGGAAAACAAAAGCGGGCGGGGGGGGAGTTATCTCATTTGGAGCTTTTTTTAGTCTGAACCGTCACGGCAGAAGCGCCGTCAGGACCAGCCGACTGGTTCCACAAGCTGAGCTGACCGGATCAATGAGATGACCTTCACCGCGACCTCTGACCTAAAACGGAGACTCACCCGGTGAGGCCTCGGCTCTTCCACACGTCGTACAGCACCAGCGGGATGTTGCCCTCAGCAGTGGTCGTCCCAGCCTGGAGAGAGAGAGAAATGAGAGGAGTGATGACGGACAGATGGTCAACTTCACTCCACTTCCTGTTCCTCCAGCAGACCCCGTTTAGTCTTCCTCCGCCTCTCCTCGTGCGCAGCTGCGTCACAAATGGCGAGGCCTCCAATGCCCACCCAAAAACACACACGGCAGGTTCTGGCCGCTGCCGACGGGACAGGGCTGTTTAGCGCTGCACCTGTGGCAGGTCCCAGCGGGGGTGTGGGGAGGGAGTGGGCGTGGCCAGCTGTGGCCAGGCCGGCGAGGCAGCCCTAAATCTAACATGACGTGATCCGTTACCCACATGTCCCCCCTCCAACAGCAGCAGCGCTAACTCCCTGCTGCTCCAGGGACTCTGGGACCCGTCACAATCTCTGGTCTCATTCCTCCAAATAACCAGGACAACCAGGACAACCAGGACAACCAGGACAACCAGGACAACCAGGACATGTGGCTGTTCTCCACAAGGGGGAGAGTTTAGGTGGACGTCTGATAATGTTCAGCAGCTGCTAATCTTTACAGGAAGCTTTTGTATCTTAGCCTGCTCCACCTGAAGCCCACAGCTCCTCTCAGCTCCTCAGGGCTCCTCACAGCTCCTCACAACTCCTCTCAGCTCCTCAGGGCTCCTCACAGCTCCTTATAGCTCCTCAGGACTCCTCACAGCTCCTCGGGACTCCTCACAGCTCCTTATAGCTCCTCGGGACTCCTCACAGCTCCTCAGGACTCCTCACAGCTCCTTATAGCTCCTCAGGACTCCTCACAGCTCCTCGGGGCTCCTCCCATGTTGATTCCAGTATCTCGTTAGCTAGCATGGCGGAGGCGAGGAATGGAACACCGCGTCTTCTCCCAGGACGGCCCGTATGCCTGTATGTACACATGCGGGGGGGCCAAACTCTCTACCCTGTACTCACGCACAAAACAGAAAATGAGGGAAGCCAGACGTTCGTTTTGAAGTGAAAGAGGACGTGGTGGCGGGGGAGGAGGGGGACGGTCGCAAAGGTCGCTCAGATCAGAAGCGCTAATGGGAGAAACGCTGCTTCACCTCTGCATCACGAGCAGCCTTGAGATGGAAATTCTTCTGGGAAGGCGCAAACACATCTTCCCGACACTGTCCACAGTGCATGTTTCTGTGTGTGTGTGTGTGTGTGTGTGTGTGTGTGTGTGTGCGTGTGTGTGTGCTGTCCTGGAGCTACCTCGGGCCCTTCTCTTCCGTGGGCCTGACTGGTGGAGAAACCTGCACGAGCTGCCTGCGAGCCATCACCTGACAGGAGTGTTTACAGGCGGCTGTCAGGAGATGTGCTGGTGCGCGCGGGTGCGTGTGTGTGTGTACCTTTGCAAGCATGATCCTGGTCTTTGCCACGTCAAGAGGAGTGGTAACAAAAGCGGCAACTGCGCCTACAACAGATACACACACGCAATTAGCAAAGGGTGAACAAAAAAGGTCCTCATTAACGTCAGGAAAATGGGAACACGCACGCACGCACGCGCACGCACACACACACACACACACACATACAGAACAATCTTGGAGAGAGCCGGATGTGTCAGACGACTGAGAAATGTAGCTCGCTGTAAATATCCTGACACTCGATTTGGGGGAAAAGGAGAACGTTCTGCAGCCTCTTAATGCTTCTGTCATGTGGCTGAAAGCAAAACTCAGACAGAAACGTAACGCCTAGATCCGCAGGGTGATGGAAGACGCCTGTGTGAGCGCTGTTTCTAAAGGCCAAGTGGCTGAAACCTGAGGATCCTTCTTGGATCGGCAGACTTTAACAAACTACAATACGTGTGTGTGTGTGTGTGTGTGTGTGTGTGTGTGTGTGTGTGTGTGTGTGTGTGTGTGTGTGTGTCTGAGCAGCTCGTCCGTCTCCGTTACTTCATTCCGTTTTCGTTTCCAGGCCTTGGATTGTGCGTTAAAGCGGCTGCAGCAGAGCTCAGTCTTCCCGTCTGCTGCAGCCTCTGAGACTGAGAGCGAAGCCAGCCCAGCGCTGGACGGCCTGTTTAACTGATGCTGCTCCTCTTTGTTAAGAAAAGAAGAAAAAAAACTTTAAAACTGAGTGAAAACACATACGATAGGTCCGTTTTTTTTAAACTGGAGGTAAAGGTTATGTTGTTGTATCTAATGTTCAATCAACGGAACTGATTCACAAGATCAAAATATGATTTCAGAAGATTAGAGAAAAAACAATATCTGCACTTATTTAATGTAATTAGCAGAATGTTAGATGTTCTTGGTGCTATTAAATAATTAAACGGCTTCCCTTGTCGACCCCGGGTGTGTGTGTGACATGGCTGCTACGCTGCGTCATAATCGACCTCGGGATCTGTCACAGCAGGTAAAAAGGAACCGGTCCCAGGAACCAGACTCAGGAACCAGCCCCAGGAACCAGACTCAGGAACCACACTCAGGAACCACACTCAGGAACCGGCCCCAGGAACCACACTCAGGAACCAGCCCCAGGAACCGGCCCCCTCTTGTGCAGTGGTCGTCAGGGCAGCTTATTCGTTAGTGGTGTAGCTGGCGCAGTTTAAGGTCTGAACACGACAAATTCACCCCCACATCATCCATCCATCCATCCATCTAATCATCCACCCATTCTCTACACCCCCACTCCTCCTCCCTTTTTCCCAAAGCAGCAAATAATCCCCTGCACCTGCAAACGCTCCACACACTGCAGCCTGCCAAGAGTCGAGTGTGTGACCCTGCTTCCATGACCACAGCGTCTGCGGGAGAGAGAGAGACGGGGGAAGGGGGGGGAGAGAAATGGGAGAGATGATGAAAAGGGGAGGGAGACAAAGAGAGAGAAGACTGCAGTTAGCTGAGATCAGACGCACTGGAAACACATTCGTCCCCTGGTCCAGTCAGAGGTCCGCGCCCACCGCTGGGAACTGGCCTGTCCGGCTATTTTGGTGTTGCCTTTTCTCCCCAGTGATGTCACACCACGACTTTCCCAAGAACTGGGGTGAGAAAAGGACGGGACCAAGACGACAGAGTGGAGTGCTCCAACTTTGTCATGTTTGCACATTTCACCATATGACAAAAACAAAATATTTGGTTGCCTGGAAAAGCTGAACAATCTTAAATCAAGGAGATGCAACGCTTTAAGATGTCCTGTAAATACCCTCCATTTCTCTACTGCTAAAGAGTGATAAAGACCCTCTTATGTGCGGGAGCTATAGGCCCATCTCCCTCTTGAATGTAGACCTGAAGATCTTATCCAAGATCCTGGCCCAGTGCCTGCAGCAGGTCCTGCCAAGTATAATACCAGCTGACCAGACAGCTGGGGAGACACTCATTTCAGAACACGAAATATCATCAGCTCTCCCAGTTCGGATGTTCCGGAGGTGATTATTACGCCTGACACGGAGAAGGCCTTCGACAGGGTGGAGTGGACTTTCCTTTTGTCTGTTCTTGGATACGTTGGTTTTAGTTCAGAATTCATATCTTGGATGATGTTGCTTTACGCACAGCCCGGTTGCTTCAGTCCTCACAAACGGGCTCCGGTCCGCTCCATTTCCCCTTTATAGCGGTACGAGACAGGGCTGTCCCCTTTCCCCGCTCTTATTTGCCATAGCTATTGAGCCTTTAGCCATCTGGCTGCGTCAGAGGATAGGTTTGAGGGTATCACTGGAGCTGGGAAGGTGCAGAAGTTGTCTTTTTACGTGGACGACCTGCTTTTATACATGTCCAACCCAAGCGCTTTGGACGGTTTGGGTCCTATTCGGGTTATAAGCTTCACTTTCATAAAAGTGAACTTCATCCTGTTAATTTTCTGGCCAAAGATATTCCACCGTCCTTTTCAGAAAGTCAGTGCTACAGCTCCCAAGGGCTCTTGGTGGCTTGGCTCTGCCCAATTTCAGGCACTACTACTGGTCCTGTAACATTCACAAACTGTTATAACTGGGTTAACAACACACCGGACGAGGAGCGTCCAGCGTGGGTGGATATGGAGCTTGCTTCCGCTAAACTTTCTCTTCATTCTCTGGTTTGCTCCCATCTCCCTTTGGCCGCCTCAAATCTGGGCCTTCAATCGAGCCTCAGACCTGTTCCTGCCCTCTTGCACCGATTTGACTTTTCAGGCCTGGTCTGACAAAGGGATAACTACATTTAAAGATCTTTACAATCAGGGGACTTTCATGGCCTTTTCTGAGCTCTCACAGAAATTTTACTTCCCTAAATCCCACCTTTTTCTTTTTTTCTTCAAATCAGGCATTTTATCTGGAATCAGAATCCCAAGTTTCGTAGTCGACCCCCTGAATCTTTACTTGACTCGTTGTTGGCCCTTGGCCCTGGACAAGGCCGACTGATTTATGCTATTTATAACCTCATTAATACCGCTTCGGACGCCCCAGCTTCAAACAGTCTCCTTCTGATCGTTCCCATATGTTTTGGTTGTGTCCCAAGCTTCCCAGGTTCTGGTCTGAACTTTTCCGGACTCTTAGCATGGCTGACGACACTCCTATCACCCCTGAACCTCTCCTGGCCTTGTTCGGTACTCCCCTGCAGCCTCTCCCCGCTGCAATCCTGCGGACTGTTCTTGCCTTGACCACCCTTCTGGCCAGACGACTCATCCTTCTCAATCGGAAGCTCCCACAGCCTCCACCACATAACAGATGGGTGAGGGAGGTCTTCCTGTCAATCAAACGTGAGAGGCTAAGATTTTCTCTCAAGGGTTCCTCACTTTTATTTGAAAGAACCTGGAGTTTTCTCCTGAATCATACTCATGCTACAGTGTCTCTGTCAGGCTGTGACAGAGACACTGTGTTTCTGCATCTGTGTTAAATTATTTTGTTTTATTTATTTACTAATTAACCTTTTATTGTTATCAGTTCTGCGTTCTTGTCAGGTTTGTTTTGTCACCGTATCATTTTGTGAATTTCATTTGGGGTGGGATTGTGGGAGGGCAGTCTAGGATGGGTATAGAACAAAAGAAAAAAGGGCTTGGAAGTTTTCTTTGTAACGTACTGTCTTGTTTGCTGTGACGCTACTTCCAATATAAAAAAAAGAGTTATCAAAAAAAGATGTCCTACAAATATACAAACGTAAACTGGGGAAATTACATTATCTGGTCAGTGGGTGGAGCTAAAGTAAATGCAGACGTCCCCTCCTGGATTCAGCGGCTACTGCCTGAAACCACCTGACGGTTTTGTTTTCGAACTGGAGTCCCCCCCCACCAACGCCGTTTCCAGCCAAGGGCTGAGCAGGGGGACGTGGCCACATCTGTCTTTTTTTTTTTTTTTTTTTCCTGAAACACGTGCAGACAGCTGTTCTGCCTCAGGCGCTGAAAGGTATGATTGCTTCTCAGGATCGGAGCAACAGCATGGAGCCATTACTAATATTTTCTTCGTCTCTCTCCCCCCCTCCAATCCCTGGGGGGGTCGAAGCTGTTGTGGGTCTCGTTCTCGTCCCGTTGCAAAACCCATGTGCGCGTGTTCGTGGAAAACACAAACAGAAAAAGGCGGTAAAGGTGCGGAGGTGGAGGCCCGAGGATGCGTCCTGGTGCTGGGGGACTCGTTCCATCCCTTCCTCCTCGTGTCATGAATAAATAATAAGCGGTTGACCTGAAAAAACAAGCTTCATGACCTCTGCCCCCTTAGTGTCAGGGTGAGGATTTGCACCTGGGTGACTTGCCAAAGGAAGGAGGTGGGTGGTGGTGGGGAGGGCAAACATCTGCAAAAGGGCTTTTTATTAAATATTAAACATTCAATAGTTCATGAGAGGACTCCATCCAGCTCAAGGGCTTATCGTTTGGCTCAGATCCTTCTTCTCCACCCAGATCTGGCCTGTGATCCCACTGGGATGGGGACAACTCTGTGCTCACACAAAGCTCCGAAGGTTCTGGGTTCGATTCCGCAGTTTTCGCTATTTCAGAGGAGGCGGAGCAGAAAGCAGAAAGGTACGCATCTGTCATACGATGGAGGCCAAAAAAGAAAAGTCAGATGGAGCAAAAGACAAAGAGTTAATAAAAGAACGACCAGCATGAACATGAGCGTGGAGTCCAGCCTCTACTTCACGGAACTAAGTCAAAAAGTCTGAATCCGGCCTTCAGCATTCAGACTGTTTTTCTGAATTTCTCGCTGACAGCTGTGCTGGCTCAGTGTGAACTCCAAAAAAAAAAAAAAAAAAAAAAAGCCATAACGCAGCAAGTTAATATCCCACAGAACAGATGGAAGATCGCCCCACACATGCACTCTCTCAGATTCCTCCATCCTAGCATTCCTCCTACCAAAACATGTTATTCTTTTACAAAAGCCCTTGAACATCACGGTGAGCTCCTCTCCGTCACCTGAAGCCATCAGGCACGCTCAGCTGCTATGGCCATGTACATTTAATGTTTTTCCTGTCATTTAAGACTTTCTGTTAGCTCTTCAGAGCATGATGCTAGTACAGAGGGTACATCTGGAGGGACTCAGAGGGATCCACTGGTAAAGAAAAAGAGGAGAGGAAACGTCCAGATTCCAGCCGCTCAGTTCTCCGCCAACAGACAGATCCAGATGGTCCGGAGAGAGAGGGCCTTTATCTGAGGGACAAAGAGACACTTGTGGACCACCACAAAATCTATCTTGCGCAATTGCACAGGCGCACACAGCTGTGCACTGTGTTGTTCACATTAGCGCAGCCATTAGCTCCTGACATGGTGGGGAATGTCCGACTGTCCGCCTCTCGTGCCCTTGAGACATGATGTCAGTCCAACAAAATGCTGCTGTTTTTTTTTTTTTTTTAAACGAAAAAACACTTAAGTGTGTGTTCGGACGCTAATTTCAAAAAGAGAGACGACATCAGAGGGAACGTACAGATCAGAGAGTGGCAGATATACTGGACTGCACATGCAAGCCATAAATTGAAGGGTGATTATGATGGTCGCCACGACAACCCATTAAACCGGGACCCATTTTCACCTTCCATGCTGATGCGGGGAAACGCAAAGGTTGAGCACGCTGTTAATGTGTCTCAATGTGAGCGCAGCATCATAAATGTTCCACAGATTTATTACTGAGAATGATCACTGCAGATGACGGTGAAGGAGTGAGAGGGGAGTATAAGAGATGGAGCATAAACACAGAGAGGGAATTAAGTCCTTCAACAAACATATATGGAAAGGTCAAATACATACCTTCAAGTACTCCCAAAGTGGAAACTGGACCAGCGAGAATGGTATCTGAAAAAAAGCAGAGAGAGAGCTCTTAATCCTACAGAAGATCTCTGTGGTCTCTTTAGCTTCCATCTTCAAGATGGATGGATGGATGGATGGATGGATGGATGGATGGATGGATCCTAACCCCCCCCCACACCCACACACACCCACACCCGGCAGGAATTTGAAATGCGACACGTTCATCTGCATCTGCAACATCTTACGCTGCAGGAAAAGCAGAGCGGGACAGGAAGGAAGTGGGGCAAAAAAAACACAACCCAAGAGGGAAACAAATAAAGTGACACGGGGTCGTGTCATCAGCCTTTGATCAAAGAAACAAAAGGATTGTTCATCCATCCATCTGTGCTGCCTCCAGAGTCTCTCACGAGGCCGCGCCGACAGAAATGCATCTAATCTGACGCTGAGGCACAGAGATGATGTTTATATGCATGAACCCGGCTCATATAAACAGCAGATTAACTTTAAAGGACCTGTCACAGCGACGCGGAGTTTGATTAGCAGGCAAATGCAACTGAGCGCAGCAATCTGAGGCTCCTCCCCTTTTCCTTGATGCCAGATGGCACAAAGATCATGAAGGGGGGCACTGCTAAAAGGACTCAGTGAAGTTGACGCCCCTGCACTGCAGCACTCCATCATAAATCTCAAACATTATAAAGCCTTAAACACACCTGGATGCATATAGCAGCTCATGCTGAGATGTTCAGGGGTTAACAGACGATTACCGAGAGTGGATCTGAAAACCCTAATGTGTGTCTGGAGTGCAGGCCTTTCAGCTGGAGAGCTGTTTGATAAGGAAGTAATCTCCTGTTTGGAGAGATGAGAGAGCTTCCAAAACAAAGAAAAGTGCCCTGCCGCCGTTATTCAGCATTTCAACCAGTCAGCAACAGGAGCAACGTAGAGATGGAAGATCTGAAGGTAACTTGGCCGTGACTAAACGGAGGACTGATCCGCCTCTGTTAGGCTTCACTATATCTTTATCACTTTCAAAAACCATGAATCACAGTTTGACTCATATCAGAGTTTACATGAATTTCCAGTTCAGATGTGAGTCCCAGGAACCTTGTGGTCTCAGCTGGCTTTCTGACCTCACGCACTCCTTGTTGGAGGTATTTTTTGAAACGTTCTGATCCCTGGTTTACTGGTGATCTGCAGAAACTACCTGAGAGCCCATCTCAATTATATCTTCCTCCTTGTCTTGCCCATCCACCGCGTCTGGCCCAATGCTTAACCGGGATCCTGTTATGCTCCAGCTCGTCTGAGAGATGCAGATCTCCCGGTTTTTATTAAGAAAAAGTGCCTCAGTATTGCATAAAACCCCTCGTGAAGCAGAGCAGCATCTGCTCCCAAAGCCCACAAACATCTGTGTCATGCAGCTGGCCTCCAGGGACTGGATTCCATCACTGGTAAAAACACGAGCGCTCCGGCTCCCACGCACACCTGAGATTCAGTTTTTGTACACATATTTGCTCTCGTGTGTGTGTGTGTGTGTGTGAGAGGGTGTGTATGGGAATATGGTATAGAGACGCTTCTGCTGCGTCACCCTGATGCTAAAAGTACTTCAGTCATTGTGTGTGTGTGTGTGTGTCCTTGCCAATGCCGACTGCATTAGCGTTAGCGCTATTAGCATGCAGAGCAGCTCTGAGCTGTCGGTTTCTTAAGCACTCAGTGGAGGGCAGAAAAAGAAAAAAAGTCTCATGTCAGAACACATTCACACGCATCCCGATCGTAGCCCAGGCCATTGGCTGCAATTTGACAAATGACATTTAATAGGTCACCCGCAGCCTCTGCATATCAATGAGGGGTGTGTCTTTGTGTGTGTGTGTGCGTGGTCAGGAAGACGGATAGAATGATGAGGAGACAAATAGCAATCTATGGACGGAGATGCCACCAAATTGGATTATTTTTTCTTTTTTTCTGTTTGCACTGTTGTCCCTCAGTCTTTTTATGCGCCAACACTGAGTGCAGCTAGCCTTTTAAGATGACTATTTTCCTCGTTCCGATACACATGCGGAATCAATATATTAATATGTGTAATAGCTGCAACAGAAGTATCACACATAACTGACAATATGCAGAGTCACCTCAAAGGACTTTTGCGTCAGCATTAGCACTGTTAGTGCTTCTATACTGTATTAAACATTTTAACAGAGCAAAACTCACAGACGCTTTCGGCAGACAGATCACATTCATGTATTCCGAGAACTGAAGAACAGAGTTTTCTCTGTCCTTACGAGTCTGGCGAGACGAGTTTCTCTGTTTTTATTACAGGTCGGATCGAATATGCCGTCATTCGCTTGCACCTTTAATTAAATACTTCAGAGATGAGTGGTGATGTGGCAGGATCAACTTCCATCTTTCCAAATGTATTGCGCAACCTCAGTTATTGCCATTAGCTAGAAGATGTTTGAAAGGTAACTTTATCAGTAAAAAAAAGATCAAACATCCAGTCTTGACTTGCAGGTATTTTTCCGCCTCATTTGCACAATCAAATAAAGCAGTATAAGATATGCGATCACATGATCACAAGAACAGCTTATTTGTGAATAATTCTGCTGAGCTTGACACCAGATGTGAAACAAATTAGCGAAACGATAAAGTTTCACGAGCAAAACATCATTAAAACCGCCATCATGGTGAATCATTTCAACCACAATATTTGATAATTGCCAAATGTACCATTTCAAAGGAACTGTCTCTCATTCAAGCACAATTTCTGGCATAAGTTTACATCATTTTACCATCTTTTATTGACATTAGGTCAATCTTTGTGCTAGTGTCAAGCTAATATTTCAGCAGCCGCTAGCACCCTCAGAGGTTTCATTCAAACTTGAGCTTTGGACTGAATTTTTCTGTTTCTACACATCTCGACTCAGTGTTTCCTTTGCATTCTGACATTTTTTGTAGTAAGAAAGAACATCTGAACTTTGCCGCGTGTCAAAAATAATTTATAATGAATTTTTAATGGTAAAAAAACTGCGAGGTGGAGGAGAGCAGCTTTTAAAAGAAAGCAGATGATCGTCGAATGGTGAAGCCATCACCGGCAGCCTTGTTCAAAGTTAGGAATGGCTAGGGCCAAGTAAAGCCCAGAAGAGATAAACACACACACATACACACACACACACAAATGCATCGTCCAGGCAACGCAAAGCCAGAGTTTAAGTCCACATTTATTACCTGCTAATGCAACAGAGATGTTAGCTGGATTCACTAGCCGGAGCTGTACACCCTGAGCACATGCACGCACCTGAGCATGCTCGCAATTTTTCTGTAACATTTCACAAAAGCTCGACGCTAAAAACAAACGGAGACAAGTCTTACTTTAATATGCCGAAAGTGGACAGAGCCCTTCATCCTAGCGACAGGCGGGTGGACTCCTCTGTGTGTTAGCGCCAAATCACACAGCAGGAAGAAGCCAGACCTGTTATTCTGCTGGCTAAACAACAATTCGAATTGAAATATTGAGCCAAAAAAAGAAATGCAAATGTCGGCTGTAGAAGCTGGTCACACTCAGACGAGCACTGGATTAACAAAACAACTGATATGGAATCTAACACCAGCGATGTTTCGATGTGTGTGTGTGCATCTGAGCGAACTAAAGGAGCATCTAAGTACCCCTTAGGGCTGGGGGGGGGGCGTGTTCGGGACCTCTTAAATAAACAAACACATAAATAAAATTAATTGATAAACGGAGCCCAATCTGGCACTCTGGGCTGGTGTTTGGCCTCTCAGTTCATAAGAGGGGCCTCGGGGAGAGATGGAGGGAGGACGCAGGGGAAGAAGGGAGAAACTGAGACTGTCTGAGAGAAAGCGAGAGAGAGAGAGAGAGAGAGAGAGAGAGAGAGAGAGAGAGATGGATTACTTTCCTTTTGGCAGTCTTATAGCAGCGGTGAGTGGAAGTAAAGTTCTGCTCTCGCTGTAACAGAAAACACACCCTGTCCCAGGCCACACACGCACGTACGCACGCACGCACAGAGTTGGCACTCCGGTGGATTCTTTAGCAAGTGCACCAGCTCTTTGCTGTTGTGGAGCGGGACTGAGATCAGTAATTATTCGTGGTTCATCTTCAGCTACTATGACCCTTCAAGGAGGAACGCTTGTTCTCTCCACCAGTCCGGCGTGTGTCAACGTGCACGCGGTGTAAAGTCTGCCTAGAGGAAGTGTTGACATGTGTGTGCGTGTCTCCACATCAGCAAAAGACAGGAGAGGACATGATTCCTAACACATTAGGCCTCTGAGGTGGAGGGGTGAGGAAGGAAGCGGGGAGGAAAGACCGTGGGGGGGTGGGGGGTGAGGAACAGTGAACTGGCAACTATTCAAGAGTCAATTCCATCGACATGAGCAAAACGTTTCCCAGAAACTCTCAATATTTATATTGTGCTGGCGATCTTTCCCTTCCTCCCACCTGTGCTGCGCGTTGCTTCAGAGCGGACACCTAATCCAGCCGAAAGAGCTCCTGATCGAAAGACACCTTTCTTTTTCTCCACACGCTCGAAAGATGATGAGTACTCTGCCTGAAACGGCCCAGCGGAGGGTTTACAGGATGTGCTCCTGATCACCAGTGAACAGGGGCGGGCCGTGACACAGGACGCCCTCAGGGTCAACTGATTAGCTGCTGACATTAAGGGAGATGCATGGTCGCCCGAGGAAGGAGCTGGGAGACGGCCTGAATCAGACCGTTGTGCCTCTGTGCTGAGCGTGCATGGGAAAAGTGGGAGGGTTGGTCCCTGCACCTTAGCCTAACCCCTGGGCTAGCCCGTCCGAGGACATCAACCTTGAGGCAGACCCTGGACCCGCTCTTCGTTGGTTGCCAATGACGGCGAGCAGAGGGGAAACTTCACCCACCAAATTTTGCGTACTTTAACGATATCACTCGCGCTCTTAACGCGTTTCTCATTACTAGCTAGGCGCATTGTCAGTGTGACATCGGGAGGTCACAGAGTTCAGAATGGTTCATCCACTGGACACCAATTCAAATCCTAGCCAAGCTGTCCACTATCATGGACAACACCTCCCATCCTCAGCATCAGACTGTGGGGGCCTTAAGCAGCTCCTTCGGTGAAAGAGCTGCTATACATCCATATTCATCTGTGCAATAACACCTCACCGGTGCACACTGAAATGGGTGAGGCTGTGTATGTAAATACTGTTTTTTACTGTATTGTTATTTATACTCATCCAAAATTAGATCTCTCTGTGTCAACTGGACTGAAAGGTTTCCTTGAAAACGTTTCGCCCTCTCTCCAGAGAGCTTCTTCAGTATATTATTTATACTGTTTTGTTTTTGTATTTTTTTTTTTTTTTACTATTTAATGTTTCTTCTTTTAAAGTTCTTTGTGCTACTGTAACAGTTAAACTTCCCCACCGTGGGATCAATAAAGCTCTTATCGTATCTTATCTTATCTCACAGTGTGGTAAAAGTGAACGTTTTTAAACATGGAAGAGGACTTTTGATAATTATTGACGGTTTCTGGACAAAACAGCTGAATAACTCTGTCCCACGTGTCCTAATCACAGACAGGCGCCATTGCGATCAGATTATCATTGTCATGCCCTCACCTAGCAGTGCTTAGAACTCATGCAGAGCCGCTAAAGTACTTAACACTTTGTCTTTGTCGACAAAGAGAAAGGCGTGATTTATCCTCCTTCAACTGAGAGTCAAACCAGTAGATTATGGGCGGCGTGCTGGTGCAGTGGTTAGCACAGCTGCCTCGGGCTCTCTGCACAAAAAAAAAACTTTCAGAAACAACACAGAATTTCTGCGTTACAAATTACAGAGGATGGATGGATGGATGGTTGAGGCTGAGCAGCTCAGTGGGGATAAGCCCGTTTAACTGTGTCTGTGATCTGCAGCTCTCGGTGCCAGATCTCCAATCCATCATCGTCTGGGGGGAATCGTAAGAAAGCCCTGCGCCGCTGCCCGGCCAAGTCGAGTGGGGGTCTGGCCGACATCGTACAGCACATCCTCCTGGAGAAGTCATTAATGAAATTAAGCGGTGATTTTTTTTTTTTTTTTTGGAAACTTGCAGAAGTTTGTTCGCTTTTATGGCAAAAGTCACCTCAGTCCCAAACTAACCAAAAACCTGATGTTCAGTGGGAGCCTGAAATGGTTAATTATAAGGTCTAAAAAGTCCAGTTATACTAATAGAAGTAAAGTACTGTAAATCTCATCTAGCCATCCATCTTCCAGAATGGTGGGGGGAGTAAGACATCCATCTCTGACTGACGTGTGTGGTAAAGTGATAAAGATCATCCAGGGACAAAGTGAAATAATGCTCTGTAGCAAAGAAAGAAATCAGTCTTCGGGTCTCAGCATGACACGCCAACAACCAAGTAAGAGTTGACTGGACAGACAGACAGAAATAAGATAATCAAATGTCCTACAGTAGCTGCTACATCTAAAAGAAGTTCCTGTCCAGGCTAAATTAGCGGCCCCTGACCCCTGACCCTAAACCAGAACCCATGACTGGAAACTTACAAGCAAGGCTAAGGGGTGGTTACCACCTAAGCTTTGGTCCAACCAGGTTGTTTCCTCAGATAGTTTACAGCTTTGAGGAGCAGCCGAAACGTCCTCACATGTATTTTGGTCCTTAAAAGGCCCCAAATATGCTGGTGAACACATACATCACATGGAGGTGGAGTCACGTCAGGGGTCAAACCTAAACAGGTCAGCAGGTTCTCCCAGAGCTCCTACTGTAGCCACTGTTCACGGCGTAGAAAGATAAGAGAGCAACAGAAGCTCACATTCCTTGAAAATCTCCAGCAGAGCCCAGATAGATCACACATGTTCTGAGAATGAGAATAAAAACTATCTGGTCTAAACTTAGATTAATCACAACCGATAATTCTATTAATTAATCACTCTCGATTCTGGTTAAAGATCCTGGAAGTTGTGATTATTTAAAACGTGATTATTCTGAGATGGTCGCTGTTTAACAGACGGGGTATGAGAGCGGTTCCCTCACAGGAGACGCTGGCTCCTCTCCAACCACGGAGGTCAGGCGGGGGTCAGCTCTGGCCCGTTCTGCCATGTGTTGGCTGATGTGGTGCCTCACCTCAGCATCCACGCAGAGGAGGCTGGTGTGTATACGCTGACACGAAGAGCGTATACACACTCAGCAACGGAACCTTCCCACACAGTTCCATCCTCAGGAACCTGGTTCTCTTTTTCAATCCGCCCACCTGTCCCTCCAAGAATGTTTGGATTTGTTAAAACTTTAAATTCTCTTCACACCAAAAGTCCCAATCAGACTAAGGAAATGGAGGGGGGCTACAGGGACTGAAAATGGAAGGAATGAACAGAAAGCAGAGATGTGGACATGTTTCATCAGCACTTCAACCGGATCCTGCCCCAGGACGCCTGGCCCCAGAACGCCTGGCCCCGAGCTGGGAGGCTGATTCAGAGGCCGACTCAAGAAATGGGAAGGGAACAGGAGAGGCTTTTAAACTACCATTACAGAGTTGGTCTGACACGAGACGAAATTACAGTATTTTATATCAAAACCATTACAAAAATACTTGGATAAAACTGGATTTGTTTACTGGTGAGATAGAAAACGATAGTAGATACACAAACTAACCAGGCGCTAATCTCGGTCTGACATCTAGTGGCGAGCAGAGGTACAACAGCATTAACCCCAGCACCTCAGCAACACTGATGCTAATTAAGAAACCCTCGCATTAAGTCATTTTTCATAGCGCAATTTTGTTCCAACAGGATCAATAATTCTCATTGATTTGGTTCTCAGCTGGAACCCAAAAGGTGCAGGCTCAGCACTTGACAGCCCGCATGGGAAAGATTAATGTGGTGCAAAAAAGAAGAGGGGAAAAAAAAAAACCCTCAAAAAAAGCCTTCCTGGAGTTTTCAAAGAAAAGTCAATTCAGCAGTTCAAAAACACATTTTAGTGGTTTTCGGGATCTAAAGTTGTGTTGGTGTTCCAACAAAAAATGACTTATAGTGAAATATATAAATAAAAGTAAGCAGATAACTTCATTTTTCTATAAGCTATTTAACTTTTCTACAAGTTAAATTAGACTGCATCACCTGATCACATGCACATTGATATACCATCACAAAGGTAAACCTTGAAACCCCACAGAAAGCCCATAAACTGGGACACAAATCACAAACCCTTGTTCTGAAGGCAAACTGTGCTGCAGGAAGCAATATAGCACTTCCTAAATGTGATTATAAATGTATTCTTTTGTGAACTTGATTCCTGTGTGTATAGAATACTCAAAAGCATCAGTTTGAGTTTAAACACCACCAGAACTATATATTTTCCTGACATTACTGCATGGGAAGACTGTTTAAATTGCTGCGTTTACATTTCACATACCTCCAGAGTTGTCTGGAGTTCTGCAAAAGTCCCGTCTGTTACCAACACTCAGGCACGCGTGAGCCTTCTGAACCCTCATAAGAGCACCGCACAGAGAGGGGACCCAAATTACCAGGCTGGAGGAGGAATCGCCGCGCAGTACATAAACAAATTTATCTTGACGGGGGTGCTTGGTCAAAGGAACGAGATACTGTATGTAGATTGCGAGGGAGGGAGAGGGGGAAAAAAATTACCTTCCAGATACACGTCAAAGCCAATCACTGCAGAGCATCACTTGCTTTTTCCACACCCTAAATCCCCGCCGCCGCCGCTTTTCATCCGCCAGTGTTAGTATGCACGCAAGCGGCGCGCCCAGCCTCTAAATGTATTCATTTATTCAGAGCCCCTCGGAGAAATCACAGTGTCTTGTTGTCCTTTTTTTCCCGGGCTGTCCAGATGGAATTTGCGTGAATAACATCAGTTTAGTGAGGCAGAAAATAAGTACAGGCTACCACAGCAGAGGAGACTAGATTACACCCTCAACCTCACCCCTCCCCTGAAAAAAAGCATAAAGGATCAAATACAAGTGTCACCTTCGGTGTGTGTCACCCACCCCTCCCACATCACCTTTACTTTCTCTGTGTATTGAAACAGGAAGATCCACAACATCTAACTCTAAAGTTTTCACTTACAGGGAAGATCAGGAATGAAAAGTTGGGCGGATATCGAGGAAGGGCTGGTTTGTTCTGGTTCTGTTTAGCATTTAGCGAGCGGCTAATTGCACGACGGCCTCAGATGTGCTTCTAGGAGGCAGAATGAGGTGCCCAGGTAAATGAATGAGATGAAAGTCGGGATGGGGGAAAACTGTAAATCAATACATCCAACCTGGAAAAAGAAGCCCCAGAGAAATATTCAAAAACCAGAAGAAAGCGCGGAGGCTTTTCCAGCCTTATCAAAAAGAATTTACAAGCGATCCAGTTCCTCTCTGAAGGATTAGAGACTCACAATATAAACCTGATGTAATAAATTAGCTGCCAAATAGGGGCTGAATTGAAATTAGAGCTGTTAAGAAGAGTGAAATGAATGTACGCGTAATTGTTTTCATTGACTTGAGCACAGTGGCCACACGTGGTTGACGGCACACATCCTTAAGTAGAAGAAAAAAAGTTTTTGGTTAACAGCAAGTTTCTCCTACCTCTCTGAGAACCGTGCTCCCGTAGCCTCTGTACAGACCTCTGACCCCCTGAGAAAGCAGACACTCATGTCAGATGTTCTTACTTAGTCTTTGACGTCATCATATGGAAACATCTACACAAAAACAGCCTATAGCTAAGAGGCTGACTGACTGTACCTCCTCTTGGAGTGTGGTTACCAGCATCTGGTAGCTGGTGGATGTGGCTGAGGCCTGGGTCCTCTGTTTGACCACCTCGGTGGGCACCCGGATCAGACACGCCACCTACAGTTTGAAGGATGAAGCACAAGCACAGTTTTGTTAGCATTTTAATTAGGCCAATTAAGGGGTGAAAAGCTCACTAGGTGGACCGTATATATGCGCTTCCATCAAGCACACCTCACACGCACACCTCGGTAACCGCCCTTCCTGCAGCAAGTACCAACCCATCCGCTATATGTCAACAAAAACCTGGCCTGCCACCAGCTCAGGGGGATGGACATGAATATTTATGCTTTCAAACTTCCATCTCCCTAAAGGTGTGCAGGAAGGCGGGCACAGCTGTCCACGCGGCGACATGGGGAAATATCAGGAGGACAAGAGTCTCCACCGTTACTCCAGCTGGGACTCATACTGGTCAGGTAGATGCCAGTGTACTAGAGCACTGGGATGTGAAGAAAGCAGAAAAAGAGAAAAAGGTAACATATCAGATCACGGATCTATCAAGAAGAAGGCCTTATGAACAAGGTCTGGAACAGAACTGGAGGGAAAAGTCAACAGTGCCAGAAGTCAAGTGACAGAAAAAAAACAACAGAGGAAAATGTGAGACCATGACTCTTCTAATGAATACTGATTGTTCTCTTAATTTCTAGCCTTTTTCCAACCTCTCCAATATGCCTTCTACCACTGCTAAGGTCACGCTGAGCTGACCAGCAAAAATAAGAGACCTGAATGAGTCCTGAAGAACCCTGGACAAACTCTCATTGCCGTTAGGAAAATAACTACTTCCAAATTATGGAGCAACAGTGCCACCAAGTGGCCACACTTGCTCCTGCAATAATCACACTGAACGCATCCGTCTCAGAGATCCCATTTGTCCTCCCTTTGGTCAACTTACCATTTATAATCCATTGTACATCACGGTTTCACCACATTGACTTTCCAAAGGGCCCGAATAAGGCAGCTAAATGGAAAGAAAGTGGCTATGACAAGCAATTACTAGTGTAATTGGATGCAGGGCCCGGAGTTGAGGAGGCCTTTCCTCTCCTGTCAGTGCAGAAAGGGACGGCAGAATGAGCTACAGATTATACCAAATAAATTAGGGACATTGTTTATTTGGGAGTAATTTACACGCCCCGGGGTGGCGGGGATGATATCAAGTGTGGAGAAGATCTGCGGGTCCTCCAAGGCCAGCAGGAAAGAAGAAAAGAGCGAACAAGCGGTGATGAATCAGGGGATAATAAAATTTGACTGGGGCTTTGACAGTGTGGATAATGTTCATGTCCTGTGTGGGGAGCAGGAAGCAAACACACAAAAGAAGTCGGGCTCGCTGCCTTGTGCTTATTGTGGGAGGCTGTCACGGTGACAGATGTCAGCTTCTGCGCCTACTTTGTTTGCCCTTCATTCTCCGCGCATGCTTTTTTTCTAGGTTGTAAACTTATTATAAACCCACTGGCAGTCTTTTAAACTTCTGCTACCATTCATCTTTATTTACAAGCTGTTGGATTTGTCAACCAGCCTTAATTAGGAGGCTGTCGGCCTGTGATTGGAGCCTCGCCGTTTCCCTGGGCACGTTGTTTTTAATCCAGATGACAGAGCGCCTGTCGCCAAACAACAAGGTGAGCAGCCGGCGCTCCATCATGGCCAAGCCTCGCTGAGGTACGGGCAAATTAGCAGGACTTGCAGCACATTATCAGCACAGCGAGGGAATCAATCCGCAGGTTGAGCCACTGCATATTTTCATCTTTCTCTCGGTCGCTCCTTAGCGCGCACCAGTCAATTATTTCGAATGATTTCAGAAAAGTAAACGGGCAAAATAGACCTTTGAGAGTGAACATTTGCAAAGCAACCACTTAAAAATGTTGTCACCTTGTCTCATACACATACACACACACACACACACACACACACACACTTGCACCAAGAGACAGTGGAAAAAACCCTCGGACACAGGAAGATTAATGCCACATATTGCATTCCTCATCAAACATATCAGGGACAAGAGTGCACGATCGTTCTTTTCTTTTGCTGGTTTTCACAATCAAACGTGTCTCCACACGGGGCCTGGCTGGGGGAGGAAGGGAAGAAAGAGGGGGAAAAAAGGTCGTAGCGGAAAGTTGAGGACACCGCGTGCCTCCAAATTTGATACAAGGGCCAATAAATCACAGCGCAGCGCTGCTCGAAGGCGATGCATGAATTATTTCTCCGTGCCAACTTAAGTGGCTGCCAATTCTTACCCCCCAAAAACTCCTCCCCCTCTCTGTCCGCCTATCTTTGTCACGTCGCACTGTATTTTCCAGTACATCCTCCCGCAGACGTGTGGAGGAGAGACAAGGCGAGCTAGGTGTGTGTGTGTGTGTGTGTGCTGGAGGGTGTAGCTTTATAGATGCTAGAGCTGCCTGGCCTTGACAAATGAGCTTTCAGGGCAGACGTCGAGCGAATGGGAATGAAGATAAATCTGATCTAATGGCTGGATAACAGCCTGCTAGAGCCTGACAGACGCCATCAGCTTACACATTCTTTATGGGAGCGTCTCCGCGCCACAGCCACACAAACATCGGCCCAGACGTCAGGATTTCTCTCATTGCCTCGGCCCACTCTACCGCGCTCTCAAATTATTACAGCCTCCCTCTCTCTTCTTTTTACAGGTTTAGCCAAGCGTGAACTCAGTTAGCAGAAAAAGTGGCAGTTAAAAGAGTTTTACCTAACAAAATAAAGCGTGTTTCCGCTTTTTGATCACTGATCTAATCCGAGGTCGTTTGCGTCTCCTAACTTTAAATCTGTAGTAAAACTTGGGATTGTTGTTGGCGCTGTTGTCGCTGCTGTCTGATTTACGCTCTCGCCTGATGTCCTACAGACATTACAGAGACTCGCAGGTCCTTCTTTCAATTACCTTGTAATTCTTTACGCAGAATCAATTCTGAGCTGCAGCAGTCCCCAGCAGCCTGATCACAACAGAGCTTAACAACAGGAAATCGGCGACAGGTCGAGTGCGGCCTCAGTGGAGGGAGGCCTGCGGACGGGATCAGCAACGCGTAAAGCCTCTGTGGTGAGCACTGAAGAGGGGCGACTAAAGTGGCTGCTGGGGACAGGATGGGCCGATGGATGGGTCAAGAGAGGGGACAAAAATGAGATAGTTCTTCTGATGTTCCTGTGTGTTTAACCAACAGAATCCAAAGCTGTTTGCCATCAGTCGCCACCCAAGTACTGTTCCTATACTAAATACACACAACTGCCAAGTTCGCTCCAAGTGCCCGGATGTGGACCACCCATTTTAGCAGGTGTGCAGACGTGACTTGTGCGTATTTGAGACGGCTAGGTATCCCCCATGATGCATTTTACTTTATCCAGCGACAGCAGCTACCGTGGTGGAAAGTACATACTTCAAAGTACCAGGCAGGTACTTCTTAAGATCACAAGTCAAAAGTTCACAAGTCCGTACTCACATACTTAGCTCCAAGAAACAGCTCAGGTTTGATACTGATAATATTAGTAAATAAATGGAGATAAATCAGTACAATTCCAAGTTTCTAAAAACAAGTTTTCAATCCAAAATGGGATAAACCATATAAGTATATGAATATTTAGTATATCTTATACCAGAGCGTGCAATAGCCTTTTGTTGTTACTCATCAGCAGTAATATCGGAGATTCGTAAGTGGCTGCTATTGCATCACGCTGAAGGTGTTTAGGCCCTGCGTAGGGCAGCACAGGAGTAGGCCTTTCATGAGTAAGCCTTCAGATTACGTTCTTTGAACAAGACGTATCCAGTTGCCAGGACGCAGCTGCCTCTGCTCGACTCAGCTCCAATCCTGAGGATTTGCGCTTTTGATGTGCTCAAATCCCGAACAGCGGGGAAGGGGTTAAAGGTAACCGCAACCCTGGCTTCACCTTTCGCACTCATCCTGACCCAAATCCGCAAGCAGGAAGTGGGGAAAAGACACATAAATTAGGAGAATTTGTGCCATTGCTGCAGTATGAGATGCACCATACATACTTTTCCTGTTACTCTGTCAAGAAAACTAAACTTTTATTAAATTTGTCCTACTTTCAACACTGTCCTTGAGACACGGAGACGCATATGGACTTGAGCACACTGAAGATCCTCCCGTGTGGAATAATTCACTTCATAAACATGCAGAACTTAAATTACATCCATCCAAAATCCATGAATACTGAAAACCCAGTATTTTGCAGAAACCCACGGTGCTATAAGCAGGGGGCATCTTGCTTTATGTGAATGCTCGTGGCCCCCATGTGGCTCAGAATGTGTACTCGGCTGTGATTTGGATGGGATGGATAGAGGAGACTGTGCCACTGCTGGTCATAGGTCTGAATCCCACAGACTCATTTGGAAGAGTCTGGGGGCCTGAGCTGGAATAGTAGGCAAATCAACAGACAGTAATGAGATCTGGAGGGTCTCGGGAAAGCCGCCTCCAGCTGGAGGTCTCAACCCACAGCCAGAACTAAAGACTTGCCCCCTGATGCCAACTCTGCATAGTGATCAGTGAGATCAGAAAGACGAAAACACTAAAGCACCCATAACGACAACAGAGAGGTGGGACAGGGAGTGACTGGATGGAGCAGCAGAGCAGAGCAGAGGGCACAAATCAAATAAAACGCTGATACATCTGGAAGAACAAAGAGCAGGAAGACTCACTATTTCACCCAGGGAGGCTGCGAGCATGTGAGTGACAGGTGCCATGTGCGCTGATGCAAGCGGGCCGCCGGCGCCGAGCAGGGACTTTGTGCAGTCGTAGGTGACGAAGAAAGCAGCGGCTGAAACCAAGCAGAACCACAGCCGTTTAAGGCCCATTAGTCAACCAGCATGGTGCAATTAATATCCCTTACTACCACTGACAGGGGACACACAGGTGTGTGTGCGGGGGTGTGTTTGTGTGTGTAAAGGTGAAAAGCTCAAACGTGGCTCGTTTCAATGGAGTTCACTTCTTTGGTACTGGGGGTTACAGATGAGGTCGTTCTCTCTCTCCAGCATTAATCAGAAATAGACAACTTTATTTATCCCAGATTAAAAAAAACAGACTTTACTGATGAAAGAATCCAATCCATCCAACCAAACATGCTAGCATATCAATAAATAACCAATTAGCAGAGAGAACAGCAGCCAAATAGCAGACAAAAGACCAAAAACAGCAACAGAAATAATCAACTTTTCTATGTGCAACTGCAAATTAATGACAGAAAAAATGAAAAGTGAGCGTCTATTTACGTTCCACCGAGGGGGCATTATAGAGCCCTATAGATAAAAAATGCTGAAAATTCTCAAGAGATGGGTAATGATCCAGGAAATTAAAAACAGCCTCGACCTCAACTTCACCAAGGAACAAAGAGCCAAGTCTTTTGTGCACGACCAGTCAGAGCCCAGTCCAACGCATCTATGAGCTTGTGGGCAGACTGTGTAAACAGCAGCTGCCTCAGTGAGACGGCTGTAAGGTGCTGCTCCGTTCACATATGTGAAAACTGCATATGCTGTTTCTCTTATTTGTGTACACTGACCATCAGTCTCACTTATTAATGAAGGAATAACAATAAAACACAGAAACTGACCGACTGGATAATAAAGAGAGAAGACTTTAAATGATTCAAGACAAAGCAGAGGCTTAGTTCTTCCTTCCCTCCCTCATTTGAACTGTCACTGGTAAGCAACAGTGACCCTTCTTCATTACAGCCAGCAGCCACAAAATGTGTCTCACCATTGGGGAAGGAGCCGACGGCAGCAGAGGGGACCCCAGCATAGATCCCCCTGAAGCCCCCTGCTTTGTAGAAGCCCTGCTGGCTCTGCAGTCTTGTCTTAATGGTGTCCAGAGGGAAGAGGGTCAGATCCACACAGATCCCTGCACATCCCCCAGCCTGCACACACAAAGTCATCACCATCAAGACCAAGACAACATGAGCTAATATGACCGTTAAGGACAAAATTAAATAACTTTATTATCTCCGCCAAGGAAGTTGTGTTATTGCCGGCATTTAAATGCAAACAAAATGACTCAAAAAGTGGCAAACTCATAAGAATAACAAGAAAATAAATCTACTTTTACCACCAGAAGACGCTGGAACACCTGCTCCACCTACATGAACACGCACAGTCAGTGGGGAAATGACCTGCTTGGTGTCTGTGTAGATTCTCACTCATCCAGGTCATAGTTATCCAAAGTTAGATCTCTCTGTGTGCAACTGGACTGTAAGGTTTCCTTGAAAACGTTTCGCCCTCTCTCTAGAAGGTTTCTTCAGTTCTAAACTTGCTGAGGGTGAACCTTAGGTGAACGAACCTGCCAACGACTCTCAGGTGACCACCCGGGTCATTAACATGCCAATGGTCCACAGGGCTATATTTTCAAGCTCTGCCCCCAGCAAGTTTAGAACTGAAGAAGCTCTCTGGAGAGAGGGCGAAACGTTTTCAAGGAAACCTTTCAGTCCATTGCACACAGGGAGCTGCTTGGCGCAGCACTCCGTGCATTTCTAGTTTTAATTATTTACCTAAAGTATTCTATGAAGACACACGTTTCCTACCGTGCATATGAAAATAAACCCTTTGAATCTTGTCATATCATAAAATAAGTCAAATAAAATGTATTTATGTTGTACAAAACAGCAGATGAATACAAAGAAAAAATAGGCATCTCGATTTCAAGACTAGCAAAGGTGAAAGGAAACTTTTAGAATTACATAAATATAAATGACATAAATATTAAATTAAAACCACTCCAGTGAAGCAATCCAACACACTAATAAATTAGCCTGTCATCTCACCTGAAATATGTATTTCCATCAGCAGGACCTTTCTTGATTTGATAATGAGAAAGCTCAATCATGGCTGAATCAGGCCTGTTAAGGTCAGCGGATCTCAAGTTTTTTGTTTTTTTTCCGAGCTCATTTAAAGTGACTAAACTTAAAAAGCTGCTGTTTTGCATCACGTCATCTATGTTAGCTACGTCATCAGCTTGTCGTGCATTCTGTCTGTAATGAAGGTATCAAAATACAAAGATGGACTCATTACTTCTACTCAAGGTCCCGTCAAGTTTCAGATGCTTTCGCTCCTGTCGTTAAACGGATAGTAGATAGAAGTAGATAGAATACCGAAAAGACTAAATGGCCGTTTATAAAACCTAGCGAGCACATATTTTCTACCTAAGGTCTCATGGACACTATGGCTCACAACTCAGAGTAACCAACAAAACCGAGGCGGTTCAGGTTTTAATGATAACATCAAGTTAATTTAATAAGACGGATGGTACAAACATGTAGTCTTACCACCAAAGAAGCTACAAACTCTCGTCTCTCCATATTCACTCCTTTTTTTAGCTGTGCAGGCGGAAAATATGTGACTTTGCAACATGACTGTTGCTCGACTACAACCAAAACATGCCTGTCAAGGACGCGGCCATCTTGACTGGACTATTTCCGTATTGCGTCATGACGTAGGCACGACGTCAGCGGTCCAATATGGTTCTTTGCCTGTTTGAATATTGTTCTTTAGTTGCGTTAATGACCACAGATATTTTGCTAATGCGTGTACAGGTACAGAAATATGCACAGGAATGAAAAAAAGTAACAAAAATGAGAGAATAAATAACTAACAAAATAGAGGTAATTTGACAGATGGGACCTACAGATGCAGTGCAAGTATAAAGCAAAATCATCCAATTATTTTAGAATTTTGGGTTTGGATCAGTAATGCACGGTATGAACACTAGCAAGTAATTTCCATTTACTTGTATTTTGTAACATTAATTAACCTCCACATTTCATCACTTCAGGGTTTTACTACCTTGTTGTTTGCTGGGAAATCAATCTTAAACAATAGTAATGACAGGACAGAATACGACCTGAGTCCAATTTATCAGTTCAGCTGTGTATATGTAACTTACACAAATAACACATTGCAAAAATACTTCCTTTTCTTTAATTATTTTTATTTAGAAAATCACCTGTAGGCTGAAAAGCCCCTTGCCATAAGTAGCCCCTGGAAGGAGAACCTAGAGGTCATTTTATAATGACCTCACATCTTCTGTTTCCTGATAATGGAACACATAAAATGACCAAAGGGACATTCAAGAAATAACCTGCCACCCCTGCAGAGTTTTTTTCCACCAGTTTGTAAAAGTAAAACAGTAAAATGATGTCTCGGCGCCCTTTGTTCACAGTCCCTTGCGCTGCTGTTCCAGCTGCAGCGTCTCACCTCTGCATGCCGTGTGCTCAGGTGAGTGTGTTCTTTTCCAGGGACACGCCGGCTGGGTTATTTATGGGCTGCTGTCAGCCAGCCAGCAGCTCCTATTAGGGAAGAGCAGGCGAGGGGCCATCACCTCTTTATTCAGGCCGGACCCGATGGTGTCTGGGGCGGAGCGAGCCCAGTTTGAAGCTCGGTTCCTGTCATCCATCTTATTGAAGCGGGTCTCACTGGGTTTCTTTTGGATGCGAGCCCCAGCTGGACCTGGACCGGGTTGCCATGTGTGCTGTCTTGATCTGTATTAGAGCCTAAGAAATGTAATAGCACCATTCTGTTCCTCACACTCTCATTGTCCTGATTCAGGATGTGAGACGGAGCTCAGAGTGAATCTGACTGTTTGGATCTCTCTGTGGCCGTGTGCTCATCTCACCATGTTTGTTGTCTTAACACCAACCATCAATTCTCTGATACATTTGTAAGAAATAAGGAATAATAAAGTAAATGCAACCATAAAACCAAATTTAGGCGTTAGGGTTAGGGAAACTTGAGTTCTTCTTGAGTTCTCTAGCTTGAGTGACTCGGCTTCTGCCCCTTTTTTTCTCAGCCCCAATAAAAAATGACTTAACTTTTAACACTCACGCACCGCTAATGTGCTCTGAGTGCCTCCTGTTAGATTGGTGTTAGGGGGTGGGTCGTCTTACACCTCCAATCCAGGAACTTTAAAAATGAAAGAGCTGATTCTGGCTTGCACCTTCGTGGTCGGCGGGTTTTCCATAAGAGCCCCCCGTGAGCCCCAGCGGGCAAATATATCCACAGAAATTCATTTAAATCTAGATGAGTGTTCACCTACCCCGGTGTAAGGTCAATGAGAAGCACCCAGAGTCGGGGCAGATTTGCAGGGAGCACCATTGATCTTGACCCGCTCGGCGTGATGATCTCAGAGATAAAAGGCGGAAGACGAGAGAGGAACTTACTCACTGTCAGACACCAGTCAGCAGAGGGCAATTCTAGCCCGCAGGCTGCCTTTGAAAAACTGAAGGGCAAAAGCGTGGAGGATTAAGCCACAAAGAGGGGAGGGAGAGGAATACAAGCGCCAACAGGGATTAGCGTAATAACACAGTTAACATGGAGCGCTTTCACACCCTTCCAGAGGCATGAGAGTCTGGCGACAGCCAGCGTGAACTCGGACCGGAGGAGGTGTGATTTGTTCAGGTAAAAGTTTAAGTCAATAAGTTTGTGGACACTTTTTTTCTGCCTGCGAATGCATTTATTCCCTTTTATTACCTTCATATCAGGTCTCCAGTTGCTACTTTGGACAGCTTTTTCTTGTAGTTCCAGAAAACACCATCTGCATTGGTGGTTATTAGTGAGGAACACACATCTTGCGGCTGACAGGGCGATGCTATTCATGAGACAGGCTGGTCAGGGAAGAGCTACGCCCGGGCTAAAACACAACTCCTGCTCATTAGCCGGCCTAACATTTGCATCATTAGGACACGGCAACAGCAGGGCCAGGAGGAGACGCGACCAGGGGCCCTTCACACAGCTCTTTGTTTTTAGCTCTCAGGACGCTGGGCAACACGGTTCTGTGACAGGGAGGGGGGCGTTTGTGGAAGTGACGCTCCAGATGAAGAGAGGGAGGGAAGTGACAGAGAGCAAAGGAGAAAAGAAAGGTTAGAGAGAAAGGAAAGAATAAAAGAACATTCATTATAAATTCACTGAATCGACAAGCTGTCGGGCTGCGCCTAGCGAAGCAGCCGCTGCCGCGTCACTGACTCCTGCATCACACCAAAAACTTTACCCCCTCTTCCCACCTTTGGCTGTTTCCCACCCTCCCGACCCCTAACCCCCAGAGCCTTCCATGGCCATGACATCATCCCCTGTTCCCCTCTACCCCCTCATCCTCTATCCCAGCTGCACATCCAGTGAAATATGAGCTGGCCTCCGGCGCATCGATCCGGTGCACGGCTCCCGCCAAAAAGACAGATCACCGATACATCAAAGAAATCCTGATGGCGCCTCCCCCTCCTCCCGATGACCCACCACCCTGAACAGAAGCCACCGCAGCGGCCCCACTGGCCATTGATTGCAACAATCCATTTCACCGAAATGCACGCTGACAGGTTCGGCTGTGCCGCCGCTCACCTCGGAGCGCACGAGCCGAAAGCGGAGCTGTCACACACCGCGAACAGTGATTGGTCGAGACAGGTGTAATCAGCCCGCTGTTACCGCCGTCCACTGCCGCCAGCCACAATAGAGGCATCAGCTGTCACGACCTGTTCCACACTGGTCAGTCCCCCACACCACTAAATCTGTTTCTTTAGCTACCGGGCACCAGTTTGAGGCTGAGGTGGCGGTTAGCATTGTTCACTCACAAAAGATCCTGGGTTCGATTCCCAGCCAGGGCTTTTATGGGAGAATATTTCAGCTTTCTTATTCACTCTTAAAGAATTATTACTACTGTATATACTGTACAGTGCTCAGTACTCCTGCCGAGGCCTTGCAGCCCCCTTGAAATAAATCCAGACCACCTAAAACAATTTTCCTATTTGTCTTCTATGATTCCATCAGAGCATCAGATAGGGGAAAGAACTTTGCTTCACACAGTCATCCAAAAGCTGCTGGTCTGGTGGAGAAAACTGGCCGACTGTTTTCGCGCCAGGCTGATCGAGCAACATTTAAAATAAAAATCACTTAAATCTTTTCACATATAGTATGTTTCCCTCCAATTAGAGAGGACTTTTGTTGGATGGGAGCCCTGCACACACCTCATTGACTCCGCTAATGCCCCCCGTCTGCAGTGACAGATACCCCTGCCAAACCTGGGTGCCGTCGAGCGTCGGACGCCTCAGCGCCGCTCTAACGCTCCACGACACCGCTCGCGGCGCTTTCTCGTGCACGTTGTCCTGCTTTGGATTCTTTCACGCCAAATCGTTTTCTTTTCTGAGTTACATGCTTGTAAAAAAAATCTGGCTGGTATTCCCACAAATAAATAGTTATCAGCCTTTGAAAGGAGCTGGTTTCCATTGAAGCAACCTGCTCTGTCCTCAACCTCCCTATTGGACTTTTCCAAGGCTGTATCCACAAATATTTCCTGTGCATGTTTGTTTTTTAGATATGACTAAGAATTATGGTTAAGATTATAGTTATCAATAGTTACACAGAGATTTACCTGGTAAAAAAAAAGCAGTAGCATGCTAACTGCTGCATGCTACGGTTATTAAAAATCTTACATACTGGAGCTTTAATAGATTTTGTGTTGCAGAATGTGTTTGATGTGTGTCTGAATATTTGAACTATTTCTATTTGAACTCCTCTGTAGGACAAAGTAGGAGGAGCCACATTACAGTGAAAATATGCAGCAACATGTCCCGTCTGTTCTGTGTTTGGAGCCTGTAATAGAAATATGGGTTCTCATATGCTCCCTGTCACTCTGACATTTGATTCATCCCTTCCCAGGCTGATACAATCTGGCGTCTGCGTGACACTGTGTCACTTTTTTTTGCCACGGGAAAATCCTGACAAATTGTTTCTGCAAAGTGTCAATTTTCCCGCTGCCAGGGAAACCACAGAGGTGACACTGTGAGTGTAAGGGCAACCTTCTCCCCTTCAGGTTCCATTTGAGACCTCTGTGGGGGTTCTCCAAATCACCCAAACTGTGATGGCGATCAACAGCACAGCCTGTCGCAGGGCACGATTGCCATTCAGCAGCGTAAATGTTACATCAGATCGTCCTCTGCTTGCAAATGACGACCTTTGGAGTAGTTTAAAAAGGAGCACTGTGGGAGATGCTAACCCTCAGACACTAACATCTGGAGCTGCAGCTGATTTAGCACGGTGTTGGAGTGCCACCCAGTGGTTAGATTTTTTTTTTTTTTTTTTTTACTGCAGTTCTACATTAGTCATAACTTTATCCTGACGCAGCACTGAACTGATTTTATACTTAAAAACATACTCAGGAAGTCATTGTAAAGGGATAGTATTCAATAGTTTTGAAGATAAAATATTGCACGGCCCCATTTATCCTGCATTTATTATTCATAGTCTTCAAATTCATTATTGTCAAGGATTATATATTGTTCCATTTTATGTTCAACACATGAAATGTTCCCATCGTGCCATTGGGAGCACAGAGGGCTTCTGGGACAAATGTACTTGACTGTGTAATAATAACTCATTAACATGCTAATTTTACAATTTATCCCTGAGAAAATTGCCTCCATCAATATTCTGGAATACGGAACAGCCCAGGTTGCACTGGCCGGGAAGGGTTCGATATTTTTAACTCACCAATGGTGGAAAACAGGGAAACACGACAGAATGTGATTAGCTTTATTTGTTTTGGGAATAAGGGGATGAATAACGGATCCATTTTGCGCCTCAAATGAGTCGACATGCAGTCTGGGATTAGTGTTAATCTGAAACAGCTGGTAAATATCAAAGTGTAGCCTTAGACTCTGCAACTGGAGATTCAGGTGCTGCAACTTTCCTCATTTTAATGCAATCACAGGCAACCTCATCAACTTAAATCTTCGCTCAGATTTAATATTCACCGATATTTTGGGATGAAGTTTAAATCTGAGCGGGTCTTAAATCATTTTCTCATCCTTTCCATTAAAAATGATTCTGTTCATTCCTCTACTTTAAATTCAAAACTTCTTCCATTTATGATCCTGACCCACACACACCAGCACAGCGGAAAAATCATTATTTTTATTTTATGCAATATTTTATCCTCAAAACTATTGAATACTATCCCATTAATAAAGTGTTACTGATCAATTTTTATTTACATAGAGTGGCAGCAATACGCTTCCATAGGCAATGATGAAAAAACTGCATGTTTTTATTACAAAGCCAGCAAACATTAGTTTAAATAGTTATCAATGTCACTTTATTAATTGAATTAGTTAATTAGTTCAACTGGATGAGGATCTGAGCCATCAGCTGAGTAGTTCTTGGTGCTGTCTCGTCTCCTTCCGGAGCAGCTGCACCTTCACAATCCTCCGCAAAAATTGGTCTCTCAACCCTTCGCCTAGTTAATGGCTCAAAGGCATAAGCCATTGGATTTAACGTCCAAAAAATTTCACGTTCTGCCCCGTCCTTCGAAGTCTCCTCTTTCTTAACTTACGTGTTCTTTTATGAGACCGAAACCAATACAGTGACGTAAGCAGTGACGTAAAATAAAGATGGCGGCGACTATACCCGCAAAACGTCCCGTAAAAGTAGATTTTCTTTAAAACGGCTGATTAACCAGATGTTTTATTTCAGTGTTATGCTTTAAAATATGTACATCTATCTTATGGTTAGATGTAGTGTTTCATGTCCCCTTTACTGCAAAAGTATTCCTGTCAAATACTAAAGTTAAAAAAGATAGGAATAAAAAATAATACTGAAATATGGGAGAGAAGGAAGAAGAAGACAGTTTCTTTGGATTTTGTGAATAATACATATTTTTTTCTATCTGTGCAGCCGCTGTAGCACAGTTGGGACACACGGCATAAATATTACAGTATGAAACAGTAAATTAGAGAATAATAGTCCTTTCATGTGGTACAGTACTTGGTATAGTACTTTCATGTGGCACATTGTCATAATTATTTATTGCATTGTATATGTTGTAAATATGTTAATACTAGCGAGGCTGCTGGGACAAGTCAATTTCCCATGTCTGGGATTAATAAAGTATTTCTATTCTATTCTATTCTATTCTATTCCTCTCCAGTACACACTGCTGCTGTCATCATCATTATGACGCGATGAAGCGCTCATGTGAAACCCTGATGTCTTCTTTCCTCGCCTTGCCTCATGCATATATGAACTGTGTAAAGAACTACCCATCATTTCCAGTGTTTAAACATGACAAAAATAGAGGAACAGGCCATAAGGCAATTACGAAGGGTTTTTTTTTCCTTCCAAATTTTTAATGAATCGGACATTATTAAGATATGCAATGTTGCAAACGCGCCTGCAGCACATGCCAGCCTGGAATCACCTGTTTGTTCTCTCTTTTGGCCAGCAGGGGGCAACTCTAAAGATGGTGTATTGCAGTGTTTCTCAAACTTTTTCAGACCAAGGACCGCTGAATTCATAAATAAACACTCACGGACCACCTGACTCTAAATAGCCCCCAAAACAATATGCTAAGTGTGCTAACAATATGCTAACGCGCGGGTGTTGGCATGACAGATGCATCAGGAAATATACAATAAAGTGAATTCTTTAAATCTTGGGAGTTCAAGAAACACCGATTTTTAAATACTGAATTTTAAATATTGAAATTTAAAATTTGATAATGTGATTTGTTACGTGTCACCTCGTGGACCACTAGGGGTCGAGCGGGGACCATTGGCGCATTGGGATTACATGAGAATGAAAAAATAGTGATGATTGATTCATCTAAACTCTAAAGAGTTGCTCTAAAACATCTCTTTTAAGCATTCCTACATATCTGCCAGATCAAGAAGCATCCCTTGCCGAGTATACTTTAATCTAATGTTCAACACCTAAAAAACAGACGGGTGTCGTGTACATTACATCTATGAAATGCAAATGTTGAACTATAGAAGAAGCGTTTTGCCATAATCTATAACAGAGTGTTTACAAGTCACAGCCTTTTGTTTTGAGTAACTGCTGTGTCTCAGGTTTCCCCTATGTCATCAGTCATGTTTGGAAACCGATGCCGCACAGTTGAAACTGGTAATGGTGCCTGGCACCTGCAGACGCCAGTTGAAAATTGCTCCCATGGTGTGTTTAGTGACCTCTGTATATGGCAGACAGGGTGCAGATATGAGCATTCAACACAGTCATTCGAAGTCGTTTCCTGGATGGTTCTAATGTGCTGCAATACTTAATATGGCCAATAGAGGGGGCAAACGTCGTGCTCTTTACCCTACATGAAGTAAGGTAACGTCACCAAATTCATGGTCCCGCAGCAACGTAACAATCCAGGAGATCCCCAAACCTGCGAAAATTCATGCTCATCTACATAATAAAAACGGTATTTAATCTCAATCCAGGACCGTCAGAGTAATTTTGATCCCGGTCTTGGACTATATGAGTGAATGTTGTACCACAGTCATGCTGTGTCACTTCAGGGGTCAAAATCAAATCTAATTAAAACCTGAAATCTGGAAGCAGATGCATTCAGATTTAATGTCATAATTATCATGACTGTTTGACTCTCTCCACAAAGAGCTGAAGTTTGATTGTGTAAAAGTTGCAGTGCAGCTGTGTCTGCACAATATTGAAGTGGATTTATTTACACACCGACATGCACTCTCACACTCTCCTGATGCACTAATGAGGAAACACCAGTGCAGAAGTAGATCCCATTTCAGCCAAGTACTTTGAATGTTACCTCGTAAAACAGCAGCCATTTAATCTGAGCCTATCTGCCAGGGCTCTAATCCTCTGTGACTAATAGGCTGGATATACTGGGATTATTTCTTTTTACCTGAACTGAGATAGAAAAAAAGAGTGTGATGAACGGATACATGGAAAACTAAACTGCTTCATGGTGTGACGGAGTCTTCGCCAGCCAGCTCCTGAGCCGCAGAGCCCGTTTGACTGCTCTCACGTGGTGAAATTAAAGTCCCAGAGTGGTTTAATGTTGCAATCACATGGGCTTTTACGCTCGGCTCAAGGATGGTTTCTGCATATAAAGTAATGCAGTAAATTCAGGGAGACTTTTCAGCATCTGAGGAGATTCACTCTGACCTCTGATCCACTTTTCTCTGAGCCTCTCCGCTCCTTTCAAATGTCACTGTGTGTTTAAGCTGCATTTCAGGTCCCTTAATAAAGTGCTGCAGCTTCACGTGCCTTAATTCCACTGCAGCCGTGTTACACAAACCTATTACAGTGGATCAGATTTTTTTACTATGACTTTAACTACCAGCTAGCCCATCATGGAAGCAGCCACAATTATAACACTCTGGAGTTTGACAACTTTGAAATGTGCAACTTGGGTGATTTGTGTCTGAGGACGAGCGTCCATTCTGTCATGGTTTTGGCATCTTAATCTGAATATTCAAAAGGCATTGATGGATCGTTCTCATGCTCTCATTCCCATATGGTTCAGTCGTTTGGTTTTAGGGTTTCAACTTGTTTCCTAAGACTGACAATCAAAATACAAAGACCGAGCTGATAAACTTTACATCTGAGACCAATTGGACACAATAAACCTAATCTTATTAATCCACTTTTATAGCAAATATACACAGTCATCCCTCTTCCACTGGTTCACGCTGTAATCCCATCAAAAAGGCAGCAAACAAAGAGGAGAATGTGCTGTTCTTTCAGGATTCTATCAAGCTGAGTCGCCACAGAAGAATCCGCTAATACGGTTCCACTTCAGAGAGTGCTGCTGGGGCTGTTAGGGGCAATTGTCTGTCAAAGAAAAGTCCCATAAAAGTCTCAGATTAAAGAATTATCCAGAGAAAAGATTGAAACTCATTTAATCACATTTTGGATTGAGTGACGGTTCCTTCTTCAAAAAAAATCAATTTTTTGTCATTCTTAACTGATTTTGATTCAAACTGTCCCAAAAATATTGGAAAAAAATTAAATTATCTTTTCTCAGATAAAGCAGACATTAGCTGTCAATAATGCTTGACTCTATTAATCATTTTTATGACCTTCGTTCCTTACGTTTGGGAACCCAACATAAAAAATAGAAAGTCCCTGAGAGGTTTTTTCTTCAGCTTAGTATCTATTTTTCTTCAGCTTAGTATCTATTGTTATATTATTGATCTGTGTGTGAATAAAGTCTAACATTGTATTTTTCTGCGCCTTACAAGCGGCTGGATAGCTCAGTTGGTAATCCTGTGGGACTACTGGGGCAATTGGTAAGGCACCGGACTGGTACACGGGGGTGGATGTGGCAATACCAAGTAACAGCGACATCAGGCGGAAGGATAGCCTTGCCAACTGGGGGACCAGGGTTCGATTCCCTGGCTGGCATTGTCTACAGAAACATCTGTGCGGAGTATGGGCTGGAAACACCTCCAAAGCTGGTGGAGAATGACCAAGCGAAGATCCTGTGGGACTTCCAGATACAGACAGACAGGATGGTGATGGCAGATAAAGGGCAGAGGAAAGCCGATGTGGCAATTGGTAAGGCACCGGACTGGTACACGGGGGTGGATGTGGCAATACCAAGTGACAGCGACATCAGGCAGAAACATCTGTGCAGAGTATGGGCTGGAAACACCTCCAAAGCTGGTGGAGAATGATCAATTACGAGGAGTAATTGGGCGAAGTGGCTGGCATTGTCTACAGAAACATCTGTGCGGAGTATGGGCTGGAAACACCTGGATAAAGCATCCACTGTGGGCAAGACCCTTCATGCTACTGCCCACCCATGATGAGTGACGATGAAACACATAGCTGGCTCAGATGTCGCCCAGCCAAATCAGGTGCTGGGGAACCAGAACACCTTGATGAAAAATGGGCTACTGGAACATGGCGGAGATGGGCGAGATGTGAGAACAAGGAACTGTTAGAATGCTGCTACGGAATGAAGCTACGGAATAATGCTGAGCGAGGCAGCAACTGACCTGAAAGATAGACTCATGGCGAGAATGAACACAAGGCGACACCAATGGCTATGTGAAGTACCATCTGAAAGTCTATGGATACCGCCTCCTCTACATGGATGACATCAAGCTGTACGCTGAGAGCAAACGGGACATAGACTGCCTGATCCACACTACCAGGATCTACAGCAACGACATTGGGATGTCATTCGGGTTTGAGAAATGTAGTAGGTCCCAGGCAATAAACAGTTACGCCCTGCCAATGATCAGATATCCTGCAGCAATAATAAGGTGGCCAAAGGAAGAGATACAGGCCACCGATGTTAAGACATGAAAGCTCCTCACCATGGGTTCCATCCCAAATCCAGCACCCTGAGACTGTACACAAGCCATAAGGGAGGCCGAGGACTAGTGAGCGTGAGAGCCACTATCCAGGACGAAACAGCCAAGCTCCATGAGTACGTCAAGGACAAGGCCCCAACGCATGAAGTGCTCAGTGAATGTCTCAGACAATGGCAAGATCAGGAGGTGCTGGAGGACGGACCATCATGGGAGGACAAGCCCCTACAAGGGATGTACCACCGGAACATAGCTGAAGTGGCTGATCTCAAGAAGAAGCTAGAGAGGGCTGGCTTGCAGGACAGCACAGAGGCACTCATCCTGGCTGCATAAGAGCAAGCCCTGAGCACCAGAGCGATAGAGGCCCAGATATACAACACCAGACCAGACCCAAGGTGTAGGCTGTGCAAAGAGGCACCTGAGACAAACCAACACATAACTGCAGGGTGTAAGATGCTGGCAGGGAAAGCATACATGGAACGCCATAACCAAGTGGCTGGCATAGTCTACAGAAACATCTGTGCGGAGTATGGGCTGGAAAACCCAAGGTCAAAATGGGAAACACCTCCAAAGGTGGTGGAGAATGACCGAGCGAAGATCCTGTGGGACTTCCAGATACAGACAGACAGGATGGTGATGGCGAACCAGCCAGATATTGTGGTGGTGGATAAAGGGCAGAGGAGAGCCGTTGTGGTGGATGTGGCAATACCAAGTGACAGCAACATCAGGGGGAAGGAACAAGAGAAACTTGAGAAATACCAAGGGCTCAGAGAGGAGCTGGAGAAGGCTTGGAAGGTGAAGGTGACAGTAGTGCCCGTGGTGGTCGGAGCACTCGGGGCAGTGACCCCCAAACTGGAGGAGTGGCTACAGCAGATCCCTGGAACAACATCAGACATCTCAGTCCAGAAAAGTGCAGTACTAGGAACAGCAAAGATACTGCGCAGGACCCTCAAGCTCCCAGGCCTTTGGTAGAGGACCCGAGCTTAGAATGGAGGAGGAACCACCCGCGGGGGGTGAGAAGGGAATTTATATATATATATATATATATATATATATATATATATATATATATTGTGTTTCAGAAGTCAGCGAGTTTCGAAATTTCCAACACAATCTGTGTTGCCATGGTGATCTTGGAGACACTACAGACTATGATTCAACATACCTCGCTAATCCATTAATCTTAACCCACCAACCCTCCCACCCTCCCAATTCACACACACACACACACACACACACACACACACACACACACACACACACACACACACACGCACACACACAAAGTGTTGGCCAGTTCATCACACACAGTTTTGCCTGCTGCTGCTCTAATGGTTCCTCCTGTGTTCCCCGGTGCTCTGATTTTATCCTTATTTCTGTTCTGTGTTTTTGGGTTATCGGATCTCTGTTGGGTTGAATAAATAATTGGACTAAAACTACCCTCTCTGCCGTTAGCTTCTGGGACCAAACACCTGTGTGTGTGTGTGTGTGTGTGTGTGTGTGTGTGTGTGTGTGTGTGTGTGTGTGCATGTGTGTGAGAGAGAGAGAGAGAGAGAGAGAGAGAGAGAGACCTGACAGTAACCAGATTCCCTCTGGGGTTAATGAAGTGTGCACAGCCATGCGCCATCCTGCATTTTTTACCTGTTTAAATAAGACACAAGAGGACCCTTGGAATTAAATTCTTCCCATGCCACAGAAGAATTGCTAGGCAAGGTACACATCTGCAGAGATGACCCCGGTCTGGCTCTAAATTCAGTCCCCTGGGACCTCATTTGTGCTGTCCCTCAGGGGGTTCCACTTACTCCTCTGACTGCCTGTTGCTTAGTTGCATCAACGGTGGTGCAGATAATCTGCACCTGCTGAAGCAGCGCTTCTGTGGCAACACTGTTTGATAAATAAGAGAGCAGAGCTCACAACCTTGACTTTATCCAACATCTGGACGCTGAGACTTGGTTTTTAAAGGGAAACAAACACACTACATTTCCCAGCCCCACCCTAATCTTAAATTAAGCCAAAACCTAACCTTAAAACCAAACCTTAACCCTTCATCAGTCCCCCCCCACCACACACACACACACACACACACACCCTTAAGGGACCAGGTAGGGTGGAGGCACTGAAAAACAAATAACATGGGATGATGTCATTGTGTGTGTTATGATAACTGTTTTATTATTTAGACTTTGGGAGGACAGTTTGGATCAGGCGTTTTTTTTTTTTTTTTTAAGGCTGTAGAAAAACAAATTCAGACAGCCAAATTTTAAATACTTTCAGACACAGATACACTGACAAACTGATTGTTTCAGGCAAAAATGGCTCAGCTGATCTCAGCCACCTTCTCAAATGACACAGGAACCAAGCCAAAGCTGTTTCTTTGCCTCTTTGTATTCAGGTAGGTGCTACAGCTGAAGATACGTGCAGATAGGTGGATTATATCTCTACGTACAAGGAAAACAAGACATTCTCTTGAGAGGCAGGGGTGCACCATCAGTCACCTGACGTTCAGTATCAACAAAACAAGATCACTGAACCACTTCTCTGATAGATTTTGCTGCAGGGAAGCTGCAAACTGTAAATGGCGTATGCAGCATATTCTGACATTTTGACTATGGACACCACAATCCAAGATGGTGGGCCGCAGCAATTCACACTTGGACCAAACGCCATCACAATTTTGAGAAACGAAGGGAGCTTATTTACTGAACTGTTGGACATAAATTGTCGAGGATGTTTTGTCTTCCTGCGAATCTCTTGTGTCATTATCAGAGCTCATGGGTGAGCAACAGTGGATCGCAGTGAAACCAAATATACTCTAGCTATAAGAACAAACGCTGAACACTGGGTCCCTAATCGGGATAAACCACCTCTCAGTCCCACATGTTCTGGATATCAAAGGTCACATTTTCAAATATAATATGATCTTTCCATTCCAACATGCACACAAGAGCTAACATTTCCCCCTGTGGCTCTATATTTTCCAGAGGAATACTTTGAATGCATGGAAAATGATATGTTTAAGTCAACACATTTGAAGGCCCTCTTTTGTTGGAGCTCTGTTTTGAATTATTGTCGACTTCCTGGCTGCTCACTTCCCCGCAGCCCCATGTTCTCCCAGGCTAGTTCCCTGCCTCTCCACGTGAAACTTTATACAGCCCAGACATACAGAACCGGAGCGCAGAAACAACAGGGCACTCCTGGATCGCGGCGCACTCCACATCGACTGGAACTCCGCCAATAAAGAAAATATAATGCTATTTTTGTGGGAGGTGCGTTTGGAAACATGAATCATGCTCAGTTTAGCAACAATTTAGGGCTAAATGCACGCTGGTCAGGACGAGACACGGCGAAGGTGTTAAAAATGTGGAACATCCGTTATGACCAAGAAT
Source organism: Pao palembangensis (assembly GCA_015343265.1). NCBI lineage: Eukaryota > Metazoa > Chordata > Actinopteri > Tetraodontiformes > Tetraodontidae > Pao > Pao palembangensis. The sequence continues at coordinate 10,292,803 of CM027087.1, read as the reverse complement.
CCCCAAATACCCTGCATGGTAATTGCCTCTTTATGATCTTTTGTTCAAAATCATTCAAGTAAAAAGGAAGCAGCCGAATGAATGGAGGGAGGTAGTAATCCTCCCTTCTCGCAGAGACCGACCTTATTTCCTGCGGCGGAGGTGAGGACTTTTAGGACTTTTGCAGCCTCTGAATGAGTCTGTAGGACTGAATATCAGCTGCACCAGCTCATCCCACAGTCGCCCAGACAGTCACCAAAGACCTGTGCAGCAGCGTGCAGTGAAGTCACGCTTCATGTGGCGAGGATTTTTCCCCTCCATCGCGGTCGAGCACACAATGGAGCACCTGGACACAATGGCTGAGAGACTGCGGTTTGTTTTGGTGTCTGTTGTTCTCACCGGAATGAAGGTGGTATTTTCGTCTGAAAGGATTTAGCGTGGGCTTGTCTTGTTCTCATCTGCATGTTACGAATAAAAAAAAAAACCCTGCTTGAAAATGCAAATAAGAAAAGGTCTCTCAGTCTTTAATGAAATACATTCAGTCTCTTCCCCGAGGTTTGAAACGCTGATTCTTAACTGAGATCAGCCTCCAGTCCAAGAAAGCAGACAATCCTCTCCGGGTTCCCACTGACAGAAGGAGCTCCGGAGGGTAATTCAGAGCCCGTCTGACACGGTGGCCCAGATGTCACACATCCGAAGGCAACGGGAGAGCCGGCGGTGGCCAGGTGAGATGTGGAGCAAGGTGACAGAGACTGGCGTTCATTTTACTACACAGAGAGAGACGCACGTGTGGAGCTATTTAACATAAAACTTCTGCTGCCCTGGTTTCTTCGCACAGTCCAAAACCGTCAGCGCGGGTTTAAACTGCCCTTCAGTGTGTGTGTGTGTGTGTGTGTGTGTGTGTGTGTGTGTGTATCCTGTGATTGACTGGTGACCTGTCCATGGCATGGTCAGGGTGAGCGCTCCATCAACTCCATCCATCCATTTAGCTGTTGTGCGGTGGCCCAGCCAAATAATCTGATGGCCTTTTTTTGTGCTAACTATTCATCCTTAATCTGTCAGGACCAGGCTGAGCTCCGCAGCTCCGCTTTAGTTAAAAGAAGGATTTGATTCACGTTCCCCCCCGCCCCTTCACTCTCTCTCTTCCTCACTCTGGTGTGTGGATATTATGATGAATGAGGTATTATCAGGTCCTGGGGGTAAAGTAGATTAAAGAGACATCTAAAGCAGAAAAATGGCCCTCCTCATTTACAGCCAGTGTTGAGCGTAGGTCTGTCAGCAGATGTGACCCAAGCAAAAGATTCTTTTAAGTGTTTTACACCTGAGGCACTTGGACCCTTGCGGCATTTTGAAGGAGGTTAAATAACCAATATTTGCTCGTTTGCTGGAAGCCTCATCTCTGGAGCGTCAACTCGCAGCTATACATGACCGACAGAGCGCCATCTTCAGCGTCACCAGCAGGGACGCTCCAGCAGGCCCTCGGAAACATGGGAAATATTGCAGATGTGAATGTTGGGAAAGCACCAACGGGAGAAACCCAGCGATGTGAGCGCAGCTGTTATGTCGTTGGTGTTCACCTCCATGTTCGCTGCTAGGGCTTCTCATCGGAGCCTCAGCGGCTGCAAATAGCGCTGAGAATAGATCATCATAAACGAGCCATCCTCGTGTCCTGGTCGCACGCCGCAGCAGCAGCCACTGGAGGCAATAATGGGAGAGCAGACAGGTCCCCACTTTTCCATTTACCTCGAGAATGTGTAGTACGCTGTAGATTTGCACCTGAGGTGGCATTTGATGACAGTTTAGTTTTAATGTCAGCGGGAAGTTGGAAACGGGCCCCCTTTAGCAGAGAGTCCGCCTCTGTCAAGCTGATTTGGGCAGCGCTGTGTGACAGGAAGCTGGCAGAATGACCCCCCAACCCCCTTACAGTGAAAGTCACAACAGCGCACACACAGACACACACAGACACACACAGACACACACTGACATCAAATTCAAGCTTCCTTTCGTGGTTTGCTTCAAAATCAGAATGGTAGAATAACAGCTTTGAACATGAGCTTGCAAGAAAAGACTGTGTGTGAAATCAAGGTTACAGATGTGTGTGTGTGTGTGTGTGTGTGTGTGTGTGTGTGTGTGTGTGTGTGTGTGTGTGTATGTGTGACAGCCAGGAACCACAAACACTCAAAAAAAAAAAAAAAAAAAATGATTTTATGGAGCTATTTTCTTCCTCTATAATATCTTAATATATTTTTTACGGAGCAGTGAAAAGTGCAACTTTAGTGCTGGTTGGTTAAGTCGTTAATGAACAGTCTATGCTTATAATTGATGATGTTTACATTTTGTGCTGGATTAGGACTTTTCTATATTAAAGTTTACTGTTCATCGACTGCAAAGGGTCCCTCCAAATGGAAATTGCTTCAGATCCTGAACATCAAACACGTGTTTGATGAATGAGCAGCTGATAAATGAAAGCTGTGCCTTTTACCCTTAAAAGTGCAATTCTACTAGATCCTGTCTCATCCAGGCCAATGGTTTTACTCCCATGAGACCGAGAGTACTTTCATTGTTATTTTTAGACTGTCAGATGCTCATCTGCGGTTCCCAAGGTGAGAGGCTCATCTAATCTTATTATGCATGTGGAGTCCTAATATCAATCTATTGTGCACTTTGCTTTTGTAGGCAGGACATGAATATAATCTGTTACAGTCCTGTTACCTGATGTCATGTGATGACAGGAAGCCTTTGCATGATGTCGGGTGAATTTCTTCACTAACAATTACACTCAGGATGCATCTGATTACAAAGACAGGCAAATTTTATTTTCTTGCATCAAGAGGACAAGACACGTGCACACAACAGCACAGTCTGAGAATTATCCGCTGGGCGCAGCCAGCGCTGAGCTTTTTCTCCATTCTAAGGTGGTAACCTCCCTTCTCCCAAAACAAGCAGACACAAGAAATTAGACCTTGAAATCACTGCAATAGTGTGATTGTTCCGCACTTTCTGTACTCATCTTTATCAGTTCATAGCAGATTTGTATATCTTCCTCTCAGCAAGCGTGTTCGGCCAAAACGACTGCTGTGTGGCTCTGTCTTCATTCTGCAGGACTCTTTTACATGTTTAAAAGCATTAAGCATTTAATTTCTCAACACATGTTGAGAAATGTGGTGTGTGTGGGTTTTGGCACCATCTAGTGGTAAGAATTTAGCATCTACATTGGCTGTTGGGGGAATTACAACCACAAATGTCTCCAGTCCACTAAGTTTGTTGTCGTAAATACAGCGTTCTAATTTTAAATTTAGTTTTCTCACTAGTTAAAGTTAAAGGAATCTTGGTCAGCTCCTCTGATTCTTATAATGTGTGTATGATGTAAGGAGGTCAAAATTTTCAGATATTTCTGTTTGCACAGGTTACTGTCTGTCAACACACACCACACACACACAGACACACACAGACACACACACACACACGCACACACACACACACACACACTAGTCTAACCTGAAATATAGGATTCCTGACAACCATGCATAACTATTCACTGAGTAAGTCACCGCCAAATTACAGTAGTCAGAGTATCACTGTCTGACTATTGTATTGAGTGATGACACTATCACTCACTGTCATCCTTTGAGTCAATTATTGCTTTTTATATATAACCACCAGCATAATTATTGTAATAATTATTGGAGCTGTTGTGTGTAATATAGAGTCAAAAACGTTGTATTCTGATTTTTAATGAAAATGAATTAAATCTATATATTTCTGACAGAATACAAAAACACTTTCAAATTTAGTAAAGCCAGGAGCTCTTTCATGCAGAAGGCTTGCAGCCAGGAGCGCTGAGCAGCGCGCATGCGCAGTTAGGAATGCTGCCGCTGCCTTTAAGTGCGTCCTGTTGGCTGCGTCTCTCGGAATTCCAGCTGTTCCCACTCAACACTAAGCTCAAATTGTACATTAAAGAGTAAAGCCAAACACAATTAAAATTCCGCACGAGTAATTGCAGAAACTTTGCAGAAAGTTGTCTTTACTCACATATTCTCTGTCATGTGATTCATTTACTCAAATGTGACATGAGATAGCCTAATTGTATTACATACAGTGGAGCTTGCTTTTATGACATACCAGGAAATAAAAATGTAGGCACGTCGCATTAACAAGCTGCATTTTAATTTTTATGTGCACGACCATCTTCTAAAATACAAATTATATCAATACAATACGGCAGATATTGACCAAACTGCAACAATGTAGGTCGCATCCGCGTCGTTGATGAGATGTAATCGGAATTAGTGTGAGCTGTCCGATGGTACCTGAAGGCAGCATGAACAGCAACACATTCCCAGCGCCACAGCGGAGCTCAGTGGGACTCAGCGAACTACACGACAGCGTAGTGTCTTGCTAAACGGTCCCAGGACGGCGGCACACGCCGGCAAACTCAGCGCTTGCACCGGAAGAGAAAAAAAACCGCTGTCGCTCTTACCTGGCGGACAGGTGGAAGAGCCTTTTGACGTGACTTTCCAAGGATTTTAAAAAGTGCACACGAGACTAAGTGGGTGCCTCGTTTGTGACATGACAACATTAAAGAAGGATTAAAGTGTTGGGAAAATGAAACCCGTGTTTACACAGTAAGGAGTGACCTGGGAGCCGACAGGAATGGCTTGATTTGCCAGCCCGGGTAAGCGCGGTGGGACGGTTCTGTCAGAGGCGCTAATGTGTCTGTGGGAGAGGAAGAAAGTTTGCTTCGCTCGGATATAACTCGACTTCGGTTGAAGCACCGCTGCTCTGACTGTTTCTTACCCCAGTGGCGAGTCCGGCCGTTTTAGCGTCGGACCTGGACGTGTTCGCGATGTCTAAACCCGCCGCAAAGAAAAACCACTGGACCTCCAGAGTGAACGAGTGCTCGGTGTGCAAAGATGCCCGCGGTGACTTGAACGTACCGCTGCGCGGCGGCGCGGAGAATGGAGAGTTCGCCTACATCGGACATGTAAACGAGGATATAGTGTCTTATAAAAGTGGAAAATTAAATGAAGGGGAACTGCTACTGGAGGTAGAGAACCTGTCGATCTCCGGATTACCCCTGTACGACATAGAAACACTGATAAAGAACTGCAAAGGTCCCGTCAGGTTGAAAACTGTCAGACAAGGTAAGGGCTGGGAGCGTCGCACGCCGAACTCCCTACGGACTTTTTCCCGTTTAATGGTAAACTCTTTTCTGTACACGTTAAAATACACTTAAAAATGTGTCAATGTGTTTATCAGAACATATCGAAGTACTCTTGCATTCGGCATAAAAACAATACGTTTTACCCCAGAGGTGTGCCAGAACTGACACTTTTAAATTAGGGTTTGCGCATAAGGTTGAAGTTGATGTTTGCTTAATTTAACACATTTATAACTTGTAGATTTTAAAAAGAAAAGCACAGGTAATCTTTATTGTTATTCCCCTTTGCATTTTAAAAGGTATTTTAAAATACTTTTTAACCCTAGCTCCATTTATATTATTAAAAATAAAAAAAGGACCACGTGACAGGCACTTTGTTATTGGATGATCTTTAAACTATCCAGCTCGGTTTTGGTTGTCATTTCATGTTGAACAGTATCTGTTGAAAGCCCTGTCAGCCAAGACTGGCAACCCTCCTCCAGCATCAACGGCTACGGGAACATCAGGCCAGTGCAGCCGGTCTGGCGAGTTCACGGTCAGCTTGACTCAGCAGCGCTGGTGCAGCATGACACTGAGCTGCCCTGACAGGCTTCCAGAATGGCAAAACAGACTGCAGGAGGGATGCTCGGAGCCAGCCCGGCCTGCATGGATGTCTTGCAGAAAGAGCCACACTGGAGTGGGGGGACTGTTCAAGGACGGTTTCACATTTTCATTAACCTGCAAATGGGTATAGGGATGTGTCGGGCCTGTTTGAAGTTAACAGCTACCGTTTTTGGCATGTGGGATGACTTGTGGCATTCGTCAGCTAGCTACATTCTCTTCTTCATTCTAGGAGTGTTTCGCGCCTAAATTGTGATTGCGTGACGATATCGCAGAACAAAAACCAGTCTCCCTCCCTGTCCCCCTCCCTGGTACCCATTTTACAATGCTGTTTCTTCAAAATCCATATTTATAGTTAGGCTGATAAGAATGTGAAGTTTCTTTGAAATTTTTTCTCTTCTTGCTCAGGTGATTTAGTTGAATATTGTTCAGTACGGTGTGTGTGGGGGGGCTATGTGTGTAGCTCACCATCTGCTGTTTGTGACTCAAAAACTTGGAATAGAAGAAAACTTCAGTCATGTGGGTGTCAAGTGATCTAATTTTTCTAAATCCTTTAAATAATATGACAATTATTCCAATTTAAATGACAATTATCCCATTTAAATGGAAAACTTATCATGCTTTACAGCAATCAGATCTCCACGACCTCATGCAGAGGTCGGGTGATGCAGTCATTGTTAGTCACATGATCAGGCTCCATTATGAGTTTTTAATAATTCATACTGTCTGGGAATTTCCCTCCCTAATCAGCCTTAATTGGGAAAATATGCTCTGCAAGGACAGCCATCTGTAACATCTAAATGACCTAATTTTATTCCAAGCGTGTGCCATTTTCTCATGTTAATCAAGCGCAGTGTTGGAGGGAAATGCCACCTTGCTGTCTGACTCTCGATAGTTGTTGGATAACTGGAAAAATTGCATTTAAAACCTTCAGTGGGATTCCATCGACCTGTAGTTGAGCAGAAGTTTTGGCGGTGGAGGAAAACGTAAATGTAGATGGTGACATTCCTTGTATTAACACATGCTGCTTATAGTTAGATATTTCCCAAAAAACATCGTCTGTGTTGATATAGCATCCATTTTGCTAACTTGTTTTATCATTTTCCAATCATTTTGGACGTAAATGAGGCTGTGTCACGTTCTTGCACTGACCCGTGATGTCACAGATGTCAGAAAGTGTAATGTTTGCTGTAAATATCGGTGGAAAAAACCCACCTCCGCTCGTATATTTAGTGCATCTCACACACCCTGTGAAACAGCAGCAGAGTCCACGTCACAAACAGTCCTTCGCTGCACATTGATCTGGCAAAGGCTGTGGGAAAAAGACTAGATTATGTAATTTCAGATGTGTTACCAGCAGTGGGTGACCCTGTCCTGATGGCGCTGGGTACCCAGTGGAGAGGGGTGGAGAGGGGTTGAAGATGTGTGGGGGGGGTGGGGGTGGGGGTAGTGTCACGAAGTCAGTAGCAGAGTGTTTGCAAACAGAAATGGGCTCTTTATGGCTAATCTTCACAGGAGGATGACCCACTGCTCCATATACGCATCATCGCTGAGTAAGACCGCATTTGGATAGCGTGGTTCAGATTGAGAGCAGATTAACGTGCCGTGCTCTTCCTGGCATACCGCACACACATGTTTGAGGTTTGAATAATCGGGGAGATTTCCTGCATCTTCAGTACACGTGTTCCTCTACTTTATTTACCGTGTTGGCGGAAGGATATGGATTACAGGCGCCTATATTTAGATTGCGATTGTTAAATAAACATTTGGGGTCTGAATCCTGTTTCCCTGGATTGTGTATGTGTGTGTGTGTGTGTGTGTGTGTGTTTGCTTCGGACAGGACACACACACGATAAATCCAAGCATCGCTCTTCTGAGCCAGTCAGGTGTCAAAGCTCGACAGCGTGTATGGAGGATTCTTCCTGAGACGCCTGTATGCTGTGGGCCTGGTATGATGGCTGAGGTCTTACTCGCTGTACATTTCTTGCATCAGACAGTATTTGGCCTTTCGTCCGGCGATGTGCGCTAACGACGGCCTGTCTGCTCAGATTTACAGCACTTTCATTGCCTGAGTTTCTTCTGTGGCATATGTGCAGGAGCGTTCCTGGCAGGGACTGCATATGGAAGTGTTTATTTCCTCTCTCTCAGCAGGAAGTCGGACACCCCCCTCCTCTCTTCTATCACTCCTTCACCTTTATATTGACAGCAGCAGCCCGACATCACTTCCTGCCTCCTTCGTAGTCAGGATGAAGGCGAGCCTCCCCTTCAGGAAAGAGCTCTGGCTTTAATTTGTGGGTGTGTGTGTTTATGTGTGTGTGTGATCAGACTCACATGTGCAGTATAAACATCCTTGAGCTGAACGTGCGTGGATGTGTGCCGGTGCTCGGCTTAAGCAGGGCATTAAAATACAGTGGTTGGTCAGCGACTAAATAGATTGGGATTTCCTGACTCACTAATGCTACCATTTTTCTAATCCTGCTACAGAGATGCCGTGTATTTACACGTGCACGCTTCTCTCGAGCACAAATGTCTTTTCTACACTGCTGTCACAGTGTGTTGTCTTGCTGTGAATGGGAACGGTCACGCCTGACGTGCACTATCAGAGGACGGGAACAGCAAATTAATAGACGATTGTGAGATTAGTCAGACCAGGAAAGAAAGAAAGCGTGCTTGCGTCCTCTCCTCTTCTGTGATGGCTGCTCTCGGGTCGTTATTCCCTTCCAGCCTGTCAGACCGTGAAAGGCTGAGCTCCATGTGAATGCCTGGAATCACACCCAGCCTCAAAGCTCCAGTCTTTAACGTGGGTTCGCCTGATTATGTGTACCTGTTAGCCTAGCCCAAGTGTCGAATGAGCTGACAAATCCACTCGAAAGGAAAGGCCTCTGCTTTTTCTGCCTCTGTCACTCTGACTGCTTGGTTAGCATAATCCCTCAGCTGGAAGCAGGATGGGCTACTCAAACAGGTGAACATCTTAGTTACTTTTTTACTGCAGGTTGTCCAGGCAGATTAAATAGATCTAACTCTTTATGTTATTAGTTGGCGGTACAATGTTTCTCTATACCTTTAGGCTGGGACCGCTTTCAGGGCGTTTGGGAAGCTCACATTCACGTGGACATACAGACAAAGGAAGGGAATAACCACAGGTTTGGAGCCAATCCTCTGATTAATGGACTTTATGGAAGAACACATGTAGACAAACACCCAGGGTCCTCCTGCAGCAACAATAGCCTGCTGACCGACACACCCTCATTCCTCCTCCTCCTCCTCATCGCTTCTTGCTCTGTTTGTCTCATTTTTGTCCCTTCATTTCTTTTCCTTTCAGGTCTTGAATTGTTCTCACAACACTGGCTGATGTCTGAATATGGGAATTGTGGGAATCTCCCACCCTTGTTCTTTTTCTCTGGCTTAAGGCTTACAATGAAAAGAGTCATTCAACAGGCCAACTCACCGCAGTAACGGATGACTTTGGGAGGCGGGCATCGGGGAAGGCTTAATGTGGGAGCTACTCGCTGTCGCGGAAGCGCCAGATAGATTATTGTTGGAAAAAGTAGCTAGAATTTCTTTAGATTTCACAAAGTTTAATAGCTTTCACTGGTTTGAAGGAAATAGTCATTTTAGTCTAGCTAGTTTGACTTAGAGTGCTCATCAATAATCTTTGGTCTGTTTTCCACACACTTTAGCCTAAATTAGTTTTTTTAATCAAATTAGGACGACCCGTGTGATATTTTGATGACGTTCAATGTTGATGCGGCCGTGATGATCAAGACTGACACAAAATAACAGGGCTGACGTGGTCGTGTCACAGGTGGCCTCACGAAGAAAGAAGGAAATTCCTAATTAGACGGGCAGAGACTAATTAGCACAGACACGAAAGAGATTGAGTCTTAATTAAAAGGTCGGCAGCGTTCCTCTTCCCTCTTGACTGTAGACGTTTTTGTGTGTTAAAGTGACGAGTGTGCACGCGTCAGCCACAGCTTCTCATGAAGACGACGAGTTAAACTGGTGTGCTGAGACAAAGATCTTGGCAAATCTGACCAGCTGGGATTGACCAAGAGTGAAAGATGCTTCCGGCTGCTCAGATTGATCATAGAGCAGTTGGCGTCTGACGCTTTACAGTTGTTAGTCCGTCTGAGTCACACTAACACTACAGCCGAGCTGACCTTCTTCTTGCATTTGTTCATCTCCTACAAAGAAAGAAAGGGACACCACCTACATCAAAAAGTGGCAATTTTTTATCCAAATGTCAGCGCTAACTGGAACCCAAATTAGGGTATTCTGTGATTAAAAATCCAATACAGGCATACGCGACTATCAGAGCATGAGTAACAATAATGAGCTCGTTAATGTTATCCAGAGGGAGTGTCAGGGGAAATAATCCCACCGCCGTCGCCTCGGTAATGGCAAACACTGCTCATCTATTGTGTTTGATGTCACGTGCTCCACTGAGGATATTTAACCCATGTGACCCAATAAAGGGTCACATGACCAACGGCACAGTGTGGGTCCGCGATGGGTTTGATTAGATAATCTCAGCTGCAGGCTTACGGACTGTTTCTTGTCCCGATGAACACATGCACGGCAGTTTTCCTGTCCCCGGCACTGTTGGAATGCTGTGTTTACATAGCTGCAGCTATCCCAGATTAGCACAATGGTCTCTCAGGTGCCTGCTGTGTATCACTGACGGGTATTTTACCGGCCCAGCTGGGGCCACGCTGCAGCGAAAGTTGCTGCACTTTGCTTCCTCCGGTCTTCTCTTGGGTTTATGGAATAATCTCGGTTCCAGAAAGGTCATTTGTGATCAGATTGGACAAGTTTATAGGGTGACATTGTCAGAATAAGGCGGACATGTTTACCGGTGCACCGGGCGTGAGGAGACTGCAGAACAGCTCTCGTTTTTCTGTTTGTGGAGTTGAGTTCGCCCGTGGTATTAGTATAAAAGCATGTCCTCGCTGCTTTTGTTTCAGTCCTGAAATGACGCTTGGTGTGACGCTGACGTATTGTGCTGTTCTGCAGGAGAGGCGTCACAAATCGCCTGTGTTCTTTAAGGCTCATTGCTTCAAATTGGCAGAAGATTGCAGCTCCACTCCGATGTCCCTCCGTGACCTGGGGCTTCGCTGAGCTTGTGAGCTCATAAATTAGACAAGAAATCTAATTTCCCTCAGGGGCTCTAAAGGGATCTGAGCCACTTGCAGGCAGACTGTTTCTTTTCAGAGGTATTTGATTTCTATGCTTCCTGATGTAAAAGGGCCGATAACGGGACACTGGGAACTGCATGGTAGCCCGGATGCTCGCTGAGTCACTGTGGACAAATACAGCTCAGCTCTCTGTTTTTTTTTTTTCTTTTTTCTCTCTCCCTACAAAGGCTGTTTGTTACAAGTGTTGAATTGTGTTCGACCTGAGATTGTAAAGGAAAAGCCACACACTTTGGAACAATGTTATCACTGAAAACAGCTGGAAATCCAGAGTGGGAACGGCCGTGATAAGAAAAGTAATTTTCACTGTTGTTATATGTTACTGAGCCCCACTGCAGCGGTTCTGTGTTGTATTTTTATTTGTACTTTGTTTAAGTGAGTTTGTTGTCACTGTTGTCGGCTCCCCTTCAGATCTATTTTCACTATCTCGGCCTCGCCCTTCCACTCCGTTTCCTGCGTGTCACTTCCCGAGTCTTTGCGCTTCCTTTTGTCTGCCACGCCCTTTGTTTTCGCTCGCCTTGAGAGGCACCCTTGACATTTCCTGCGTTGACGCACTCACTTCCAGTGTTTACGTTCACACAAGTCTTTCTGGAGCCACTGAACCTAGTGGGCACCGCTACGGTTGCTTTGGTGAACACAACAAGGTGCAGTTAGTTTATTACCCCGAGAATCCTCTTATAATTATTCTGCACCAGTCTGAAATGTTGTTTGAACTTATTTTGATCTACAAACTGTCAGCGATACCGCCCAACATTACATGCACGCATACATGCCATTTGATACTCAAGACCATTAACATGGCTGTTCTATCCCATGTTACACTTTCAAATTTCAGCACTGCTTCGTTCTCCGCCCTTTCCGTTTCCTTTTTAAATAGAGTGAAATAGTAACAGGCAGCGTGAAAACTCCACCCTGGCTTCCACCGAGTTCGTATTTATCAGTGCCAGCGGGAGCAGAGCCCGTTCTCTGTCCTTTAGGAATGGTTGGAATCCTGTGCACCCGGTCCGACCCTGGCTGTTATCATCACAACATGCTTGTTCTGTAGTCAGGCTGCGGACAGGCGTGCTGGCGGAGGCGTTCGGGTTCAACATCAGTCTGTTTGAAGCTGGTTCAGTAACAGCAGGAATACATATTCAGGGTAAAACTGGATAAATTAGGCATTTTTAATACAAATCCCTGATTGAATGAAACTTTATTCCTTTTTTACTCTGTGTGTGGGTGTGCAAACACTCCCACCGGTGATCCAGTTGGACTGGTTTGTGTGAAACTGCAGCGTATCTCTGCTGCACCTGTTCTGGGCGGTACTGATGTCACGAGGCAGGGATGAGGAGATCCGAGGCTGCTCTGCTTCCTGGAAACGCGACCACGCCTCCGCGGCGCCCTTGAGACGCCTCAGAGGTCGCTCCGGCCCACACAGACGCATTTGAGGCATTCTTACCTAGTTGCCCGTGTTGAAGCGGGATTCATAAGATGCTTTTTCTTTTTTCATTAGCTCGGTTAAATGTCACAGTGGAGTGAACCCTCAGCCCCTCTTTTAACTGGCGAGCGCAAACACGACGTCTGATTTGACCTTTTGGTCGCCATGGCAATGGAGTTGTAAATCTGCAGAGGCACTGGTCATCATCAGGCACTTGATTGATTGCTAATTCTAAGAAAAACGTGAGACTGACTCTCTCTCCCACTCTGCCTGTCTCTCTCTCTCTCTCTCTCTCTCTCTCTCTCTCTCTCTCTCTCTCTCTCTCTCAGTGGAAAGTACCAGATAAAAAGTTTGGAGAGGAGAAGCTCTCAGTCTCATGATGTTGCAGGCAGATAACTTTGTTTAGAGAGACAGCAGGAATGCAGTCTGTTTGTACTCGCACCGCAAGGTACAACAGCTCCGTTGTCTCCATCTGGACGGAGCCGAGTCCACTCAGAAACGCAGTTTAGACGCTGCTGAAAGGTTGAACTTTTCAATCAGGACCAAGGCTGAGAGCTGATGATAACTGATAATCAGCTGCAGATTTATTGGCAGAGAAGAGAATCAGGAATTGGACCTGGCTTGCATGAAAACTTAGATTTCTGTGCTAATTTAGATGATAATAACAATATGGAAAGAAGGAATCTATCATGATGAACATAATGCTTCACTGTAATAGAGGCAGTAGGTGCATGAGTTAATTAAACCCTGAGTTTCCTCTAGGTTTGGCAGGGCGACAGAGAAATACAAGCCGATGGAATTAACGTTTCCACAGTAAAATACTTGTTATATTTAAATGTAGTTTTAAACAAATGATGTCATACCTTTGGTCCTCATTGTAAAAACAGAGCAGAGAGAAAATGTGTTGCTTTGTTCTCCGAGACTCTGGGCTGTTGACCAAAGGCCGTGTGTGTCCGTGCGCACGCCCGCCCCTGCACAAACCCTGGAACATGTTTGCAAAATACAGCTTCCCTGTAACTGCTACCCTAATCATTGTGAGCCATGGGTAAGGTCATACATTGCACTGTTTTTTTGTTTTTTTTCCACTCCAAACACAGACCGGCTTTATATTTTGATCACGTCTTCCACAGGTGATTTACAGCTGTGTGAATCTCTATTGCGCTTTCTCCCGCATCAACAGGTCTTTTAGCCTCACCTTGCTATGGCTATTGCTTTAGAAACTTTAATTTATTCCTAAGCTGATGGACGATTGGTGCTTGCACTGTTGGGAATACAAGAGGAATTATAAAGCAACGTTTTTGCTAAAGTAAACAATATTCAGACAAATAAACGTTGACAGCCGATCGATCAGAGCGTCATGCTACTTCATGAGCTTTCTCCAACTGTTTTGCAAGGAAACGGTCCAAGTGTAGCTCAACCTACACACACACACTCGCACACACCTGCTACACATTTCCCATCTGTCCCTCACTGTGATAAATTGGAGCGGACAAAGAAAAGAAAAAAATAGGTTTTTTAGGGGGTGTTTTTTTAGGGTGATTTTGTGTATGTTTATGTTCTCATCTGGCCTTTTCCTGACTTGTAGCAAATTTGAGCTACATAACAGGATATTTAAGTCAGACTGACATGTGGTCAGAAAACGAGTCTGAAAAGACCTCACGTTATAGTCCAGTTAATACCCAATAATTAGATTATAACCTTGAGACCTTAATATGAGGAATCTAAATGATGCTCTTATTATTTCTGCTCCTAGGCATCTCATTTGGCTTGGATTAGCATGTCAGATGACGCCCCATTTCAACTTGGTCTTTTAGCGACTTTTAGCAACTGAACACAAGATGATGTCTGTCAAAAAAAGATCCAGCCGCCCTGGGGCGTCGACTCAGACATACAGAATGCTGGAAACCCTTAGGAGTAAATTTGCGGGGCTTTTTCAGCGGCTCCTCCCCTCCCCTGAGATTCATTCCAGAGTTCAGATTGAAATCAATTCTCTTGCCTGTTGCTCTCTCACCCGTCTCCTCCTTACACTCTCCTCCTCCTCCTCCTCTTGTCTTCCACTGTGTTTCCCCAAGCCCTCATTAGGAGGAATCCTTTTAGATCACATGACGGTCAAATCGGCCTGATGGCGTCAGAGTCCTCCATCTTTTCCCACCTCTGGAGGAGGACCCTAAACCTGTCGCGTATTTGCCCCCAGGCGTGTCACTCTGTCCCGGGTCAGTGTCCTCTCTGGGTTCCTGGGTGCTCGGCTCTCTTTGCTTTCCCACAGTAACGGTGGCCGGGTTGACATAGTTTCACTCTTTTTCACGTGCACCAAGTGAACCATGGGGGTCAGATCAAGTGGTAGAAAAACTGAGGCTCATTATTTGGATGATAAAAAGATGCAGGAAGGTTACAGTCAAAAAGCTTTTATTTACCAGTGGATAAATCCAATTCTGCATCTTCTTATATCAACTTTTTCTTCTTTTTCTTTCTGTAAACTTTGAAGCACGGCAGACCGAGCAGCCGCGGCTGGCACGGCCCTACAAAAACGTTCCACAGCCCCTCAGGCCCGCCGCTAACGTAAACGACGAGCCCCGCTACCCCCATTTTAATCACAACCATATGCCGTGCATTCCTCCCCCAGGGACACGGACCCCTGGTCCTGCCCAGCATCAGCCAGGAAAACGACAGCCGCTCCGTTTGCGAGCTCACTGATTTGCTCGGCTGAAATCTCTTTTATGAGAAAAGCGACTTTTTAATATTTCAGCTGGGCTCGTATCGCACCTGAGGAGGCAGAGTCACCGTAAAAGTCACACTGCCAGAACTCCTGGCAACCGGCAGTGAATCGGATGAATAATTCCCGCTTTTACAGCGAGCTTTCACCTTTTAACCCTGACAACCCCCCAACAGAAAGACTTTGAGATTAACTGATGGACTGTTTTTTTGTGGAGGGCGTTTCTTATCATTCTTTGATTTTGTACATATTTCTGCAATAACACCATGGGCAAACTTATGGATATGGTCCTGTTTTGGTACAGAAATGTGCGACATTCAAAGCAGAAACATTCCATTAGTTTCATGTGAAGATATCTGCTCTAGTTTCTGTGCCGACTGATATTTTGAAATTGGTCTCTGGTATCTTTTCTGAGCCCATACGACGTGTTCCTCACCCCCAATGACAGATTCTGACAAATATGGGTTTCACCCCAACACAAGAAAACACAGACGTGTTTACAGGCCATAGCCAAATAACCTAAATAAAGAGTTGTGGTTTGAACATGGTTTATGTGTTTTCATCAGAGAGGACAGGCCTGACCCGAGGCTTTCTAATTAGACGAGCTCCGCTTTGATGTAAAGAGGCCAGTAGGGTCCACTTTGACGGATCGAGGAAGACGAAGGGGGAGAAAAGAAGCACGATTCCGATTTCAGGCGTGCTGACTGAATCCTCTATATGTGGTTGGACCTGTTGAGGTCCGTTGTGGGTGGTCTGATGTCATCATTCGCACACAGAGGCGGTTTCGGACAACTTCAGTTTTCTGTTCAGCTCACTATCTTCTCGCTCTTTGATGTCTCTTTGTTGCAGCAGATCTGGATCCTTTTTATCTGGTGCTCACAACTCTGAAAAATAAAGCCGTACAAATAACAGATGCTCTGGTCTGAGGCCACCACTTCCATTTTGTTAAAGGAACGACATGTTCCTGCCCTTTGACTCGATTCCCGTTGTTCGGGTTGTGCATGATCGTTCTTTGACGGTGTCTCCTGAAGGAAGCGATATGATCATACATGTGACCCTCAGTGGTCAAACAGAAACAAATGGCCCCCTTTGTTTATGTGTCTACATGCTTGTGCACAGTCCCAGCTACCAGCAAGTGCCTCATACAGGTTTAGTCGTCATAAACCTGCTGAGTAAATTCAAGCTAATTCAGCTAAATTCACGGAGAAGACTGATTAAAACAGTCTTGCTATGCAGCCAGGCAGAAATGAAAAAAAAACGGAAGTTTTGCCCAGCTGTTTTGTCCCAGTGGTCCTGCATCCGCAACAACATGTGGCGCTTCTGTTGGCCTGGACCGCATCAAAGGAGCAGCCTGGAAAAATGTGTGTGGGGCCTGATGAGAAAAAGCTTGCTGACATGTCGCCATGGCGTTCCTGTCGGCTTAAATTCAAATTACGGAGTGCAGCCCTCTGAACTGCGAAGGCCCATAAGCGCACACACACACACACACACACACACACACACACACACACACACACTGTGCCCTTTTGCTTCGCTGTGCTTCCCTGCATTTTCTTTTTGTGGAGTGTGTCATTGCAAGCGCATGCCTTGTTATTCCAGCTGCGCTTTTGCTGCAGCGCTGGCAGCGGCTCGGGCCGTTTAGTCACGCTGAGGTCAGGAGTAGGTTTCCACCTTCCAGTGTGGAGAAAACTCTGTAACACGATACAGTCCCTGCTGCCATCCCAGTGCCTTTCTTCTGGTGTCATCATGTGTAGCTCAAATAGAGACCGTTCAAAAGATGGATTCTGAAGTCAGAGGCTTGATGTTAATGTTCCACTGAAGTACTGTCGGTTTTCTTGGTTTGTTGTTAGGGTTACAGGCACTCATGACCGAGAGTTCGTGATGCTTCAACATGTAACAGGCTGGTGATCCGCCACTCCGCCGCGTCCCTCCCCAACTCTGGATGCTTTGTTCCACACTGCCAACGAGGCAGGGAGGGATGTTAGGGGTTGTGGATGTGGTTCTGTCTGTAGTTCAGCTATAAGAACAAAGTCAAAATCTGACCCCACTGTCGTCACCAGTATCCTGTCTGCACGGCTGTTTAGTCGACACTCAAAAGTAGTCCCTGACACTGATTACGCAGAAGTCTTTATTTTTTAGTTTTTTCATCTTTATGCTAATTCACCTGATCCTGACTTTTACTGTGAACCCAAATGTAATCGGTCATCGGTGATGAACGGTCAGCAGGGCAGAGATGGTCAAGACCTGGTCAAGAGCCGCCTTGTTGGAATGTTTGGAATTTCCACGGCAGACGGATGAGCATGACAGCTGGTGTGGAGGATTCTGTGTTCAGGAAAGATAAACTATAACTTTGTGCTCAGTGTTGTGCACGGAGACCCAAGATTGACTTTGAAACTAATTCAGCGTCGTTATTAAAGGGTCCAATCAAAACAAGGTTATCAGGAGATCTTGGACAGAGTTACTGTCTGTGTTATTGCATTTAGGCCACCATTTACCTTGTTAGACTTCTTTGTGCTTGGAAATTAATAGGACATGATGAAACTGATAGGGAGCTAAGGATGCTAATTAAGTAGCCCAGGGTATCCAGGCATTTCAGTTTCAATTTCCACCATTTGATCATTTTACTGCTGGTTAAAGATTAAAAACTTGCATCACAGACTGGAATTTAACACTGAATATAACACTAAATCAACATCTATGATTTACGGTGACCTTTTACTCTCAACGAGCCCTCACGGCTACAATGATAGCTCATGTAAGCACAGATGTGCTAGCCAAGTACAATGTGGATTGCCTAAGTTGTCCAGCACTGAGTGCTGACTCACATTTTAACGGTGCATTTTGTCTTAATGGAGCTTTGAGGGAACTAGCCAAACCCCAGAGTTTTATTTCTTTGGCTGCAGTTTAAAGAGCAACATCGGTGTGGTTTTGTGCTGAAGGCCAAGTAAGAAAATGCATTTATCTGAATTTACTGTAATTGTTGTTGATGTCACTGCATGATGGCATTAATGGCCTTTACTTTTTCCCATTAACAAGATGTCAGCGTATATTACAAATCTATATTAATACCCCATGCTCATATCTTGGGCTGTACACACTATAGCGTCTTTTCCAAATAGTTTACGTAACAGGGCTCAGTACAAAGATGCATTCAATTTCTTTTTGTTAATGTTTTTACGAGGGCTCTGGTATGAACCAGTTAGCAGTTAGCAGCTAACACAAACAATATAAAAGCAGCCATAAACACTCGAGCCAACACGATCTTCAGAAGTTGGTAATATGTCCAATTTTGACTGTTTTGTAGAATTTTGTAGAAACCCCCTGTGGCAGGTTGAGAGAGAACAGCGGGGGGGTGGAGGGGGATTTTTGGTTGAGCACTGTTACAGTTGACTAATTTAGTCCAACAGAGCACGACAATCACTCTGTTTGCCTCCATCAACCTTCCTCAGAGTGCTTCTGTCTTCAGTCATCTAGAATGCGCAGTTCATCATGCATAACTGAACACACACACACGCACACTTGCCACAGATTTGAGGGAATACCACTTAGGACCGCTCGTGTACGCATCATCATCGAGCCGGTCGGAATAATTGCCATCCTCAGACTTGATATTACACTGGCGCGTCATCGCCGCCTTCATGCCTGTAGCTCATCGGTCCGGTATTCTCACAAGCGCTGCCAAAAGGTGCTGTCTTTGCTCATTATGGGCGGACTGACGGGTTACCGAGGAGTTGGTTCTGAGGGCCAGAATCTTGCTGCGCTCTGCTTGTCCACACAGCACATCAGTCACACATCTGCCTGCATTAAGGTGCAACTAAACGTGCGTCGTGCTCATGCTGTTGGCTTCTGTAGCTGTTATTTAGTTAATTTATTGTAAAAAAAAAAGATGCTGCTGCTACAAAGAATTATCAGACAACATGATCAGGAACATGAATGAAAACACGAGCAGAACTTCGAGGAGTGAGGGTCTGCACCTCGCTGCATTCACTTCTGTACAGGACTGATCGAAGCTCATTTGCATTCAAATGGGCAATTAATTTTCTCCTTATTCACTCTTTGGTGAAAGATGTTAGCACATAAAAGAAAACGGCTTTGGAAAATTTTCAGAAAGATCATCCCGTTTGACCTCAAACCCAAGTGTTTTTCTTTTTTCCGATATAAAGTTTGAAAAGTGCGTAATTAGGGTGCTTTTGAGCGTCAGTATCCAGCGTAGCTCAGATGGAGGAGGCGGTGTAATCTTAGTAATGGAGGGAGACCCAGGAAGGACGTATGTCTTTGTTGCTTGTTTCTGTCCTCTGTAGTGCACGGCAAAGATCTCATTTGCAGACGGATGAATCTCCTGTTTTCTTTCTCTCTTATCTCTGATCTGCCCATTAAAGGCTGCAGGTGTACGCGGAGGATAGCGAAGGAGAGGAATCGTCAGACTGGGCTCCTCCTTCATCCTTCCTGACATTCTTTAGTTTTTCATCCTCTGTCTGACTCATATCCTCTCAGCGTCTCTTCTTCTCTTTCCTCAGATTGTTTCCCACCCGCTGCACTTTTCTTGATGTTCTTCCTCAACAAACATTTTCTTTCTCTTCTTCTCATAATAAAGCTGGTGTTTACAGACAAAACATGAAAAATGAATGAATGAATGAATTAATGAATAAAAAGCTGAGTCAGCCAGACTGAAAAACGAACGGTTTCAGATTGTGCGAGGACAGTGGAGCGTCTTTTTTGCTTTTCCTTCACCACGAGTGGCTCTGTCGGCGGGCCTGGCCTGTTAATGCTGAAACGAGGACACAAAATCAGATTTCACCAAAAATCAATGCAGCGTCGGAAAACAAACACAACTAATCACTGGCTAAATACTTCGCAGGCTTGACTGTAGTTTGCTTTATCGATCGGTTATTATTAAATGATGCCAAACTGCTCGTTTTCATTGGGAAAGTCACTATTGAGTTGGTTTCATTCCTCTCTCTCGGATTAGCATTCCTTTACCTCCCAAACATTCCCTCTGTCAACTTCCCATTCTCCTGCTGTCTTTTCTTGGGCCGTATTTCTATTTTCGATAATCGAATATTAAATACATTGCCAATCATATGGATGCTTTTAAACATTTTCCAGCTTAATATTGGCCATTAAGTTATCTCATGTAAAACTGACAGTGCATGTTTTAAACATGTATGAACGAATTACAGCTGGACTAAACAAAATGGTTAGCGTATGGTGGCTAAATGATTAGATGGGTCAGAAAGGCTAAAGTGGATCTCTGTAGCATGCCATAGGCTAAGTGGACTGGTTAAAATGGGGTGAAGGTTAAAAGGCTTGGTTATAGGGAGCAGACAGATTAGACGGACTAGACTGTGCATTGTCTGATTGGTTAAAATGGATTAGCTAAAGACCAAGCTGTAATAAAAGGGATTGAATGGCAGCAGTGTGTGCACCCACCTGCATTAACGTATTTGTTCTGCTGTATGTTGAGTGAATACCTCTCCATCTGCTAATTAGCCATGATGTAAACACACCTTCATCAACTTCAGCCTTCACCGCTGCAATGAAAACTCCTCCAGGGCTGACACGACCTTGATTTATTCACTTTGTGTTCTCACATGTACGTTTAATCACATATTCCTCTAAACATTTAAATATACTCTTCTCTTTGCACCAGAATCATAACTTTGCTGTGTTTGTCAACATATCAAAATTGCCATTTTACAATATATAAAAGCATATTTGATCCCGTTTATTCCACAAGCATTTTCATAAGCGGTGAAGTAGAGGAAGCAAAGCCTCATGTGGAGTTTTTGTCAAGATGGAGAAGAAACAGAAGATGGAGGGACGCTGAGCATCTGACAGGTGGACGGTCGTCGGCACCACAAATGACTGAAAATACAGTTTTATGCCAGATGAAGATTTAGCATAGCCTGTGTAAATCTGACATATTTTTTTCTCCTACAATCCTCTGAGCTCCAAAGCAAACTCAGTCTGTCACCATTAACATTTAAAATATCTTCCCTTTCCTCTGATTTTTGTAGAAAGGCACAGCCGTGCTGCGGAGTCAGTCTCCACAGTTTAGAAAAGGACAGTGATCAGAGATGCTGACACGAAATGGCAGCATAATAAAATTCACTGGGTAATTCCCTGTAAAGCTTTTCCTAAAAGTTTTCACGCTTTTTCAAGGTTGAGGGGTGTTTTTCAACTCTCTTTATTGCTCTATCTTCAGAGCTTCTTCATATCCCAGAGTCACTAATGACCAATAAATGCAGTGTTTACTGAAAATGTAGGAAATTTGGAACCCTCAGGGCAGATCCACCAACTTTAAGCCAAGGAAAAGATCTGATGTTATGCAGATCCTGCAAAAAGGTGCTTGGGTGGTCTGGTCCGTTCAGTGGAACGGTGAGAGCAAGTGTGTGTGTGTGTGTGTGTGTCTGTGTGTGTTCCTTGGTCCATTTCAGTCAATATCTCATTCATGTCGGAGGATGTCTTCTTGAGCAGGACCAGCCTCGTATGGTTGCGCAGAGGGGCAGGAGGAGGAGAATATAGACAGGCCAGATCTCCAGATCCTTGCTTACATCTTGTAGTCACATCAGCAACTTGACAAATGATGAAACAACCATGATTAAGCCGGTCTGTTGTGCACGTACCATGGCTGTGCACGCACCGTTTCCGAGCGGCGTATCGTCGATGCCGAGTATGAGCTGCCCACAGCCATGACTGGCTGCCGTTTCTCCGTCAGCTGTTCTTCTGTTCGGTCTGTTGGACAGCTGGTCGTGCACCGGCTGCTCCGCTCTCAGCCTGTTCTCTGGCTGAAGCGCACTCATGGCTCACTGGCCCTCTCTGCTTGGTGCTCCTCTGTATCTTTACTGGCTTCAGTGCTGTTTGTAAGTGAGTGCTGGGATGGGTTCGGATGTAGACCTCTGTGCTGGATTCAGACTGGCTGTCTGCTCCTCAGATCTGGGCCCGCTCCACTCTGAGACCTCTCTACGAGTGACCCCTCTCCCTTAACTTTATTAGAGACGTAATCTTCACTGATTGTACTCCACACACACACGCTATCCACTGAAAATGTGCACGTGTATACGCTGTATGATGTGTGTGTGTGTGGCTCTGTGTGTTACTGGATGAGCGTTGCCTGATGCTGACCCAGAAACCACTGCAGATGCTAACCAACAGTGACTGCTGCCCTATTAGCCCACAACTCTGACATACTCGCAGCTTGTGTGTTTCTGTGTGTGTTTGGATTCTTGCTTTATGGTGTTTGCGTTGTTATTTTTAAAATTTGACTTGAGTCTGTCAGGGGCTTTCTTTCTAACACTCGTTTGTTGGGCACATGTTGAGACTAAATCCTTTACCGCCATTGGCTGATACTCTGACATCTGAGCCAGGCGGAGGACTGATAACACTGTTTACATTCTACATCGATATTGTCTTTTCTGAGCTTTCTTCTCTTTCTCTGTCTTCACGTGTTTGTGTAGTAGCGTGTGCTTCCTCATCCCCTTGCTAAAATTAGCATGCACGTACATTTGCGTTCAGATTTGCAGAGCAGCGTGTGCATTTGCTCGTTCACGTAGTACGTTGAGCATGCCTTGAGTCAGCGGGGTGATCGAGAGTCAGAACGCAAGAAAGTGGGTCAGTCATGGTCTCTCCAGGCTGGAAAGAGTCAGATGAGTGGATGAATGATGAGCTGGATAGATGGATTATAGCGGATGACAAGAGGTGGATGTTTGTCACTCAAACAGCGCGGCTGAAGGAAGGAATGAGAATTTAATGGGTGGATGAGTGGCTAAGTGAAGAATTACGTAACAAAGAAAGTAGTCAGAGAGAGAAAACGGATATGGATCAAAAATATAAAGACAACAAATATTGCTTGAAGTGCAAATTATTGCATTCATACAAGAAGAATTATAAAGATTGTGGTCAAAAGTCTTCTGACTTTTATATAGCACCAAACATGTGACAGAAAACACAAATAAATAAATACCAAGTGTAAAAAAATAGCATGCAGTTATCTCATATATACTGTATATAGCCCTCTTCCATGCTGGGCCTCTAATTTACTGTTTATGAGTGATACACGCCCCCTAGTGGCAGAGTTGATCGGCTCAGCTCGCTGTGCATCAACACATGACTCTTCCCCATGTGGCCAATTACAGTGCAGGAAAGGTGTGATGAAGATTCAGTTTTCATTATAAACTGACAGTAGACACATGCGTCACACACTCTCTGTCTCTATTATAACAGAACACACAAAAATAACCACACTGTGTGGATGTGCAGCGCCACTTCTCACGTCATTTGTCCCTGTTTCCTGTGTTGTATGCGGTATTCGCTCCCCGTGAGTGGCCCTCTGCTGGCTCCTCTCCCTGGCTACGGCCAGTGGTTGGTCTGTCAGTGTTCTGCTCACCCACAGTGGGCCTGGGGTGACAGCACGCAGCCTCTGATTACACCCCAGCAGTTGCTCATTTATCTTGCTGTGAAATTGAGTCGGGGCGGAGAGACGACAGATGATATTATGGTAATTCATCTTACCAGTGTGAAGACCTAATAAAGCTGCAAATATTGTCATGCGTTCATAGTGTTGGCAGCGCTTTGCTGATTTGTAGCTGAAAACCTGCTTTGTTACTGTTTTAGTCTGGACCCACATGGAAAGAACCTATATGAACATATATGTTTTTATATATGCCAGATATATACACCAATCTATATGGATAAATATGAAACTGGACCCCTACATATATTCCTTGCAACATATATGGCATATATGTGTATATATATATATATATATGTATATATACAATATGTATACCATATATACATACATACATACAACATATACAATATACAACATATATATATATATATGTATATCATATACTGTATACCCGTATACGTATGTATAGCATATATGTCATTTATTTCTGCATATGAAAAAAAACCACAAAATCTGGAAGTCAGTGAACAACATTTTTTTATTGACTACAAATTTCAGCTGTTTTTTCGTTTGATCCTCGTCTCTGTCAGTTTGCTGTTTATAGCAATTCCCAGTTGGCTCCTTGTGGTCTGCGGGAACTTCTTCATCGTCGCTTCTACAGAAAAGACATAATGAGAAGACATCACATGAATTCCACTTGTAAAGATGACAGAGACAATCAGCACAGGCCGTATACTAAAACTAGAAGAGCAGTAAAGGCATGTCGCCACTATCTTCCTGTCCGCTGTTACCTTCCAGGTAACTGTCCTCGTCAGAGTCTTTGAGAATGCTTCGTAGTCCCTGTTCTGCTCCTTCTGTCCAATGTCAAGGCAAATGTCATCGTCATGGCAATTGTTTTTAAAGGTTTGTGTGTAATCTCAGTTTTACGATGCTGCAAGAGGACTCCGGATGTGCACGCATATGAACGTGATGACGTCATGAGGGACTGGTGCACTTCACAAAATACTACTGAAATGGATGTAAACTTCTGAGGAAAGTAATAAAAACTTGTCTAAAAAATTCTCCCTTTCATTATTCTGACATTTATCAAATGGAAAAAATGTTGGTAGTCCTAAATGACCAAAAACAGGATGAGTTTAATCTGATTTAATCTTAGGCATTAAGAAAAAAAAGGCTATGTGCCTCTTTATCTAGTGTATGTAAAGTTCTGGTTTCAACTGTATATATGAGGCATTATGTATGACATATGCTGATATATGAATCAGACTGTGTCGTATATGTGGCTATATAGGACACATATATGTCCTATATAGCCACATATATGACCTTGACTATGGCATATAGGTTCTTTCCATGTGGGGATTGAATACTATTTTGTGTTGTCATGTTGTTTTCTAGAACTTTTCAAGGAGCCCAACATTTTCTCTCTGTTTACCTTCATTAACTTCCTGTATGTGGTATTTAAATCACACAGTCTGGTAGGTTTGAGAAATGCGTCGTATTGTAAATGCATTTTACTATTCAGCCCTTTTTATTGAGGCTGGCCGCCCGACTATCTTATTTATGGTAGAATTAGACTTGACAGCTCTTTTTTCTGCTGACACACATCACAGAGGAGTGTAGTGACTTCCTGTAAACTGTAACCTGAGGGCTCCACCATCTTCTGACCATAAACATATCACCTCTTTACACTTCCTGCGGTCTGGCCAGCCCTTCTTTCCTCATTATTCTCCTGCAGATGTTAAGTATCTTTCCCTCTGTAGATAAAAAGTGCTGATCTGTCCTCTCAGCCCAGGGACCTGGTTTAAATCTCAGAGCTAATCAGCTAGCCTGTTACGGGAGGATATCACTCTCACTGGTCTGGAAATGTCAATGAGAGATGCCCCAGCATCGTTATCTGAGCTCAGCATTAGAAGGAGTTTGGGTTTTGGAGGATGGAGATGTTGAATTTAGCCGTCAATATCTTACTTTTATTTTTCTCTGAAGATAAGGGATGGTTTGGGCTTTATGTGTTCCTGTCGTCCGTGTATGCCAGTCTACAGGATCC
This sequence comes from Pao palembangensis, assembly GCA_015343265.1. Taxonomy (NCBI): domain Eukaryota; kingdom Metazoa; phylum Chordata; class Actinopteri; order Tetraodontiformes; family Tetraodontidae; genus Pao; species Pao palembangensis. Next base: position 10,267,281 of record CM027087.1, on the reverse strand, counting down.
ACTAAGCTGGGCTGCATGGAAATGATATATGGATCCTTTTAATCACATCCGTCTCTGGGGACGCCGTCAATCCCAGCGACACGTGCAGCATGTAGAACTCCTACATCAATCTAGCTGGTGCTGTTTAAGCGTTTGATGCTGCGGGGTCCTTGGCGAGCGGAGGCTGGCGTTTGTCAAATTGGACAGGTGCTTGTGTTGTGTAAATAGTGGGTCTTTACAACTCCATAGCCCATCTACCTCACACATGCATACGCACGCCACGCGCTCGCGCTCTTCTTCCTTCACTGTCAGTTAAAAATTGACGCCTCAACTGAGGCCTTCTGGACACGATACGTGCTGAAGCGAAACCTCTGGGGATTTCTTTTCCCCGCGCAGATGACGACAATCAATGAAAGCAATCTGGAGCATTGTAAACAGGCGAGCAGCCCCAGCGCACGTCTTAAATTTAGTCTTTCTTTTCCACTTGTGATTCAGAGAGAAGCAGAGTTCAAAGGAAAGTGAAAGCCGTATGATGTGCTGGGCTGCACCAGGATCTGTCACTTGTGCCTCACCGGTTTCTTTGTCTTTATCGCCAAAATAACACGGTTACACTTGATTTCCTCCTGAAGTTTGCTGTAATGATATGAAATCCTTATGCAGTTTTTTTTAACAGCATTTTAAATCTAAATAAAAGATTCAAAATCAGTTACTCTGAGCATTTTTTTTTTTTTTTTTGGATGGTTCTTTTATGGCCAAACCATTTATGGCCGCTAATCTACTCGCTGTGTGCAGCAGTTTCACTATTTCTCAATGAGGACTCATGCTTTGTTTTTGTAATAAGATGTTAATCCAGATGGGGGCAGCAGACTCTGGCTGGCTTTCTCCATCAGCACCTTTGCCACAGTCTCATCTGGCAGCTGTTGCCATGGATACAGAGCCCTCCCATTGGTGTGCAAGTTGCATCTAACGAGAACATAGGGGGGGTAGTGTTGAGCTCGGACACACACGCACGCGCGCACACACACACACACACACACACACACTGCTGTTAATAAGAAATATTGGTGTTTTCTACCACTTTTGTTACTGGTTTTAGATCTGGCTGTAAACCATCTATTTTTCTCCAGAATGAAGTCCAGACCGTGGGTTGGTCTTTGGGCTGTGGTCCTGGGTGGAGAGTAAGACCTCCAGTCTGGTCTGGGGCTGCACTGGTCACCCTTTGACTTCCCTCCACGTGCCTGTAATCACTGTGACATATGGTTAAGCTGTAATTGATGAATATGTTAACCGTACAGTAAATAGCTGCTGCTGTAGAGCCAATTAAATGGTGATTAGCCCCGATTAACTGATTAATTAGAGCCCAAGATGGACTGCTTTCTTAACAGTTGATTATTTAGACCATGAACTCAGACAGCCGCTATGTCTGAGTATATTTAAATGTATGTCTCAAGATTGAGAAACTAGTTTAAAGAAAATATTACTTATTTGTCCTTGTAACCCAAAAAATATGTCTGTCTCTGTTAAAAACCCAGTTGGAGAGAAAAGAAGCAAATGTTTATTACCATCTTTGCCAGGCTGCGTGTTGCAGTGTGCAGCGATACAATAAGCAGCCAAAGACGGCGGCACTGCCAAATCTGGCTTGGCTAAGCGTAAAACAGGCTGGTGTTACAGCATATGACTGGCTTTTCTGCTGTCTCACTCCACTGGCACTGAGAAGAAGGCCGAGAATTACCCAGCGCAACCGTGCAAAGTTGCATCATGATCAGTTCATTCAGCTCTGGAGACACTTTGTCCTATTAGAAATCGATGCAGGTGACCTGAAGTAAATATCAGCCGCATTGAAGAAGCCAGTGTTGGTCATGAGTTTACCTTCTGCAGGCCTAAATGATGGGTTAGATAAATGCACTGGCAGACTCACAAGTTATAACCTTTTGCACAGCAGATGAGCATTTCTGTGAGCACAGAAGGCTTTAAACTGACATTTGCTTTTGTTTACTCAAGTAAAAACACGTATTAATTGAAGTTATGAACAGCAAAATTAGAGAAAATTAGTTTTGCTCCTGTGACAGCATGTTGTTCTTACAGAACTGGCTCCAGGAAATGTAATTTTGAGGACGAAAGGGTAGATTTTGGCCTTTGTCCAGGTCTCCAAGTGACGCCCTCGGCTATTTTTCAACAGAGCACATTAATTTCCAGACTTAATACAAAGATGTAATGCTGTGGCTGCTGATCAACACTCCGACTGCTGTTTCCACAGACCCTTCCTTTAGCTCCGTGAGCAGGGGGACTGAGCGCCCGTGACGTCAGGCTGTAGTTTTCATGCTGTGAATGCAGATGTGTCCTGTCACCAGAGGTTCAGGCTGGTGCCTCGTCTGGCCCAGCAGATCTGAGTGGAGGGCTGCTGTCAGCCTTGGAAGCCTGGGAAGTCGCAGCGCTTTCTTTTGATGTTTTGTCTGTCTCACGTTGGCCTTCTGCTTAGCCGTGACTCTCCCTCGGTCTTGTATTAACCACTCCTTTCCGACCAGGATCGTGCCTCTCTGAGTATCTCGCCTGTTTAAGGGGCTTATGGGAAATCTTTACCAGGTGTGTCGTTGAAGGATATGTCTCTCCTGATTATCTGTTTGCAGGGGGATCTCTTAGGGAAGGGGGGGCGTTGACTCTGGTTAAAGGAAGCTGCCTTAAAAGCTTAAATGAAAATGAGACGCACAAATAAAACTAGACGAGCCCTGAAATAAAACTAGAGCTCGTGACAAAATATCTGCACCTGTTTCCAGTTTTTGAGCCAACCAAAAGTCTGGATTCCGCACATTTGCACTCAGGAAGAGTAGTTTAGGAGTAGTCAGCTGTTTTTAAATAATAGAGGAAAAGAGGGTGGAAAGGTATTTGACCTGAGAGAGGAAAGAACATATTTTTCCGTTGGCGCAGCTACCCAGACCACATATACAAGTTGGACCCAGAACGCAATATTAGGCAGCAGGTAGGAAAATTCTAATGGCCAGTTGGGTTGTTTGTGATTAAGGACGTCAACGTATTGTTGAAATGTTATGTTTTCTGTGCTTTAATGCCAGTGGAGGACGTAGGCGCAGGTTTACCAGGCAGCAACGTTGCCCTACTTTGCTTGCGTCTGCGCTGCTGTGATCACCTGCAGAGAGTCACTCACAGTTGAAGACCACAGTGGGATTTCCACTATTCACTCCCAGTAATAATTGATGTCCCAGTTTAAAAAGGTGGACTCTGAAGCAGGCCTGTAACCATAGGTCCGTGTTTACCACTGATTCGGTCCCCTAAGTCCTGCACGTGAGTGTGGATGAGTTGTAACTCATGCCAACTCTGTCTAGACCAGGGATGGGCAATTATTTTGCCTGAAGGGCCACATTGGGTTTTAGATTGGGATTTAGGCCAGGTGGTGTGAGAAACTAACCCCCCCAAATGAGGATCGGAGGTTAAATAAAAATTGTGCTTGATGGACTAACTCTGAACCTTTTTTTTTAACCAATCAAGCTGACAACCCTCTTAATTTGGCTTTTGGAGAAATTATTGTGAAGGCTCTGTGGGCCGGATTAAATAGTTCATCGGACCAGATGTGGCCCCCGGACCTTAGTTTGCCCACCTCTGCTCTAGACGTAGGTGCAGCAGCCTCTGCAGCCAGCTTTCCGAGGTCCAGGAGTCCTCCTCTTTAAATGCTTGTGTGTAACAGATGTGCCTCTGTGCCAGACCAGAGTTTCCTCGTCAATATTGCAGATAGTCTGCTCTTGGTTGGGTTGAGGGTGAGTTTGGTGGTCTTGGGTGTGACGGGATAGAGGAGAGATGGCTACCTGCTCTGTGTTTGCGCCTCTCCGTGGAAACCAACTCACACCTTTGTTGGTAATGTCTGCACTGAGTGTTCATAAGTGAAATTTATTTTTATTTATTTTGGTCCGCTTGGCCTGTCCTTCACCTCCCGACGAAACACTCGTGGCAGGTTCAGAACCACTTACTTCACCTGCACTGGTGTCATTTCTGTATTGTGATTCATGATCGTGCAGAAACATCTTCTGTAGTGTGCATACGATATCACTCATATTATTTAACACACATACACATGGAGGCGCACACATAAACACAGTTTCCATGGAAACAGGATCCAGGGCCTTTTATGGCTGGTTGTTTGCCCAGGACAACTAAAAATGGTTTCAGCAGCCGTGCAAAGACAGGAGATATATGTATGGATATTAAATAATAGGACAGGCGCTAATATAGACTACTACACTGCATCATGTTTGTTGTTGCCTGAAGCAGAAATTTTATTAAAGTTAACAAAAAAATCATATTCAACAAGTAAATTCCAGTTTGTGGGACATTCCCCCTGTTATGTTGTCATATTGTTTGGGCCGTGTTTGTACACATAGCGCTTCCTGTAATGTGGAAATTCGCTCTAATAACCTCACACAGACACACACACACACACACATATTCAGCAGTAAGTACACACATGCAGACATTTGCCAGCCGTGCAGGCCTTCAGTAGTCTAATATGTGTCTAACGTCCAGATGGCGTAGCGGTGGGAGGGCTGATTCACAGTTCTAGCCGAGTGCTAACAGCCTTGGTTTTGGCTAACCCTGGTTGGTTGGAGAAAGACAGCCTGTAGCCAGCTACCCCTCTGAGCGACAATGGCAAGTGTATAATTCACAGCTATGCACACAGCAGCTAGCCAAACTGTTGTTATGGGATAAACTTTGATTTGTCAGAGTCACACTGTGCCGTCATTTAATGATCGGGGGCAGATTAGAATTTGACCATTTTGAAGCTTAATAACACACATTCTTTCTCATGTCCACACTGACAGGAAGTAAGCTGAACAAGGACCTGAAGCATTATCTGAGCCAGCGCTTCCAGAAATCCTCACCTGATCACGAGCTGCAGCAGACCATCCGAGACAACCTCTACCGCCACGCCGTGCCTTGTGAGTCATCACACTGCCATGTGTCATTTCTCCTCACCCAAACGTCTACGTTTCTTTTGAATACACACACCTTGAGCATGTTTCTCCGATTGTGAGTTTTATGACTGTTAAGGCCCCTAACCTGATTTGAGTCAACTCAAGGCATCAGGTGACGACCTAGCGCATAGCTTCTGTGTGGACGTGGAGCGGAGCAGAGTGCGACCTGTCAAACTGACTTGGCCTGAAGTTTCGCCACAGAACACCCACATGGCAGGATAGTGGTTTGGTGTGTGTTTTTTAAATATCCAAAGGACTGAGCAGTAAACTGCTGCAAAAACAATCATGAGTGTAACTTCTCTCATGGTCATATTGCTGATAGCATTTTTGATTGATGAAGTTTCCTTTAATTTGGCCCTGAGCTAGCTGGCTTTACGTTCCATATGACTGATTTAGGCTTTTTGTGGCTACCGATGTCGACGGTGGGACTGAGCTGTCCACTGGCCTCCCTTGTGGTCACCCCACACGTCCCACTCATGTGTTCAGCAATCTCCCATCACACACACCCCCACCCCCACCCACCCTTAACTCATGACACCATCGCCTCTCCATTCTCACAAGTCTGCTGCTCCCCTTCTCTCTCACTTTTCCATGCAGTTGTTTGGAGCACTAGGAGGAAGCAGCGGCCGTCGCTTTGTTTGTTTAGCACTTGATTTACAGCTCAGCATTCTCCGTCTACAAAGCCTCGATAAGGGGGATCTTGTCGCTCCTGCCTCGAGGCGAGTAGCTTTATTTTCCGCTGCTGTTGTGATGCTGATGACCTGGCGTTTGCCTCCCAAATGAGCGAGGTTTGCCGAGCCTGGTCGTCACGTCTGTGTGTGATGTGTGAAGAATTGCTGGACTAGCAGCGCGAATGATTGGACGACCCACATATAGGCTAAGAGGACAGCTCAGAGGCTAGAGCCGTGGGCACGGGGATGGGGGTGGGGTGGAGTTTGGGTGTGAGCGAGGGGAGAGGACGGGGGATGGGTGCAGGAGAGCTGGGGGAGTGGATCTAGGGATGCAAAGGCACACTCCCTCAGACCAATGCTGACTTTAGCTTCTGAGTTAGCATAACACAGAGCATGTGCGCATGAAAAGCAAACAGGTTAGGCTAACCAGCCGCGGAGGAGTGTCTCAGGTTGACCCTCCATCTGCCCTCGAAATTTTGTGGTGCAAGCAATTGTATGATGACAAATAAAGTATGTTTCTACGAGACTTGACCGTATAGGACGTGGTAGTTTTTTTAAAGCTGGAACCTGAACAAAAGGAATTCTCTCACACACACTGGATTTCCTGAAAGGCAGAAGGCTGCACATCAAGAAGAGGAAAACCAAAACCAGGTATCATGGGCATACACAAATTACTCAGGGGATTCTGTTCATGTCCATTTGTAGTGAATTTATGTAGATATGGTTTTTGCTGTGTTACTGGGGATGTTTTTCACCTCTTTTTTGATCCATGAACAGCCAGGTAAAAAATCCCACTGATTGTTGGCTCCAGGTCTCATTTTAAATTAAAGTTTTCCCTTGTCATTGCTGTTTAATTTAGCTGTGTAATTCAGTTGTGACATTTTTCAGGAATGCACAGGAAGAAATAACAGTTTCACGTTCCCTTTTTTGCCTCATTAACATAAACCAAGTCTTTAATGGGACCTAAGACAGATTTCATGTAGAAAGTGACAACATTCCACAGTTTCAGCCCAACCCTTATAGCTGTTGGTGAAGGAATTCCCATCAGCGTTCAGTAACTTGAATTTCTGATCCTTCTCTGGAAAACAAATAAATTATGCACATGAATCAACCCTGTTTATTTTTGTTGTCCCTTTTTTCCATCAGTCCATATTTTAGACCATCACCACACCAGACTTCCTCCCCCAACTCCCGCCTGTCCATCTGCTGGTTTCTAATATTTGTGCTAAATTACCAGAGCTTTTCTTTCTTTCTTTCTTTTTTTTTTTGCCAAAGTGGCTTTGAGAGGGAAAGAGCTGATGGGTTTTCCTCAGAAAAAGAGACAAACAAGAAGAAGCAATATAAAGGAAAGGAATGAGAGAGCGACGGAGGGAAGGGAGGTGGGCGGGTGCATGTGGGTGCCTGCGAGACTGGAGACGGGATCAGTCAGAGAGAGAGAGAGAGAGAGAGAGAGAGAAGGGCTTTACATTGGTGTGTGTGGGTATGAGACGAAGCGTATTATAACCCAGTGTGTGGATGCTGCTTAGCCTGGCTCCCATTAGCTTAGCATCACAAAGCCAAAGCTGGACAGAGGACAGACATAAGACAGCAGGAAGGGGAGGGTGGGAAGAAGGAAATGTGAATCTGCACTGTTCCCCCCCCCCCATCCCCACTCATCCACACCTTATTGGATTTATCCTCCCGGTGTTGGTTTCTGGGGACCGGAGGGGCTGGAGCAGAGCCTCCGTCGCAGACTGCCTAACTGAGGTATTTTTTTGTGTTTCCTTCCAAGAAAGGGCCGAGGAGTGCCGTGATTTAATGATTGGGGGTTGGGATGGAGGGAGATGGAGAGGCAGGCGGCGAGGATGGCTGTGCACCAGGCGGAAGGCATCAGGAGCAGAGCGAGGGAGACAGAGGCAGCTCGCTGGCAGTAATGGAGGCTGATGTGTTGTGGTCAAACGGAAGCTGTGTGTATGTCTGTGCCTGACTCAGGTACGCCTGTGTCTGCCTGCGCTTTTCTGTCGCCTGCTCTGACGGCTGTGTGCAGACTGTCACCCAGCTAGTGTGTGTTTGTACAGTGTGTGTGTGTTCTAATGTGAGATCTGTTGACTTGCTTTATCACGTTGGAAGCCATTACCTCTGTCTGTCCGTCCGTCTGTCTGTAACAGGAGGTTTGTGGGGAGGCATGGTTAGCTTACCACATCCCCTATTTCTTTCTGTCTGTGTCTCTCTTTCTCTCATGCCTGGATGCCCCCTTTAAACCCCCCTCCCTTCCCACCTATCCTTCTGAAAGCTCTTTTCTGTTATCATGTTGCTGTAGGTAGCAGAAAGCCTGTGGTGCCTTTTTCTGGTTCCTTGAATAAAAAGACAATGGCTGGCTGCATGTGTGTGTGGTGGGGGGCAAGGTTCTGGTTGATTTAGCTTCACACCGCTCTACTAGCCCTCCAGGTTTATTGTGTCTCCTTCTAATGTCTCCCGTCCCCTCTGTCTGTTTCTAACTGAAAGCATTTATGAGGAGGAAAAAGCATCAGACCCATCACGGGTCCACAGAAAGGCCTGTTTTGATCTGATTGGTGTGTGTTTGTGTGCATGCATGTGTGTGTGCATGCGTGCAGGCATGCATGGATGCATGCATCGTCTCTTCACTGCCTTTTCCAGCCAAAACGGCAGTTTCCCCCCTTACCCTTACCAAATCACTCCAGCTCAAACCTAAGGCATCCATAACCAAATCTTGGGAACATCCCTCACCGTGGTTTCAGTCCGTGGGGGAGAACTGTTGAGCTTTTGGGGGTTCAAGAATCACATAGAAGGACTGCGCTGCGTGTTAGCCTGTGTGGTACACACAACAACCCCTCCCCTCAAAACCAAACAGAGGAAAAAAAAAAAAAACAAGCTAAGCCAGAGTGTTGCTTGAAATTTGAGGACTAAAATATGTTGGAAAATACTGGAATCTGCGGCCTGTGCTTTTGGATGGATTAACCCTTTACTGAGACAGATGGCTCCATCCCCCTGCTGGGCTGACAAGCCCCACTCAGCTTGCCACCCCCTCCTGCATTGTGTGTTTGTGTGTGCGTGTGCGCGTGCATATATTTCACCCAAAAAGACTGGCAGTCTGACAGTGGCGAGGATGGTGGATGGATCTGTTTTGGTTCTGCTGTCCTGTCCGTGTTTGAAAAAAATGATGCACAAAAACCCGGCTGATGGATGTCTCACTGAGAGTTAGCTTAGCATGCTGGGCATTTAAGGATAAGCTTCTGTACTAACTTCTGCAGCAATAATTCAATCAATTGAAGAAATCGTTTGTGTTGTAAATATAGGATAACAGACAGCGCACATGGAATGTTTTACCAAGTGGTTGGACGGTTGGAAACATTGTGAAGGCTGATTCAATCCACAGCAGGACCCGCCTTTGAAAGAAGTCGTCACATTTAATTTCGTATCATAATTTGACATTAACTAAGGCCTGTGCACGGAAATCTCTTGTTCTAAGTTGAGTCACTCTTTTTTTTTTAAGGCAGCAGTACAGTAAAAATGCAGTAAAAGGGAAAGTTGCATTGTACCTCTGTGTTCTCCTCATTCTTTCTATACTGTCGCCTCCATTTTCACATTTAATAAGATTGTTAAAAAGGGAGGTCTGCTTGTGGCGTCTGTCCAGTACACGTGTCATGTGGTTTTCCTTTTGAGGTTCCTCGGAGCGCTGCTATGGAGACTCAAGGCTTGGAAATGTCACTGATACGAGTCAGCGTTGGCTTTAACCTGCTGACCTGTGGATTCTTGGCTAATTGTTGCTATCAGAAGGAAAATCTCAAAACTGATATCTGTGATGAGATCCCAGCATCTTCTCCACATTTATACTTATTTAAACACTACGCCTACATGCTTTTACATCATATTATGTGTATGTATGGTGATATTACCTGTAGATGCTGTAAATGTTTACGTTTGATTGATTAGATAATTTTATGCATGCTTGTCGCAGGAGACCTTGTTAGTCTGTCAACTTTCTGGGTGCTGTTTCCTATCAAAGAGAAAAGGAAAGATTTCAGTATTAAAATGAATACTTTCTAATGTTACAGAGCTGTTTTGGTAGGATGTGCGTGCATTTAACATTGTTTAATCATGTCATCAAATAGGTCCTGTGCTGGTGCATTGAGAGTAGCTGCCTGTAAAGGGAACAATTATGAATCGTTGCTGGTGTGGTGGCCCGCTTTTCAATTTCTCCCTCATCAGTCTGTGTATCTGTAGATGTTTTTACGTGACTGTAACGGTCAGACATTTGGAAGTAGATTTGTTATGTAATAATAGTAATTTGTCAGGAACAACCCCAACGTGACCTCATAGTTGAACAGAATTAACTTTGATTTGATTAACTCTTTAACCAAATAACTAACATTAATATTTAACTTTGATGTAACAACACAAAATTAAATTAAATTTGTTTTTTTTTTCCAGTAGAGAATTTAGATCTGAGATAAATTTTTGTAAAGTCTTCTGAGCTGCATTGTGGCTGTGTAACTGAATGAATTTCAGCATTCTGAGTTTATGGATTTATTATTCAACCATTTTTTTCTAAACGAGTACGCTTCAGGTCACATGCTAGCTCTGTTTCCCTAAGAGCCAGATTAACACGTTTGATCATCACTTGCCTTCTTATAATAAATAATTGCTAGATAAACAAGCTAATAGTCTCAGTATGAGACCTGTCCTTTACACCTGCCATAAAACATAACATTTCGCGAGAAACGCTAACGTTGATGTGTTAATACCTTTGACAGAAATAGCTACGGCTTATTCACAATATCTGTGACTATTCAGATAACGCGTGCATCAACCCCAGGGACCCACTTTATCAATCTCATCTGTTGATGTTGTTATGTCATCAGATGTGACACAATGATGGATTAGATGTTTTTAATTGTGTTTTGCTGATGAACATTTTGAGTTCCAGGCAAAGAGGCGAGTCACCATTTTGGCATTGCTGTTACTGTAAACACCCTCCGGGGCCTTGTCTCCATAATCTCCATCGACTATCAGCATATCTGTCTTGTACACTTTTTTTTTTGGCTGCTGGCTGTGTTGAAGCAAGTCAATGTTGGGTGGAGCCATTTTAGCACACGGCACAGGTCTTTGGAGTTCTTGGTTACAAACCAGGTCACTTTCCCAGATGGAAGCGAGGGAATGTTTCATCCTGTTTTTTTACAACATCGTGTAGCTTTGCCGCCATGCCGCTGAGGGCTCCTTTTTGCTCCCGAAACAATGGACTGGATAAACAATGAAAGAAACCAAGTCTGCTTTTTCCCTTTTTGTCAATCTAAGAGGAAATATGTGAAAATGGATAAATGTAGTTGGAACTGTTCACTCTTCACTCCTCCAACGGTGACGCTAAAGGCTTTTCTGACTTGTTTGCCTTGCTCTCTGAAGCGGTAGAACCAACATGTACAGCCTCCTTTCTCTGAAGCTCTGCTCCTGTTTCGGAGTCCGCAAAAAGAGGAAGAAACCCGGGACCAACATGAGAGAAGTAGTGGAGTCTGGATCTCTGGCAGCTTTTAAAATCAAGAAATCGGTGAGGTTCAGACAAGACGATAACGTATCAGAGGCGAGGAGCCCACTGGCAGATCTTCAAACCAGAGCCAGCGAAGAAGTCACAGAAGACACCCTGGCTTCGAGCCACCAACCCAGCATCACCCAAGTGGAGCCCAACCGTGTCCTCCAGGAAGGGATTAAATGTAGGTCATGGCTAAAATGCAAGGACAGGCCTGGGGGACGTATGGACCCGCGGTGCTGTGTGGCTCTGGGGAAGTGGAAGCGTATGAAATAAACAGACTTTTCACACGTGGTTATTTTTAGGAGATGGGTTGCGTCCGTGCGCCTCTGTACGGCCCGCTTTCAGGCTGTTGTTTTTGAGCAAAAGCAGCGCCAGCTCCCTTTTAATTTCACATATTCCCGTCTGTCACATAAACTCAAAATACTTTCCTCGCCGTGCCCAGTCCTCCTGCAACGAGATCTTAATTTACCTCTGTCTCAATCAATTAGTGGAACATGTTTCATCATATTTCATGCCTCAGCAAACAATGTCACCATTTTAGCGTTTGTTGTCACGTGTTTATGTGCATCTTGGCGTCATCCTCTGCCTACACGGCAACATCTCCGAGTCTGTCCTGCCACTACAAGGGCACATGCGCCCCGAAAATAGTCTGCCATTAATTAAATATAGATGACTTGCTTGGATTTGTCTGCCAAGTAGTGTAGAACTTAAAGACAGTAGACATTAAGAAGGTTCTATACATCAAGGGTGTGTAGCAAGTTCACACTTATGTTTTTTATAGATCTGCCACAACTCTCATCTGGTTATTGACTGAAATTATTCACGGTTTCCGAAAATACACGTCACTCCAGTCACAGCCAGTTGACCTGGTGCTTAAATATCAACCTTAATCACCAAAGCTGAACCCGTCGAATCGACGCGAGGCAGAAATGACACTTTACCATTTGTTATCGATCCCATAAGCTGATTGACAGCTCAGAAAAACGTGGGCCAAGGTCACAGAGATGGTGGCGGCGGGTTGCTGTTATATATTGATTGTGGTTTGAAAGACATCGCGGGGCAAATGGATGCTCTGTTGGTGCTCAGCTCAGTGCCGAGAGACGGTGCGGCAGGAGTGGCGTGTTGGACACCTGCAACAAGGTCACCGTGATGCCAAAGTTGTTAGCTTTTTGCTGTCAATTTGAATTCAGATTTACGTCAAATCAAATATTTGTGTTCAAACGGAGGAAGTTTGAATCATTTTTTTTACTCATTTGGGTAGAAAATTGTGACCTATATGTTTACATTTTATATGTATCAGAGGTTTAGGTGGAGCCCTGACCCGCTATGGCAGGCATCACCAAATGGCGGACCTCGGTCCGGATCTGGACCCAGTGATGGTTCTGTCCGGACTCGTGACCAATCTCTGATAAATCTACGTGAATAGATTTTCATGGAACATTTTCCTGGCGGTCGCGACTATAGACAGCGGGCGCTGCTACTCCAGTTAATATGGCAATAGCTCCACTCAGTCGAGCCAATCAAATCGTTTGTTTACCCTGCACGACCAGCGCACCACAGAAGTGCCACAGCTCGCTGCTGCAGTCAGTTTGCGCTCGCGTGGCTTGCTCCAAAAGAAGGAAGGTTGATGAGGAAAACCACTGTTTTAAAGATGAGTGGACAGAAATTAATGTTCATTCTTGCGTGAGGCAGTTCAAAACTAGTGTGACTCATATGCTTCGAAAACATGGCATTAACGTAGCCACTTTTTGTTTTCTGAAGATGTTGACTTTTTTTTACTTGTGTAGGCCTTCATTTTTTTTAGGCAGAGACCTCTTTAAGAAAAAAATAACAGAAAAATGTTTAGTCAATGCTGTGTATGCATTTGTTTTTTCCTAAAAGAGCCACCTTTTTATTTATTGTTTTCTGAAAATGTTTACTTGAAGTGTAGGCCTTCAATTTTTTTAGGCTGGGACCGCTTTAATTTAATTTAGAAAAAAAGGGTTATTCTGCTCTGTTTACACTTTTCTATTTATCTCATTTTGAGGTTTTTGTTTTCTTTATTCTAAAATTAAAGGCCTTAAATTTATTTGCCTGGGCTACTTTTATATGTGGTAAGAGAACTAATTGTGTACTCAGTTAAACATATCCTGCATTGTTAAAAATGTGGACATAGGGAAAGGCTATAAGACACAAACTCAACTTTGTTTCAGATCTTTTACTTGGAGTGACTTTTAATTGAATACACCTCTTCTATGGTTACGGCTGTTCATATTGGCTCAGTTTTGCTCAGTTATTTCATCTGTTTCATGTCAGACAAATACTTTTCTTAAATGTTATAAACTGTGGTTGCAGCCCTTTTAGGGCTCTTTATTTACAACAGCAACAGTGGCAAAACGAAAAACAGCCTGCCGGGCGGCATCAGCCCAACAGTTGCAATTTTCAACAAATCAGTCATTTTCAAGGACAGGAAGTGCGGTCAGGATGTCCTCTGTCCTTGCCTCACACTTATCTTGTCACCTCTCTTCTGAAATAATCATCATAATTTTACTGGCTTACTGGCCCAGATCTTTTTTCCCTGATGTTTTGTTATTGTTTTCATGAGCTGTTCCACCCTCAAAGTCAGATTAGTTCACCATTTCCAGGGTTTGGCTGTCTATAGATACCAATGGGACTTAGTGTTTGGCTGGAAATGTTATTTTACTGTTGTGAGGCCCTCTGGTAACATTTCTGCATAAAATAGCATTTAGCCGTTAGCTCAAGCTGACTCTGTCATCATCATCATCATCATCATCATCATCATCATGCCAGTGTCGGAGGGACTGTGAACTTCCTGTAAAAGTCCCAGATCATTTCTTAGTGTCTGCTCTAGAGTAACAGTCTTTTGTATATCTAGAGCTGATTGTAAAATGTTCTAATGCAGCTCTAGATGTTCCCAGCACTCCACACTACAGGCCTGTATGACTGCCAGTGGCTTGACACTTGTTTTTTTGTTTTTTGGATTATCCTCTTGAAATGCTAAGGAGGAGGGTTTATTTGCTTATTTATTTTTTTTACAATTCCCACCCACCCGTGTCAGCTAGGGTGATGAAGCTGTTAAATCAACCCATGTTTGATGTACACCCACCCTCACAGCACATCTTGGAAGAGTCCTTGCACATGCCAGACAGTGGTTTATGCTAACCTTTAGCTGCAGTAGTTTTTTTTTTTCCTCTTTTAATTTTTCTTTTTGCATGTTAAATCATTGTCAAAACTGATGTTGAGTTCTTGGCTTAAGTGTCTCTGTACGATTCCACTCTATATCTTGGTTTTACAGCTTGGTCAATGGAGCTTTGTGGGGAGGGGGTAGAGTTAATCAGACCCATAGCATTGACTGTGTCTCATCCCTGAGTCTTAGCCAAGACTCTGCTTTTCTATCCTGTTTTAAACACTGGTCACAATTCCACTTCCTATTTGGCTTTTTCAAGCGCAGCAGTGTATAAATGGAGCGAATCAATGGGAACTTCTGTGTTGGAAGTGAACTGGCTGAATGGATGGGCTGGCTAAGGACTCCCCAAGGTCGTTATGGTGTAGAATAGTCACGGATGGGAATGGACCAATTGCGTCTTTGCTCGAGAGGCTTCAGAGAGGATGTGTCTGGTTTGGAAGTTTGTGGTCACTTCCATAGACAGAAAAGTTTTATCATATTTTTGTCCCGTTCCAAATGGTGAGAAGCTGCCTTGCTTTGCAGTGGCGGCATGAACCGTAAGGTCTGTCATCCTCACAGGCGCGTGTGACTGGCCTGCACCCAGACATGTGATGGTTAAACTGGTACAACTGTTACACAACAGTTTTCAACCAGCTTTTCTTGTTATTCATTACAGCAGAGAATGCTAACTGTTATTCTGTCCACTCATTTCCAGGTACAACCCGTGCCCCACGTGAAGGAGAAGTTCCAGGCATAGACTACAATTTTCTCTCAGTGGACGACTTCTTCAAGTTGGAAAACAGTGGAACCCTATTAGAGATCGGAACATATGAAGGTAAATTAGATCGGTGAATGGAAATGTTTGGTGTGTTGAATGTATTTGCTGCACTGCGTCTCACAGTATCCTCACTGCAACAAGCTTACTCCTTATTGCTACGTTGCTTCTTCGTCAAAATGCAGTTTATGTCCAACTGGTATCAGTAAATGAAGTTTTTTTTTTTTTCACATATTGAAGCCGTAGCAGAGAGCAGACTTATGAGCTGATGGATTTGTATAAACATGCAGGCAGAGGTGAAGTTGATGGGCTTGTCCTGCCTGGAATGGAAAGCGGTTCTGTGACACTGCCTCAGCCATGTTCTGCTATGGATCATGATTATACTTTCCCACACTCGTCTACCAAAATGATGAAATTCCAATCTGGCCGCCTTGTTCTTGAACATAACCAGTGGTTTTGACCTCAGAGGAAATATTTTTGGTTTTAGAGTGTGCAGGCTTAGAAAGAGAGTGCTGAAATCTTAAAAGAAAAAATCAGGATAGGGACTTTTTTTTTGGTCATGTTGCAAGACTCTTACTTTTATGTACAGTCTAAGTTATGTGGCAGTGTCCTGGCAGTGTTTTGTTAGCTGTTTTGTGTTCCTTAAGTTGTTCTGCTCTTTTCTATCCTCTTCATATTTTATGAGTTAATACAGCATTTTTTTCAAGGAATGCACATTTGTGTGCTTCATCCACGGTCACTCACCATTCTCTGCTGGACACAAAACCAACATATAAAACACTTTAGTTTCCCGTTAACACAGCAAGTCCTTATATTCTTGTTCACTTGTGCCAGTGATGCCTCACTCATCAATCAGCTGGTGAGTGTTTGATTAAAAACTCAGTGTTGCAGCTCCGCTCGGGCCAAATGATGTCACACGTCCAAGATGGCAGAGCTCATATGCATTATGTTATTCAGGGCTTCTTCAAATTGAACTGAAGTCTACTGGAACTGTCCCAGTGATACACAACAGCCATTATACTGTCAACAATCACACTTATGCTTTTTCTGTGATGTCTGCGTTTAAGCGTAGGCTTCCAGCGGATTTTTTCGTTGAAATTTGACCATCTGGACTTTAAATTGTTCAGCTTCTTCTTTCCTTATTGTCAGATTGTCGCTGTAGCTGAAACGTGCTGCTGGTACTACATTGATGCCCAGACAATAAAACTGTGTCTCTTAACTTGTTTATTAAGGGACTGCTGATTATGCAATAAAACTCCCAGTAACTTGGGAAAAAAAAAACATTCACGCTCATTTGAATCATAAAACAAAGAAATTTAGATTTGTCCCACACAAAGCCAGCTTCTTTATTTGCATACAAAGGGGGGAAAACCCCTCCTCAGCACAGACAAAACTATCTGACCACCCCTCCAAACCCCCCCTACTAAAATGCACTTCTTTTCTCTGACCACCCCTCCCCCCCTTCTTTGTTACCTAGGTAACTATTATGGGACACCCCGGCCACCGGTGCAGCCCCCCGGTGGGAAAGTGATCAGCAGTAGCGGCAGCAGCGGTGATGCCCCATTGCCAGACGGGCTCAGCCGTAGCCTGCCGGGCTCGCAGCACTCCACTCCTCGACGCAGCAAGTCCTACAATGACATGCAAAATGCTGGAATAGGACCTGGAGAGCCGCAGCAGGAGGACGACGAGGACCTCCCTGACATGAACAGTAGCTTTACAGGTAGGTGTGAGCGACAGGAGCTTTAGGAAAGAAGTTGCAGATAGTCAGAGAACAGTGCAACTGTTGCACATGGGTGTTTACTAGTGATGTTAGGTTGATGCCAACCTTTTATTCTGTAGAAATTAGCATCATTTCCTCTGGGGATACTGTCAATATCACTTGTAATATTATGTTACATAAGTCTATTAATGTTGTTCTATGTAGTTCAAATGCCATTAGGCATTTAGATGGTAAGAAAACCATTCAGATCTTCTTGTTTTGCATTTTTGGATGCTAAAGAACCTCATTCTTTGGCTTTTTATTCTAGCACAAATGTCCCTTTTTTCTGGTGAGCAGCCTCACAGTTTGGATGGGGAGGTGAAATCTGATAAGAAGCCCCTCAGATGTCGGGTGTAAACAGCCACCCCAGCTGGGTCACTAAAGGAAGCGGACACAGTTGTCATTTTTTTGGACATAGAATGGGACAGTTCCCACACTCATTTGTGAGGAGCAGGTTAATTATTCTGTTCATTTTCTTTCATTTTCTGCTGATTTTCAGCTTTTAACTCATAACAAGACTCAGGCACATCAGGAAGAACTAAACTGAGGACATGCTGTTGTTGTTAGTGTTAGAGAGGGAAATCCTGGGTTCCATCCACACTAAAACCACAAAACCGAGGTCTGTTGAATGGATCTGTTTACTGTCTTAGTTTGGTTGTGCTAAGGCTGTGGCATTATTATAAAAGGTGACGGCATCAAGCAAAATGCTAAGAATTGATCATTTAAACACCAAAGGAAGCATTATGACCAACTGTTGGGGTGCCATTAATTGATCTGTCACTGATGTCTGGATCAAAGTTTCCTTCAGCTTGCTGGTAATGCTGTCCTGGACATGCTGAATGTTTGAGGATTGCCAGGACTTATGTGTGTGTGTTTTTTCTTTATAGTAAGTTTTCAGTTGTACTAGGGTGGGCATGATCGCTGCAGTGGGAGTTAAGGTAGCAGAATATTAAACAGGAAGAGGGGAGTGACTGGGGGAGAGTGGGCAAGTGGGGGGAGAGTTGAGGCAGTGGAAGAGTGTAAGCTCAAAATGATAAAGTCTGAGGAAAAGGGATTTGGAGAGAGCGAGTAGCAGAGAGAAGAGGAGTCTTTGGTGTGGTGAGGATCTAAAAAACACAAGAGCTCCTTTGATTGGGGAGTAAATAGCTTCTGAGGTTTGCTACAGCTGCCTGGATTCCTACTGTATATCCAGACATGTAAAATAGTGCCATCTGGCTGCAACAAGAGTGTAAGGACGACCTGGCAACTTATTCAGAAGCCAGTCAGACGTTTGGGAGAAAGGGTTTTTTTGTTTTTTTTTTTAAATGTCTTTGACGTGCGCTGCTTTTACAATCAGCAGGGACTGACATCACTGCTGCGCCTCCTCTTGTGTATTACTAGGTCAGTAGGCTGTTTCCTCCATATGTCTGCAAAATGTGGGAGCAAAAGTTGTTTATTGGCCGTCTGTGGCCGTGTGAGCTGCAAGGTGCCAGTCTAGTGAGAGCGTGTGAAAATGAGATAACAGGAAGTTAGGTGATTGCACTTCAGAGGTCACACTTCTAGGTGTGAGCTACCCACTCTGGAGTGTTTACTGAATGTATGTCTTAGTCCACACCGTATGTCTGTGAAATAGGAACAGATCTCTTTGATTTCTTTTTACACTTATTGTGGGATTATAAAAGATTGCTCAGGTTGTTGTGGCAAATTTTTACACACCTGACTGTGTTTCTCCCAAATCCTTAAGGAGACTCTAGTGAATTAGACGATATTCACCACTCAGTCCGCCCCTTCGCCCCACACCGAAGTGACCCGTCCTACTCTGGGACGACCCCCTCACCAACGGCCACCACGGAGAGCACACAGCAGACACACTCTCACTTGAGCCATCCTCCCTCAGAGGACCCACTGGGACCTCTGCCCGAAAACTGGGAGATGGCCTACACTGAGGATGGAGAGGTCTACTTTATAGAGTAAGTAGCCCATCACAGTCTGTTTTTACCGCTGCAGCTATAAATAGATAAATAGAAAATTTTACTGAATTTAAACCTGAATGTACTCAGCATGGGTAAGGATGACTGTTCATGTTCACTTCATGTGTGATAAAAATGCTAGTCTTTTACCTCACACATGTCATAACCTGTTTTTGTTGGAGGATTTAGAATAAAGTAGTAATTTCTGAGAATTTAAGGTAATTTCTAGTCATTTTTTTACATTTTCGCTCAGCCACAATACAAAGACGACCTCCTGGGTAGACCCTCGGTGCCTGAACAAGCCTCAGAAACCCCTGGAAGAATGTGAAGATGATGGTATGTGCTGCTGCAGACATTCTTTTTAAAACAGCGTAAAAATGTCATTTCTTCAAAATTGTTGTCAGCTTTAAATTTTTCTTCGTTCATTACCAGTTTAAGTGGCATTGTTTCGACGTTGCTGTGGTTCCTCCAACAGCCTCTAGGTGTCAGTGTTACGTCACAGAACAGCCATGCTTTCAGAAGTTTTTCAGGGCACATTACCTCACAGCTTCAAGGAGTTGACTGCATCGTTCACGGCATTTAGCTGCAATAACCAGTGCTCTTTTAAGGAAGGGGAATATGTTTTTATGAGTTCATGGACTGCTAAGGCTGTGGCTGTGATTAACTTCTGACCACATGCAGTTTACTGGCTCACAGATGTGTTGTTTCTGCCCCCCTCCCCAATGATCCTGTGCTGCTGTGTGGTCCATCTTGCCAAGCAGAAGGGGTTCATACAGAAGAGCTGGACAATGACCTAGGTATGATTTTTTTTTTTTTCTTTTCAAGCCCTCCTCCTGGTTTTGTACTTATCTGATTAATCGTTGCAGCTGGATTTAAACATTTGTTTCATTTGCTAAAAGAAGTGACTCATCATGAAGCAGAGTATTTTAAATCACAACAACATTTTATTATTAGATCAAAAACAACTGCTGTCACACACACAGACACACTGGAGCATCAGCATAGTGTAATTTCATTCAGTGAGGGCTGATCTGAGGAAGATTGTTGAAATGATGATTTCCTAATGACATCTGTCTGAGCCCGACGGCAACAACGCCTTGCTTCATCAGAAACCAGCCTATCAGACACAGTGGTGTGGCCACATGCAGAGGATAAATAGTGTCTGGAGACGGTGTCCTGTTCCATCATGTGCGATAATATCATATCCTTCCACAAGATATCGGATGAAATCACAGATTCTGATTCTCTTTGTGAATAACCACTTTTGCATGGATTGAAAAAACACAGAAGTATTAAGAGGAAATGAATATCGATTCAATGTGCAGCCTTATTTATGTGATTCAAAGAAGGAGCCAAAATCAGAGCTATATATGGAGGCAGCATGGTGGCCTTTACTCTGTGTAGATTGGACAGCATCGTCTTGACAGTGAGATGTAGGGAGAGATGTAGGGAGAGAAACGGCGTTTAATGAGGGAAAGGTTTCTCTCACCTTGTCGGTTGTCTTTCTGAGATGTACACTGCACTGCTAGGGAGGTTGGAGCAGCGCACTTACAGGAGGAGCAGAGCTGGTGTAGCGTGAAATCGAGCGGGCGATTAAAATTTTTTGTGAGGTGAAGCGGGACAGCATTCTGTGTAACATTCCAGTTGAAAACATCTGAACAATAACTCACCAGTCTCTGCTTGGTGGTTTCAGCTTTTGTCACGGCTCTAAAAAAAAAAGAACTGTTGTTCATTTATGTCACTTTTGTGTTGCCTGTAATCTGCAGTTCTCAGAGATCTGATATGATTATGGCGCATTTGACTGTAAATGAACCTCTGCTGCTGGAAACATGTCTAGTTTACTGTTTTCTTATGTTCTCTTCACACCGCTGTGTATTTTTCTGCTATCCTCTCCTCACCTCCAGCCCTTCCACTTCCCCGACACCTTACCCTTTCTTTTGTCCATCAACCTGCCCCCATCTCTGCCCAGCGGGGTCGGGCTCCGTTATCTCTCATCTGACATGAAGAAATGTCAGTGTGGTGTAAAAACTTGCTGCCTGTGAAGATGTTGACTCACTGTTGCCCTTGAGACTGACTGACGGGCAAAAAAGGGGGGAAACTAACTTTGCAGCCTTTAGTCTTTAATTTTCTTTGCCTAACTGTGTTTTTTTTTTTTTTCCCTTCTTTCCTTTATAGAACTTCCACCAGGTTGGGAGAAGATAGATGACCCAGTGTACGGGGTCTACTATGTTGAGTAAGTGAAGAGCGTGCACTTGTGCTTTCATGCTTGCTCTCCCTTCAAGGAATTGTTTCTAAAATGAGAGGTATCGCTGTAATATACAGTTCTGTCACACCCACAGGAGGTCAGATCCTGAGCCTTCTGTTTCAGTCTTTTGTGTGCATTTTGTGTGCACACTCGTGTGTCTCCCAGCCCCTGGACTTTGGTGTTGTAAGAATATTTCATGGACTATTGATGCTGTTTGGAAGAGCACCTGGGCTAAAAAGCTACATCATTTTCTGAGATATATTATTGCCTCCTTTATTTACTGCAAACGGTGCTGCTCTCAAGTATAATTTGATGCTGAAAGGTTAGGTTAGCAGGTAACCTCCGTACAAGCCGATAATCAAAATCTGACTTATTTTATGAGATGGGTGACAGCTTGTGTATTGGTCACCGTGTGTTAATAAAAGATTATCATTGTTTCTTCTCCCTTCCCTCTTATACGCCCCTATTTTCTCTCCTGTCCTACTGATATTTTCCCCTTGTCCTACATCTTGTTTTCTATACTTACTTCTTTACCTGTTAATAATTCCTCCCACCCTTCATTTATTATTTCTCACCCCCGTTAACCTTGTCCCTCCTACCATCATCCCAAAGTCACATCAACAGGAAGACCCAGTATGAGAACCCTGTTTTGGAGGCTAAGAGGCGTAGACAGCTGGGACAGCAGCACCCTCAGCCCCAAAGCCAGCAGCCACCTGAAGGTGAGCGCTACATCCAAGGTTCGTTCACCAGCCCCTGCCAAGGGCGCCATTTTCTTTCCTTCTATTCATGTTTGTGAATGTGTTTTGTGAATTCTCTGTATGTGTGAAAGTGAGTTTATATCAGTAATTACTTGATTGCCTGCTAAGACTTTATTATTTGCTAAACTCTCTTCCATAACAGCATAACTATTATTTGTGGCTGTGCTTCGCAGCCCTTTATTGAGTCAATTTCTGTTTCCATGCATGGCTTTTAGATACATATCCCACTGATCGTGATCTGAAAAGCTAAGAAGAGTCATTTTCTCGCTGGCCATTCAGAGAAGCGCTGATAATATCAACAGTGATAAACCAGCTTACAAAGCTGCCAGAATCATATCACAATATTTCAGCAGAAATCATTCGCACCCAGTCAATTTCCTGCTAAATTTTGCCATCTGAGCCTCTCTTTAAAAAAAAAAAAAAAAAAAAAACAGCAACAACCTGATAGTCAAGCCATTCTTTAGCCATTTCCCCCTTTGGATTGATTCTGCGTCTCTGATAGGAATATTAATGAATGCTGTGGAAGGATTGGAGCTGTGATGCTCAGGAAAAGTGATTAATCAAAGCTGTTAGCCACTAGCGAGCCTTTTTTTATTTTTTTGACATGCAGCTCTATTTATATTCCAACACAATAATGTAAAATAGTATTGAAAGCTTTAGGACACAACTTGTTGAATTTATGTCAGCAGGAACCTGCACATGGTATGTAGGTATTCAGAATATGACTAGTTCTGGAACTGGTTGTTGCATTTTATCCCAATGTCCTACTGTGTTCATACAAAGTCTGAAGAGTTTTTCATGAATGCACCGAACAGGGTGTTGTGGTGCTGTGCACCAGTCTAGACTCCATCTAGAGAATGTGGTATTTGCTCTTGTAGAATGGATCGAGGACTCTGCATTGGCAGGGGCACCGCTCGCCAGCTATGCTGCCACCCAGCAAGAGACCTACAGGGACCCTCAGACAGGACCTACAGTGCCCAGTGCAATGGGACAAAAACGTAAGTTTTTTTCACTAGGTTTGCTGTTGTCTGCCTGTCCTGTGGACCGGTACCACACCTCACTAAATCCCTGTTGGAATAAGTTGCTAACCTGATTCAGCCATATGCCCACCCACAGATGTGCTGCAGTGCTTAGTCAACCCTGTGTATTTTCTGGTTTCCAGCATCTTTTAGACCAGCTTTCAATTAGCAGCTTAATTAGCACACTAGGCAGAATATTTACTGTGTTACCCAATATTCTCCTTTTGGTGCTTCCATAGCTGTAGTTTCCCTAATCAGGCTGTATTTAATGGCCCACATTCTCAGTCAAGTCTTCCAAAATCCTCTCTCTTGCCCCTTTCTACTTTCGCTATTCATTTTCAACTTCAGCGTTTGAGCTTGTATCTCTTGCAGATGCTTCCGGCGCTTAAATGATAGTGGAATAGATAAATAGAAACGGTTCATATCTCACCTGTGGAATGATCAAAACATAATCAACTTTGTGTTTAGGGGGGAAGCCTTTTTTCACTCGGAACCGATCCGAGTTGAAGGGAACCTTTATCAATACCAAGCTGAAAAAGAGTCGCCGCGGGTTTGGTTTCACGGTAGTGGGTGGTGACGAGCCAGACGAGTTCCTGCAGATCAAGAGCCTGGTCCTTGATGGACCTGCTGCTTTAGATGGCAAAATGGAGACAGGTTGGTGATGAA
This sequence comes from Pao palembangensis, assembly GCA_015343265.1. NCBI lineage: Eukaryota > Metazoa > Chordata > Actinopteri > Tetraodontiformes > Tetraodontidae > Pao > Pao palembangensis. The sequence goes on along the minus strand of CM027087.1, from coordinate 10,243,791 downwards.
GAAATGCTGCTTTCGAATGTTGACTGATATATACTGCATGTGCTCTATAAATATTCTGCTTTGACCAGGCACCTCCTGACACATAAAAATAACACCAAAGCACTTCTCTCCTCCTCTAAGGTGACGTGATTGTGAGTGTCAATGACACATGTGTACTCGGTTACACTCATGCCCAAGTTGTGAAGATCTTCCAGTCTATTCCCATCGGTTCCATGGTCAACTTGGAGTTGTGCCGCGGCTACCCTCTCCCCTTTGACCCCGATGATCCCAACACCAGCCTGGTTACCTCTGTTGCCATTCTTGATAACAAAGACCCCATCATCGTCAATGGCCAGGAGGCCTCCAACAGCTACGACTCGCCGTCCAGCCACAGCAGTCAGAACAACAGTGGATCGAGCAACGGCGGCGCGCCCCTCAATGGCCTCCCTCGGGCCAGTAGCCCCTCTGTGGAGGTGGCCTCAGACACCTCTTCACAACACGGCTACCCCAGTGACGTGGTCACCCTGGCGTCATCCATCGCGACGCAACCGGAGCTGATCACCGTTCACATGGAGAAAGGAGAGAAGGGTTTCGGTTTCACCATCGCAGACAGCCCCGGAGGCGGAGGCCAGAGAGTCAAGCAGATAGTTGACTATCCACGATGCCGTGGCCTGAAAGAGGGAGACATTATCGTGGAGGTGAACAAGAGAAACGTGCAAAGCATGTCTCACAACCAGGTGGTCGACCTGCTGAGCAAGTGTACCAAAGGCAGCGAGGTCACCATGCTGGTGCAGAGAGGTGAGTGGAAGCCGACCTCGCATCACGTGCACCGTCTGCAGTAATGATGTGTAAAAAGGACTGTAAGAGATGACGATGAAGAGGCGTCGCGTTATCTGCCTGCCTCTGTCCATACGCTGAAGTATGCAAACAAACGGCTTTTCTAATAACCTGCTTTAGGTTCAGAACATTAGAGACGAAAGAAACATTTAATTGGAAAAATAGGCAGAGAAAGCTGTGTGAGAGCATTGACAGACATTAATGTAAATATTTTATTCAACTTCTTTATCTTCACTCAACCTCATTTGGCTTTATGACCTTCTGGGCACACACACACATTTAATCCAGCCAATTTGCAGCTTTAAGCATTTGTACTTATTGTTTTGTGCGGTGTTGTGCGCCGTTCTGTGTTATCAATGATGTCGCTTATGAAATCAACAAAAACGATTGGATTTCGGTATTTTTTTCCTTGCATTTTTGCATATGAAACTGGAATAATTTGACTTAGTCAGTCTGTATGTAGCACAGGGATACAGATCCTGTCTAAATCAGTGTATTGTCTGATGGTCTATTTCTTCTCTTTTTGTCTCGCTACCCTGGGTCACATGTGACGCCCCTCCCCTCCTTCTTTAAAGCCTTTTCTGTCTGCTTTTCAGGCTTTCCTTCCATCTTGCTTTTTTGAAACCAGACACACTCCCAGCCCCCCCCCCCCTTCATTGTCTTGTCTTAATGAGGTGTATTTCATCATTGTACCAGAATACACAAGTCTAGAAAGTCTCATTATGAGCGGGGATGTAATGGGAGATGATTACTGCTTCAGTGGGGCTCATGTAGATGCAGTATTTGGTTTTTGACGACCTATGAGCACTGGTGAGATAGAAGGAATACTTCTGAGATAAAAGATAAAGCTGCAGACAGAAGGAGGAGCACGGATGTCTTGTGCTGGTGAAGTTATTCGCTACTTCAGTAGGTGACTGTAAGCGTAACACAGTCAAGCAACTGGCCCTCGTCACATGTCGGCACCTCCTGGCAGACTGATTTCACATTTTACCACAACCAGCAGCATCACATGAAAGGTGATGACGCACTGGCACACCGACGAACACAGCCACATCCACCAGAACACACTGAATTAATATACTGCTGCTGTAATTGCCCACCGACACGCCTGCACTTTTCACCGATTTCTCACTACGGCTCATTCTGCCATTTAGAGTAGGGCACCCTTGTCTGTAATTGGGGGGTCCTAATGCCATCTTTGCTTTTCATACATAATTTTCCCTTTTTGTGCTCTCGCAACTCTTACTCCACTTCCTTCAGGAAGCTCAGCAAACACAATTTATGCAGGCATTTGCATTCCAACAAACAACTTCCGTGTGTTTCTCAAACATGATGAGCTGTCCATTCAATCAGAGGTTTACAGCAGCTGTGGACGTAGTTGGTGGAGCGTCACGACTCCAAGCAAATGCAGTTTCCTCCTGTCTTTTTAAACTCCTCACTGCTACCACACTCACACACACTGCATATGCTAGCATACATTTGAAAAAAAAACAAGAGTATGCCCTCAACTTGTTGGGATTAATGCTGGCAATGAGGTCAGGCTCTAAAGTAATAGAGCGTAGACAATGTGCAATTTAAGATTTGCTGTTTATAAGCAAGTAGTCTTGATTTATTTCTTCAACCAGGCCAGTGTTTTTTGGAACATTGTTGTTTCATTTGTCAAATTACGCCGCTATAATGTGCTCATTTCCCCTGCCTGCTTTTTTCTGCCCCCACCGACTCTGACTTTACTGATGGTGGCAGCTGATGTCTGCACAGATGTAAATTGGCCATCGTTAAAGTGTTAAAAAATAAAAAAAAACTCTTTATTTACTCTTTTTGGCCTGTTTGTGACCTGCCGCACCAGCTGCACTTAATGCAAGGGAATTTACATTTGGCTGCAGCGAAAGTCTGCTAGCAGTGAGTGGGAAGTTGAAGGAAAGCTCGCTGCAGTGGGTGAATGCAGCAGGGTAGATGTGTAGGAATGAAAGGATATCAGCAAAGATAAAAGAGCTCAGAGATGCCTGTGATTTTCTGCCTCCATCTCTACAACTTTATCTTTTCCTCACTAATGACACGAGTCATTATCCACCAAGGTGTCACATTAGTGTGTCTGACCTCACAGTGTGAGAGACGGACCTTTTCTGTCTCCCTGCTTAACTACGGACAAATGCCAGGTTATGCTACCACGACAGACAGGCAGTGTTACATGTTGTTCTTTTCTTGATATTTGCTGTTAATTTATTTTGCTCTTTCCTTTAAATGAATCAGAAAACCACACGGCAGCCCAGATCAGCTTTAGCAGGGTGCATTTCCTGCTTTACCTTTTGCACAAATAACTAATGCATTCTAGGAGATTTTCCTGCCGACCTTGATGCCAATAAAGCACAAAGTGAAAAGTCACCACACAACATGGCTTTTATTGACATTATGCCGGACAAGTCATGTGACAATTTGAAAATACTTCCTGTAAAAAAAAAGCACTCTTAAGATCAGTGTCCTCCAAGGAAGCACCCCGACAGGCAAATATGAACGCTCACAACACGAAACAGACATAAGAGTCAGTCGGCTATGTACACACTCACAAGACCTGTAAAATTGGACAGGCTTGTAAAGGCCCATTAGAAAGAGATGAAATTGATGAATTGATGATGGCGTGGATAAGCAGGTACAGAAAATGGATGGATGGAATTGATGATGGCTTCCCGCACCGACAAAAGCAGGAAATCAATCCACTTTATGGGCAGGAAGCATTGTTTTTTTGTTTGTTTTTTTTTTGCCTGCTTTGCATTAAAATTCTGCTGAGTGCATGTTCCATAACTAACAGCAGTGTTTTCCTGGGGAAAAATGATGGAGGGGCGCCTGCCTGTGAGTCGCCAGCGATTCACCTCATGTCTGACAACTTCAATCGTTCATTTGATTGTTGCACCAGACAGTGAACCTGTTCTTCTCTGGTCTCCCATGTTTTTACACCTCCAGTAGTAAATACTCACCATTGCACCATTCTTTGTTTCTATGGCAATACTCTGCAGATAATCTACGCTGGGGTCTGCTCTGGGTAGATGTGTGCAGGAGGATGGACTCGCACCCCTGCCACAAGAAAGAAGGAAAACCATTCCGAAGTCTGAATTGAGTCTGCTTTGAGAATTCCACGTCCACAGCTGTACTGGAGCTGAGTTGATTAGTTGTTCATTATTGAGTGGCGTTTGTGGTGACTCAAGTGGAGTTTAAAGGTCAAAAAGTACAAAAAAAACTCCTACTGCTCCCATGATCAGTGGCTTTATTTATGCTGCGTGCGAGGAGGGAGCATCCTCAGAGATATTAGCAAACGTCGAGCGCAACGAATCAGCTACTGTGGATAGATTATCAAACGTCAGTGTGACGTTTTGAATGCCTGCGCACACAACCCAGAGAGACTGCATCAGCACTGACAGCACATGTTTGGAGGATGGTCGCAGACTGCTGAATGAAAGATTATAATTGATGAAAAGAGAGTGAAAATGGGGAGCAGAGAGAGGGGATGAGCAGAGGAAGGAAGGGGGGGAAGCTGTGGATGCAACACTGTGGGAGCTGTCAGTCATGAATAAACCCAGATATCTGAGAGATAAAGCAGATGAGAGTGAGTGCATGTGTAAGATCTTATCCTCTCTGCTTCCCCAAAGGATCGACACGCAGCACTGTCCCATTTTCTTGGATCAGACACGTCTCACCCGTCTCACCGCTGCTTTACATTTGCTACACACCTCCTGTGTATCAGAGGTGTATCTGTGTGTGTGTCCTCAACATTTAATTTGAAATTTTATACACCTAAACACAACACCTCATGTTGTGCTATTCTCCTGTTTTATGCATTCTGTATAACAACCATTCGGAGGGAGCTAAGAAGGGGGGAGGGCAGCGATTTCCCTAATGAGCAGTTGTCTGCCCTTCATGTGCTCATCTGTTGAGAAAACGATAATTTAATAAACGACGGTTTGATTTCTGCCGGCCGCGCTTCCGATCCACATCTCTGTGTGTGTGTGCGCGCGTCGATGCGTGCGCCGCCAGCTGCGTGGATGTTTACCAGTGTGTGGGGGTGGGAGAGAGACCGAGATGGAAAGGAGAGAGGAGCGGAGAGGGAGGGTGATGATGCTGAGGGGAGAAAGAAAGGGAGGGAGGGAAGTGTGCAGCGAAGTGAGAGAGCGAGAGAGGAAAAAAAAGAAAAGGCGGCAGGAAAGGGAGAGACGAGGAGGACAACAGCCACTACCTATAGATGCTGGAGGCTTCAACAGCGGAGCGCCGCGCTCAGCGGACACAGGAAGATGGTCTCAGTAAGGGGGGAACTGACGGTTGCCTATAATTTAATGTTCAGTATCTTGGACTCCTTCTCCATGGGTAATGCTACAGCCAGGAACTCCAGAGCACCGTTTCCTTTTCTCCTTTTTTTCTTCCTCTATCTATTATCCTGCCTTATTACTCTTACCGCACACTCACTTCCATCAGACGCGCTCTCGCTCACTCGCGGGCGTGCGATCTCGTCGGATAGCCAGGGTCTAGTGAGCGCTGGGTTAGCCCTCGGGGCTGGACCCAATCTTCCGCTGCACCAGTCGAGGCGAGCGTTGTCCGCGGCGGTGATGCAGATAGATCGCGCTGCCTGCACCCCCTCCCCTACTCCTCCTTCCTGAAAGGCAAGCAGGAGAGCCAAAGAGACGCGCAAGGATAGGAAGGAGTTGAGGATCAGCTAAATGAGTGCTATTGTGGCATTGTTTTGGAGTCTGAGTTCTTTTGAGTAAAAAAAAAAAAATCTGCATCTTTGTGGAAATTATGTGAAAAGTTCTTCTGTAACCTTCTGTTTTTTCGCTGGCTTCACAGGGGTGGCAACTGCAAAGAAGAGCCCAAAACTGGTAAATATTTTGTCTTTTTCTCTTCCGCCCAGCCTTGAGTCTCCATCCTCATTGTGTTGACATTGTTTTTTTTTTCCTGCCTTCCTTCATCTTCTTCTTTGGTGTGTTTAATGGAACTTGTGCTGGTGTTGTAGATAATTAGGGTGCTCCGCTGTGTGCTGGGGTGGATCTCTTTACCTTTACGTCAGTGCCCCTCCTCATCTGTGGCAGGGGCATCAGGGGCTTTGATGCACGCTGTGAGCAGGGCTGCTACCACACTAATGATCTTGTTGTCTTGGTGATCCCAGCTGGGAGACGGCCTCATACATGCTGTGTCGACGGAGGGGAAGAGTGTGGTTAAATCTGTGAATTCTTTTTGTTGTTTGTTTTACAGAATGATTTCGAGCTGGCCCCCCCGTACAGAGATTACACCCGCAGGGTATGTGACGTGCAGGAGGAGGGAAAGTTTGGGTGGTGGTACTGGTTTGGGTGGTGGTACTGGTGCTGGGCGTGGAATGTATTAGAGAATGTTGGTGATGGTGCAGTTTAACAGCGGTGATAATTGTGATCGACTTGTTCTGGTCATGGTTGAGTGAACAATGTTTAAACGTGTTTTCCGTTTGTATTTAACCGTGAATGTTGCGAGGTCGCACAATCTGAACTGCTGAGGGAGTCCAAGGGAGCATGGAGGATTTGTTTTCATTCCCTCAGACACTCACCCCCCCGTCTACCTTTCCTTCCTCTATCCCATATTCTGTTTCCTTGATAAGTTATTGGAGCAGGAGAAATGAATGCATTAGATCAATCCCAGAGCACAAAGTCTGCAGAAAGGTCAAATGATCCATCAACAACACATGTTGAAATGGGAATAACAATGTGAATTTGCTTGAAACCGATTGGCTGCATCGTTCTCCCGGCAGAAAGAAAAAGCCTTCTAAATAAGTGACTTAATCACCAATACCTTCCCTTCTGACATTGATTTTTGTTTCACCAAAGCTGTGAGCAGACGCTCAGAACACCGGCAGAACCAACATTCCACTCGGAGCCGCGGCTCTGACCTAGTATTGGCTTTAGCATCAAGCTTGTTTTATGTCTAACAGGGTTGATGAATATAAACATGAATTGCAGAGGTGTGGGAGGCTGGTTCAGGGAGTAATGACTCAGAATCTTTTTTTGAAGATATGGCTACACTTTGAAGGCCAAACACTTTGATATTTAAGAACAGATAAGCTGTCTGCTACCATCTCTTTACTGGCATATTTTCATGCAGAGAATGGAGAAGTCACATGATTCGAGCAGACCAAAGCACTGTCATTTTCTCATTTTGTCTCAGAATATCTCCCTTTCATGCCCGTGTTCTGAATCTAATCCTGCCCCTTCTGCTCCTTTAGCAACTCTGCTGTTTGAAGTCATCGGACAGATGATGGCGAAACTGTAATTTAGCTCGGTGTTATATCTGCTTTATGCTCTTCAGTACCACTCCCCTGAAATCCCCTGAGGAACTCAGGGTCAGAGTCCATTTATGGGGTGTTTTATGTTCTTGGCTTTGCCAGTAAAGCCACACTTTAAATTAAAACCACACAAGTGGCTCACTCGCTGCAAGTCTGTCTCAGTTTACAGCAGCAAATGCAGTCCTTTGTTAATGCGTTCCACTTTGTTAAACACAAGCAAAAGACATTGTGTCGACTTCAGCTGAGCTTAAGTTGTTTTTTTTTTTTCTTTCATTTGACTGACTTAATCACAGAAGCCAGTCGCTTATATTTTCTGATTTTGTGGAGTAAATTGCCTGAATCACACAACATGCTGCTCATATGAGACACGATTAGCGTCTGATTGCTGGAGGAGAAGCGATATTGAATTTAAAATTCCTCTTATTTTCTGGTCTCTCAGCCTCCGCCCTGAATCATCTGAAATCTCTCCCAAAGCTGTTTTTTTTCTTTTCTGTCTGTCAGTTCTTACCTCAGTCTCCACTTTCACAGTTTTGTAGCTGATGTTAGACATTTTATTGTGAAATCTTATTGATCTGCTTCTCCAAAAAGCAGTTGTCAAGAAAAGACAGCCAGAACAGCTCCCAGCACAGCGTTTCCAGCCACCGGAGTATCCACACAGACTCGCCCGCACACTCATCGCTGGCAGCCCCTCTCAACGAGAGCGCGGCTCCCCCGCCCCCATCTCAGCCTCTGCCAAGTCTGCCATCGCAGGACTCCCCTGCAGACGGAACTATCCAGAGAAAACCGGACCCCTTTAAGATCTGGGCCCAGTCCAGGAGCATGTATGAAAGTAGGCGTAAGTATATTCTTTTTGGTGGCGGTTGGATGAGGGCTGCATGGGGCTGCTGGCTCGATGGAGACTCTTGCTGTATTTAAGCGGTACTGCACATGCTCGATCGTGGTTTGGGATAAGAACTAATTGTAATGCATGTGAGTAACTTTTTTTTTATTACTTTATTCTATTTTAAAACCAAAGCATCAAAGGGATAAACTTTTCTCTTTGCACAAAGTCTATGGATGGTGGCAATGGTGGGTGAGCCTAGCTTTGCTCTCTCAGAAACAGAGGTGGCCATTTAGCTTTTTAATCCATTCTTGCAATCTTGTTTTATGTGTAGATGAACCAAAAAGATGTAGCCATCCTCGTTAACGTAGGCTTTAATGAGATTTAACACAGTGGTAACTGAGGCAGAACCAGTATTTCCCGCTGCTACCAGTTCTTGCACCACTAATATATTAATATATTATAACAGTTAAGGCCTACAAAATGATGCCAGTCTTGTCAGTTTTTCGATGAATGCATTTACTTCCACAAATGCTACAAAGTATAAAATAAATAAATAAATAAATCATTGTTTGCCTTATTTAGATGTAGTGTAGATGGTTGATTTGTTGATACTGGCAGCATCGACATACATTTAGCCCGATGTGTCTCATCCTAATGAGACACATGGGCACATATTTAGCAGATAAATGGCGGACTGAGAGGACAGCAATGGATGTATATCCTCCTCCTCCTCCTCAGTTTGACACGGAGCTTTTCTCCAATTATAATGATTGCGGTCAGGTTGAAAAACACAGGGCTGAGAAACCTTCACGCCTAGTCAGTTGAAAGCCATTACATGATCAAGGGTTTCATGGCTATGTGAAGGAGGGTATCGGAATAAAAGCAGCTGAGCAGGCGCTGGTAGTATACTGTAGATGCTGCAGCGAGGCGTTCAGGAGAGGACAGACTTTAATTTAGAAAGCACATGAATAATAGAGTCCAAGCCTGACACATTACATGAACAGTTAACTGAAGAACGTTGCAATGTGGATTTTATAAATGATCTTTTTTTTTTTTTTTAGGGTAAAATAAGAGCCTGAAAAATGTTGAAAGTGTGAATTATAGAGTTTGACAGGGTTGACACATGACGTGCTGTAGCAGCAGGTGCCTTTCCTCACTCACACTCATTTTAAGTGCACCCAGCTTCCTCCTGGAGTCATCCTGTGTGCGACACACTGAGCTTTCTGGGCAATTGTGACATTTGCAGCAGGAATAAAACAAGGCTGGAGATGGAATTCACAGGCTTTATCAGCTGATTGTGTGATTGTCCAGTTTTTGACTTGTTCCCCCGTTTTATTTAAATCTTTGAGTTTACTTTGAAGTCGCCCAATGATTTGCAATCTTGCTGATCTGCTTAAATTGCTTTGACACGTTCCTGAAGGAACAGCTTATCAGGTTGCGCTGCCACCTCTTACTGACATTAGTGGACTTTCAAGCTGGAATTTTCTCTGGGAGTTTGTCAGCTTGTGGAAAACAGCTGTCAGATGTATGATCCGTACTGGAATATGTGAGGGAAAAAAAACCCTTTCCCTGCAGGACGATGCCCCGCACCTGCACTCCACTGTCAGTCACGGCAGTGCAAATCCTTATTATTCTTTCTCTTGTGAATGGAAAAGGACTGTGGAGAAGCCACACTGGCACTCTAATTCACCATGCATGAGCATCTCTGTCAGGTGGGAAATGTGCTTATATGGAAGTCACACATCACTTCATAAAAGAAACAGTGGAGTGTCTCGGAACAACAGAGTGCTGTCTATGGGAATGTTGCTGAAGAGCATTTTAAAAAGCCAAAAGAAACTCTGCCTTCTGTCAGCAGAGGTGAAATGTTGTGCTTTTCTAATTATAGGACCCCTTTTTTGACAGTCTGTCATGCTTTTGATAGCTACAGTGTGTTCTTTACCCGAAATAGATCGCTCTGAATCTAAAATAGATCACTACGTTTTGATCCATAAACTCTTACAAAACCATCCAGGAAGATTGTGCATATGACAGTCTCAAACAAAACTCCAGGCAGCTGTTTTGAGACATGTCAGTCGTTTTATAGGACCGGTTCTCTCTCATGGTTGGGTGTGTAACTCCTCTGTACTGGTGAGACATTTATCTCCTGCGTTAATGCAGAAATCCTAAATGCACTTTCTTCATTTTTACAGTTCCAGATTTCCAGGAACAGGACATATTCCTGTGGAGGAAAGACACAGGATTTGGCTTTAGAATCCTTGGAGGCAATGAGCCAGGAGAGCCGGTATGGTTTCCATCCTTCTCAATAACCTGAAAGATAATGGCACAAAAGTTGAGGATGATTCTGAGCAACGTCAATGGTTTTTTTTAGTCACATCTGTTTTCCTTTTTATCTTCCTCCCGTTTGTAGTTCTAAGCATCTTTGTTCATCTCATAAAGTCACATCACTTGTACCACACAGTTTCCCTTTCATGTTGCCAGTGTGGAAAAAACACCCATCCATGCTTAGTGCACTGCCTTTCTTTAAAAATGTAAACAATGCTAGCTATACTTTAAAGCTTGGTCAGGCTAATTGTAGCAGTTCCCCATATGCAGATGTGCGTATCAACCCAGCTCTGCGTGTTTCAGATCTACATCGGACACATCGTCAAATACGGAGCTGCAGACGAGGACGGACGCCTGCGATCCGGTGATGAACTGATATGTGTCGACGGCACAGCGGTGGTGGGCAAGTCGCACCAGCTGGTGGTGCAGCTGATGCAGCAGGCCGCAAAGCAGGGCCACGTCAACCTCACCGTGCGCCGCAAAACCAGCTACGCAGGTACAGGTCGACGTCAAGCGTCGTGTGGTCTAAAGGTTGAAAACTTGTTGAAAGAAAAAGAATGAAGAAAAAGATTGTAAAACAATTGCTTGTAAAGCATTAAAGTATTCATAAATTGAGCTGTCATCAATCGGAGAGGGTCTCGTTTGGTTGATCGCACTTCCTCCGGACCTGCGCACTGTGTACATCGTTTTCCACTGTAATATTCTTGTTTACGGTGCAGCCGTGGCCATGAGCAGCCCTGCCCCACCCCCTCTGTGCCACTTTTGCTGTGTGGCTGAGAGAGACTCAGCCAGTGATAAAGAAAAGCCCATAAACATGATGGAGAGGATAGTCAACCTTCAACCCCATGACAGCAGCCAGGTGGGAGCTTGCTGCTGCTCCCCGTCTGCCTCCGAGCGGCGAGAATACGAAGCGAGTTCCTTGAGCAGCTGCACAGGAAATGAAATGTGGAATTAAATGTCTAGATACAGCAAGAGGACTCGGGTACTTACTTCATTCTCTGTTCAGAAAAGATGGGAGAAAAGATTGTCGTCTCTCCGAACACCGTCTTCCTGAAACGTCTCATTTATCTTAAACAAAAGAGCATTAGCAGTTAGTGAGCGTAGAACCGGCAGTAGGCAGAAGTAGGAACGTTGTTACAATATGTTTCACTTTCAGCTGTAAAGATCAAAGTTTTAAAAGATGAGACGTCATATTAGATGTATTTATTTTCTTACACTCCCCAGCCCATGGTTTAATCAACTTTATTCCTTCCACCAGCCTCTTAGCTTAACCCAATATGTTTTCTTTTCCTGCCTCTAGTTAAAGCAGAGGGCGATGTTCCACCATCGCCAGCATCCTCCCACCACAGCAGCACCCAGGCGGCCAGTCTGACGGAGGAGATTGGGAAGCGCACCCTGCAGGGCAGTCAGAATTCCCTAAACACCGTCAGCTCCGGCAGTGGTTCCACCTCTGGCATTGGAAGCGGGGGAGGGGGCGGAGGCGGAGGCGTGGGAGGAGGCGCAAACACCGTGGTCCCCGCAGTGGCTGCCACCACCTCCTCTCAGCCCCTCAACGCCGCCTCCGGTGTCTCGTCCCCTTTGCAGCCCTATGACGTAGAGATCCACCGTGGCGAGAACGAAGGCTTCGGCTTCGTCATCGTGTCCTCGGTGTCCCGACCTGAAGCTGGCACCACCTTCGGTAGGCGCTCACACACTCGGGAGCAGCGCGTCTTCAGACGCTGTCACCGACGGCACACAAATGAGCTCACGCCATTAAAATTCAAGCTGCGGATATTCCTCTCGGCTGGGCCTTTTATCTTCCCATCACTTTATGGGCTCTCTTTGTATCCGCTTTAAAACACTGAACACAAAATGGTTTGACAACCAGTACGCATCCAGTTTCTCTAGGTCAATATCAATGCTCTTCAAAGAAGCTCTTCTTCTTTCTCATTTTTGTCTGAGCATGTCAAACTACGACACCAAAACCATTCCTCCGCCTGCAGCTGCTGCTTCTCTCGCACTGAGCTTTCATAATTGATCACAAGTAAAGTGGCTCTTACATAAGGCATTTGTATTATTCAGCTGAACTTGAATGCCTTCCACCACACAGGTCGGTTCTAAAAGCATAATGACGAGGGCCATTGATGTGTACATGGGAGACGTCACAGTTTCGAGCTATTTGAGATCTCTCCTTCTGATGCCACACCACTCTAATGATTCCTCAGTTTGAGCTTTCAGGCCATCTCTACTGTATTCCTTCTTAATCAAGCGCTGACTCTTGTCCGGGGTTACTCTCCTGCTGTGGTTACCTGCCTGTGGAATTCTCCCTGCACTGTTCTCTCTTGTCTGTCAGTGTGGGCGGACTGAAAATGCCAAAGAAAAAAAAAAAAAAAAGTGAACATTTCAAGCTGACCTTACAAAGTCCTGATTCTCGTTTAGACGGGTTGTGGTGTAAAGGCAGAGAGGTCTTTTCATTTGACCTTACAAGCAGATCTGATGAAAAGCTTTCCTCTTTTCTCCTTGTTACTTCATTCCCAAAGATTAGCAGCAATCTGATTCACCTCGGCACCTTTGACAAGCTTTTTCTCCATCAAATCTTACTATAAACTTAATATTTCTGGTTTGATTTAACAGCTTTTATTTAGTGGAATACAAGCCTGAACAGTGTGGTCGGCTTGGATGTGTTTGTAGAGAGTGAAGTGAATAAGACTAAAAAAGAGGGTGAGAAATGAGCCATTATTCGCTTGTTTTCCTGCAGTGACTGATGTCAAACTGCAGATGGAGGGAGGGGGAGGTAGTCGGAGACACCCGAGGGTAGTCGGTAAGATGTCAGCTCTGATGTATGTTTGTCATCTCCAACTTTCTGCAGCTGCAGGTGTTTGAGATGCAGATGACTCAGAGTCGTTTTATTAGGAGCTTTTCGTTGCCAAGAGACATTTGTGCAAATCTAAAATTGACGCTTGTTTCAGCATGGATCCTTCATTTCCCAATCAGCTTCTCAGCAATCTTGGCTATGGCTGGCTGTTGGCTGTCAGTATCGTAACCTTCTCATCCTATTTTTCCTGCTCTTTTCCCCATTTCCCTTCTTTTCCCCATCTCTCTGAACACACGCGCACACACACACACACACACTCTTCTGATTCACACACCCTGACACATCATGTCAACGTGTTGACCGTAGCTGGCAATGCATGTGTGGCCATGCCCCACAAAATAGGGCGCATCATTGAAGGGAGCCCAGCCGACCGCTGTGGAAAGCTGAAAGTCGGAGACCGAATCCTGGCCGTGAATGGATGCTCCATCACCAATAAGTCTCACTCCGACATCGTCAACCTCATCAAGGAGGCCGGAAACACCGTCACGCTGAGGATCATTCCCGGAGACGGTGAGTACAGGATGAGTATCAGACCAACCTACCATGTGACCTTGTGTCACTACTGCCTTTACGTATACTTAGTCATAGTATGTGGGTAAACCAGCTGCTTGGCGGAGGTCGGCACTCTGAGCGCTTTTCTAGTTTATTAATCTGTTCTCATTCAGCTGCAAATTCAGTTGTTACAGAAGAGCTCATGAAGGTTTTCATGGATTCTACAAGGTTGCGCACGTAGCTTGGTCCTTTAGCACACTACTGCCAGAGTAACGTAGTAAGTGCATAACCTAGTTACGCTCAAGGTTCTGGACAGGTCACCGTTCTCCAGACTCGTTATTCTGTAGGTCTGTAATGTTACGTGAATACGCATTTTTTCCACTGGAACTCCCACAGCACTCAAAGAACTCGAGTGTGGATAATTTTAAGGCAAGTCACAGCGTAATGATGAGAGTGGATCTGTGAGCGAGGGGCTGAGAAAGACTCTGGGTGTGTGGGTGTGTTTTTTTTTTTCAAGGTATTTTAAGTAAAAGTCATGCTCATTGCGTGTTTCGCTGCGAGCCTGTGCTGCTTTGCTCTGACAGATCACCCAGACACGCTTCACAAATACCGTTTAATTAAGTGTGTGTGTGTGTTTGTGTGTGTGTGTGGAAGGGAGGAAGGAAGAATTCCCCGTCAACCTACAGGCTGGCAGAATTGGAGCTATTTGTCCACCGCTCGTTGCTTTCCAGCTCTCTTTATAGCTGAAGAGGTTTTATTTATTTATTTATTTATTTTTCCCGCTTTCCCGGAGAGCGTTATGATGAGAACAGCGAGCCAGAATGACTCTGCCAAGAAGCAACAAGAGCAGAAGAGAAATATCAGAGGAATAAGTGGACATGGCTCATGGGAAACTTCCAGTTTGTGTTTTCAAACAGACAGATGCTGTCTGACTCCAACACGGAGCAGGCGACAGCGAGGAGGAAGCGCTTCCGAGCAACCACACTTTTTTGGCGAGAGCTCGTTGTGACAAAAACGTGCAGACAAAACAATCCCGTCTGATTCTTAGAGGAAAGCCGCAGCGCTGCAGGTTGGTGTATTATACCGTGCAGAAGCGCATGTACTACTGGACTAGGACTGGCGCTGGAACTTCCATTTCTTTGTACAGATTCCTGAGCCAGAGAGGAGAAACGTGTTTTACAGGAGCAGAAACACTGCAGGGGGAGATAAACGGAGAGAGGGGATGGTGCAAATGAGCAGATGGAGCAGGCACGTAGCATTTACAGGAACAGATCTGAGGCTGGATGAGGAAGTAAAAAACTAAGCAGAGAACATGAGTTTCTAACACAGTTTGGGTTTGAGGCCAGAAATATTTATGTAGGCTGTTTACTAGCCGGATCTGCTGCTGAGGACATTCACCCAGAACTGAGATGTCCCGCCCACGCCAGACCCCGCCCACGCCAGACCCCGCCCACCCCAGACCCCGCCCTGCCCTCATGTCTGCCCGAGTGCTTGAGTTCATATCACAGGAGCAGCTGGTAAACGTAGAATTAAGCCAACCGGCACCAAAGGAAGCAGCCGAGATAAATCGATGAGAGAGGAGGGACCGTGAGAGGAATGGTGAGTAGGTAACAGGGGAGAGGAGTGGAGGCTGGGAATCCAAACAAAGCACCGAAGCGTTGCACGAGACAGGAGAATAAACGCTTATTTAACGTGGGAGGAGCGGGATAATTACGAAGTAACTGAATCAGACAGGGTAACCTGAAGCGCCGCACCCCTCTGGGCTGCTGTTTGACAGGACGAGCTTCAGCTCCCTGTTCAGACATTTGACAGGAACCTCCACAGCAACGATCTGCTGCTGTCCCAGATCTGGGTTAAACGGGGAACTGGTGCCGGTCCCTGTGGGCCCATTTTAGCTGACAGCTGCTGAATCTACAGGCGCTCTGAGACGTGTGAAATATAGATTTAATTTCATCACACAGACTCTTTGGGGACACAGGGGAGGTTCATATTGGACGCTTTCTTTTTAAAATTCAGAGAGGTTGTGTCAAGACAAACAACAAAAAAGTGTTTTTTTGTTTTGGTTTTTTTTTTTGAGTGACAGGCTCTGAGCAGCCCATCGTGATCAGCAGGATAAACCTTCTGGATATTTGCGAGTTTTAGGGCGACCATTAGATGTTGTGATTTGCCCAGACGCCGGACAAGACGTCTTCATTGTGATTGTTGCTTTCATCTCCTAAAGGATTCATTCGTGTCGTCCTCAGAGTCATCAAATGCATCTTTGTTGACTAATGCAGAGAAGATCGCCACTATAACCACCACTCACACGCCTCAGCAACAGGCTGCACCTGAGACCAGGTAAAGATCCGAAGTCTTGAGCGATGTGATTTAGGTCGCAGGTTTCTGATATTTCACTCTGGCGTTTCTCTCGCAGGACAAACACCAAACCAAAACAGGAGTCGTATGAATTCAAAGCCCCGCAGGCCGCTCCTCCCCAGCCCCCGACGCAGATCTCACCTCAGGTAAGGTTAAGGTCGTGTTGTCGTTGCACCTCGTGCCGTGTTGAAAGTCCACTCGCCTCTGCCAGAGGCCCTGAGTGGGCCGTGGTCCCTGCAGGGTAAACGTGGCTGTGTGGAGATGGCTCCGCCAGATAGCATTGATCCCTCTGCAGAGGAGATTTGGAGGGCGTGAAGACGGCAGCTGCTGTGTCATTCTCTCTGCATCTCTTCTCATCGTCCTCAAAGAGCACAGCCATCGATAACCCGTCCTGCTCCGCCCCAAATAGAGCCTGTAGACGCTCAGATACAATCACGCCGGCCCATTCGCTAAGCTGGTGTAACATTCCTTTGACTTTCAACCTGACGTCCGTAAGAAATAAGCTGTAAGTTCGATGCAAATGTGTGTTTTCTGTCTCCGCCAGGACACTGAGTTCTACTCAGCGGACCTGGAGCGAGACAACAAAGGCTTTGGCTTCAGCCTGCGGGGAGGCAGAGAGTACAACATGGACCTGTACGTGCTGCGGCTAGCTGAGGATGGAGCGGCTGTCCGGAACGGAAAGATGAGGGTACGGATACAAGACACAGATGTTGTATTTGCATCAGACACCATCCAAAACACACACCCGCCCCACTGCTGGGACACACACTTCCAGCAGAAGTTCAGTACAGAAGCAGGAAGGAGAACCAAGACTGTAAAGAGTGGAGTCTGTAACTGGCAGAATCCCAGATCACTTTACTCTGTGTTCTCAGCGTTCGCCCTCATAATCACGCGCGAGTGTCTGTCAATTTGAAATGTTTTGGCTTTGCCTTTCATGGCTTCATTTTCATCTCAGTAGCTCATACATTTTTAATCCTTCCTGTTTTGCTCTGCTCAGCAGCATTTAGCCAAGCCACAGATTGTTACCGTCACAGTCATCTTTCATGTTTTAATCATCTTACCAGACTAGAAGCACATCACCATCCCAGGCAGGTGAAACGTGCACGTCAAATAGATTTTTCCTGCCTTCTTTGCATGCGAGACCTATGCAGAGACTCTGCTGGCAGGTCGTCGATGCATGCTGCAGGCGAGTTTTCCACACTCTTGAGGAAGTGTGTGGGTGTGCATGAATTAGCACATTTGTACATGCGCATATGAACACCAGCCTTTGTGTTGGTGCACCTTATTAGCAGAGGTATTGGCAGCAGGGAGAGAGAGATGCCAGTCAGTGATCCATTTTCTCCCACAGAGGAATTCCCTTGGAGAATCACCTGGAGCATTTTTCCTGGTGATCCCCCCCCCCAACAGCCCCCACTGACTCTTTCAACCTCCCTTCACAGATTCTCAGCCGTTTCCTTTCAGCCTGGGGTTGCTCTCTCTGGAACCGGCAGCTTCTGATCGAAATTGTTTAGCGTTTCAGATCGTTTGATATGTAACCTCTCTCGTTCCATCTCCTTTTTGTCACTGTAAACCTCCATCTCTTCCCCACCCCCCCCCCCCCCCCGGTCATCCTCCTTTCATTCCAGGTTGGAGACGAGATCCTGGAAATCAACGGCGAGAGCACCAAGGGAATGAAGCACGCACGAGCTATCGAGCTCATCAAGAGCGGAGGGCGCCGCGTCCATCTGGTGCTCAAGAGGGGCGACGGCTCGGTGCCAGAATATGGTGGGTCAATCTACGAAAACATTCCCTTCTCCCCAATCTTCACGCCTTGATCCGGGGGACGCCTGTTGGACGGCGGTGGTGGGAAGAACTGTATTTCCCTCCCAGGACCCTTCACCCGTCCCTGGACATGTCCTCCGGGGAGGGGGAGGGGTTTGCCGGTCTTGGTGGTGGTCTCTGGGGGCAGGCGCGGGGGCTCTTGGTGCCATCGCCTCCTCCTGCTGTAACCTGCACTGAGTTTTCATGTCATTCCGCTCTCACTTTTCACCTTCTGGGCACTGAGCAGAAACGCTGCTGGGACTTTTTTCTGAAAAGGTGCTGGGCTTCTTTCAGTGCTCCAGTTAAAAAAGAAAAGAAAAAAAAACTGACCACAGTCATGAAAAGCAGTCCGAAGAGGGCGATATAGTGGTAACAGATGCAGAAACCTGATCCCCTGATAGAGTCTGGATCTCGCAGCTTTGGGAAGGAGGTGATATTTATGATATTTATTGAAGGTGAATGTAAGCTACTGAACACAAGGGTTTAACGTGAGGAAAACAACCGCTTCTGACCATTACTCATTAATCCATGGATTTTCTTTGCCGCCACTGTTAATGTCGTTAAAATGCTGTGACAACACCAACTGCACCCATCCCCATCCAGGAATCCGCGTGTAGACGTTTTGTACAGTGACAAGACACATAGAGACGAGTATTTTTGTTCTGTGTACAGAGCCGTGAGTCCAAACCACATATTAATGGATGAAAGTCTATTGCTGCATGATTTTGTCTAAAGTGTAAATTGGATATCCCCCCCCCCTCTATTGTCTATTTTCCATAATATTTATGGAATGTTTCTTTTTTTTTTTATCGTACTGACCAGTTTTGATCGATAGTCTCCATAAATGTTTTTTTTTCTTACTTTTCTGAGGTGCAGTTGCCTGTCTTGAGAAGCTCATCGATGTAATTTTCTTTGTGCACCGGTGTGACATCGTGTGAAGTCGTATATATATTTTTTTTTGGCTCATTGTTTGTACTTTTTAGTTGGACAAGCGTTGTCAGTGTTGCCAGTTCTTTTGATTTCTGCCAGCGATGTAAAACTGCTTCATGCGCTGTTGTGAGTGTGCAAGTTTCACTGTCTTTGTTCTGGGGGTTTCTGCTGCTTCTGAGTTCACATGTTCACTCGTGTGAGTGTGTGCGTGTGCCTGTGTGTGCGCGCGTGCCTGGTTGTGGGACGTTCTCTGTAACTAATGGTTTCCACTGAGGGGTTTGGGCAACTTCCTGGACTGTTTCTTTTGATTGATTCAACGATCAAATAAACACAATTTTTCATTGAAAAATCACCACAATAATTCTCGTTTTCTTCCTTTGAATGCCAGAACGATCTAAACTTTGTGCTCTTCTTCTCTTTTTCCTGTTATCTTCCTTCTTTCCTCTGTTGTGCCGGGCTTTTGTCTTCCTTCAGGGATGGTGGCTCCCCATCTCACTGCATGTATGAGAAATGACAAGATGGGGGAGGCCTCTGTCCCCCAAAATCAGACCACGGTTTGTAACTGTCCTCCTCCGTTGTCTGGGTCTCTGTTCCACTTCCCGTCTTCCCTCTTATCTGTCTCTCTCCTTTACCATCCTGATCTGTGTGTGGTGTGGCCTGGGGTCATCCACTCCGTGCATACAAATCCATTCACCCAAAATGCATTGCCAGTGCCGCCGCTGCCGTAGCCGCTGTGATCCACACTTAATGAGTCAGATGTTTTGAGCCTCTTTGTTGAACGTCTTGGATGGATAAATTAACATCCACTCCAGATCAGAGGCAGGAAATGTTTAATATTATTTAGATTTATAATGGGCGACGTTCAGCTTTAGGATGTTAGAAACAGAATTTTAAAGGTCCAGTGTGTGAGATTTTTTAACAATCTGCCGTGTGAAATTGGATTTTTGAAATTCATTCTTTGTTGTAAATAATGCAAAAATGAGCTAATCATGCTAATTGCTGTGTTTTAGTTCATTTGTAAGGAAGATATTGATGTGATTTCCCCTCCAGTGGTGCCAGAATAGCGTTCTGCCATGATCATGAAATGAATACTTCGTTAAAATCCATCTTTTTTCTTCCAGTAGTAACTGAAACTAATTTTCTTGCTTACTTTCTAGCGCTAGTTTGTTAAAACCGCTACGAACCCTTTGCAGAAATGTTAAGAAACCCAAAAATGCCAGAGGGTGCGGCCAAATTAGTATTAGATTCAGCCAGATCTTACACACTGGGCCTTTAAGGTTGCACAGACGAGTTCATCTTCTGCTCCCGACTGCAGCAGCTCCGCAACAGGGACGTCCTCGGAGCTCCTTCAGTTCGCTGTTAGCCTTTGAAAAGATGCATGACGCAGCATGGCTAATCTGTACGGTCGAGCGACCTACTCACCACGCCGCACGTTGGCGCTGTCTGTAACCTGCCTCCTGTCCCGCCGGGAGACGCTTCAGAGGTGGGAGTCGAGGTAGAACCTGGTCGAAGAAGTCAATGGCTGCCTTTGTGCCGCTGCTTTTTCTGATTTACATGCCAGCTACACTGTTCTTTTCCTTTGGTTGTTGCTTCGCCATCTTTGCTGGCATTAGCATCCGAGCTGCTTCCATTGACACCGCTTCAGCTTCATGTCTGACGGATGCAGCATGGTCAGTGTGCAATCGGGAGTTTTGAAAGAGTCTAAATGCATGTTTGATCCTCTCCCCTCGTCTGTATGTCAAACTGTGTTGCAGACATCAGCAACAACGGCAACACAGCCGAGCCAGCCGCAGAGTTACAAAACGCTGCGGAAGTGAGCGCGCTGCCCACAAACACTGTCCCGTCCGACACAAACACCTCCCAAGAACCCCACCGATCATCCCGAAGCAAGCAGGAGCCGAGTAGCCGCACTGGCGCTGGCAGGCAACACCGTTCCAGACACCACCACCACCACCGCTCCCCCACCAAGAAAACCAGCACAGGAAAGCAGAAAGGAGGAACCTCCACGGGAAAGCTGCATCAGAAGAAGGACGCCAAAGGAAGCGAAGGCTATCGCAACCATTCCAGCCGACCCCACCGCAGCCGCCACCGTTCACCTGAGAAGAGGCAGGGCCGATCACGCAGCACAGAAAACACCCTAGATGGCCATCATGGGGGGCATCGCTACAGCCGCTCCCCCGACAGGAGGCATGGTCACCGCTCGCCTCACCATCGCCATCGCTCGCCTCATCGCTCGCCTCATCGCTCGCCTCGTCGCTCGCCTCGTCGATCTCCATACCGCTCACCTAACCGACGCAGGTCCCCCTACCGCTCTCGCCATCGCTCCCCGAGACGCCGTGGCCACTCCTCGGACCCTTACCGCCGCCACACCTCCCCTGAGAGATACAACCGTGGCAATGAGAGACCTAGCTGGAACGAGGCAGCGTCGAAGGAATTGAGCAGAACTCCCGAACCCAGCCTCCCACTAGAGGAGAGCATCCTCCGCGAGGGCCCGGCCCTGGACCGCCTGAACCGAGAGCCCACGCTTCCAATGCTGCAGAGAGACGAGCGGCTGCATGGCCACGACAGTCTGCTGCTGAGAGCTTCCTCCATGGAGAGGGCCTACAAAGGGGAAAGCCTGTTGAGAGACGTGGTGGCCCGCAACCAGAGGGACGCCTACAGGGACGCCACCTTACCCAGGGTACGCACCCCTGACTCGGATTCTGCCTACAAGAGGTACAGCTCCCTGCTGAGGGGGCGCTCTCCAGAGAGGACGGAGAGGGAAAGCCGCTACACGAGCCGGGGTAGTTCCCCTGAGCCGCTGTACCGAACCCGCAGCCTGGGGCGAGACACTTCCCCCACCAGAAGGTACGAATCGGAGGATGAAGAGGATGATGACCATTTCGTGGCGGCCAAAGTCCACGAGTACTACAGCGCGCTCAGGACAAACACGGCCCGTTCGTCTAAACCCACCATCCCAGAGCCCAAGACGGCCTACAAGGTGAACCCCAAAGATCTGAGCATCTGATTGGATGGCTGTTAGCCACTCCCACAAGCTTCCTCCAGAACTCCCTCCCTGACCACCATCAAACCGGTTATGAACACGCACACACACGCACACACGCACACACACACACACACACACAAAGTACCAATGTTGAAGTCCAGAAGAGACACTGATTCCAGACTTTTGAAGGCTGATTTTTTTTTGTTTTAACTGTACGGGGTTATTTTGTTAAACATTCTGCATTTACATTTCCGGTAATTCCGACTTTTCCAGAAAACGTAAAAGCATAAAAAATAATGATGTGCCTAACAGTTTCATTGAAGAGCGAAGTTCTGTTTTTGGTTTGATATGTGTCGGTCATTTTCGGCTGCACTGTCAGATGAAGAAATGTATGTACTTTTCCACGAGGATCCCACGGCAACGGATCACTGGAACCGGATGTCTTACAAAGATGCCGTGCATGTTGGGTTCTCTCTCTCCCCCTGCTCTCTTTCTCTCTCTCTCTTTCTCTCCTTTCTGCTCTGTCTTTTTCTTCTTTCGTGCCACTGTTTTTTAGACATTTGGCCAAACTATAGCACAAGCCTGCATTTGTTGTATATTTTTGACAGTTTGCAGTATGTGTACATTCAGAGGTGACCATTTTAAACGAATGAAGGGATAATTAAAAGTTAAACTATGAAGATGGCGATGATGATGTTACAATAAAATAATATATTCAACAAATTAACACGCAAGTGTTTGGGATTTGATTTAAATGAGGTTGTCATGGGGATTAGTCATACATGTACCAAGTGTTGTTTTTTTTTGTTTTTGTTTTTTTTAACTCAAAGACTGGGAAAAGCTGAGAAAATGTCCCTCATCGTGTTTTTACTTTGGTTTATGCCTTGCAGCAGCTCGATTCCTGCTTTCTGTTCTGGAGGGTGAGGACGGGGGATACTTCTCCTTCCCTCCCACATGCGTCAGTGAGGTCGATGAAAGAAAACAGCACAAACAAAGTGGTCAGTTGTGACCTGAGAACGTCAGCGGGGATTTATATCTGCAGGAAAATGAAAGAAAGACGAGGGGCGGCGTGCCTCGACTACAGAATTCCATCAGAGATACAAAAAAAAGCTTTCTTTTTTTCTTTTGTGTCCGTGGTGAATAGCCTGTGTGATATTCAGACTGTCCTCGCTCAGATGCACGTCTCCTAATTTAATTCCGGTGTTTTTGTATCTCAGACGGCAGGTGATTAAACGCCGTAGTATTTACAGAGTGCATGTTTACTCTGTATGTTTTTCACCGCGCTCCGGTGCATGAAGACATATATCCTAACTGTGCATTCACAGCTTCCTTTTAGGCTTAGTTTGCAATTCGTACGAGGAAACGTGTAGCGGAGATTAACCGTCGTCATCCAACAGTATCATATCAGGGTGGGTTTTTATTTTTTCTGGCTCAGTTTTTGCTGTATTTTAATTCATTTTCTTCCATCTAAAGTGATGAATCTGATCCTTATTTGGTCTACATGTCTTCCATTGCATGATGGTTTTTTGCCAAACTGCCAATGAATAATGCAGACGAGTGGTATTTTTAGCCTTTTTTTTATTTGTGGAGGGAGGTCTTCTGTAGGAGGGAGGAGTGTTCCACGGTGAGGGGGATGCTGCTGCTAAATAATGGATGTAATCCACTTTCCGCCACTCTTTAAACTCTCACTCTGCCTCTCTGTCGGGTCACGTTCCACTCCTCCTCGTCAAAAGGAGGAGCAGCTCCGTCTTTTATCATTTTCGGGACTCCAGACATGATGACCAGGCTTGTTGGAGACGATTGCTCCTCGGTGGAGGGCAGCAGCAAGGTTCCGTAGCAAAGCGTCAAAGAGGAAGGCAGCTCCGTCCCTGCACACCTCCGGGCGTTTTCACCCTGACCTTGGAGATCAGCCGCATCCCTGTTGCCATGGAAACACCAGTGCTAACGGCCCTTTCCTCCAGCTGACTAGAGCAGACGAGAGTTGAAGAAGTGTAAACAAGGCTTTGGAAGAGAAGTAAATGAAAGGAAAATGAGAGCATGGTGGTATTTTTAGCTGCGTGTTTGGGATTTCACTCCAGAGGAGGAAAGTAAAGCTGCTGGAAGTTACTTTTCTCACAGGAAGTTCAGAGTTCTGCATAACAAGCCTTGTGCGTTTCCCATCGCTGTCACGGTTCGGACATCCGCTCGACTGGCAGGGCAGCTGCAGCGCTGATGGGGTTTTACGCTCCGCTGCGCGTGAAGAGGCGAGTGGTTGTGAACATGTGGCTGCTCCAAACACAAAACACTTGAGGATTCGCCAATGTTACAACACACAACAATGAATCCGACAGAGATTCAGACACCAAAACTGACATTGAACAAAAAAATTCAGGGAACCTGAAGGTTCTGGGTTCCAATCCCAGCTCTTCTGTGTTTAAACAGTTGATCGATTGGAGGCTGCCAATCATTGTGTGATTGACTGGTGACTCGTCCTCTGACTCAGTGGGGGCTGAGATTGGCTCCGCCCACCAGAGATGTTCCACCGCCACAGAAGAAGAACAAACCGCTGTTGATGAGAGGACACGTTAGTCTTCGGTTACGTCTTGAGCAAGTGTCGATATTCTGTCTGCTTTTCCAGTGCGGTGAAGGCAGAATGATCTGATTCCTTATCTTCATCTGCATCTCCTGTTGCAGAAACCAAAGTATGGCTGGAGCTCCTGCTCAGAATAATGAAGGTGTCAGAGTGACAGCCTCCTGAAGGCTCTTCAGCATTGCCTCAGACTCAACCAATGAAATAGTTATGCTCTCATAAGAAATGGATGTAGAAGTGTCAGATTTGGCAGTCAGGCTGTTAAATGATTCATTTTAACTTTGCACAGGGCCGACAGGTCAAGCTCAATATTAGACTGAAATAGCAAACATCCTTCAGCGTTTTCTATGAAAATACATTCAAGCAGAATTTCAAAAATAACCCCTTCAGTCTTTGAAACACTGCAATCTCCTTGTACTAAATTAGTATGAGTTCCGATAGCAGAGCTATTTTATGGCATGAGCAGATACACAGAGAAACATGCAGTAGCAAAGAAACAAAGATGGAGGGAGGGCAAAGTGATGGTTAGTAAAAAAAAACCATCTATGAAGGACAAGTGGATGAAGGAGGTAATTACACTTAAGATGTAAAATGGTGACTGTTTCTTTAGGAAATCAAAAAAAAAAGCCCTTAGTGCTGTGAGTTTCACCCTAAGAAGTGTTGCCATGGTTTCCTGTGACTACCTTGAGAATGTCAAAAAGCTTCTTATACAGAAATCAGGAGAAGCTTGAGAAAACAGATGGAAGCCAACATGTTGGTAACAGCAGAGCTATGAAGCATTAAAATCAGAAAAGAGGGTTTAAAAATACTGAGAGGTGGATTCTGACGTGTAACTAACTCAGGCAGAGAGGAAAGCTTTTTTGTTTTTTAAACAAAGGAGATTTCATTTTTCTTCAATTGTGATCATAGAAATGGAAGCTGTGATTTGGTTTCCTTTGATTAACCCTCATTTGAACTTTGTACATCTTGCAAGACACGCACGCACGCACGCACGCACGCACACACACACACACACACACACACACACACACACACTTTATACTCCCATTGATATCAAATGTGCGGTCATCAGCGCCATCCCTGCATTATTTGTGTTTCCCACACTGCCATCTTGTGGTCGCTTTAGAGTATCACACTGCCACCGACAGGCTCCCCTCTTCGTCTACTTGTGACTGATGCTCCAAAAACAAACAGCCATCACAGAGCCTCTGCCATACAACCAGTCAAACTGTCCCTCACTCAACACCTGACGCATAACGATGTTAGAGAGGGTCGGGGCTCAATAACGACCGCTGCAGGATGTCTGTGATTCTCAGTCAGAGTCAGCGGGAGACAAAGTGCTGGACCCTCTTGGACAAGGCTGTCGATGACTTCCAGCAGGGAGTGATGTCACTGATGTGGGGAGGCGCCCTCTACTGTTGTCACATGGCTGTGACAGCCTGGTGTTGCATGAGTACGGCTTTGTGGGGTGTAAAAACGTTGAAAGTTACACCTGTTTCACACCCTTATTCAGTCTGTCTTCTCCACATGGGCAATGGGGGTGTATGGACTCAGGCAGCATGCTAATAAACAAGCCGAAAGGCAAAGAAAAACACACACGTTAGACCTTTGATGTTGGCATGAAAAGCAGAAAACCAAAGACTATTCGCGTTTCTCCGTCACAGTCAACATGTGGACAACTGTCTTTGGAAGGCAAACACTGTGATAACAGACAGTCGAGAGACCCAGAGGATCCTTTTCTGTCAGAGAAGAAAACGACGAGTGGAAAATTCTAAGAAGTCAGATGCTCCATTAGCTCTCCTCTTTGATCTCCTCTTTAATCCCAGCATAAAATCACAATGTGAGACAGGACGTTGGAACCCATTCGGACCGGCTTTGGCACCTCTTTGACTTCCTCATGCTGGAAATACTTTCAACGGTAAAAAAAAAAAAGCAGCAGCAAACCCGATCAATTAGCCACTTTTTGATCCGTGCATGGATCAAAAAGGGCATGGAACTGTTAAGGGGCCAAGAGACTGAAGGGTACCGTAAAACACGTGACGCACGGGCAGGAGGCCACGTTGAGTCTGTCTTTATTATGAGGCCAGAACGAGCCCACCGCTCTGCTGTCCCAGCATTAATAACAGCCACAGCAGGGGGGCAGAGACAGGGATGGAGATCCAGACCAAGAAAATTCAAAAACCCTCAACAGTCATCGCAAACAGCCATACCCTGCTAGCGTGTGCGTGTGTGTATGTGTGTGTGTGTTTATGGAGATCAAGAAGCTGGCAGGGCTCATTTCATGCTGCGTCTGCATCTGAGGGGTGTAGTCGTGAGCATAAATCGTGACTGCGCTCATTCAGTTGGGAAATATCAAGAACTCGCCGTACAAAGACAGGAAGAACCAACAGAAGTGTTTCCCGCCCAGTTTCCCAAATGCTTTGATTCATGGGATATTTTATGGAGCAACAAAAGTTCAGAAGTGATGACGTCCACCAGGCGTGAGCGCTGGCTGGCGTCTGGCAGAGCGCCAGGTGTGTGTGTGTGTGTGCGTGCATGCGCCTTCCTTCCACGAATTCTTTGCCGCTCCTCGGTGTTGCATCCTCTGCAGGTAAACGTGAGTAAGCATGAGTGTGTCCAGGATCTGACGTGTTCCAGTGAACGGATGAGGTGTGTGTCGCACAGACAGACCCACCCCAGGAGGGGACGGGTGACCCGCCCTGCGCTGAACAAAGCCAGGGGCGGCTGGTTGCCAGGGCGAGGTTGTTCATCATGGAACCTGGAACAGCTGGACAGGTTGTCCTGTATGGAGCTAAACCTTTCCACGTGTCCTGACCACGACCTGCTTCCTGAGTGGTTTCACGGAGCGGAGCCACAGGGAAGAACAGTGTTCAACAATGAACATTTTCTTAGCTCTGACCTAGGATCAGGGCTGATCAGCAGTCCCAGGGATGTGGCCCCACCGACAGGAATGTCACACACAGTGGGACCGAGGAAGCAAGCCCCTCCGGTTCTGTGGGAAACCAGCACTGAGCATGCTCGGTGACCCCCGCTGACCGGTGGCTGGTGGGGGATTTCTCCTGGGTGGGACCCCTGAGAGATGCTCCACGGCTCCGCCTTCTGCGCGCAGAAACTAGAAACCACAAGGCTTTCGTTCATTCTCACAGTGAAAGTTGGGCTCTCCGATTTTCACTTTAACACGCTTTAAACGTTGTTGCAGACGTTTGTCGTCTGGTTCGGTGATCCATCAAACACTCCGTATGGACTAAACAGAGCGTACACACTCCCATGCAACCAGAGGCAGTACTTCCCAGGCTCACTCTCGTGTGTGTGTGTGTGTTTGTGTCGTATTTCACCCTGCTGACGTAGCAGGCCTGCGCACTCACGATGGCACTCGAGCACTGTGACGTCTGACGAATGCAGGAACATACAGCTGTTTAGAAACAGCATCAGTGTGACGTCACTACAAGGATCTACTCATGTAGCTCCGGTTTTACATGTCTGATGTTGTAAAAATGTAACCGTTCTTAAATAAATGGAATACGACACATCTGGAGCAGCTGCCCTGCCGATGACACCTGTGATCTGAGACCTTCACGGCCGTTTTCTCTTTGTTTGTTCGGCTAAGTCTGATCTGCGTCGTGCTGGCTGACCGCCCCCCCCCACCCCGACTGACCTCAGCCTGGCAGCGATGATGTCAGGCACAGAGGTCATCGGAGTTATCACCAATGGCGACCAGAAGCAGTTTGCAGAAGTATCAGTGCGCTCACCGCAAGTCCAACAGTGGTCAAATAAGCCACTCTATGCTAACTCAGCATTCCCCCGCTCGCTCTCTCTCTCTCTCTCTCTCTCTCTCTGTCTTTCTCTCTCGCTCTCTCCCACACACACATACTTGTATTTTTGATCAATAAAACAGCCCCAGTTGAAAACACACCCAGACCAAACTAAAAGTATAAATAAGCCATTTTCTTATGTGGAGCAACCACATAAGAAAATGTGGAATTCTTTTTGAAGCTTTTCGCTGTCCTGTAATTATAAATGCATTTAGAGTGCGTGAAACCAGCAATGAGGCCTTTTTTTCTTTTCGAGCAGACAAAAGGGAAATCAGCAGCTCCAGGAACCATCTGAGGCTTCAGAGTGGGGTTTTTCCCACGTACCTGTGATCCCCTTAGACACCAGAGACATCACCGCTTCATGAGACCGATTCTGTTGTTGTCTCACTAAATGCTCACGCTGAAACCTCACTGTCCTCTGCTGTGTACATCTGTCTGTGGGGACGTTTCAGGGGGACAGGAAATGTCCCGTGTCAGATGGCAGGGATTCCTTTAGATTGCATTCCCAGGAAACGCTCACTCATTCCTCTGATAGAGAGCTGCGGATCTTGACTCTGAAGGAAATTAGGTCCTGTAGGCGGGGTCGCAGTACACGAGGGGAAGCGTAACAGCGGGCTTCAGACATACGATAGAACGCAGCTTAAAAATGCAGCTGGCTTTTATGGCTCTTAGCATAAATTCCTTCACCTTTATCCTCTTTCTGTTGTGTTTTTGTCCTGGTTTTCACATTTACTCCCACTCGCACCACCCTGAAGTCCAGCACTGGCGTCTGGTTTGAGGTCGCCTGAGTTGCTTTTGCGCAGATGAAATATTCAGGAGGAGGTCACCTTCAGGTTTTGTTTTATAAATATAATTTACGTTCAGAAATGTCGCCATAAATGCGTTGAACAACACATAGACGAAGAGTTCCAGGTGTTTTGAGGCAGTCGGGAGTCCAGTTGGTTTCCTGAGTGATCCATAGTCATCACATTATTGTTCATCACAGCCTTTCACACCAGGGACAGCAAATAGCCCTTCAAGAATGTTTTAATATTGAAGGAATGCCAACTTTGACACATAAACAATATGAGTTAGAACCAGCGTGCGATTGGGCCGCGTGCACACAAACAGAGGGCTGCATTGTTTCCTGCGTAGGAGGAGGCGGCTTCTGTTTTTGATATTAGAAAGTAAAAGGGTCATCATCACTTGAACCCCTCCCCCACACAAAGCTGGAGCGGTCCAGCTAACGGTTGTGGCTTCTAATCAACTTGGAACGGCTGACAGGTTAAAGATCCCAGCACAGCTGGACGTTCACAAAGTCTCCAACAACAACTGGGTCTGCTGGCTGAATTTGAGCCAACACCTTTCTGTGGAGCAGAGCTCTCTCCTAGAGGGGATCAGCTCACAACCCAAAATACGCGTCTAAAAAATATCCCAGATGAAAACTGGTGTAAGATTTGGTGGCAACCTGAGAAACTCCAGGCAAGTTCCCCCACCTGACCATAACTCTTCTTTCCATTACTGAATATCTGCACTTCAGCAGGTCTTATGTTGATTACCCGACACGATGGGTCGTCCATCCGTTTTTGCTTTGATCATCAAAGCTGCAGCCCCTTTCTTCTCTTCTACACAGGTGTCCATCAGCAGGTTCTTTAGGTTGCTGACACCAACCAAGTCCTGGTCACGACTCAGAACATCAGACCCATGTCATAGCTGCGGCCGTGTGGCCTGACAGTCCGTGTGTGTGTTCTCTCAAAACTATTTTGCACAAACTACCAGATGAAATTCCCTCTAAAACCCGTTTGCATGTCGGATGACGGGGCCACGAAGGGGGTCTCTGTTGCCTTGAACATTTAGGAACCAGCTATTACGTCAACATGATGTTTATTCAGATCAGAGCAACTGTTTCACACAGACGTGCATGTCAACAAGGGCAACAATCACAGGGTTTTCCTTTGTCCTTCACGTGCCACGCTCTCCTCTCTTCTCCGCTTTGGTTGCCTTCAGTATGATGGACATCCTGCTGAAACCATTTTAGCTGCTTTCACAAGGGTGTGCTGACCGCAGCCTCCCTTTGTAGTATGTAAACTAAATGCACAGCAGAGCGCCATCCCTTTTGGGCCCGTGGTTTCCTGAATCCAGCCATCTGCAACTGCTCCCCTCTCTGTGCGCCCCGAGGAAAGAGGACAGCACCAGCAGACTGATTCAAATACTCACATGGACCTCAACAAAGAATTCATTTGTTTTGTCGTCCTGCTCTGGACAGAGTCGCTTGAACAACTCATGGCAATTAGAATTTTATTTTCTTGATGTTTGAAAATTCTTCTCCTCTAATTCAATCAGCAACGCGTCCTGCAGCCACGACCGCTTCTTGAGTTGCTCCAAATGACTTTGACCCAGTCAAAAGTGACTCATTAGCGCCCCATAGTGGTTAGAGTCAACAACATTTTTCTGATCTGTGATGGCAAAAATAACCTATGCCTCATTCAAATTTTCCCAAACTTAACGAAGTTTGTTTTGGTACTGTCAAGTTTTGTTATCTACAGCGTGAACTACATCCACTACTTACTGCTACTTTCTCTGACATTTTGCAACAATCACTGAAACCAACGAGCTGATATACACTTCAGCAGCAGTGATCCTAGAGATGTTTGGCTATAAGAGCAACCATGGGAGCCATGAGAAACAGTACCCACCATGGAAACGAAGCGGCAGGATAGCTCGTTTCCATGGTGGGTATTGGTGGGCATTGTTTCGCGCCTGGCAGCACAAAACGAAGGTTGGAGGCACAAGGCAGCACGGAGCAGCTGGATAGCTCGGTTGGTAAGGCACCGGACTGGTACACGGGGGACCAGGGTTTGATTGCACCGGACTGGTACACGGGGGACCAGGGTTCGATTCCCGGAGGGCACAAGGAGTAATACAACAGCATCCAGTGTGGGTCCTTGGCCAAGGACAACGTTTACATGGTACATGGGGGGACCAGGGTTCGACATGACAGGCCCTGACATGATCTATGCCTACTGGCTAAAGAACCTCACCTCACTCCATGAGCGCCTGGCAGCACGAAACGAAGGTTGGAGGCTAAAATCAAGGCACCGGACTGTTCTTGCCAATGGCAAGAACAAGAACAATAATAAGGATACAGACCATAGATGTTAAGACACGAAAGCTCCTCACCATGCATGCATGGTGGGTTTCATCCCAAATCCAGCTCCCTGAGACTGTACACAAGCCGTAAGGAAGGAGGACAAGGACTAGTGAGCGTGAGAGCCAATATCCAGGATGAAACAGCCAAGCTCCATGAGTACATCAAGGACAAGGCCCCAATGGATGACGTGCTCAGTGAATGTCTCAGACAATGGCAAGATCAGGAGGTGCTGAAGGAGGGACCAGCATGGGAGGACAATCCCCTACACGGGATGTACGATGTACCACCGGAACACAGCTGAAGTGGCTGATCTCAAGAAGTCCTACCAATGGCTAGAGAGGGCTGGCCTACAGGACAGCACAGAGGCACTCATCGTGGCTGCACAGGAGCAAGCCCTGAGCACCAGAGCAATAGAGGCCCAGATATACAAGACCCAAGGTGTAGACTGTGCAAAGAGGCACCTGAGACAATCCAACGCATAACTGCAGGGTGCAAGATGCTGGCAGGGAAAGCATACATGGAACGCCATAACCAAGTGGCTGGCGTAGTCTACAGAAACATCTGTGCAGAGTATGGGCTGGAAAACCCAAGGTCAAAATGGGAAACACCTCCAAAGGTGGTGGAGAATGACCGAGCGAAGATCCTGTGGGACTTCCAGATACAGACAGACAGGATGGTGATGGCGAACCAGCCAGATATCATGGTAGTGGATAAAGGGCAGAGGAGAGCCGTTGTGGTGGATGTGGCAATACCAAGTGACAGTAACATCAGGCGGAAGGAACATGAGAAACTTGAGAAATACCAAGGGCTCAGAGAGGAGCTGGAGAAGGCTTGGAAGGTGAAGGTGACAGTAGTGCCCGTGGTGGTCGGAGCACTCGGGGCAGTGACCCCCAAACTGGAGGAGTGGCTACAGCAGATCCCTGGAACAACATCAGACATCTCAGTCCAGAAAAGTGCAGTACTAGGAACAGCAAAGATACTGCGCAGGACCCTCAAGCTCCCAGGCCTCTGGTAGAGGACCCGAGCTTAGAATGGAGGAGGAACCACCCGCGGAGGGTGGGAAGGGAATTTTTTATACATATATATATATATATATATTTATATATATATAATACCAAAAACATTGTCAATAGACACAAAAGGTAACACGGGTAAAACAGAGAAATTCCAAACTAAGTATTCCAGGTTCATTTTGAACTGTCTCAAAGATTTTTCTTTTTGTTTTCTTTTTTTTGTTTTTTATTGATGCACAGAAACCTTAAACTGTAGCCCAGAATTACAATCCTTGATGTGTTCCGGCCCTTGGATGCAAAAAATACTCCAAAACCACAGCAAAGCCAGAGTGTAACTGTATTAAAATAGCAGAGTCTGAAAGCCCATGCTGCCTTCAGGGACACAGAGTGTACACATGTGAGCAATCCTCACACTTGTGACTCAAATATAATACTCGTTAAAAACATGAATTTCGAGGGAATCTGCAGTATTTGTAAATTGAAGTTTGCTCAGAGTAAAGTGCTGAAGTCACATGAGGACAGCGCCATCCGATGAGCCATGAAACCAGTCACATCATTTCAGTCTGGTTAGTGTAAAGCTTTGAACCTGACAAACCCTTCACTTTGATTTATTTATTCTGTCTGAAAGCGACCTGCAGGGTGAAGAGCACTTGTGTTTTTCTGTTGTTTCTGTTGGTCTGTGTCTGGTTTTGTCATTTCCAGAATCAAGCAGAAGCTGCAGAGCTGCTGTGTGAATCCACAATGGTGTTGCCACAGGCAACAGCTTTGAAATAGAGAAATCACGTCTTGGGTCTGCTGGGAATTACTCTAATTATTTTAATGCCTAAACCATCTTTTTGTTCTTCTAATTAATGCCAGGACAGGTTACACCGGTCTTGTAAAGGCGCATGTTGGGTCCATCCTACCGGATCTCTTCGGTGGGATCTTTTAGCGAGCAGCCATTTCCAGTGTTTAAATCAATGTTTACAAGAGAGTCAGTCTGACCCTGATATGGGTTAGAAGTTGCAGCCCGGGGGGAATAAGGACTGGCACCCTCCCATCCTGCGCACTGAATGGAAATCAAATGGGAGATTGCATCTTCAAACACAGGCAAATGTCACGATTTTACAAACCTCCGGACGCATGCCCCCCCGACTGCCACCACTCTCCATCCTTCCTGAGACACTGACGTCGCATTGGGCAATCGAGAACTTCCTTTTCCCTGAGAAACTGTCCGGAAGAGTGATGAATCAGGAGGAAGAATCAATGGAAACGCAGACGTGTTCTGCCTCTCATACTTCCTCAGCTCCTCAGAATTTCAGTCTATTCAACTTTAACTATAAATCATTCAGTAGATTTTGTTGAAAATGTGTCTGACGTAGACAAAAAATAAACCCCAGCATTATGGCAGTCACATCGGGGTGTTTTGCAGTTTCGGCCTCAGATGCTGACTCCGCGTCGGCCCCCCCCTCCGCTGTGGCAGCGATGCTTTTTCATTTCCCATTTCTGACTGTCATCTTTTACTGGGGTTTAATCAATCACTCCCAGACCCGTCTGAGTGAAAGCGGCCACGATCACAGCCTCATCAAAAGTCATATTGTTACCAGGGAATTTAATTTTGGAAGTTTTGATGAGCACCGACAGATGGAGGAGGCAAAAAAAAAACAAAAAAAACCCAAAAAACGGTCATTTTCAACCATGTAGTCATGGTGTGGATGTAACGAGCCCCAGCCAGGCCTGGGGTAGTCCATGAAGAGCCAGAGGCGTCACCGGCAGCAGATGAGGCTTGTACGCGCTGCTGAGGATCATTAACTTTAAAATGCTGCCTTTTCTCCACTCAGTGGTATCACAAAGGCCTTGGGAAGTTATGAAACAGTCTAAATAGTCTCGCTCTGCTGATACGAACTAGCTGCCGTTTCCTGTATCACTGTTATGTGATATGTCTGGTCAGCGGTATCATGACCAGGTAAGCGAGCAGACGTAACTACATTTTCACCTCTGAGGCTGACCTCTGACCTTTTGAGGATGATTCCGACTTCCAGCGGGACATTTTGGGGGAACTCTCTCACTCATTCAAAGGAAGAGCGTCCTCAAGCATTTGGATTATCGCTAAGCTGGGAAAGCACACACACTCCTCACTGCTGATAGAAGTGAATAAGCGGATGTGCACCGCGGAACGGTGCGATCTGGCCCGGGGGCTTCACGCAGAGGATGTGTTGCTAATTCTTCCTTCCTGGCAGTGCTTGAGCCTGCTGCATTGTTAGAACAGCCGAATCCGCCTTTCTCTACCTGCAGTAGGTGGAGGAGTGAAGTTCAAGGCCAGTCACGAATGGCTTTGCCTCAGTTGTGCAAGAAAAAAAAAAAAAAGAAAAAAAAAAGCTTTTTCCCTGTTTTGACACCATACTGTCTTCAGTCAATGTTAAATAATATTTCAAGTACATGCAAAACCATCAAGACTTTCTAAAGGTTGACATGTTTGATAAAAATGCAGCTTCTGCAGTTGGTTGACATCATCATCATCATCTGAGTTCACCCTAATGAGATCCACCTCTGCTGACAACCTGTCTCACGTTTGCAACAAGGGGGAGAGAACTGTTCCAGGAGGATGAGTTGAACTGATAAAAGGAGGGATGCTTCAGGTGAGAGGTTTATTTACAGCTCTGCTGAAGGATGGATGAGCTCACAGGCTAGCTGCTGTGAAGAGTGAGGGATGACGAGACAAGAACAAGGCTTCAAAGTCTTCCACAACATCAGGAAGCAAAGGAGATAGTATGCAGCCTACAAACTTTGTCTGCATCAAAAATAAGGAAACGTACCCAAACTGATGCAGATAGTAGCTAGTTGGAGTCTGTGAAATGAGCACTCCGGTGATGCGGGTGAGGACATTGTGGTGTTTGGGGGGAAGTGGAAACCGGGAGATTGTGTTATTAAATGACAATCACACTGTCATTTTGCTCCTCTTCTCTGGCTGTGAGGGGGTTTGTGATGACAGCTGTCCCGCGTTCAAGACGAGGTTTAGTGGAAGACGTGATGACAGGAGCTTCCCACCACAGCGAGCCGTCACATCCTGAATGTTCTCAGTGTTTATTTCAGGTCCAAATGTTGAATGCAGAGATCTGAGAAAAACACCGGTGGGGCTGAGCCGGTTACTGCAACACAGAATTAAACATCCAAAAAGAGGAGCGAGAGGAGCAAAAAGGACCTAAAGAAAGAAGAAAACATGACACACACTCATCAAAATCATGATGTATTCGGCAAAGACAGTAGTTAGCTGTTAGCTGTTAACTTTTTCTGTTGGCTCCAGACACCAAAACGTCCCACTGCTTTCTGGAGTCGTGGTTAAACTTTGTTTCGAGGCCGTAACGTTGGCTCGGCGCTGGCAGCGTGGCAGCGTAATAAAGTAGCTAACTCCTGGGTTGAGGTAGCAGCTAGCAGCGTGGTGCTAGAGTCACTAGAGGAGGACTGGGAGCAGGCAGCGTAGCGCAGATGTGAAGTCCTCGCAGGCAGCAAAATCAGCAGTGGAGGAGTCTGGTACTGGAAGCAACCGAGAAGAAGACTTATAACCTATGGACATGCCAGCAAAGCTCTATAGGATGTAAAAATGTGTATGTTCCTTAACAATTTCTCTCTGCCTTTGAAGTGCTGCAAAGCATTTAATTTGAAATGGTCCAGCTTCTTTCTCAAGCCATGTGTAATACTCCCACAGCGCATTGTTGTTATTTCACATTCCACAAAGGTATTGTCCCCCTTTTGATGCTGAAGTGTACACCAGAGGTTTCCCAGGAAATGGTGTAATTGACAGGGGTTGACAGGGGAGAATTAGTGCCTGCTGAGTCTCTCAGCTGGGGGGACAGATGAGGGCCAAAGTGGAGGCCCTTTGAGTTCAGTAGCAGAGAGTGAGATGCTACCAAAGCAGCATTTTCATCACTGAGCTAAAGAGGACTATGTGCTGTTACCCCCCAACCCCCCACGTTTTACGAACTGCTAACTCTGTACTATATAAAAAAAGGTCCTCATAAAAGCTTTCTAAAAAAATATCAGCTATTCCAATGAAGGTGCATCTGACCTCGATGCTGATTTCAGATATGTTTCTGGACAGAACCAAGTGTCCTCCTACACAGATGAAAGATAATTCCCCTGAACGGCTCCCCTCCGAGGGTGGGAGGTTAAACAAGGACCTGCTGGTGGGCCAGTGGAGCAGGGCTGCAGATGAAAACCTCTGTAGGCTGACGAGGAAGCCGGCCAGACTAGATGATGAGAAACCAGGACTGCGGGCCAAGCCGGCGAACTGGGCGATTAGCTGTGTCTGAGCGCATGCTAACAGCTGTGGTCACCATT
The DNA here is from genome assembly GCA_015343265.1 of Pao palembangensis. NCBI lineage: Eukaryota > Metazoa > Chordata > Actinopteri > Tetraodontiformes > Tetraodontidae > Pao > Pao palembangensis. The sequence goes on along the minus strand of CM027087.1, from coordinate 10,207,280 downwards.
GTTTGACAGGTAGCAACAAGAACAACTCGTCGGATTTGATTAGATCAGATCAAAAGTAGATTCAACTGTTGGAATGTTGACATTTTTTTAATTAAGTGAAAAATGTTGTATTAAAAGCTTGTATTCGGCTGTAAAGCCATTTCTTTTATGGAAATTACATGGAATTTGAGGGCCAAGATGGGCTCCACGTGTTTCTGCTAACTCCTGATTTCATCTCTTTCGAGCTCTTTTTATTTCCGGCACCCAGTGTACGTTGCAGGCTTGCTTCATTTTGAATCATTGTGCCTGCTATTGTTAACTCCTCTTGTTCCCAGCTGCAATTTTGAAGTTTGGCCCTGCCAGCAGGAGCCGTGCCAACCTATTCTACAAGCCCGAAGGTCATAAATTACAGTCCATGTCCCAGAGGACGTAGTCAGCGTGGAGGAAAAAATCATACCTTAGTCAACCTAGGCAGATGCAGGGTTCATCACGTAAGGGTGACGTGGTGTGAAAATGTTCAATTTATTTTCAAAATAATCAGTCTGTATTTTTTAAAGACAGGGACATGTGCCTTTGATTAACAGAGTTTGTTTAAGTGAGGCTATATTTCCCGTATACAGCTAAACACGTCTGGTTCTGTTTGGAAAAGTTGGGCTCGTGCCTGTCATATCTGGAGAAGAATTCTAATTACACGTGCGTTTTCAGCAGAGGAGAAGTGATCATCTGAGTCGGAGCGCACGGAGCCCCTCGTTCGCTCTGTCCCCCCCACCCCAAGCTGTGTTGTGTGTCCATTAAACCAGTCAGGTGGTTAAAACGAGTCACACATTGTTTTGTTGTATCCATTTTTACCGAGTGTTAGAAATCACGCCATCCTTTTGAGGCACGCAGCAAGCGGTGGGAACAAGATGGGACCGGAGGCTAACGACATCAACACAGTGAGAAATTAGATCAGTGCTTCGTAGTGTAAGCAAAGAAGTGCTCGCACACACCCAGCGTCAGAGCGAGCTGTGCCCCAGCTGTACCCTTGGACCATGACCTTCACCCAGCGCACATGGTGGTGTGTGAGTGTGAGAGTAAGAAGCTTTATTAGCCTGAGACTCTTTTAGCTTTGTCTTCTATAAACAAAGGTGTTTGCGCAAGGATTAAGATCTTTATGGAACTCAGATGACCACTGAGTTCGGCCCACCCCAGTTCTGAGTGTATATTGTGTCATGTCGGTATCCAGGACACAGTACTCTACACCGCCAATGACAGTGTTGTGGAACTTTGTCCTCCTCTCTTCAACTTGAGGGTTAGATTCATGCGGTCTCTGGCATTAAGTGTGTTGTTGCCATTCCACAGAGGGTCCGAAAAAATGTGGGAAATATTCTGATTCTGGAGGAGCCCTCTGACAGTTGCCATGCCAGGCCCTGTGGTCTGTGAGAGCTCCTCGAAGGCTCTCACACACAAGCACTTCAGATCTGGAGGGTTGTTTTCACCCGAGAACCATCATCCCTCTCATCAGAGGGTATGACGCAACCGTGTGTATCTGTGTTCCTGCATATTTATGTTGGCCCAACTGTGGCTGGAGGTTCCTGTCGTGGTGCCAGGACAGAAGATGTGGAGCACATTTACTCCAGGATTATCACAAAGACATGTTTTACATTTAGGGCATCTTGCCAGACAGTAAAATCCAGCGCTAAATTTTTATCATCCCGCGATAACTTTGAGTTCTGGCCTTTATACGGCGTTTATGGTAGACTGAAGAGAGACAACTGATCTGACTGAGGCCAGAATATCCTGATAGAATCAGGGAAAGTGCTGAAACTCGTCCATCGTCCAGGAATTGGAACCCTCTGTGAGGGCTTCCTCAACATCCCATCAGTCTCTGATCCTCTGCACCACCTGCTTGACCCGCCCCCTAACCAGACATCAAAGCGACCGCAAGAGTTGACACATTTACATGAAAGGTCTTTTTAAAGTGATATCACTGCAATTCGTTTGAACTTTACCATTTGTTCACCTTCATGCCAACTATCTGTGATCCTGCTGTTATTCTTCACTGGGATTTTACTGGAACACCAATTCTACAGTTAATATTTGGTGGTTCCTTTTATTTTGGTGGTCGGGAGAAGCCCTCGAACCACTGCTCCCTGTCTTTACTGACTTACTTCACACCACTAACCATCAAAACTGCATTTTGTTGTTTTATTTCCCTGATTTAAAAGCATATTTTGAGAAGGTCTTTGAGTGGGGAGATGAGGGAGAGGCTGAGTCAAATGAGAGTTTGAAGCCCCACAATTAAAGTCCATCTCTTTGAAATCCCAGGCCCAGCTCGGCTACTTCATTCAAGCTCTCTGCCCTCTGTGGGCTTATTATCTGATCCGGAGGGGAAGTGAAGTTTACACTGCTGATAACCACTCTGAATGATGCTGCCTGCGCACAACTCAGGAAGGCCGACTCTAATGACCTCAATCACACACACTCACACGCACGGCTCCATTGAGAAACATGGGAAAAAGTGTACCGAAGATGGTGGCCGAGCAATTAAAGGCAGAGGAGTAACTTTTATGCATCCCTATCGCCCAGGACTTTATGCAGTAAAAGTCTGTTCATTAAAAAAAAAAACACACACACACAGTTCTTCTAAGTTGAACTACACAGTAGCTACAAAAGCACATTACAGAGTTAATGGGCCACTTAAAGTTGTAGTTGCTGCACATAAAATCTCTGCCTCAGGTTTTTTTTTTTTTTTTATACATTTACAACAGATTTACCTACTGTGACCCCTGTTAAATAGCATTTTTTGGAAGATTCTAATTGTTAATGAAAAAATGCATTTAAAGGAGTTCTGTGATTTATCTACTTAACTAAACTAAACGGAACATAACCGTCATTAGTTTAAATGCTAACAATTGTGATTAAGTTAACAAGGCTAGCAGCTATCTGTTTGACTCAGGTGTTTACGTGTCATCCAAATGAAATCAGCTGTCCCTGATACGATCCAGTAACCGTTGTCTTGGCGACTGTAACACTTAGATTTGTAGTATTTGCTTTGCTTATGGGGATGCAGAGGCATGAACAGCTCTCCAGGTACACGCTAACTTTGTACATAATTGCATGAAGATGCTCTGTAAGTCCCACAAAGTCATCTGGGCCTAAGCTGACCCTCGTTTATATTCTTTGAAACCGACATTTAAACTTTCCATACCACTTAACTTTTATTTACAAAATGATTCATACTGATTAAATTAGACATGGAGCAAATTCCGGTTATTTAAAATACATTATAAATTATTAGCAGCGAGGGTTGTGTGTTCTGTGCTGGACTGGGGGGTGGGTTAGGGGGCGCTGAGTGGGACAGGAGGGAGACCGACCCAGCAGCCCTCTCTTTGATCCTTGACCTCGACATAACAAAGGCACCAACAACGGCTCCTATAGAGCCCGTAGCATTGTTCCGCTCCGGAGACCAGAGCCCATAAAGCCGTCACCATTATCTGCGCACAGTACGGTTTCCAGCACCTACTCAAGATCTCACGTCTCCACCACAGACGCTTGTGTATGCTTGCCAGTTTGCATTTTGTCGCCCTGTGATCCAACGAACTTCTAAGTATACAGACGTGGCCAGATTATCTCACTGGTGGCCTCAGGGCAGACGGGTCCCACATGGGCCCCACCTCATGGTCACGACCACAGATCTGTCCGCCCAGGCTGGCCACCCTGTTTCACATTCATCAGGAAATATGACCGTTTGTACAATACAGCACATTAATGATTAATTTCTGGCCTTAAGTGGGCCCTGAATACAGACCCTTCATAGGCTGATGTCAATTCACCACCACACAAAACAGGTATATAAAACGGGTCAAACTGGTGAAAAGTCCAGTCTCTGACCACATCCCACAATTCAAAGTGGACGGGTGTGACAATGAAGGGCGGCTTGCGGTGTACCTTTCCTGTCTGATCCCGCCCCTAACAGGGCAGAGAGCCGCTGCACACATAAGCCTGCGGAGCTCATAGCAGCTGAGTGAGCAGCCCACCCCTGTCTGCAGTATGCATGTTCGCCAGGGAATCCGCGGAGCACTCACGTCCCAGCAGTGCACTTCACCGACCGGAGACCATCTACCCAAGAGTCGAGGATAATCAAATTGGATGTGGCAGGCGGACCGGAGGCGGAAAGCCCCGAGTGACCGGAGGAATACTAGTACAGGAATCCAGGCAGTCGCTCTCCTCTGAACGTGAACAATCATGCATGTGCTCTTCTGGGGCTTGGGGTTCCTGCTTTTCCCTGATTTCTTGAATGTAGTCGCATCTGCGGGGACGCTGCTGTTGAATTCGAGCACAGGTAAATCGGCGTTTTCTCCCTCCGCCTGGACCTGTTTTCTGACAAGGAGGGCAGAGAATGAATGAGTTTGGGGTTGAGCACATGAGTTGCAGCACTTTCTCACTGTCTAAAGTTGAGCGCTTAACAACTCAAATAATTTAATTTTAAAAATAAAAGTATTGATGTGCAAACCGGACTCCATCCGTTGGCGCATCTGTGTCGTTGTGCCGCCGCTCGGTCGCGATTTGCATTTGAAATCTGTCTCTGTCTCCACAGTGAAAGAGGAAATCGACGCTTATGAGATCGTGACGCCGGTGCGAGTGAACGAAGCCGGTGACAAGTTTCCAACAAGCGTGCACTTCAAAAGGAAAAGGCGAAGTTTGGACGAGGGCGCCGACAACAGCACGGACCACTGGGCCTCGCCGAACATTCACTACAGGATCTCTGCTTTCGGGCACAGTTATCACCTCAACCTTACGCTGGACTCGGGATTTATCGCGCCTCTCTACACCGTGACCGTGCTCGGAGTACCACGCGGAGATAACATAACGGATTTTGCAACAGATGGAGAGGAGGTGGAGGAAGAGGAGGTGGAGGAGGAGGACACGGAGTTAAGGCACTGCTTCTATAAAGGACTTGTAAATGCACAAGGAGAACACGCCGCAGTCATCAGTTTGTGCTCCGGACTGGTGAGTTTTTACGCACGGATGGGCGCATTGTGCGTGCGATGGTTACATTACTACTACGGAACCACTGCCGATTATATAAGGCATTTAGGTTCTGAATGAGGTCTGAACACACGTTTTTGGTTCGTATTTATTTAAAACTACTTAAACCTCTTTTGGCAAAGTTCACGATCAAGACAACTTAGTATATTTTTTTTACGTTCATGCAGAACTATGATGCTCGCGCAAGCCACACAAGTCTGAAAATAGCTTCAGTGCTGATTTATAAAGTCTCAAGCCGTTCTCTTAAAGTCAGGTTTAATGAACACACCACTCTGAGGATCTTCCGTGCTCGTCTCTGGTGACGTCTTTACGCACGCTAGTAGCCAGCAGCGGGAGTACTGACGTCATCGCAAATTCGTCCCACTCCCAGGCTCGCCGAGGCACTGGTGTTTGGAGAGGAGGAGAAGTTTAAACATAAACACCAGAGCTGCTTCACAGATAGAAGGACATACTCCCTTTGTAAATGATAAATCAATAAAAGAACATGTGTTCCCTCTGCTCAGAGCTGCAGGGAGTTCAGCTGACATTCAAGGATAAATAACTCAGTTGCTTGAGAGCTCTGAAAGACATCTGTTCATTTATTGTCAGATCTCAGGTGTGGCTGCACCTATACCTTCTAAAACATTCTACAGCTGAAGATTCCCCAGCTGAAGAACCTGCCTGATGCAGGATTTCACACGGTTGTGACAGTGAATAAGTGAAATGTACTCACACCTTGACTGGAACAACAAAGACCTCCAAGTGAGAAAGTCGCACTAAATGTGCCATGAGGAACACACAACAAGGCCTGTTAGCATGATTGCTAAGAACATAAACCCTACAGTTTTTCCTGATAGACATCTCAGCTCTTTCTCCCGCTTTAGGGCCATTTTACATGCATGCAAATTCCCCCCACTTTGCAGTCCGATGGGTCTTTACTTGACGGCTATTTTTTAAAGAATCCTAAATGAGACATGGTGCCTGACTGCATACTCCAAATATTTTTTTAAGGAAAGCATACGTTGCTTGGAAGTTCTGCTGTGGTTCACTGATTGACAGAAACAGCTGTATTCCCTCAGGTGCTGTCGGTGCGTGTCACCAGTTAGCGTGTTTGCATGTGTTTTTGAAAGAAAAAAAAAAAAATGGAATAGCCGCTGGCAATAGGTGTATGGATGTAAACCCCTTTGTGTTGTTTTGTGTCCTGCAGCTCGGCACATTCAGGTCTCCAGAGGGGGAATATTTTGTGGAGCCCCTGCACAACTATCAAGGAGAGCACTATGAAGAGGAACACACAAAACCTCACGTCGTATACAGGAAGAAGGCACCTAAGCAACAGACATCGGGGGAGAGCTCAGCTTGTGACACTTCAGGTACACAATATGGCACAGTCGGCACGTGCGTGTGCACTTTTTATAGCTCGGACATTAAAGATGCTGACGCATGGACTAAAACTGTTCTGTATGAATGCGTTGAGGTAAAATCGGAAAAAAAATGTTTACATCCAGACATTTTGTGTCAAGCAGACTATCCTACTGCTAGTGTCTGTGCACAGAGCACATTATGGAATCTTTAAAAGGATTTTTTCATTCATAAGCAGACGTAAACACTGCGTTGCTCGACCTCACATCAGCTGCGACAGCAACTTCTTATGTAATAGTAGCAGAGCTTTTACCCAAACTGGAGGCTGCTGCTGTGGAACCATATAGAGCTTATCTCACCCAATCAAGTGTAACAATCAGCTCCAGAGTGTTCCAGATGGTGATAAGGAAATAATCTGGTAGTTTGTAGGTTTTATATAGCCATATTTTGGTGATAATTAGGTGGGAAATGTATGTTAGTATGTACACTGTCACAGTGTGAGGCTCACGGCTGCAGCAGAGGAGGCTTTCCAACTCTCGTACAGGAAAACTCATTTGGAAGTTCACCCCTGTATCATCTCATCTCAGTTTACTGGCTGAACTTCCTGTTGACTCTTGTGCTTCCTCTGCTCCTCTGATAAGAAGCCCGGGTAGACCCTCTGCCGAGAGCGCGCCACATAAATCCCATGGTGTCGAAGTCATGCCGAGCTGCAACTGTCAAATAATCAACTACTGGAGAATCAAACTCTTCCTTTTGTCTGCTGACATCGTTCTGCACGCATGATGTCACGGAGCCGAGGAACACAGAGTTGATTCAGAGCCATTTTTAGAAATGCTGGTTTCTGTAAACATTTCCATTGTCGTTTTTTTTCTAATCTGGGGCATAAATCAACCCCTGTGAGCAGATCCACCAGCAGGCTCGATGTCTTTTTTTTAAGTCTGGTGCATCGCTGGTGGTCCAGACAAAGGTGAACTCCGGCAATTTGCAGCTTTGTGTCTCCGTGACGATCAAAACCAGACTTTATTCCACCCTTAGAGCCAGTTTTTCTGTGTTTGCTGCAGTGTGTGTTCTCCATTTTTTTAATGGCTGGGTGCCAGGTTTACCTAGCCTGAACTCTTTGCCCTCCTCTCTCCCCTGTGCTGAAAGAGGAGGGAGAGAGAAATTAAAGGCATTCCAGGCAGTGTTCATTTGTCAACCCACTCGTTGAGCAACAATAAACAAAAGCGAGCAAAAGAAGCAGAATTGTATCTAAAAAAAAAAAACAAAACACATATTGACTCATTTCTCTCTAGTCACACAAAGCTTGAGTTTAATCATAAACACATCAGATACTGCTGATTCCTTTCAGGGTTGATGTGTTTTGATATTTAGATGAGCTAATTATTTCTCATTTCCGTCCTTCTAGGACACCAACACAGACACAAGAGACACAAGCCGAAGAGAAGGCCGATGCCTGGGGCGTCGCTCCTGCCCGACACGCCCCCGCTGCTCGCTGCACGTATATTCAGCGACCTGGAGTCGCTCACCGCCGGGCTGGTTGGCGAGTCCCTGCGGAGAACAGAGAGCAGTCCCAGCGGCAGACCATCGAATGATAGCAGCGGCGGCGGCGGCGGCGGCGACACCGGACCCCACAGAAGATCGAAGCGCTTCCTCTCCTACCCGCGCTTCGTTGAAGTCATGCTGGTGGCCGACAGCAAGATGGTGGAGCACCACGGCAGCAACCTCCAGCACTACATCCTGACGCTGATGTCGATAGTAAGTCTAAAAGTCTGCGTGTGAACAGACAGCTACAAGCAAGCGTGTTTGAGCGCTTGGCGGTCAGGGGTACAGGTCCGAGAGGGGGCCGCGGGAGGGAAGAGGGCAGCCGGGGGCAGAGGTAAACACTGCAGTCAAACGGCCGGGGGAAGAGGGCAGTCAGAGGCAGAGCCTGCCTGAAATTTGGCTCCTGGCTGAGGCTTTTTTTTCACAGGGGATCACTGCCATCTACCAGTCAGTCAAAATCTATAGTAGTTGAGTTTCCAGTAAAAATACCGTGTTAAACAGTCGGAGTCCTGAATCTGAAAGCTTCCTTCCAAACGCTGAATCCATGTTTCTGTTTTATTCAGGTGTCCTCCATTTACAAAGACCCCAGCATCGGCAACCTGATCAATATCGTGGTGGTGAAATTAGTCATAATAAACAACGAGCCGGTAAGATGGCAGCATTCGTTCTAATCGCCATTCCCTGGTTCCCGTCCTTTGATTATTTGTCTTTGTGCGTTTCTCAGGAGGGTCCGGTCATTTCTTTTAATGCACAGGCCACTTTAAAGAACTTCTGCATTTGGCAGCAGAGCCAGAACATCCTGGACGACACCCACCATTCCCACCACGACACAGCCATCCTGATTACCAGGTGAGGCCCTTCTCTGTGTATCTCTGTGTATACTCTGAACAGAGGTTTGGACCAAATATCCCGTGAAACAAACAACTTAAACATCAAAGTCGTGGAGCAGGAGCGCTCCAGATGCTTGATTGAATGGAGCTGTTAAAAATTAAGCTCACTGAAAAGGAAGCTTGGAGGTTTTTTTCATCCATTTTCTGTGTCCTGTCCACAGACAGGACATCTGCAGGGCGAGGGATAAGTGCGACACCTTAGGTGAGTGCTTTTATTTGGAAATGAATCCAGTATGTGATCCTGTTAATGTGTGATTTTATTTATTTATTTATTTTTTTGCTGAAGGCCTTGCAGAGTTGGGTACCGTGTGCGACCCATACAGGAGCTGCAGCATCATCGAGGATAACGGCCTGAGCACGGCGTTCACAATTGCCCATGAACTCGGCCACGTGTAAGCATAGCGTGCCTTCGCTGATTGTTTACCTCGGCTTCTGTCAGCACTCGCTGCATGCGAAAAACGGCTGCAGCCAGACGCTGGTGGAGCCTCCAGACCTCTCTGAGAATCTACTTGCTTCAATTCAGCAGATGCAGACCAAACTGATTATTACTGTGTCCTAGGACAGTACACAGATTAACTTCTCAGTGGTTGTTGTGCTTTTTTTATGTGGCAAAACCTCCCAACTCCTCCACAGCACTGAAACTTTCTCCCTCTCACTTCCTCCAATTGCTCCTTCCACTCAATGAAAGCTGGGATTTCTTTGAAATTCAATGTTTATCCATTTGAAAACGTGCCTGATAACCGCTACCAGTGTTTGCCCTGCACGATGCAGATGTGTGCCAACATTCTCTGCTGTTTATTTTCTATGTTCATATGATTTTAATAGCGTTGGCTTCACCGCAGGCACCATGATGAATGATGAGCCCTGCCTTCATGAGATGTCGAGTTTCAAGCAGAGACCCTGGAGACAAGAGTTTAGACAAACAAATATGTGAAAACACAAAAATGATATGCAAATAAGACAGGCCAACACACACAGATCACAATTTAGAGCAGCTATAGGTCACAGAGGTCATCAAATCTGCCAAAATATAAAAGATACAGTTGATAATCTGCTGGAAAAGACATCCTTTTGTGATGTCTAACTTTTTTTTATGCCCTGGCAGGTTCAACATGCCCCATGATGACAGCAACAAGTGTAAAGAAGATGGAGTTAAGCTCCAGCAGCATGTGATGGCGCCCACGCTGAATTACAACACAAACCCCTGGATGTGGTCAAAATGTAGCAGGAAGTACATCACAGAGTTCCTCGAGTATGTTTGAATTCTTTTTCCTCCTTCATTTGTGAGTCAAACAGGCTGGAATGTAATAGAAATGAACTCAAAGACTTCAAAACAGTGATTTATGCTTTCTGTACAATGCAGCGTCTGATCTGTTCTGGCATAAAAGCGGATAATCTAGCTGAATTTGTCAGGGCTACCATAGCCAATAGAGAAGCAGGGGGGCGTGGCTACTGCAGGACAGTGTAAATGAGGCATTATATGGCTGCAACATACACACTGCAGTAAATCTGTCTGATCTTCTCTCCAGACTCCATATAGTTAATTTAATATAGACAGAACCCTGTCAGGACGCGCAGCAGTGTGTATACAGTAGAGGATCTTTATGCTGTAGTCTTCGGCTGAACTGAGTGTGCTCTCTGTCTGTTTGTGTCTTCTGTTTTTGCCCTTTTTTTTTAAGTCATTTTATTTTTATTTTTTAATAGCACAGGGTACGGCGAGTGCTTGCTCGACGAACCCATTTCTAGGCCCTACACTCTCCCGCAGCAGCTGCCCGGACAGATATACAACGTCAATAAACAGTGTGAATTGATATTTGGGCCGGGAACGCAGGTGTGCCCTTATATGGTGAGTCTGAGCTGTCATGATGGTGGCTCTCTGAGGGAAACAGCTGATGCATTAATCAACACTCTAAATGGAAGTGAATTTAAAACGGAATACGAGGAAAGTCGTCAAAGAAGGACACGCTTATGCACCGTGGAATTGTTGTTTTGGCTTTAAGATTTTCCATCCACAGAAACAGCTGGCAAAGGAGACGCGGCGTGCTTGCCGTGCGGAGTCATTTTCTGGCAAAGTGTTTTATAAAAGCGCCGTAAATCAGCACGGATTTATCAACAGATTTTTGTTAACACCATATTTGGTTTTTATTTTGCCCACCGCGGACGCGTGGTTCAGCTTTCTGCATGTGTGGCTCTTGCAGATGCAGTGTCGGAGGCTGTGGTGCACCAGTCCAGAGGGCGCCCAGCGGGGCTGCAGGACCCAGCACATGCCGTGGGCGGATGGTACCGACTGCTCCCCTGGAAAGGTATGAGCAGCCTGGGACCTTATTTTAAAAGGGCGAACATTTTTTGAAATATAAACATTTTAAAGTCAGATTAATAGATTTTTACCATTGCAGGTTTTTATAGTTTTAACCATACGAACGGTGAGCTCAGATACAATCATTGACGTTTTGCCATTTCGGCATCTTTGTTGCAGCTGGATCCAGCTTCGTTCTGCTTTTTCTGTTTTTTCCTGTATAATTTTTTGCAGATTAGCATCAAAGCTAGAGCGGATTCATGTGTTCCAGCCATTTTCCACTTTCACCCTCTCTCTCGCTCTCTCTCCTCACCCTCTCCTCTTCCTCCCCTTGCTGCAGCATTGCAAACACGGCCTGTGCATCACCAAAGACAACGACGCCACCCCTGTGGACGGGGCGTGGGGAGTCTGGAGTCCATTTGGCACCTGTTCGCGGACGTGCGGCGGGGGCATCAAGATCGCCATGCGGGAATGCAACCGGCCCGTGTGAGCAAACCCTCTCTTTGTAGTCATGCACGCTTAAGTTTCCATCCTAGCTGTTTTCTCCTTACCCAGTGAGTAAATAGGTTTGGGATATTTGTTTGAAGTTTTTTTTCCATGAGCTGATTGTTCCTGCAGACGCAGCAACTGAACTGACACGGACAAGCCAATATTTCAGACAGTCTCGGTGTCTCTTTGTGTGATGAACTCTTTCTCGTCAGGCCCAGGAATGGAGGAAAGTACTGCGTGGGACGCCGGATGAAGTTTCGCTCCTGCAACTCTGAGCCCTGCTCCAAGCAGAAGAAGGACTTCAGGGAGGAACAGTGCGCAGCCTTCGATGGCAGGCACTTCAACATCAACGGTCTACCTCCTAACGTTCGCTGGGTGCCCAAGTACAGCGGAAGTAAGGGTCTCTTTTTTAGACAATGGCGTGGTTTTTATGTAGCTGTGTTAGCATTAACTATTGATCCTCCTCTGTCTCTCCTGTTAGTCCTGATGAAGGACAGATGTAAGCTGTTCTGCAGGGTGGCCGGCAGCACGGCCTACTATCAACTCAGGGACAGAGTCATCGACGGGACGCCTTGCGGACCTGATACCAATGACATCTGTGTCCAGGGCCTGTGCAGAGTGAGTTTTTAAGCTTTTTCTTAAAAATGATCACTTCCTTTTACAGCATTATTTTTATGTAAAAATCTCAGGGTTTTGAGGACATTTCTGATTCTGATTGATTGGCTCTCGAATGAAGGGGTTCTGCAGTAACGTCTACATTAAAATAAATGCACCACGACATAAATGCTGTGTCGATAGTGTGCGTAACTCTTCCTATTCTATTCAATTCAATTTTATTTATATAGCACCTTTTACAAAAAGAATTGTCTGTAGGTGCTTTACAGAAGCAGAAACCCAGAGCCTGAGCCCCCAGGTAAGCACAGTGGCAAGGAAAAACTCCCTTTTAACAGGAAGAAACCTTGAGCAGGACCAGGCTTACAAGGAGGAAGCATCCTGCTGAAAGTTGGCTGGGTAAAGGAGGAGAAGAAGAGGGGAGACAGAACAGAGAGAATAAAGTAGAGAGAGAGGGAGAACAGATAAAATCCTTTTCCTACCTCAGCACCTACTCTGAGCATCATCTGTGTATTCCGTCTCTCCCGGGCAGCAAGCGGGCTGTGACCACGTGCTGAACTCGAAAGCCCGGAGGGACAAGTGTGGTGTGTGTGGAGGTGACAACTCCTCCTGCAAAACTGTGGCAGGCACCTTCAACATCGTTCACTACGGTGAGTTACGCTCTGTTTTTTTTTATATAAGAATTATTCCTTTTCAGCAAAATATGGAGTGACAGGTCCCGACATGAGACACACTGTACAGAAGCTACTGCACATGTCACCTAAAACCATTACTGCTGCCTCTTACAGGCTATAATGAAGTTGTGCGGATACCCAGCGGTGCTACAAATATAGATGTGCGTCAACACAGCTACTCAGGGAAACCGGACGATGACAACTACCTCGGTAAGACCTTCATCATTAGTGAAAAAGGAGTGATAGTTTCAGTCCCATTAGTGCTGTTTGCAATGTTCTCAACCATCTGTCTCTAACCTAAGGCGTGAGAGCGAATACTAACATGCCAGTGAGCTAAAACTACGCCCGTGGCTACAATTCCAGCAAGGTCATTGAAGGTTTATCAGTCTTTGTGTCTCACGTGTGTGTGTGAATGTGCTTGTGTGTGTGAGATAACGTGCATCCCTCTGTACCTAGTATGTATGGGTTTGCGAACTTTAATAGCCTCAATGCCATCAAAAGCAGTAACAATGCCTGGTGCTTTTTAAATGTTCTTTGTGTGTGTGTGTGTGGTATTCTACCATGAACACCTTGGTCTTTCAGTTGTCACTCTTGATTGTACTCGTGTCAGTTTTTGTGTATTTGTGTAATGTCAGAGTCATTAGGGGCCCCTGGTCGCTCGCGGAGACGGTTTTTGGGGAATGAGGGCCGCTCTCCGCGCTCATATTAGTGCAATGTGTGAAGTGGCAGGGAAAGTAAAGGCAGGAAATTTGCTTCATAATCACATTAGGGTGAATGAGTGCAGCAGACTGGTTACTGGACGGAGCGGGACGCCCCAGGACGGGACTTCTCCAGGAACAGAGGATTACAGGCATTTACTGCTGCCTACTGCATGTGCCTTACTGAAAAACAAAACAACAGCAAAGCGATCCCAAGCTCCTCCGTCACAGCAGCTTTTAACTATTGTTGAGACAGTTTTCTGTTTTGTCGTGCCGCTATAGGCGAGGATAACCCTCGCTGAGTGGAGTGAAGCGTTTTAAGTGCATGGCTGTTTTCTGTCTCCCTGCAGCCATATCAAACAGCCGTGGAGAGTTCCTGCTTAACGGAGAGTTTGTGGTGAGCATGTTTAAAAGGGAAATAAAAGTAGGAAATGCCGTAATCGAGTACAGCGGCTCTGACCATGTCATTGAGAGGATCAACTGTACCGACCGCATCGAGGAGGAGATCGTCATCCAGGTGAGTTGTGCGTCGTTTAGTGCTTTTTAATGTCTAATTTCATGCAGAGATTGTAATACTTGGTAGATATGAGCGCTCTTCTCTGCCCACATGTTTCTCAGGTGCTGTCTGTGGGGAAACTTTACAACCCAGATGTCAGATACTCTTTTAACATCCCCATCGAAGACAAACCTCAGCAGTTCTTCTGGGACGCCTATGGGCCCTGGCAGGAGTGCAGCAGCCTGTGCCAAGGTGAGGGGGAGGCATCAGAGCCTGGCGACGGGTGTGGTCTGTGACGAGTTGTGTGGTGGGAACGAAGGCGAGGGGGAGGAGAAGGCGGTGGGGGGGCGGTTGATGCATTGCAACGCCAGAGTAGTAGAGAGAGGATAAACTTAGCAGGTTCTTGTTAGACCAAAGCAGTGAAACATCTGCGGTACAGAATGCTGCCCTGCATTAGCTTATTTGCTGTGTTTTTTTTCCAAAAATATTCCAGTATATGAGCTTCCAAGGTGGATGGCACAACAACTTCAAGTTCAGATGACATGTTCGGAGTGAAACCAATGACTGTTTATGTTGCAGGAGAATTTGGATTTGATTTGTTAGGATGATTGCAGCTTTAGTGGAAAACGGAAGTCACAAAAGGGCAAGTTTTCAATGCTAAACAGGCAAATTGTTGTTATGTGGTGTTAGGAGTCCGCAAGCGGAAGATTCTGTGTAGCAGAGAGTCTGACAGAGTGGTGGTGTCGGACCAGAGGTGCCATGGAATCCCCCGACCTCCTGTCATCGCGGATCCCTGCAACACTGAATGTGAACTCAGGTTTGTGTCACCAGTTTACTGTCCAAACGAGCCGTTTTTTTTTTTTTTTTTTTTTTTTCTTATATCCAATCTGACCTCTCGGTCCAGGTGGCACGTGGCTCGCAAGAGTGAGTGTACGGCACAGTGCGGTCTGGGATATCGCACCCTGGAAATCTACTGCGCCAAAATCAGCCACGCAGACAGTAAGACGGAGAAGGTCGACGATCGCTTCTGCAGTGGTCAACACAAACCTGATAACAAGGAAGGTTGCCACGGAGACTGTAACCCGGGTGGCTGGGAGTACTCACCCTGGTCAGAGGTAGGAGGGGGCAAATTTGACGTGTGAGCACAGGAGAGATTGTGTCACAGATTGCATGCTCACACTCACGGATGCTCATGCTTTTGTGCTGCAGTGCTCAAAGAGCTGTGGGGGGGGCACCCGTCGGAGAGGGGCAGTGTGTCGGAAAGCAGCTGAGGATGACGGTGACGAGAGCAAGTGCAGCCAAAGGGACAAGCTGACCAGCCAACCCTGCAACGAATTTCTCTGTCCACAGTGGAAGACTGGCGACTGGTCTGAGGTCAGTTCAGCCATGGAGGGAAACCTGTTTACTGCCCACACTTGTCGTTCCACATACAGGAAGTTGTTAGTTTGAGGGGCAAATGCGTGAGTTTCCTTTTTGTAAATCCAAAATAAATAAATAAATAATAATAAAAAAAAAACTCAGCAAAATATTTGAGGTGAGCGTCTAAAAAGAGGACTAACAAGTATAAACTATTTTCTGCAAGTGAGGAGTGTTTGGACATGCTCTGGTGTAAACAGTCATTTTTATCCAGCCGTGATTTGAGGCAAATGTAAAATCCCAGCGCTGATTGTGCGTGTCTCAGTTTATGGTAGAGTTACCTCGCCCCCCCTCTGCTGTGGCAAGGGTTTAGAAAGCAGAGATTGCAGGGTCAGATCCTACTTAACCGCTTTACGCTTTACACATTTTAGAGCAAAGTGCTCGCTTTGGGCCGCATTCCAAGAATATTTCAGATCTCCCATGCGGTGCTGCTAAATACAAACACCTACGCTACACTGCATACTGTACATGTGTACTGTACTCACACATAAACAGTCTTTTCTTCCCTTCCTGCTACTTTTTTAATTATTCTTCCCACAAAACCAAGCGATCTAGTTCTATTATGAACCTGTTTTTCAACCGACTTAATTTCTAGGAAGTGTCAAAGCTGGAGAAAAGCTGTAATTCTTTACATTTATATAACTTCAGTGCCTGGTGACCTGTGGAAAAGGCTACAAGCACCGTCAGACCTGGTGTCAGTTTGGAGAGGATCGGCTGGACGACCGTCTCTGCGGCTCACCCAAGCCCGAGTCGGTGCAGACGTGTCAGCAGCAGGAGTGTGCAGCCTGGCAGATCGGACCCTGGGGTCAGGTGAGCGCTCTGGATCCGTAAACGTGTCACATGTGCTGCTTCGTAGAGGCCGCTCTCGCCGCAGCTCCCACGAAAGCATTTTGCGGACCTGTGCGCACAGTGTCGTGTCTGTGTGTATCCGTGTGAGGGCGGAAAAATGTGAGATATTTCGGTGGCCCCTCGTCAGAGGATGTGCGAACGTTAAGGTATATTTGAAGTGGTTAAATGAAGCGGCGTCAAATGGTAGTTGAAGTTGCCGCCACACAAATTTGACCTTGTTTCACTGGAAGCAGTGAGGCAGAAGGGAGCGTGGACTTGCACCCTCTGACTCGACTACAGCAGGAACCAAAAAAAACCCAACAAACTGCTGTGACATATATGAGAAAAGGCTGCTCGCATATTTGAATTTTGTGAACTTGTGTGATTTTAGGATGTTTGCGTTGGAAGCGAGGCGGTCAGGGAAGCCTCGTGTTTGCTTTGCAGTTTGATTTGTTTGTGTGCTGCGTTTGTTCAGTGGGATGTATGTGTCTATATTTTGCCTTCCTTGCTCTCGTTGGCTTACATTTTGTTATGTTGCCTCTGATTTTTCCTCTTTTAACCCAGTGTACTACATCGTGTGGACCGGGCTACCAGATGCGGGCAGTGAAATGCGTGGTTGGCCCGTATGGCACCGTCATGGATGACACCGAATGCAACGCCGCCACCCGGCCCACTGAAACCCAGGTACAAACACGTTCCCTTTTTTTTCTCTCTTTTATTTGTCTGTTGATGTTTCTTTTGAGGTGACAGTATAAGAAGGAAACGATCAGCCACATAATGCAAACTGGTGTCAATAAAAGTGCATTAAGTGTGCAAGACATGAAAGAGGTGGAGAATCTCCGGAGAAACCTTCTTTCTATCAGATGAGAGTTTTGATTTGTGGGGCATCAGCTCATTTCAGAAGGCAGAGCACGCAAGCCCAGGGTGAGGCCCCCCTTTAGTCGCAGTGGCTCTTAATTCGGCCGCCTGGGCCAGCAGAGCCGGTGACCCTGAAGCCGCCCCCCCCCCACCCCGTTGTAATTCTAGCCAACCAGCCAAAAAGTGGTCCACCAGTCCTGCAGCCCCTCTACAGCCGGCCAGTGAGCAGGGATAGATGGATGAAGAACCAGGAACTGAGATACCAAAAACACTGTGTGAAAGAGGCTATTTATCACAATATATACCAGAAAATATTCCTGTGGCTATGAATGCAACGAGAGCTGCTGTGGAAATGTTAAGAGAGGAACCATTGCTTCCTCTAGAAGTCCAAATGTGGAACCTGCTCATTCCTGGACACCGGGGGTCAGAGGGCACCAGAAGGTACGGGGGGGGGGCTGAGAGAGGAAAGGGCGGAAGGTAATGGGACAAGGGGAAGGATTAGGGGTGGAGTTTCCAACCACGCCAGCGTGGGTATTGGAGCCCTGAATACCGCTCCACTATGACCTGTTATGACAGGGATCAGGGCTTTATGCTGAGTGGCTTACTGCCACAATCCATAGTTTTAACTGACGGGGGGGGGCACCCTGTTAATGTTATTTTGGTAAGGTAGGGGGAAAGGGTTGATGGGAAACACAACCACTCATCAAACGCAGGGCTGAAGGAATCTAGTTGAACTCTGTTTTTGACTGTACAACGTGAGAGCAACTATGTCTGATATTCATGGTATTCGGGGGTCAGAGACAAATGTTGTTACAGTATTTTCATTTTGTTAATCGCTGCATGAATGGTTGTGTGTGTCGTCCTCGCCGCAGGACTGTGAACTGGCCCAGTGTCCCAGCAGCCATCCTGTTCCCCCTGGGATCAAAGTTCTCTCCCACCAGGGCCACAAGACTCAGTGGCGTTTTGGCTCTTGGACTCAGGTTTGAGCTTCTGTTACATAGTAATTCCATATATATATATATATATATATATATGTATGTATGTATGTATATGTATGTATGTATGTGTATGTATATATATGTATGTATGTGTATGTGTGTATATATATATATATATATATATATATATATGTATGTATGTGTATATATATATATATTTTTTTTTTTTTTCATGTTTAAAGCCTTTCTACTCTGTTCAACAGTGCAGTGCCAGCTGTGGCAAAGGCACGAGGATGCGCTATGTGAGTTGCCGTGACAACCAAGGGGGCGTCGCTGATGAGTCGGCCTGCGCCCACTTGCCGAAGCCCCCTGCCAGAGAAATGTGTTCAGTGGTGGCGTGTGGACAGTGGAAGGTGTTGGAATGGACAGCGGTGAGAGAACGCCCCGATGTCCTGACACACACGGCTGAATTTATCCAGAACTATAAAGAAACCAGCTTCAAACATGGAAATATGGAGTTTGATCCATTTAAACTGTGTCATCAGTTCTTTGGTTCACGGCATGTTCAGAATCGCACTCGTAACCTTTTGTATTGCACCTCTCTGCTGCACATAAATCAACTGATATCCTGCATCGTTTCTAACTCCGTTACGTCAGGTGAGGAGCTTCGCTGCATCTGTCTGTTCACACATGCTGAGAATAGCTCCAGCAGATGTGTTCCCAGCTGTTGGAGCTGGTGGGAGCAGAAGGCAAGCTCTTCATATCTCAGTTCACTACTTCTTCACACTGGTGCATAACCTGAATTCTCAGCAGGAGGTCTAATAATCACAATTAAATGCTTTCAGATCTACGCAATTAGCGGTGCTACTTATCGAACTAACCTGGGCTTGCCTAGAAAATTGTTTTCCTTAGTTTCATGCAGCGGCGTCGGTGTTGGGATGGGCGGGGGGGCTTTCCACTCTGGTGGGCTCCAGATTACATCTGTATGTAGCTCAGCTCTGGTTTTGGCTTCAGGGGGCTTTTATTGTGGGTTTCCAGTGATGTGAGTGAATAAAATGAAATGTAAAATATGCATGAAGACATCAGACTGAGAGAAAGAATCGTACTGTCCTCACTGGTCCCATCACTCTCTGCTCCCTGTGTCCCAGTGCTCGGTAACGTGTGGCCAGGGGAAGACGACGCGGCAAGTTCTGTGCGTCAACTTCAGCGACCAAGAGGTGAACGCCAGC
Source organism: Pao palembangensis (assembly GCA_015343265.1). Lineage (NCBI taxonomy): Eukaryota > Metazoa > Chordata > Actinopteri > Tetraodontiformes > Tetraodontidae > Pao > Pao palembangensis. The sequence continues at coordinate 10,187,966 of CM027087.1, read as the reverse complement.
GAGTGTGACCCGGACGACCGTCCTGCCACGGAGCAGGACTGCGCCATGTCCCAGTGCCCGTCCCGCTCCTCCGAGCCCCGTCCTTTCCCGTCCTCACCAAACACCAGTGCCAGGAACAACCTTCCTCACAGCGAATCCCACCAGTGGCGGACTGGACCCTGGGGCGCGGTGAGGCACCTTGCACCATCCTGCAGCCACCTAAGCTGCTGGTTATCGTCCATCAGTCGTTTTTTTCACCATATTGCCGGAGGGTTGGCCTCATTTTGCTAGTTCTCCCAGAATCCTGGATGTCATCAGTGAAACATGGGTGTGTCTTTAAAGAACAGATGTACGGAGTCCTGGTGTTTGGTGCTCAAGTTGAAACGTGCCAGCACATCATTAATAACAATGACAGGATATTAATAATGTTTTCTTTAAAAATGCTGCATGTTTGTGCCCCTGGGTCGATGTGGCAGGGTTAGGGTTATGAGTCTATGGATTTAGCAGCCAGCACTTGTTGTGACGTTTGTATTGTTCTAAAAGTTGTACAGTGTGTTTATCCATGTGCTGCTCCTCACAATGTCAAAGGACTGTGTGAGGGTTAAGACATTGTTTTAAGGTTGAAGTTAGATTTGGGAATCGAGGGTGTATGTGTTACAAGACGGGCTTTAAATGAAGTTTGACTGTGTGGACGTTCGCTCTCTGTGTCAACAGTGCTCCAGCACATGTGCAGGAGGTTTCCAGCGGCGAGTCGTGGTGTGCCAGGATGAGAATGGTTATCCTGCCAGCAGCTGTGAGGATCGCAGTCGGCCCAACGAGCAACGGTCCTGTGAGTCGGGCCCGTGTCCACAGTGGATCTATGGCAACTGGGGAGAGGTAAGAAGAACAACGGCCTCAAGGTGGCGTCGAGCGGTGCCTCACAATTCCATGTTGTATTTGGGTTATGGTTTGGAGTGACATTTTACAAAACATCAACCAAAATTTAGTTTCATACACTAAAGATTGTTTGACACACTAAAAATCCATCATTACTGTAAAGACCTTTAGAAATATCAGATCTGTGCTCACCAACGACCTGCTTTCTTCTTTCCTGCATGTGTTGATAAAGATTTTATAAATATCAACGTCGTTAAAACCGTATGGAGCTCTAAACCATTTTCGTCTCTCCTGCTGTCCCCAGTGCACCAAGCCATGTGGAGGTGGCATCAAGACGAGGCTGGTAGTGTGTCAGCGTCCAAACGGCGAGCGTTTCAATGATCTGAGCTGCGAGATCCACGACAAGCCGCCAGATCGTGAGCAGTGCAATACCCAGCCGTGCCCTTCTAGCCCCCACTGGAGCGCAGACCCCTGGAGCTCGGTACGCTCGTAAAAGATTCTCTTTCTTGCCTTTCAGAATCACATCTTTTCCAACACTCGTGGTCTTTCAAGTCTTTGAGGATAACCGCGGTGCTCGTGCACCAGAGAAGGTCGCACTCCAACTTCTCTACCTTTACTCTAAGCCTCCTCCACTTCCTGCTCCTCAGCTTTCCCTCAAGACATTCAGAGAGTTTCTGTTGCAGTTAGGTGGCGGAGACACGCTCACATGCAATACGCCAAAAAAAGTACAATATCACAAAATACTTCAGTGACAGCTGCAACCATTAGAGCATTTTATGTCCTCCTTAAAAAAAAAAGATTGTTGAGCCTTGTATTAGTATTTTCAAAATTCAGGATCACTTTGTACTGCAATCAAAGTTAGTTTTGTAAAATATTGTTGTTAAAGGTAATTTATTAAGACGATCTTTCCTTTTTTTAGCATTTGTGTATAGCATTAACTTTTTTAAAAAAAAAATTGATTTATTTTGTGTTATAGCTCTTTGTATTTGCACATTTAGCCAATTTGTGTTTATATGCAAATACTGATGAATGTTTTTGTATATCAGGAATATACATTATGATGCCTTGTTCTTCTATTATCCAAAGATTGGCACAGGATATGTTGGTGCTACGTTAGCTAGTTGATGTTATACTATGAGCAGTGAAAGCACCACAGGGCTGTGTATGATACACACATCTATGAAACGGCTTTGGGTCTAGAATTCAAACTGTCTCAAGGCACATTTGTTTTAGAGAAGTTACTAATCTTGCCTAGACACTTTATTTTACAGTTCCCTTAGTTGCCCTCTGCTAGGAAATGAACGGCTGTGCCTCCTAATAGGACGCTGAAGCTTAAAAAAAAAGAAAAAAAAAAAACGCTGACTGAAAACTTTCTGAAACGTCCAGTGTTTGGTTGTGACCACCAGCAAACAGCTGCCGCCGTAGTGCTGTAAAATAAAGTGTCTCACCGGGTTTGTGGTAATTAAAACTAATAGCCATTGTGTTTCTGTTTTGGCAGAGAGTTTTGACCCAGCTCCCTTTAGTGAGACCAAAACAATAGGTTTGAATCTCTCTGCCCCAAAGGTGCTTCGATATGACTGTATTTATATTGTCAGTTCATGTTCTCTTTTGTTCAGTTTAAGTACTTGGCGTTGCTAAATATGTTATGCTCAACAATACCTCACTTGGAACAAAACACAACTCAACGAGCCATTCAAGTATTGATCACCTACAGTAGTGCTTTGGCCCATCAAGGGAGATATAAGATATGAGTATTTAAAAAGAAAACAGATTAACCATGCTATTTTTGGTTTATTGTGGCTCAGTGCAGTTTGGTGCTCTCTTTTCTGTCATTTTTTTTTGCTTTTTTATTTCCCCTAGAGAAGATCAAACTGAACGTAAAGCGTATCACAGATTTAAGGAAAGATTCTTGAATTCTCTTTGTATGTCCATCAAAAGAGTCCCCCTCTTTGAAAAAAATAAAATGGGCCAATAAAAGGCGACAGGGGACGTTACCTGTGTTTTGTATCCTGAGCTCTTCGCTCTGAGCCAGCCTGATGTGTCTACCTCAGTCTCTGTTTTGATTGCCCTCTGCCGTATCTTTCTCTCCCTTGCACTGGAGGGGTTTCTGGCTGACTAAGATTAAGCATGAGTTGTTGGAGTTGTTGCTGGCAACCCTAAACACAGACCACAGGTGTGCATCATTTCCTGCCTTGTATACTCACCAGGGCTGCACAGCATCTAAAAAAAATGCATCAGCAATGCAAATATTACACAAAAGACATCTGAAACTGCAATAACTGTGCGATTTCTCGATGCGCTGCGGCCCTGGTGCAGATTACCATCCTGCTGTGGACGGTCAAAGCTGATCCTGAATCTGTGCTTAGGAGCTGCAGCCCACCCAGTCGACTCCTCCTGGTCATAAATGTCTGTACTGACATCACACCTTATTTTAAGGGCCTGTTAACACAGCAGCGGGTAGATCTTTTCAGCACGCGTAATTTACTAATAAGGACCATCACTTGCAACTCTCCTGCATGTGAGAAGGCGCCTTTTTACCCTCTTCAGTTTCAATTTTTTCCTTCAATCTCTTGCATTCCAACAGGCTCTTGAAATAAGTATACTGTGTGTTTCCTATTCACCAATGGCAGTATTTTGTAGTCTGTATCTCAAGACGATATCTGTACATTTATGTAATTACTTGTATTTATTGTCACTTCATTATAATGTTATGTCAATATTTAATTTTTTTTAATGGACTTGTTGGATTTCTGTTCAGTTATGATTAAAGTGACGTAGAGGTACTATCAAAGGCCTTCCTCTTCATTTTTTGTTGACTGCATAAGTCTTCAGAGTAAGCTGAGTGACGTATGAGAGGATAGATCCGTACTGGGGCGGACTGTTACCATCTGACCCTAATCTCTGCATGTTCACCTGCATGGTTGCCTACTCATCCTGAATATTGGGCAGATTATTGGCAGCAAACTAAAGACTTAGGTTGATATTTGTGTCAGAATTTGCACAAACCTTTGGGCATGTTGCACTACGTACTCGAAGACAGTTAATGCACGTACAAACCTCTTAAAACATTCATTACTTCCAGTGCACCTCAGCCTTACTTTTTAAAATGCTTAGCTCATGATTACCAGCTCCGGATTTATGGTAATTACAGTGTGTGTTTGGGGGAATGAGGAAGTTTCCTGTCTTATTTAGTGTTTTTCCTCTAAAGTTGCATAAACGGAAGCAGTCCTCTAGGGTTTTCTGAAAAAATCTGATCAAACTAGCATGATTTTAGCCTACAAATCCTGCAAGGTCAGAGCCGTATTTACGTCGCTTTATCATGTGCAAATGTTTTCCCTTTGCTCTCCATCCAGAAGGTGGTGAGTAAAAGATTTTTTTCATTTTTTTTTGTTTTTTTTTACTATTTTTGAGCAAAATGTCCCTTTAATGCAAGTTGCTAATAGTGTACCAATAGATGGCGGGGGGGGGCTTTGAAGAAGACAATGTACTTCTGCATTAGTGGGTCAAAGGTCATGTTTGATCTAGTGAGGGGCTCCTTCCCGCGAGCACAGACTGGTGGGAAATTGCAGGATTCCTGGGGTGGGAGGAGGGACGTTGAATAGGTTTCCGCGTGGTGTTGTTGTGGGGATTCTTCATATTGACTCAGTGTCCGTAAACTGTCTCCGAGTTCTTGATCGTCCAAATAGAACCGCTTCGTTTGGCCATGTGTTGAAATGCGGTAAATGCACTTTCTGCTCCGCGTGTTCCCGCCCACATCTCACACAGAATTCCATGGTGCTCACCTGCGAGCGGCCCATGTGAACCTCTCCGACGACCTTCCGATGCCAATAAAAAGGTTTATGTAGCGTATTTATGACTTTAAGTGGGAAATTAGATTGAGGGGAGATGTTTGTGTTAGCAATCAGCACAGGATAATTGCTGTGCCAGAGAACTGGCGGCAAAGAGGCTCGACTTTGCACGTGGGGGTCCATGTGTTTACCCCCGTTCTCAAGGTATTCTGAGGGAATCTCATCATGGTGCAACAGCAGGAAAAAAACAGTAAAAACAAGAATGTGTATATTAACCTTTTCGAGGAGTGCTTGGAGGAATACCTTTAGGTATACATTTATGGTTTTTAATTTCAGTATTTTATCAATTCAGTCCTTTTTTTTTGCTACCGTGCATCATCAGTTATAGGCACATTATTCACACAATAATGACAATGTTTGACTGGGTTTTTTTATTGGCATAAAAAACAATCTTTTTTTGTGTTTGTTCATAAAATAATTATTCAAAGTAATCAGTGAATATTATTATATGATTATCACAGCACTTTACTGTACATGCAGAGGTCTCCCAGCTCTTTTCGGGAACCCTCGCCTCCCCGCTTCGCCTCCATAAATGGGGTAAAAGGTCACACAGCCCATCCCAGTCCAGTACGGTCACTCGCTGGCCAGCACAACAGCACGCGCTGGGCTGTGTTCTCGTTCAACTTGCTGCCTGTCGCTTCCCATCATCCCCACAGTTGACGCCCCCTTTGATTAACCGAGCACAGTCCGATCTTTCTGCCTGTGTGTGTGTGTGTGTGTGTGTGTGTGTGTGGCTGACACAATAGGTTAGACTCACAGTAACTCCATGAACCCGGAGGTGATGCAAACTGCTGCCGGGGTGATGGACAGTCAGCCGCCATTGCTGCTCCGGCTCCCCGTGTGGAGCACAGTCGCAACACTTGATCAACAAATATGTTTGGAATTAAAGCTGATCTGACATCTGTTTTCTGTCGTGACGTTTCAGTTATTTTCCACAAAGTCTGTGCATTTCCACTGCCAACAAATTCCATCTGTCATAAATGCTTTTAATCGAAACCAGGAAAGAAAAAAGGCATCGGTGTAACATTTAGCCCTTTCTTTCCCTGCACGTCTTGCAGTGCTCTGCTTCCTGCGGACGGGGATTCAGGTCTCGTAAAGTCAGCTGTATCGCCGCATCTGGCCTGGTCGTCTCGGAGGAAAACTGCCAAGGTCTGTCCCCGGAACCCAGCAGGCGGAGACGCTGTCGCGGAGGGCGCTGCCCCAAATGGAAGACCAGCAACTGGGGAGAGGTAGGAAAGAGCCTGAATCACCAAATATCACCTCCTGCCCTCAGCAGAAGAGGATTAAAACACAGTGTAACCGGTAATTACACCCCTCATCATTCTGGTTGGCATATAGCTGCTTTAAGCTTTATAAACTTGCTCCCAACTGGATCAGAGCTGTTATTGGGCCTCCAAAACGATGCAGCTCTTCACCCAATTTGTTGTGTGTGTGTATGTGTGTGTGTGTGTGTGTGTGTGTGTAACATATTCACACGGTGGTTTTCACAGTGGAAGAGCAGACCCGGAGCGGCTGCAGACGGGGGATTTTAGTTTTTAGCGTTGTAAAGTTGTGAGACAGCAGCCCGCCTCTTTTATTTCAGCATTACTGATTCTGAGTCCAGACGGTATAAATCTAAACCTCTCATCCATATTTTGGCTTTTCTCTCCCCCTTTTATCCTCTTCTGACTGTTTCTGACTTCTTCCTTTCATTCCATCCCTTTCTTCTTTGCATTCCCATCTTTATCAATGAGAACCACATGTCCGTCCGGGGTTTTAATGTCGCGCTCGCTAACACACCAGATCCCCAACACGCACCTGGGCTTTCAGGAAGTCTATCTGCTCGCCTCTTCCACATTTTATTTCGTTTTTCTTGTGTTCTCTTTCTCCTAACTGCCAAAGATGATAAATCACATGTGTGCTCCATATGTCATTTAGGGTGTGTCCGGCAGCAAACATCTGCTGACCAGAACACAAACTGATACTCCACCTCTCACATCCCTCCGAATGTTTGACCCTTTTCTTGACCCTTATGGAAAGCGCCATATTTGATCCTTATTTTTCTGCTCTTGGCTTGAATGCACTTTACTTACCTTTACTTCCTCATGATGCCGCCTTCACCTGCTGGAATAGCATTAAAATCTGGACCGCTTTAACTTGTGTCACACATGCGCAGAGATGTAAATGTGTCTGTAACGGAGGCAGCGTTGAGCTACTGAAGCGGTGGCGTCTATCCAGGTATCTGATGTCACCTCTATCACTGATGAGCTGTTTATCACTTCCTGCAAACACACGAGCAGTAACGATGGTGGCCCCACACACGAGTGTACAAACATGGCTTCAAACATCAGTCAAACATACTCTCTCAAATCAAATTTGAAATATGCTTTATATTTTCTATAAGATACTCTGAATTAAAGCAGATCAAGAACATTGCTACTCAGCGTTTCCAAAAATCCTTCACCTCGAGGGTTCCAATCTGACGCATTTTTGTATTTATTTTTCCAAAGCAAACACATTCAGTGTAACATGATTTTGTCCGGTTTTTGCCTCAAGTTTAAAACAGCTCCTTTTTGTACCAAAGGGTTATCAGTGTTACATATTTAAATTAAATTTTTGATAAACTGGGAATGGTGGATCATTGGTTATTTTTTTCCCCTGGTTGCAAAAATCATAGAAAAAAAAAATCTTCCCTTCCACAAAATGAATGAAAACATCTTGATCACCATAGCAAGAGATTAAACATACAATTGAAGTGCAAAGCATGTGAGTGCCCTCTAGTGGTAGGCTGCAGTAAATGTTTCAGCTCCATCTTATAGTAGCAAAGGTTTCTGATCAATCAAGATGTGAATTCTACTTCATACATTTGAGCCGGCAGACCGGAGCACTAAGTGGATACCACAGTGACATCAGGAGGGGGCAGCAACCATATCCTGAGTTCAGTAGCTTCCCTTTTGTACCATGGAAGGCAGTGAAAAAAATGCTGTCTATACCCAATAAATACAGTCCATAAATATAACAATCAATGCCAGGACACCAACTCTCAAGTAATCAATATGAATATATCATCCTGTTGGTGCAGAATAAATATAGGATTTTGCATATCGTGGCTGATTTTCTGTTCTACAATAATGTGGTTATATTAACAGGGTGAGCGCCATCATAATAAATTCGGTGATAGCAGGAACATAATCATTTTGGCAAATAAATGCTGCCATCAGTCCAAAGCTAACAGCTTTAATAGGTTGTTGAATCTGGTATTACAGTGAAATGTTCTTGTGTCATGATTCTTATGTATGTTATGTCAAACCTTCAATAAAATCTCTCACCTTAAATTTTTTTCAGTGTTCAGCATCATGTGGTGATGGCGTCCAGCAGCGGGAGGTTTTTTGCCAGGCTGGAGACCAGAGGATCCCAGAGGAGAGCGGCTGCTCCCAGCGCTCCCGACCACCATCGAGCCAGAGCTGTGGGGTCGCCGCCTGCCCCTCCAGGTACCGCTGGAGGGAAGGAGACTGGCAGACGGTGAGCAGAGCAAGTCCTGAATGTAACAGAGGAAGAGTCTGCTGCTGCTGCTGCTGCTTCTTCTGCTTCTCCTGTTTCTGTTCCTGCTCCCTCGCCTCCTCCTCCTCCTCCTCCTGTTGCTCCTGCTGCAGCATGACCCGGTGATCGTCAGATGATCAGCATTTTAGCCAAGCCTCTCTGAAAATCTGACACGTCAGCTGACACAGCCCTCCGTTGGGCTCAGATGTTTTGTTGTGAGATCATTTCAGATCCGCTCGTGCGTCTGCAGTCAGGATTCACAGATATTTTAATTTAAAAAATGTAAATTAAAGGATTTATTCTGTGAGTCCAGCAGAAAATGTGGAGATGACAAAATGAACACACATCAATACCGTAATACACTTTATAAATTAAATATCATTTAATGTGTTTCAATCAGACTTAAGTCAGCAAAGAGCAACTACATAAGCAATCATGCAGCAGCACTATTTATTTACTACTTTTTAAAATTTTTGTGTTTTATAAAAATGTGATGATGAATAGAATTATATTGTAGATTTTAGAAAATTCTTCTTCAGGCACGTGAACAGCAGCTGCAGATGTTTTCCCATATGATTGTTGGTTGTTTTCGATGTAATTTAGATTCTTAAAATTCTTTGTTATTGCCGCGAGAAATCCTTTTTTTCTGCCCACAAGTCAGTGCAACCGGAGGCTCCAAACGTTCTGGCCACATTCCTGCTGTTGAGCGTTTAGCATTCCTCGATAAGCTCCAGTCTGCAGGTCCCTGTTCACAGCAGAGATTATTAGAAGCGACAGCTGCTGCGGGAGGTTCTACCTCGCCGAATTCTGGTTCCGCTGAATCTGGGTGACTGAGCAGCGTGAAAAATCCCTTCTCAGGGAGCGCAGACTAATTAAGGCTGGGGAAGTGTTGTCTGGAAACCCACAACTGGAGGTAATAACAGCAGCTCACCTGGCGAATGCAGACTCAGCACGGCTCAACCCTCCAGCTTCAGAGAGAAAGAGTTCTGTCTGCTAACACTTTAATTAAAACACACTGAAACTCGCACCTTAACATTGATCCCACTGCACAGTCAGTCTTAATCAGGGGGTGGGGAGTGCTAGAGTATGTTCCAGAGGCAGGGGGGGCACCCTGCAAAGGTCACCAGGAGCACCTGGGGAAAACCTGTGTCACGCTCTTCTTCATGTCTCCTACAGTGCAGTAAGTCATGTGGAGGGGGTCACAGGCAGCGGGCCCTGCAGTGTGAGGACCACAACCGTCGGGAGTTTCATGAGATGTACTGCGCAAACCTGATCCGTCCTCCTGATGTGGAGAGCTGCAACGGCCAGGCCTGTGAGGTGGGCTGGATCACGGGGGAGTGGACTGAGGTAACGGGGCAGCGGGGCCGCTTCTAATAATAACTGTCTTCAGAAAGGACACAAACCAATCCTGCTTCGTGCCTGGAACACACTTTTGATATCACACTGGTGATTTGTCCTCCCCTCCAGTGTTCAGCCAGCTGCGGTCAGGGCTACCGCCAGCGTCTGGTCTCCTGCAGCGAGATGCATGTGGAGAATCAAAACTATGAGTACGGCCATCAATCCTTGTCCAACTGCCCCGGGACTCCTCCCGAGAGCTACACGCCTTGTAATTTGGACCCGTGCCCGTCACCACAGGCGTGGAGGGTTGGAATCTGGGGGCCGGTGAGTGAGCCATTTATCAACATTTAGTCATTACGGCGGCGTTGGCGTTAGCCAGTGTTTTGGTTTGGGATGTTTTTAAAAGTGTGTGCTGTGCTCACTCTGCAGTGTTCAGCCAGCTGTGGTGAAGGAGTGATGGAGAGGATGGTGCAGTGCCTGGCTGATGGTCAGGGAGAGGGTCAGGGATGTTCTCAAGACGACAAACCAGCGGCGAGAAAAGGCTGCAGAAATCCCAGCTGTGAGTTCTGACACTGCTTTTCTGCTGACATGGTTTTGTAAATGTTTGTGTTTTGTTGCACCCGCCTGAAATCCCGTCTTCATCTCTTCTGATCCCTTTGTCTGTAGGCCATTTGCCAAATAGCTGTCAGGAAGTGCGGAGCATGAATGCCCACTTCTCAGATGGAGAACATGTGCTAAATGTTCGAGGACGAGCACTTAAAGTGAGATTATAGACAGAATTGCTTCTGAAACATACTAAAGTTTATCCTACAATAGCCAGTTTTATTTACAAGGTGCCAGAAAGAATTTAAAGATTATTAGAACACCATTTTTAACACCTGCTCTTCTTTTCTGCTTTTCCTGTTTCATACCTACCATCTCATAATCTCTCTGGTTCCCACCTCTGTCCTCCTCCTCCTTTTCCTTTTTTTTTCTTCAGGTCTTCTGTGCAGAAATGCAGACAGAGACTCCGCAGGAGTACATCACCTTGACGACGGGAGAAGAGGAGAATTTTTCAGAGATCTTCGGCTTCAGGTAACACCGAACAGGATAAACAGCCTGCTTCCTCACAGCATTGTGCCAGATTTTTACGAGCGTTGAGTTGAGCTAAAGTGTGTGTGTGTGTGTGTGTGTGTGTGTGTGTGTTCCTCAGGCTTAATGATCCCACCCAGTGTCCTGCCAATGGCTCCGGAAGAGAAGATTGTGACTGTCGAAGGGACTACGCCGCCGCCGGCATCACCACCTTCTCTAAAGTGCGGCTGGACATCAGCAAGATGAACATTATCAGTAAGTGGCTTGCACGCACACACGTGTACGCACGCACGCACAAACTGCAACTGCATCCTCTGCTAGTGAAAACTCTATATTAGACGAGAACTTCCTTTACCATTTCATTACATCTGTACTGGTGGGGTTACTGGTCTCAAGATGTCTTCATGAGGCTGGAGGGGATTAAATGAATCCACGCTAACATCATGCAGATACTAAATAAAGACAGATTTAGGTCAAAAAACTGGTATAAAAGTTGTTCCTGAAGTTTAAAGTTCAGGAGTGGTCCGGCACGGGCAAATGTCAAGGACCTTTTTTCTGTTTTATGACTTCAGCTACAGATTGGCGGTTTGCGTTCACCCGTGAAGGCTCGAATGTTCCATTTGCCACAGCGGGGGATTGTTACAGCGCTACAGCCTGTCCACAGGTGAGAAAAACAACAGCTCAATGCAGGAGGAGGAAGGGGAGGAGAGTTTTTACACAAAACTAATGGAGCTCTGAGCAGATGAGCCGAATAATAAAAAGAAGACGTTGTGGATAACTTTTTACACTTTCTACTTTTAGTAAACTTTCATCTCTGAAATATTTAAACGGGTGTATAAAACCCTCCAGTTTGTCATGTTATAATGATGTAAATGCTGATGTTAGTGCCTGCTCAATTCAATTAATTAGAATAACAACTAATTTCACTTACTTCTTAGCCCAGTCTACACTTCTGCTTTCACATTCTTTCTGTTCTTTCAGGGGCGTTTCAGGATCAACCTCTCAGGAACAGGTTTTAAAGTGGCTGAAGCTACTTCATGGGTCTCCCAGGGCAACTATGCAGTGGCTGATATACAGAAATCACAGGTGCGGATGGTTTCCCTGCAACATTTAAGTGACAAACCACTTAAGATGGAAAAAAAAAATAAACGTCGAAAAATCTTATATTTATTGATTAGCATCTTATGTCCGCAGGGTGGCAGCAAAGTGTCAGGAACATGTGGAGGCTACTGCGGTAAATGTGCACCATCTTCTGACTCCAACCTGCCTGTAACAGTAGAACACGTTTAAGACCACCAGACAGGTGTGGGGGCTGTTTTTAAAATATGATATTCAGTTTTACTGAATAACAAATCCTAATATTGTCCACATAGAATAACTGTATCTCTTCAGGTACCTGTTCTGCCGAGCCGTCCCACTTCTCTGGTGCTCAAGAGATCCAAGCATCCCTTACCTAACCTTATGTGTCTATAGTGTAAATGAATCTGCTGTATCTGTTGTACAGAATATATATATATATATATATATATATATATATATATATATATATATATACAGCTCTAGAAAAAATTAAGAGACCACTGCAAAATTATCTATTTATAGGTATATGTTTGAGTAAAATAAACATTTTAGTTTTATTCTTTAAACTACTGCCAACATTTCTTCCAAATTCCAAAAAAAAAGTAAACATGTAGAGATGCTGATTTCAGAAAAAATTGAAATGGTCTCTTAATTTTTTCCAGAGCTGTATATATATATATATAAAATTTGTTATTTATTTGTACTTTTATTTAATAATTACTGTGATCCACACACAAACATGTATTTGGAATCAATGGCAGCCTGATTTTTAAAGTGTTAGAACAATCATGGGAGAGCATTTGCAGTTTGTATTACTGTATTTCAGTTCTTTTTCAACAATGGAAAGAGGGTACGCCAAATATGATTTATATTTACAGGTAAGACAAAGGAAGCACCAGACACATTTGCATGGGAACATACGAACGTGGAGAACGTCAGTGAGGAGAGGCCAGTAAAAGCTCCTTCCCTCCTTTCCCATATCTCCAGTATCGTGCAGAGTCCCAAAGAAGCCATTAACCTGTGGCTTTTAGTAGCAGACAGGTTGTTTTATCAGCTCAAAACAACAGTTTACCTCAGGCCAGTAAGACTCCAGCAGAAACTCCAGAATTACTGTACTGTAAGCACTGGTCCTGCCCAGGAGATGCCTTTTGAACCGCTGGAGCCGCAGGCCCCTCAGCCAGATTCCTGTCCAGATGCTGCCTGCAAATGGCCTCATGTACCTTCCTTTTATTCATCCATTGTTTCCCTCCGTACCTTTCTGTGACGACATCAGGGTACTTGTGTCTGTTTTTATGTCTGACAGGGGGACTGGTTTCCTGAAGCCTTGTGTGTGTATTTTATGTTCAAACTATCAACAAGCCATAAGTGTGTGTGTAAACCATTCTGTTTACTGTCCCTTTTCGGTGCTTTATCTGCAGGTTGATGCCAAAGGGAATTTGACAGTCTCATTCCACACCTATGAATTTTGTCTTTAAGTTGTAAAGTTGGTATTTTGTATCTTATAGCCACGGCCAATCAATGCACTCCTCTTAACGAATGTCAGACTTCCATCAGTAAAGCTCTCAGGTGTCATAAATGAAGGGATTATTATGTTATTAGTATATTTGGTTCATTGGCTATTTGTTTTTATCAGCTAACTGAATATATAACCACATTTTATAAACTTTATTTTATATGGAAATATTTATTTGACCTTTTCTTAGTCAGAATGTGTCTCTATTTAGCATTAAGTATCTGATAAGATATGTTTTGTGAATATACTGTATGTCCATCTGGTCAAAGATAATAAAATATCCGCCATACTGAGCGTCTTCCTGCAGTTTTGTAGAATTTTGGTTGATGAATATACACTTCCACTTGTTCAAACTCAGCAGACATGCTAATGCCATTACATTCTTCCAGTTGTATGATGAATTCTTTTGAAGGTCCAGTAAGAGATCTAATGACATCTAGCGGTCAGAATATAAACTGCAACGATGGAATGTGCACTCAACCTTTTTGTGTTTCTGGAACAAAATGGTCGTTTGAACAGATAAGATAAACATGGATCAATAATTAAATTAGAGATAAATATAATAAAGCTGCACATCAGGGAGCAGCTGCAGTCTCCGTCCACATATCTCCATGTCAGTGGTCAGGTGTAGCAGAGTTTCCCTGGTTCCCACAAGGATTAGAGGCCATCAACTAAAGTCTAAAGTTCTCAGGCGTCAGTACCAAATTTAAGACCATGGTTCCTGGTGATAATCCAGAGTGGATTAGAACTCAGGAACGCATTACTCATGGTGCTCAGCAGATACAGTCTGTGTTCAAGGTATTTGTTTCTTTCTCCGTCTGATCAATTACCTTTGACTCTGAAACTGTTCATCTGTAAAAAGGATGATGTTTTTTTTTTCTTCCTGTTTATCCATCTGTCCTTGAGACCTTCGTGAGAAATCACAGCTGTCACAGTCGGTTCAGAGCTGATGCGGTCATGAGGGGGGCAATCAGAGTTTTGCAGTCTGATTCTAACGTGTGAATTATTTTCAAATTAAATAACAATAAGGGTTTTTCCCCTCAGTAGTCTGAATTTGCCTTCAGCTGTTTCCAGACTCGGAGCGCAGGAGTCCTGCCCTCGGAATTGAACCGCAGACTGGATGGTTTCCCCAGCTCTTCATTGGCTCAGAGGAAACCGGGTGGAGCCGCTGTCCGGAACAACTCCGCTCCTTTGACGCAGGACCCACTTGTACGTGAGAAGGTGTTTCTCTGTGACATTTACGCGCACTGTTCCGCCGCTCCCCGCGCGTCTTTCCTCCCTATTTAAGCCGACTTTTGCTTCGCTGTTCTGGGATCACACTGTCATGTTTAGCCGCAGCAAGAAGAGGAGAGATGATGGCAGCAGAGAGGTAGGCTGGTGTCCAAAAGTTTGACGTCTCCATGGCGCACGCAGGGAGGCGTTCTCCAGTAGTTACAAAGACGCGTATTTTACTGTTTAGAAGTTTTTTTTCCTTGTGTAATTTAATAAGTTTAGCAAGAGACTCGTCACTTGTAATGACGGTGTGGACAGTCTGTTAATGTGTTTTATAAATGTTCAGTGTCATGTGATGCGGTCAATCAGCTGATGTTCAGACGTCTGGGAGCTGTGGCTGATCACCTCCTGTTCCTGTCTGTTAGAAGCTGAAGGCTGCAGAGGAGCTGTCCAGAGGGCAGCCCTGTGTCACCTGTGGAGAGCAGTGCCCCGGCTTTTCCCTGCACAAATGGAGGTAAAAGCATCGCTCTCCCTTCCTGACAGGCCGAGAGTGGCAGGAAATGAAAGTTAGCTGCCAAAACCAGCCCCAAAGAAACACAAGAGGTTCTTTTCTCCGACGTTTTCATGTCAGCAGGTGATGGAACGCAACAGTGGAGCTTCCTTAATGGTGACTTAGAGGAGGAAGCCGTTCACAGCTTTTGCACTTTGAATGGAAGCAGCCACCCACAGTCCTGTGAAGAAGCCATTGTTGCATTCATGGCTGTCGCTGTAGAGAGCTTTCGAGCAGCAGGAAGAATTCCCGATTCTCCTCTTTACATGTCACTGTCTGATCAGTGTCAGCTGGTTCTTTCTTTTTAGCTTTTCTGGCTTAATGCGAATACTGTGACGTGTGTTACGGCTCTTTTGTGGCTGCAGAAATCAACAGGCAGAGGGTCATTATGTCCAAGGTTGGGCTCGGCTAAACTGAACGGAGACAAATAGTGTGGCTGGCATGTTTGCTAGCAGCGGTTAACCAGCCCGTCTGAAGTTGACATGGCAGCGGTGGGTTTGTTAGGCCCAGAGAGAATCCACAATAGAAGGGGAGGACCTGGACCGTAAATTCTCCTGACTCTTTTCTTTTGTTTTTTTTTCTCTCTGTAAACTCCTACAGGGGCAACAGCGGGCTCAGGAATGCTGTCTTCAATTGCCCGTCTCACAGATAAAAGTCACCAGCAAAATCAAATAAAGCGTTTTGACTGCGTGCAGACCTAGGGGGACCAGACTTTTGTGCAGAGGCAAAGACTCGGTCCAGAGGTCCAGCAATCAGGGAGAATTTCCTGGCTCCTGAGTGAAAATGAAAAAGTATTTCCCTGCTCATTTATTTAAATGGTGGTGTTGTGGAATGTCGGTGACCTGGAGGTTAGAGGCTGGAGGGATACAGGTATGCACAGACTCACTCTTCTGGGAACCTTCCAGATGTAGTTGGTCTGCTGTTAGGCTGTCAACAACAGGAGCTTCAGAGAGCGCGGTTTGACTGTTAGTGTTTAATCCCAGAGGCCACATCCAGGTCCTCAGTCGTTAGCAGGGTTAGCATGTTGCTGTAACATGACGTATGGTGAAACTGCAGGAATCCATTTATACAACTGTAAAAAGCATTAATCTGTTCCATCTTTGGTGTTCTTTCATGTCTGAGATCTCATGTCTGGGACTGAAATGTTTGCTAATCTAAGCAGGCAGCTCATAAGCCAACTAAGAATATTACTGTTAGCTATCAAGACCATAGCTTTGTAGCTAAGTCAGCTTAAATGAGAAAAGTGATTTTCATTAATACAGCCCAACAAATTAAATTTCCTGTCACGGTTGTATCGTGCCAGCACTAACTGTTGCTTTTTTTTAATGGTTTATTGAGTCTTCTGAGGCTCCGTCTGGGAACGTTTTATGCAGTTTACGTGTAAGCAAGCATTGGCTAAGAATTGTCTAAGAGCATCACTTGGAGGTTTTTCCTTGAACTGTACAAACAGGTCTTACGTTTCTTTCTTTTACTTCATGTCTATGTGTCCTACTGTTGTTTACTGGTCTTTTATCATTAGCTAAGCGACTGTTGAGGTGTTTCTTCTAAGAATGAACATAAATCCAAAAAATTGAGGCATTTATTGTTATTGGACTCCAATAACATACTTAACTAAATTCTAGTCACTCCATGAAACCTGATGCAAACACATGGGACTGTTTTCTGTGGCCAGGCCCACTGCGTGTTTAAAGGCCACAGGAGCCCACATATATGTGGATGTCACATGTGTGACCTTGTTTTATGTTCATATGGTGTTAACTTTTTTATGAACTCCTTCACATGTCGTGACTAAAATAAGCAGCGCCGTGACTGAGCGGTCCCAATTTAGTTCTGCAGTTCACACTGACTCGAGGTCAGCTCCTAACAGCCAGCAAAGATTAGTCCTTGTTACCATGGGAACCGGTGCTGACAGCTTGCAGACATCAGGACTAACATAAATCACACAATATAACAATTTTATGAACATAAAAGTATTTTAAGATGTCATTTGAGCTGGAGTGAAAGATCCAGATGATGTGGTTGCTGTGTTGCTGCCTGTTATCCGCCTCTGTTAGCTGCCAGCACACTATCGTCTTTGTGTAACACAAGCCAAGCTGGCCCCTCTCTTCAGTTTAGAATTAAGAGTATAGAGTCTCTCTGCACAACATGCACCCTCTAAATTATTAATACTTGCCTTTGGCTTGACTCATTTTCCTTGTGCTAATGAGACTCATTACCAGGCTTATTAACAAGAAGCCTAAGAGCAAAGATGCTACCTGATCGGCCTGATCGTGTGGATGCTGCATCTAAAGGCAACACTTGACCTGCTGCTGGTTTAGGTCCATTCAGACACGAACCCAGAAATTTACAGTGGGCTCAGGCTGCCAGATGTCCACAATTTCCAGCCTGGTACGCAACAGAGCCAGCTGGATATGGCAGAAAGAAGTGATGAAAGGAAGGGTTCTGC
Organism: Pao palembangensis; assembly: GCA_015343265.1. Taxonomy (NCBI): domain Eukaryota; kingdom Metazoa; phylum Chordata; class Actinopteri; order Tetraodontiformes; family Tetraodontidae; genus Pao; species Pao palembangensis. The sequence continues at coordinate 10,170,534 of CM027087.1, read as the reverse complement.
TCAAACTGGGGGTGGGCAGGGGGGTGTCGGGCTTGTTTTAACCCAGCTCTGAATGACTTGCTAACGTCTGTCCCCTCGGTAACCTGGCCTGATCTGCATGACACAGGCGGGTTTTACAATTCACTGTGTTAACAAGACGGCCCTGCAAATAAAAGTGTCAGGGCAGCAAGCATGATAATGGGCTCAGGCTGTTCTGACAGAGAAGAAGAAGGTCCAGCCAGCAAGAGATAAATGGGGGAGCACAGAGACGCCATTGGTGGTCGACGCCACACAATAGAAACTTTATGACTGTGGGGATGGTGGGTCTCCGGGCCCCCTGTCCTGTTTTTACCTAAGATTGTGTCCATTAAAAATAGCTTTGACATTTTCTGAAATAAAACTCAAATGAATTTAGATAAAGATGGTGTAGCTATAATATTGAAGTGGATGTAGTAGCTATTCCACACACATAACATTTTTAAACCTTTTATGCCATGTTGCATGTTCTCCATGCCATTGTTGACGTTATGTAGACGGATGAAGATGAATGTGTTAGCATTGTGTTATAATGATGGCAGGTGGTGTCACGTCATCCACCGGCTGGTTTCTGGATGGGTAACAGGAGATCCTGAGAGGTGTTGGGTTCTTCCTGCCCCCTGTGCTTGAAATCGCTTTTGTAACTTTCTGGAGCTCTTGTATTATTGCTAGTATTTGTTTGGCAGTTTTTATGCTAAACTGAAGTTCTACTGGATGAATCTGTAAGTTTTTTCGACACTAAATCTTAAATGTTAAATGTTGCTGTCATATGTACGTTAATGTATATACATTTTTGACTTTTACCTGGAGTTTTCAATTTACGCGGTGAGGTGCACTTGCGTGCAATGACCACTAGGAGGCAAACTAGTCCAGTCCCTGAACACAAGTTTTCGCTGTGGTTAAATTAAAGTTGTTCCAAATACAAGATTAAAAGCAGAAACCAGGCCTCTGATTCGATTAATAGAGGCTTCACAATAATAGAGGCAGCATTCAATTGTTCATTAAAGATTTTATGAAAACAATGTGCAGGAATGTAAAATAACATTACTAAACCGTTGCATTTTAAAAATAAGGATGTAGAATACACTCACTAATGAGGAAAGGACACAGGATTTTATGTGTGTTCTTTTACTTCATCACCATTGAATGAATGAATGAATAAATTGTATCTAATCAAACACAGCACCCTGTCTGTGTGTGGATGGGATGTTATTTTGTAGGACAGCTGTGTCAGCCTCTCAGATGTTTGCTTTTCTCTCCAGCGGTTTCCCATCAAGGTCATCTCTAACAGGTGCTCATGTATTTGCCTTTGACAGTGCACATGTGTGCCTGAGAGAGAATTCTGTGCCTGGAAGGAACACCCATAAAAAGTATTTTATGTTATGGACTTATTTTTCCCTAATTTCTCCATGACTTGTGCACAGTTATGCTAATTTAGCTGGATTTTTACCCTGGTGCTGATCTGGACCTTAATGAAGGCTTAGTGCGCTAAGCTGGCTTTGAACTGTCACTGAAAATAAAGGAGGCGGGGGTCATTGCTGTCAGATGCGCAGCAGGTTAGCATTTACGGAGCCCAGACCTGCGATTCCAGCACGCCCACCTCAGTAGGAAACAAAATGACATCATTTGAGATATGATGACTGCCTGGGCCATCCATGTGTGATTTGAAGCACGTCTCTGCACCACCTTTCTGACATCAACAATTTAGTTTTATATTAGGATGCAAGCACAGACAGCCATGGGTCTGATTGGAGGTCTTGCAGATGTCAGTAGGTCATCATCTGAACAATTTCGTGCATTTTCAGTCAGGAAATAGTGTTTTTTTTTTTTTTTTTTTTTTTTTTTTAAAGTCAGAGGAAGCAGCAGCTCTAATCCTTTTGGGGAACTTGTGCTTTTCTCAAAGGTTCATCCACTAATCGGCAAATTTAAAACGCCGCACCACTTCAAAGACTGCTTTGATTATCTACCCCTACACCATCACCTCCACCCTGACCATGCAACTTCTCTCTGTCCAGCCACCTGTTCCGACAGATGAGAAATCCAGTGATCAAATTGAAACCAGCAGCAGAAAGAAACAGTTTTCCATTGATGCCATGTGCACAGAAGCCATCTCCAGTAATGCTAATATCAATTTTTAATAGTTTTATTTAAGATCAAGGGGCTACCGTCCGGCAGGGGTCAGTATTGTGCATTAATGTGGCCTGGCTCTGACTCCCGTACCTAAACTCCAGTGGGATTTGGTGTCCCGGTAGAACCTGGAGAAAAACTGTGCTACAGGACCATCATGAATCTGCAGTGTTAAATTATTTGTTTGGTTTATTGATTCCATGAGAAAACTGATTGGCTTAATCAATGGTATTGATCCCTGACAATTGACTATCTGAGACTTTCTGTCCAAGGCTTATTTGCTGTGCTGATGGAACATTTTTGTGTAATTTTAAGGGTCCTGGTCTCTCTTTTTGTGTTTCTTCTCATTTTGAGTGGTGAGATGAGTCAATTCTGAAGTTGATCAGTTCAATTAGAGGGTTTCTCTATTGCTGCAGGGTCCGGCCTTGTTTGTTTCTGTCTGATGATGAGGAGTTCAGATGATTTAGGCATCATTTGGTTTCATCTCAATGGAACTTGGGTGTGTGTGTCTGTGTGTGTGTGCGTGTGTGCGGGCACTCTGAAGTCTCCACTTCTTCCATGTGAGCGCACTGACGGAATTCCTGCATTAAATGATCAGTTTCATGTGAACTTTTAGCACAGATGTGATTTTATTTTTCCAAAGGATGTCTGGGAAAACACGTGCAGGGTCAAACTGCTGCTCGATGCTTAGATACTGTACTGAAATTAAACTGACTCATACGTGTCAGGATACTTGAACCAAACATCGGTGAGAATGTCTCACTTCACACCGAAGCGGAGCTTGTGTGCCAAAGAGCTTAATTATCACACACGGAAGGACCGGGGGGGTCCACACTGACTGATTCACCTGTGAATTACCACCGCACCGGTGAGCAGCTGCATAATTAATCTCAGCCTTTGACCTTTGCGAATGGTGCTGCTTCAGATGGAAATTTTAGTTTAGATTTCAGTTAATGGTTCAGCCCTGGATGTGAAGGCTGTATTTCACGGATGAGGGAATTGGCCTTCGGTTCCTGTTGGTTCCTGTTGTACAGGTATCTATCAAACGGCCCGGGTTCAGAGGGGTTGGTGGGAGGCAGGAAACAGGAGATGAAAAAAAGCTCTGGACCGCGACCAGCTTCCCCTGAGAGACGAAATGCACACTTACCACCCATCTTAAACACAGATGCTACAGTGTACAGCTGATATACCTGCATTTACAGTCAGATTTTTATTTTGAGCTACTGTACGCCCCCCAGGCTCAAACATGGAGGCCCATCCGTCTTTTCTCAACAGATCACCGTAGATGGCGTAAGCCGATGTCATCCCGTCATGGTATCGCTGTCACTCTCATCACTCTCATGGTAGGCATGACGGTGAATGTGAGTCGGCTAAGTGACGGCGTGACTGCAAGCGGCAAGTAGAAAGAGACGATGCGGTGAATCAAAAAGCCGGTGTATGCGTGTCAGAGGTCATCTTTTAACAAGCAAATCCCCTTTTCTCCTGTCTAATCCTCTGCTCTGGGGTTTTCCCACACCATAGGATTCATTTAAACCAACCAGAGGGCAGACAGGCAGGCATGATGGCTCCTGAGGGCTTTGGCAAATTTCAAAGAAGATAAACTTGTTCTCATTCGTCCATCATCATCAGCAACATCGTTTGGTCTGCAAAATAGATTAATAGCAAAAGGCAGCACAATCTCAAGGTCAATGGGTAGTTTAGATCTTTTATGCTAATTAATGTATGCTAATACATTTTATACAACTTATGTGGCTCAATAGATGTAAGAAAATGTGTAAAACCGCCACTAATGTAATTTTAACACGTCAACTTGATTGTGCTAGCAGTCGTGGGAAAATGGCTACTTCAAGTGTAAAACAGCTCTTGCTGCATACAGATTTAGAAGGATTTTTAAGGCAAGTGCAGGCAAAGCTGCTGCTTCTGCTTCTGTCCAGTCCTGATCAGGTTTGATCAGCTCTCCCAAAATAGTAAAAAGCAACAAAAATAGAAAGACCTGGAGAGCATAAAAACTAAACCAAGGCCCAGCAGACCGTTTCATTGTAATTCCTGGATTTTAATTCCGCTCCTTTGTCTGGACCTGCAAAGGAGAAGCTGATGGGGTCTTCCTCGGCTGACTGCCCATGTGAAGTGACAGACAGACAGATGGTTGCAGAAAATTACCTCTTTTGCCACAGTGATTTATTATTTAGTTGAGATTTGTGGCTTGTGTAGCTGCCTGCATTTCAATCCAGAGTAAAGTGACTGTTGTGCTGTTAAAATAATATATATACAGTATGTACATATAAAATGTACTTTGCAACAGTGGATACATTGTTCTCAATGAGTCCCCCTAGTGTTCAGAGCGTGAACAACAGGAACAACATACAGTAGGTACAAGGTTGTGATCAACCCATTTCCTGTGATCCCTCTATATCAATAATACACAAATGTGTTTAACCGAGTGTGTTACAGCACACACGTGCGTCAGTTAACTAGATTTATTCCTGTAAACTCAGCCTGTGAACCACATATTCCAACAAGAGCGATGGCTGTTTCTTCAGAGCAAACATGTGAGGTCATCAGTCACCCTGGCGATAACTTTGCGCCTGAGGAGGTGATTATTCGGAGCCGTTTTGAAATCTGCAAAGTTTATTACTACATTCTTGCGTCTATAACCCTCCTGGCTCCATACGGAGATCAAAGAATCCAGCATTTAAAATTGGTCTCGGGGTGTGATTTGAATAGTGTTTGATTCCGTGTTCCTCTTTCCATTTTAGCCTCATTACATCGGCATCAGCGGCCTCACCCACACTAGCAGACATTATAATGAACCTTATGGAAGCGCATTTACTGTCAAAAATAAATGATGTGCCTGCAGCTCTGCTGATGACCGGCCGGATAATCCAAACTGGATGGAAAATCCTGACTCATGTGGAAATGCAGAACTTATACTGCCTGTATATTTTTTATGGCACGTTTGTGCTCCCATCTGGTTGGCTTATGACAGCTCTGCTTAATTTGTTTATCTCCTAATGTCTTTAAGAGCATCCTCATCTCCCCTGGCCTTTACGAGCTGGTGTTGGCCACCGCAGCTGCCTGTAACACATGTCCCAGTTGTTTTCCGACCTGGTTTCCAGCCAGTCAGGTTGAGCCTCTGATTGACGCATGAGGGTAAATATAGTGTAATGACAGCAGCGATGATAGCTGACTTAATGTGTGTGTGTGTGTGTGTGTGTGTGTGTGTGTGTGTGTGTGTGTGTGTGTGTGTGCGCGCGTATGTGTGTCTCCGGGCTGTTTCTGTTTGCAGATAAAATACGCGTCCTAGCACAGGTGTAACACGGGCATGTGTGAAAGATGTGGGAGGTGTCAGGTATGCACCAGTGTGTGTGTTTGTGTCTGTGTGTGTGTGTCTGCGAGCAGGTGTTAAATGCTGGAGACGCTTTAATTACAGGTTGTCCCGATGCAGGTGTAGCCCGTGTGAGTGTGTGTGTGCGCAGCCACACAAACCACAGCTGACTTAACACCTGTAATATTTAACAGCTTGACACTTTAGATGGAACGCGTGCCCGAGCCTCGGTTTTCTCTCATTGTGCTCAGCTGAAATGTTAGTTTCACGTTTCAGTCTAAGTGGGCTGGACAGGAGAGGGACGTCATGTTTCCTTCGTCCTTTTTAGGGGGAGCAACCTTCCTTTTCCGTTTGTGCACGTGTATGATGTGTGTGTTTCACCTTTGTGTGGACCCCCGGCTCCAGCTCGGATCCGTCTGAATTGCAGATGTTGTAACTCAGACAAGCTGTTCTCCAGCCTCCTGAATAATGAATTCTGAACAAGATGAAACATTCGATGGAGAACAAGAAGATTTTTTTCAGCGTCGCTGTGTTGTTGCTGCTGCCAACAGTGTGTTTTAAACGTGGGATTTAAGAGTTTTTCTCTTCTTAAAATTGGACCCAAACCTTTAGCTAATAAAAATGATTAGCTTTGTAGCCAGATATGAAGGTGTTCTAAAGCTGAGTTGGCAGTAATTCTTAACGGTGTTTAGGATGCATGCGGTTGGTGTCGCAGTCCTGACAGCCGCATTTTTTAAAAGAAAAAAAACAAAACTTATTTTCAGTTTTGTTTCCTTTAACATTGCAAGTTATTTTCCTCTCAGCCTCCAAGAGAAAAAATGTATGCAAATCAGTGAAAATGTATTTATTTATTATGTGGTGATAGCGCGTGTGTGTTTGTGTGTGTGTGTCTGATATATTTGTGTGTATAAGATCGGTTGTGTTGATCCTAACATCTGTTGTTTGACCTCCTCCTTATCAAACAAGGCTTCACACGTCCTTTGTGTGTGTGTGCGTGTGGGTGTGTGTGTGTGTTGAAGAGGTGTGTGTGCTTGTTGGTGTGTGCACACCGGAGCTGTCAGTCAGCCATCCCAGGCCAGACGTGGGCGGTTGATGGTTGGTAAAGGCCGACACACAGCTTGTTCAGGGTTAATAGGGTCGCGCTCCTGCCAAACGTGCACATGTGGGACTTGTTTTAGTCCAGAGGTTAGCCTGGCAGTGGGTGGAAGGTGTGTGTTGGGGGTTCACTCGCTAAGTGGGCATCCGTCACGCTCGTATTTCACAATGCTTTCAGTCATTGATTCAGCTCAAATATCTAATTACTATTCAGGAAGCTAATTGAAAGTCAGCCTGTGGAGCTAAAAGCCACTAAGAAAGAAGAAGCTGTTGAGTCTACGTTTGCAGCAAACTTGACTTCTCTGCTTTGATTTTAGGTTTTTCATTTCTGTTCGGCCTTGGATTGAGCCCTTTTATGGTTTGTGACTTCTCCATATGTCTGACTGAAGTTGGCCTCTTTCCTCTGTCCGGGGGGTTCACACATTTAAAACAAAACCCAACAATGTATGTGCTGTTGCTATGCTTGAAATGACGTGTGCATCATCTAAATATGATAATATTCCAGGGGCAGTCCGAATCGGATGAAAAAGTCAGCCACGTAAACTCTACAAGTAGTTGTCATAGAAACTAACTCTCATAGACACCTTTATCTCCAGCCAGAAAATGTCCCAGTTAATTTGAGACGGAGGAAGTTGTTCTGCAGCTATCAGAATAAAAGCAAATGGATTCCCCTCAGAGTCTAAAAAGCTTGTTCTAGAGAGTACAGATAGTTGCCTTTTTTTTCTTTTTACTATTTTGAAAGTAAAACATTAACATATAATGTGCTGTAAGTGCTGCAAACAATGTATAATTTATTTTACAGGAAATAGAAGATATCAGGCCAATAAAATGCCCTTTTTTCCTGCTTATATGTCATTGCTTTGACTTTCCATCAGTGCCATAGAGACGTGTAGCAACCTGATATTGCTGTAACGCTATCATCAAAACGCCAACTGTTGTTTGCTGCGTGCAGAGCCTCGAGTCCAGACGCTGCTCTGCTGGCTTGTGGTAAGAAGGAGGACACTTCACTGGTTTCTGTGTTATTTCTTTCAGCATATTTAATTCATTAAATGGAAAGAGGGAGCGAGAGGGGAGGAAAGAGGAGGAGGACGTAAATGTTCTGATAAAGTTTTTCTTTTTTGCAGTATGTTCTGACTCAAGCGCGCTGAACCATGTAGACGGTATTCAGTCTTTAACCCATCATCGTGTTAATATGTGCACTTTCTTTTCAGTCTTTCTGCACCCACTCGGCCGCTCTGTGCCCCCGTTTTTTCCGTTCTTGCGTCAGCATGCTTGTTCGTCAGATCCTCTTATTTCTGAGCGTCTTTGCTGAGTGAGTCATCCCATTTTGCAGTGATTTGGTCTTGAAATAGGCTCTGAATTGTGGCAGCCCGCATTTAATCCCTTTTTTACATTCACTTGTTAAGTCGAATCGGGGAGGTGAGCGTGATCCGAGCTGCTGTGTGGGAGGTGCTGTTTGCTTCCGGCAGCTTGTCTTCCTCCAGTTCTAGTCTGCAGCAACTCTGCAGAAATCATTTAGTCCCACAGTTACAGAACATCCACCTTTGGCACCATGTCCACCCAGTCCTGGCAGGTATGGACAGTTCTCTGTCTGCACAGTTCAGCAAATCCTTTGCCCACAGGCATCTAAGGCCGGTACTGTTGCACACACCGCGGTTCACTGCGATCAGCCTGTTTGGTTCCCCATATGGTGCAGACTCGCGCACACAAACACGAGCACAGGCTGATGCTGCGTAGGTGCTGACTCACGGACATACTTGACCTGTATTTAATCTCTTTATTCGGCAAAATGTGTTAATATGGTTTTAAATCAGGTGCTTTGCATCTGCTCATTAGAGCACAGTTGCTAAGGAAACCATCGATCCTTTAGCCGCCAACACCAGTTAGCATCAGCCACGTTTGCATTATACTGTACAGTTCCTGCGTCAGAGTGTCAGCTTTGATTAATCCACCTCTGAGGGGCGGTGGGTTATCTGATTCAAGAGGAGTGTGGCTAGAGGAAGTAAATGTTGACTGGTGACCGAGAGGGGTCACATGATCGCTGGAAGAGTTTGAGAAGAAGCAAATGAGAACTCCAGAGATTTGCAACTTTCCATAAGGAAGCAGGGGAGCAGGGGGAGGGAGACGGGCGATGCGAGAAAGTGTGTGTGTGTCTGTGTAAGGGTTTCCAGGTGGTGTAAATTAGCTGATGACAGTATCTTTCTACACAAAGATGGCGACTGTTTCACCACTACAGATGGAATGATTATTCACCCACCCACGCACACACACACACACACACACACACACACACAAATACACACATATGCACATACACTTTGAAGTCCCTTTCCCCCCTCTTGATGTCCTGTTTTATCCTCCATGATGATTTACATCTTCGTGTTTCTAACCTTTTGTAGTGCAAAAGACAGGCTTGCTTTAATTTGGGTTAATTAGGGCTGGATTTCAAACGGGAGTGTTTTCAAAGAAGACGCACCTTCATCAGGTGAAAATTTGCAATGCGAGTGATGTGTAAGATATCGTTTTGAAAAATAGGGCATTATTAATGACTGTTTAGCTTTCTGGAAGCCCTTTCTTTGGTAATGACACCGCAGAGGGAGAAAAATATTCAGACTAAGCAAAAATAGCACCAATTAGGAAGTTAAAGAAGTCTGACTTTACAAAAGGGAATAATAACATGAAGAATCATGGAAAATGAACCCAGTGGAGGTTTCAAATTCAAAGAGTTCATGACCACATCGACACGTGGTCTCCTGACAGGCAGACCACGGTATACTGGTATTAAACTGAAACAAGAGCTGTTCCTCTGGGTAATCTAAGCACGTCACACTTTTATAATTCAATTAACTTTCACCTCTGAGCTGAGTGGAAAAGCTACATGGAGACTTGAGAGATAATCTAATTAGATACATTTGTTCACCTTCAAAACCTCCTTTTTACTTTAACAACAACTGTTCTGTGGACGTGCAGCTACTAATCAAGTGTACTGCACGTGGAAGCCAGATCCACAGCACAAGAGCACACATGTGTGTTTCCTGTGATGCACCAGTGGCTTCAGAAATACACCCTGGACAGGCCCCCTACAACAGCGTTGACATTAGCCTCCACTACACTCAGTGCAGCTGTGAAATGCTGCAAGTTTGTTTGTTTGTTTTTCTTTTTTTTCCCAGGTAATTTTGGGGTTAGGGGCAAGTTTTTCTTCTTTAATTATGGCGGAAACATGTCAAGGGTTTGGAAAATCCTGGCTGTTTTGGTCCTTTGTATTTTTTCTGTATCTGAGCTGGAGATGAAAGGAAGTTGACAGCAGATCCTTTCTATATGAGATTCTCTTTTCTTTGTCCTTGCCCCGTCTCGTGCATGGCTCCGCAGTGGGACTGTGTCAGGCAGGAGCGGCCAACCGTGGCCGACCCCATCACAGAGAGGGTATAGGGAATAATCAGCAGACAAAATTCAAACAAATTCCTTCTCCTGTTGTTGGATTTATGAAATCTGGATGCATGTAAATTTGCACAGAATAATGATTTATGATCCGTAACTGTTGTCAAGGTGACGTTCAGAACTCATTTGACTTCATTTCCAGCTGGATATGGGATGTAAAACTCATGTCACGCTTTATTTATCCTCCCATCCATTATTCATCCGTCATTTGCAGACTGGATGGAGACTTTATGGACCTGGGCCAGGTTTGCGTTCAGGTTTTTACCTGCTGCTCAGGTTAATAGAGAGCCGGTGCTGAATCACCGCACACGTGTTAGCGAGGCAGCGGGAAGAGCCATCCATCCACGCGTCGCCTCTTGCTGGATCAGAAACAAATGTTTGACTTGATCGGACACTGAAATCACCATATTTAGAGATTGTCACCAATGGCAAAATGAAAAAAAAAAAGATTGAATATTCTTTCTAATTGGAGTGTAGTTACCCAGAAAGCAGATTAACAGCAGATGGGGGGGATCCTTTATCTGTCCCATTAACGGCTATGTGAATAATAGCTATACCACTGCCAGCCAGCGCAGCCAGCCAAGCCCCCTCCCTCTGTTCTGACTGATGACTCCTGTTAGCAGGACCAAGTCCTAATGAGCCCTCCCAAACAAGCTTTTGGCTGCCTTTTATCCTGAAAGCCAAAATATAATTGAAGCCTCTGTGGAGGAATGAGTAAATTCTCCTCAGATAACTTTTGTCTTTGTTTACCCGAAGAAATCTGGAGTGTGCATGCGAAATATGAAATTTATACACATTAGCAGCATTTGGGCATGATGCGTCTGCGTCCGGTCTGATTTGAAGCACACTGTCTGTCAAAGAACATCTCCCATCATTCCTTTGTTCTTTGCCCCCACCCCCCATGCTATTTCGTTGCGTGGCTTCAGAGAAAGGCTGATATATGACATCTGTTGGAGAAGAACTGAATCGTGGCCATCCCCAGTGATGGAAATTCTTCTTCTGCATGTTTTTCTAGGAACTGTGCATCTGGACTGAGGGACGCAGCTGTGGCTAGTAGGAAAGAACAACTTTGGGTTGGTAATGAACAAATTCTCAGTCTTTCAGTTCAGTAAGGGCTCCCCTTATGACAGGGATTATGGATGTACTGGGAGCAAGGGAGGGAGAGAAGCTGAAGATAAAGGAAGTGATAGTCTGTGGCCAGAAAAGCTGCCTTGTTTCCATTTGAATAATCGTTTCAAACTCTGGCTTCCTCCATTACCCACAGTGGCTCTGCTTCCTGTCCAAACGAAGACCTCGGTCCACCAATCAAGTGTAGGTGTTAGACACTTTAGCCCCATTGTCTCGAAGCCTCTAAAAAGGCGGGATTTTCTTTGCGACAGTCAAGTTGCTGACCTCATCTTAGTCGCACTCTTCTGTTAAGTTAGCATAAAAAGAGGATGTTCAAACCATCTGCTCTGAAAGCCCCAGTGATGGGTCACTGGCTCAGATTCCACGCAGAAAGTTTGGTTTCTCACACGTGTATCTGCAACTGGATCTTGCACACGAGGGGAATTCAAGGAAGACGCACATTAGCTACAGCTAATAGGAGGAATTTTTTTTTCTGTGCAGCAGTGTATGTCTTTAATACAATGAAGCACAATATAAACACATATAAAACATTAAGCCACCCATGAAATACCTGCTTTATAAAGATGATTGTAGCAACTCATCAGGGTGGGAGACTTTCTACTCTCCATGTTTAAAGAATGCTGTGATCTTTGTGGTCAACAAACATCACCTTAAGATATCGAAATAAAATTTTATTTCAAACCTCCAGATTAAAATGAAATGATTGACCAGTTTTTTGCAATACAATTATATAGAAGCGACAGTCCAGTGGCGCGGTCTCACTTTCAATTTAATTTCCCAAGTCCCCCCTCTGCCCCCTAGAGCTCGTGCAGTGTCTGCATTATTCATGGAGCAGAAACTGTATGATTATAGATATGAAATATGCATGAACCCCAGTGCTTTAATCCTCCACACCCAAAGATGGAAGAGAAGGAATTGTTTCTTGTCTGTTTGTGTAGAGGTCTAAGATCAGTGTGTGTCTGTGTGTGTTTTCTTATATATGGCATGTACTGGGGCTCAAAACGCGCATTCCACTAGCAATATAGGTACATTTATGTCTGGTTCTTAAAAACTTGGATTTGGGGTTACAATAACAGAAATGGCAGCATCAGATCATCAAACAGAAGGGGACTGTTCTGGAGACTGTCAATAAAAGCAATATCCACTGATTGATTGTGTTGCTGTGGCACACAAGGCTGATCCCTGGAGACCATGTGTGTTATGTGGGGGTGTCTCAGCTGATGTCAAAACTGCCTTTTTTGGACACACTCCAGCAATTCCATATTGTAAAGCCACTGTTGGGACAAGCTAACACCCCCACTTCTTTTCTTTTTTTTCAGTGTTTCACCCTCTTTTTGATTCACAATCGCGTTTGTTCAGGGACACAGGAGAGCCAGGCGATGATTTTATTTTTTTTTTACCAGACTAAAGAGAGTGTTACACTTGGAACGGTTCACAGAAAGAAGTTTTCAGCAAGCTTTTCCCCCTCTGAGTTTTGCGGTGGGCGAGGACTCTAGTTCAGCCACGGTTCACTGGTGCGGCTGCAGACCCACGCAGCTAAACAAACACACATACTGTATGTGATGCTGATTAACATCCCATGCAAGAATGACACACGTGCACTCAGAATCTTCAAGAGAAATCTGGGGGAGAATCGATGTGTTTATCATTCTTGCGGTGAAAATGATCATCAGGCCAGGGCTGCTGACACTGCTGACAGGCATGATTCAGGGAGCAGACAAACGTGGCCCCCGCACTGACAATCTAAACAGATCAGAGGCCAGTCAGGTCACGGCCTAATCAGACATGACTGTGCACGTCTCATATCACGATGCATTCTTTGTCTCAGATGTCTGTGTGTTTTTAATTCCCAACCTACTGCAGATGGACTGCAGTAGGCAATGTTTGATTACTCGTGTGTGTGTGTGTGTGTGTAATTAGGAGAATTTGTGAGTCTTTATGTCTCCCACTGAGGACCTCTAAATGATCTCCTGACCCTAGCTGGACTCTATCTCACCTGACAGGGGGAATATTGGACATTTAGTAAACTTTGTTCTCGGAAAGGTATTTTAAAAACCCTGACATGGTTTCATTGTTAAAGCCAGACATATTTCAGATGGTAGACTATCTCCACTGGACGAGGGATGGAATAGAAAGCCTCAGGAGCTCAGATGACTGTTTGCTCTTGCAAGAATAAAAATTGGAATTGGATCAAAAAGAAGATCAAATATATTCTGGAACAATTAAAGTTAAAATCTAATCCTATCTGGTAAATCAGTAATAATACTCCACAATTATAGTGACCCAAGAATATCTCCTTCGGGTAAGCCACATTAGGAATAGAAATGTGCTGTTGTTAGAATTGGGAGCCAACATTGCTGATACAACAATCCAGCGCTCTGAGGAATACAGGAAACAAGCCTGTGTTCTACAAAGTTGTTCTGCTTGAAGCCAAAATATCGTGTTTTTTTAAAGAGGAATGTAAATCTTGTGTAATCCCGTTCCAGCGAGTCTGGTGTCCTGAGCCAGTGTCCTGGAGTGAAGAAAGCAACAGCGGACAGACATTTTCTTCGACTCGGATATTTTCCACTCTTCTATGTCCTCATCGTGCTTAACTTTAATAGTCCACTGGGAAGCAGAAGCATAACTGGAATCTCTTTTAAGTGTGTGCTCTTTAAAACATCGAGACAGAATCGAGTCATTCCAGTTAAGCAATGTTTAAAGAAGCAATTATTTCTAATCAGACAGACGACTGCTGTTTGCTTTCCCTTGGTGTTCCGTCTTTCTGTTTGGTTCTATTGACAGCTCTGACAGCACAAGTTATTACCCGGCGTGCATGCAGGTGGAGGTCAACGAGACAGTTAACAATGACACGGTGATTAAACATGAAGGCCATCCTGGTGCAGGAGAGCGTGCATGAACTCTGTGTTAGGGAGAGCTAATGTGGCAGACAGCACCTCGTATTTTCCATCTCTCGCTTCTGTGCTTCTTCCTTTTGTTCCATATGTACCAGACTCTTCCCTCTGACCCATCTCTGGAATTCTAAACTTGTTGGAAACAGCTGTGTGAAGGACTCTGTTGAAGGTAATGACGCAGACTTTTGTTTTTTCATCAGCAGACCATTAAAAATCCCCTCAAATGTTTTAATCTTGCTTTAATCATTCGACGTGTGCCTTCTGCAGCTTTACCCGGATTCACTGAACGCTGCAGGTTTTACCACGTCTGGTTGCTAAAGAGGAAAATGGGTTCAAACTCGTGTTTCATCCCCATTTTTTTAATCCGCTCCCAGCCACAGACGCCATAAATCCTCCCTCTCTCGCTTTTGTCTCTCTTTGTTGTTATTCTTCTTTAAACAAAAGCACAAAATACTTCATTTTGCCTCGCTGTCCTTTTCTACCCACTTTATACGGTCGTCTATTTCAACTCTGACCCTCCACAGAAGCTGACAACCGGGAAGCACGAGGTGATGGGAACACTGGAGCGAATTCCAGGACTTTGTGATGAACCTGACACGAACGTATATTGATGGCACGGACATGGATTTCGCCTCTGTGGAATAGATAAAATCCTTTTTAATCCTCAATCCTTGAATTTGTTTTTTTCCTTTAAAAATGATTCAAACTTAGAGGTCCCCAAAGTGAGCCTAAAGGCATTCACCAGCACACATTGGTGTGTAAGTCATTTTTCTTTTAAATGTAAGAAAGGTCTCTGTGCATTCTTCTGGCCCTCAGTCCTCTCTCTCTCTCTCTCTCTCTCTCTCTCTCTCTCTCTCTCTCGCTCTCTCTCTCGCTCTCTCTCTCTCTCGCTCTCTCTCTCTCTCGCTCTCTCTCTCTCTGCAGGACTTTAGGGTTGATTGATAACTACGGTGGTTCCTGTTGGGGAGAGGTGAGGGGCAGAGGAGGGACGAAGATGCTATTTCTCCTCTCCCTCATTTCCTGAACACACTTCGGGCCAGCATGTCCTGATTTTAACAGTGACTAATGATCAAATTTTTTAAAAAGCGTCACCTCGGTCATTAGGAAGAGTGGCGTGGAAGCGGGGCCTTTGTCCTGGTGGTCACTTCTGGTTTGTGTGTACAAAAAGGGGCCAATTGTGCCTGTCTCCGCAGGGTGATGCATACTTTAGATGTGATGATGAGCTTTTGTACCTAATTTGAGGGAGGTCAACTGAAGAAATTCAGTTTCCATCCAATTCAGCAGCAGGAAAAGAAACGTGAAATAAGATAAGATAGACTTTATTCATCCCACAGTGGGGAAATTCTTTTGTCTACAGCAGCAAAGGGGGTACGACAGAAACAGATGATTTGATTTGTTTTGTTCTCCAGTCAGCACGCACCAATTTCTTTTATTCTTTGGTTTCTTTTGTTGGCTGCAAAATCAAAATGAGGATGGAAAATTACAATTATATCTGTTTCAATGCAGTGTTGAAGAACTGGACCCGAGCATCTCTATTAAAATCACTGAGACAGACAAGATGATTAAAACAATAGATTTTGCATCTGAGCTCAGAACTGTGTGAGTCTGGAAGAATTCAAAGGCCATTCGGGGTTGCTAATTCATGTTTCAAACTGAACAAGAACCCCGGTTTGCACACCAGAGGAGACATGTAGAAAACCTCAACCCAAGCCTTTACTTTGGCTTTCTCTCACTATCTTCCTCTATTTCTTTGACATATGACTGACATGGGGGGTGGGGGTTGGAAGGAAACCCTTCTACGGACGGGGCTGGTTTGGGATCCGGCTTCCAAAGATCCATTTCAACATCAATGATTTAAGTCGCCACTCTTCACTGAAAGTGCATCAGTCCAAGTATTCCAGCTTTTGAAAAGTTCTCTAGCAGATGTTTCCACCCAGACTGCATCCTCTGAGGATTTACGGTTCAGGACAGAGGATAGACTGACTGACTGCTGAAAAAGGAAACACAGCACCAGCGCGCTTCGAAACATAAAAACCAGACACTGCCATGCCAGAGACACCTCATTTGCATTCAAATTTCATTCAGTGACAATGGTTTGGTTTATATAAGCAGCATAGTTAGTTACATCCAGCCCTTCAGGCTGAGCTGCTGTGTTATTCCTTTTAAAGACGGTTAGCTCGTTATAGTCATGTGCAGCCAGACAAATCCACAACAGGAGCGTGATTTTTAAAAAACATTAATGAGAATGTCGACATTGAGAAAGTAAGCAATCGTGTGACTACAACAGTTTTTTACTTTGTTCAGACTGTGTAAATAAACATAAAACTATCTATTCTTGTCTCTGAAATAATATTATATGTTTATGATAATGACAGACAAAAGACAAATGGGTTTAAATAGACACGGCAACAAAAACAAGCTCTCTAATCAAAGAGAGAGCCTGGATCGGCTCATGTGGGCAGCTCGACTCGTCTGTTCAGACATGTCGTGTTTGTTTATGTTGTATTTCTTCGCCTCAACCGCTGCCTTTGGTTTTCATTCACCCCATGTCCTGCGCTCCCATTGGCTGCTTTGGAAAGGACGCGAAACTATTAAGGAAATCGGAACTTTGTTGGATGCCACGTTGTAAAGGCCCCAGTCTCCCACATTCCAGGCTGTACTATATTAAGCCATTGTTTCCCGCTACACTGCAATTTAGACAGGATCTTTGTAGTTAGGAAGCATGACTCAGTATTCGCTCTCTTTTGGCTGTCTTCCTGGTCATTAAAGTTGCATTTAGTTCACTCTGCCCCCATAGTATCCTGCAGATTGCGATCTACCGGGTGCAAGAAAAGTCTGAGTCATAGAACCAGAGCAGGAATTCAACAGTGAAATACGGCACCAGCACATCAAACATCTCCTACCCACTCATACCTGTCTTCTTTCATGCTTTTAGACTCTCTACGTGCTTCCATTTTCTCTGCTCGGACTCTGATTCGCTAAATCTTAGCAGAGTGAATAATCAGAATGATCCCTCGAATCAAAGAGCGATTGAACGTGTTGAGTGGATCATTAAGCATCATATGGATGCTTAAAAAAATTCTAGCGATGAAGAATATGCTGCATGATTTGGCTAAAATTTAAAGCTCTGACAGTTTGCCCTGAATGAGGGAGCTCTTTAGCTAGGAATAACTGTAGAATTGCAAATATTAATGGTTCAATCTGGCATTGTATTCACAAACATGTCTCCCTCGCTGGGTTTGATCTTGCAGAAGCTGCAAGTGAAGTCAGCAGAGACAGCCGACCGGGCATGTTGGGATGGGGAAAAATGCTGAGTGCTGTTTGCGAGCAGTGGGAGGGGTTAATATTGCCTGCCCTCTCAGCAACCAGCTTGGTGGTCACCCCCTGATTGTATTTGTCTGTTGGAAAAGTTTGCTGTTGTCATTTCCTCCTGGCCTTTGCCTGGTTTCCACAGCGCTGACCATCTGCAAGGCCGCTCTGCTCCCTTTTCGTCTCATCAGCTTGCAGAACTTATTTATTTTCCATCTCCTCTTGCACCCGCCCATCTGACAAAAAGACAGATTTTTTCAATTAGGGGGAAGCCGTTGAATGTGTTGGCTTCAGGCTGTTGCGCTGCTGTTGCTGCCCCCTCTGAGATCCTCCTGCAGTTTAGCGTGCACAGCCTTGGGGAAGCGGGAAGTGGTGAGTAACTTTTAAATGCTTTCATCCTTTATATGCGGCTGCTGATTTGCTTGCGCCACCTACCGCCGAGCTGATTGGTGGATGAGTTTTCTCTAGTGGGGACTCAAGCCTAAAATCTGCAGCCCTCCAGTTGATCCAGCCCGGACTGTGATTCATAAACATTTACATTTATATTTTGAAAACACGCGCATTCATGACAGTTTGGATCATCCAAACTTTGCATTTCTGTCCATCTTTGGATTCAGTTTGCCTCTGAGTTTAACAGCGACTTACTCTGACTGATGACAAGTATCTTACAGGCATCATGGAGGTTTCATTCCCTCCGGGGTTGCGTTGTGTGGTTTCCAGCATCGTCGTCAGGCGTAGGTGGCATTATCTTTAGGCGGGTGGAGAGACGGATCAAAGTGAGATCATGTGAAAGGAAAAGAGAGCGGAGGCTGAACGTTTCTTGGTGGACTGTGTTGGATGAAGAGGAGGGCCCTGTCCTCTCAGCTGTTGTGATTTGGGTTGGCTGAGAGCACACAAACTTCCCAGCATCTCACAGCTGTGCGACATGCCTTTCCTTTTTTATTTTTAACCTGGATGCTAATATTAGCCCGCCAGGTCCAACAGACTGTGTTGGCAAGGCATGTGTTTGGATCTCCATGTGCCTCCGGGGTGTGCTCGCTCTGGATGACTCTGTCGGAGGACGCCAGCTTATGTCAGCGCAGGAGTTTGGTTGCCAGACGCAAGAGGGCCTCTTATTTTTCTGCAAAGCGAGCAGTGTGTGTTCTGCCTCAGATCGTGCCAGATGTGGCAAGTTTAAGAGCACCTTACATGTGTGCGATCCACCACTGGCCCGGCAGGGTTTACTGTCTCGGTGAGTGTTCCTGTAAATTGCTGCTGCATTCCACACAGACATGTTGGCAGCTCTGATGATGGCACCCTCGTGTGAGGGGTTTGGGTGGGGTGGGTGAGTTTTCTGTCTACGCGCTCTCTTCACCTGGACTGGACGCACCCACCCACATCAGCTATAGGGTCGACATAAGGCACTGGCTTTGACGGATTAAATTTGGTTGCTAGGGAACATAACATGTGTTTGTCTCGGCGTGCTTGTGTGGGAGTGTCACATCAACAGTGGATTTAAAAAGATAAACTGGATTAGGTAAAAGATGTGGAAAGATGTGCGCTCTCATCCTCTTACCACTTCCTTTCAGGCCTTAAGAAAAACATCCCATACTTCAAAGTTCAAAGAGAGTCTGAAATCTGCTGACCTCCGTAAAGCGGAGGTGGGGGATGGTGCGCAGAGGCAAGCAGCTCCTCTGTTGCATTGAGCTCGGCAATTGATTTGCAAAGCGAGTGGTCAGCTCATCCTAATCCCCCCCGCTGCTGCCCTACTCTGTCACAGCATAGCATCCACATCGATTGGTGCCACTGATTTCAATCCCGATCCTGGTTACATCATGTGACTCTGAAAAAGGTCCGTAATTGTCATTCACCGTCAGTCTTAAGTCGAGATCACACATCCAGGATTGATTTTTTTAAAGATTAAACAAATAACACTTCACAATGTCACTGTGAATTTGCGACACCCACATTTTTCTTCACATCTAGCCCTTCTGGTGCATCTCCTGTTGGAAAGGAATTTTTACTATGAATCTAAGGTTCTAAGCACAAATATCGTTCGCTTAAGAGCTTACCAGTAGAGAAGTAGTGAAACTACCAATAAATGTAGACAACGGCAGCCGTCGATGCTGATAACGTGATCTAAATATTCAGTTGCCAAGCTTTTGTTTCCCTCATGGGACTGTGTTCCCTACTGGGTCTAGAATTTATATTTTATCTCCAGTCATTTCCTGCAAACTACAAACTGGGTAACTGGGTCTGTCATCACCGGGTTACGATGTGAGTGCGCAAGGCAGATTAACTCAGCCAAAGTCAGATGAAGGTTGTTTTTAATTACATATACATTATATATACCAAAGCTAGCATGAATTTAAATTCTAGTCCTTTGTGTATTTAGAAAGCGTGATAGAGAGAGACCACTCTGGAGACAAAGTGCAGCCAGAAAAAGCCGGCGGCCACTCATCTCTGCCAAGCTTGGAGACTGATAAGGTGGACCACAGGGAGAT
The DNA here is from genome assembly GCA_015343265.1 of Pao palembangensis. NCBI lineage: Eukaryota > Metazoa > Chordata > Actinopteri > Tetraodontiformes > Tetraodontidae > Pao > Pao palembangensis. The sequence continues at coordinate 10,150,720 of CM027087.1, read as the reverse complement.
GTCTGCACTCAGGCCTTGTCCGTCAAACACAAGAACCTCTTCACAAGAGAGTGTTGGAAGTGACTGGGAGGGGGAGGAGTGGGGCGAGAGAAGAAGATGGAGAGGCTGGGAGACAGATATGGCCTGGCTCGGGAGGGAGTGGATTGCAGCAGGGGGTCAACCAGAGAGGAGACAGTTAAAGAATGTAGAAGCTATAAATGCTAAATGTGATCCACCACAAAAAGATGTCTTGTCAGTCCAGCCAGAACAGTGTTCCTCAGTTTCAACCACTTCGGCCAAGCCCTCATTCACTGCCTCAAGTGTCAATGAGATTAATTTAATTCTGTGAAAAAAAATTCCTGGAAGTGTTATAGTTAAGTTCACAACAACGGTGTTTATTTGGACTTCACAATGGCAGACATTTTTTCCTAAACACAGTCCTCTCCCAGGAATGTAAGCAGGCAGCGTGGCAGCAGTTTATAAAGGCATGAAGACTGGATGTGTCAGTGGAAGTGAATAGACGAGCAGCCGGAGCGCTCGTATCCTCCCGTTGAACTTATTTCGTCTGAACGTTTCTGCTGACGAAGGACAAAACAGTGGACAGCCGCGTCGCTCTGAGTCATTTGTTTCCGAGATAAGACATACACAAAGTAAGAAAAATGTTCATTTTTTTCTCTTCTACACAGTCGCCACTGTTCATAGAGACCCCAGATGTGGTTCTTCAGCTGTCATCTTTCTCGTCTTTCACCGTCTCCATGCATCTCTGTGAAAGTGGCTCCTCATTTAGCTAACAGCTTAAACGTTACATGTGAAGAGATGGATCGGACTTTCATGGGTCCTTACGTCGCTGTGAGAATTAATGAGGAAATGAGTCCCACAGCTGAGCCACACCATTAGCTGCACACTAATTTGATTTTCCTCCGCACCTCCCTTGTTTTTCCATCTTGTTTGGGGTAGAACACAGAGCCCCGGAACGCCACCTCCGTCTCTGGAAGAAGTTTCGCCATGGAAACATTTTGCAGTGGAAATTCTTTGTTTTTTAGCCATCTGGTTCACGAGCGCCACACTAAATGGTGCTATTTCTGGTTGCACTGCATGTAGAGGAAGTGCCAGCACTCATACAGTTCATTAAAGTCATGATGGAGGATGATTATGAACTGAGTTTTCATGCTGTCTGTGACATTGATAGCGTTGGCTCTATGCAAATTCAGTGTTTTCAGCTTCACTTCTGGTTGTGCTGTTTTTGTTTCCTGCCACCGTGCCTGGGAATTTTTCCTCTGTCCATATGGAGACGCACAGAGAAATTGCTTGATCTCCTTTAATCCTTGTTTATAATGCCAAGTTACCATAAATACAGGACTGTAGGGAGCACTTATGGTAATACACCCAGTTTGTGGGGCAACAAAAGCTTTAATTAGGCAGAATGCCAACCATATGGGATAGCAGGTAGGCCACTGGTGTGGTCTAAGGAGTCAGAGGAAAAGAACTACAGGCCTTCATCCTTCTGTGCTGCTGGTTCCTCTGGCTGATTTTTCATCCCACAAAAAGGTTAAAGTCTCCATCGTGTCGATAATGTCTGGATTAAGCACCTTTTAAAAAAGGTATTCCAGATTGAGACTGAATGGAAACAGCTCTAGGATGTATGTATTTCTCACAAACAGTTCAGCAAAAGAGGTCAAGAGTAAAAAACGATTGTCTATGGGACATGTTTTCATCATCTTCAAAAAATGCCTAACTAAACAGATCTTAACTACAGGAGGATTAATGAAAGATGATGGGAGGCAGCGTGGGGGGAGTAGAGGTTAGAAATTGTATCAGACAAAGGGTAAGAGGTGGAACAACCACAGAGGTGCCGGGAGATGAGGAGACAGCAGTGTGGGAGATGAGCAAAGGACCTGTGCGTCTGCAAAAAGGAGTGAGGAACGAGGTTAGGGGGAGAGGGAGGGGGTGGGGGGGCAACTGGGATTGAGAGTGCTGCCAAAATGTCCCAGAGGTGATGAATGAGGCCATAATGAAGTATCTGTGCTCCACTACCTTTGCCGCTGGCTGGAGAATAACCACGGCTTTGGCACGGCCACAGGACCTGCTCAGTGAAGCCAAGTAGAACAAGCGCATGCCCGCGCACACATGCACACACATGCATTTCTCCACACAACCAAGTGATGGATGTACGTACAGGCAAATGTGTGAAAGTCAGGCTGTTGCGTGGTTTTTGCCGCTGTCACCAGTAGCTCCAGAGAGCGTTTGGTCTCAGCTGCACTCAGAGAACGTCTTCAGAGACAGCTATAACCTCTCATTTATCCCTGAAATGTAACTTTCCATGGGAAATGCAGCTTCTGTATGTTGAGGTCATGCGGTTTCCAGGATCAAGTAGATAACCTGAACTTTGTTAACAAAGTGTTTTTCATAGATCAGTCTTTGAAAAAACAGGTCATTTCTCAGACTCTCATCTCCTTGATGCTACAAACCAGATACCAGAAACATGGAATGTTCCAAACAGGTGTTGTTAATAATAAATATAACAGAAATATGCTTTATGTTTGCAAAATAAATCAAGTCAGGTTGCATGAAGATACAAAGCCGTTGCTAAAAAGCCAAACTAAAATAAAACCTTGGAATATTCTTCCATAAAAAGTCAAATAAAATAAAGCAAGATGTCCTATACCTAACTTGATGTAAGACTAATACTATTCCACTCATATTTAATATATCAATTTATATGAAATGTCTTAAAGATATAGAGAGTTTTCATTAACTCAGTGACATAAATGATTTCTATGTTAGAAACAAAGGCCTACATTCGGTCTTATCTTACATTGAGTGCAGCTTCTTATAATATCTTAACAGATTCAGCGGTTACAGAGCAAAGTTTAGTTTAGAGTTTATAGTTTTTCTGATATTTGATTTCAAATATTGAAATTTTCGCTTATTTTTTACTTCTGTTGTGCTTCTGTTAGTTTAGTGAACCACGGCGGATAGCCATTGCATGCTTGTCTTTTCCAGGGTGTTGGAGGTCAGTATAGTACTGTGTGTGGGTGTGTGTGTGTGTGTGTGTGTACATGCATACTTTGGCTGAGCTTCATACCAACAAACAGACACACTGCAGATTCATTTCCAAACAAGCAATCTTTCTAACAAGGCAGCCAACAGACTTCTCTGTAACCTCCTCTCCATCGCTCCAAGCTGTTCTTTCTGTCTCTTCACGTTCAGGATTTTTCTTCCTCTATCTCACTGTCTTATTTTCTGCCGCTCTGTAATTTGCCCAGTAATGGTTTAGAGATCAATTCCCTGCAGCCTGTGATCCATGTCTCCTCCTGCTGTGTTTTGCCAAATCTATACAGAATGGAATGCTGAAATGTGCACACACACACACACACACACACACACCGACTCACATACATAACTTTTGTCACTCTGAATTGCCGGGGTCTCTTACAAGAAGAGTTAATGTCTTGGGTTTTTTGTTTTATTTGAGAAGCAGAAAGAAGGAATAAGAGATAAACATCAGCAGCGATCAAATGCCCCGGAATGTGGAGGGAAAAGGGACAATTATCAAGTTGATTGGAGACAGAGAAAAATACTTGTGAGTACAGTGGAAAGACGTGTGTGATCTCTCCCGAGAGTTACGACATTCTCATACAATTATCGATTATTGCCTGAATGGAGAAATGGGAAAAACCCACATTCCATACAGCATTAGTGTGATTAGCACACAGATGCTGAGCTCTTGCTTCCTTTCCAAAACCTTGCTCATTTGTTTTTGCCACGTACTTCGTCCAAAATCTATGAAATCAGTCTAGAAGGCTGCTTAATCACTCAATAATGCTGCCACTGTTGTTTTGGCCCTCCGCAATGTGTGTGTGTGTGTGTGTGTGTGTGTGTGTGTGTGTGTGTGTGTGCGTGCGAGTGAGGGAGCCCCCAGTGGAACATATAGTTTTAATGAGTGGGCTGGAGACAAGCCTTATCACCAGCTTTCCAGTCTTGGCCAGACTTTAATTAGCTCATAAAGGCTTAGCAGAGAGCCTGCCATGGTTCTACAGAGGAACAGGTTTGCACAAAGGCTCACAATAGCAAAACCCTCATGGAAATCGTGTGTGTGTGTGTGTGTGTGTGGTTTGGGGAAGAGAATAGATTTAAAACAGCAACCTGTAGTGCCGCCTGTCAGTGACCTGGAACCATCAGTGTTGCATTTCCAGCACTTTTCTTTGCTTAAGAAGGCAGATTTTCTTCTTTTAGAGAAAAAGTCTTTTCTTTTTTCCAGACCACCCCTGAATGTTTCCACGGTCTCCAACTAAAGAGATAAGATGGGACCAGTCTTTACACACCCAGTTCTGTGTAACCAGATGGTCCAATTGTTTTTTTTTTTTGTTTTTGCATTCAACTCACAACATTCCCTTATCAGCTCTGTTGCTTCTCCCTTCCTTTTCTCTCAGTCCGTGTTTTCCCACAGTTGCAGGGCTCCCTCATAGACGCACCTCTGTCCCCCGCACACAAAGACGCGCACTCACCGACGCTCGTGACATGGAGGTGTAAAAGCAGGCACCGCCGCTACCCCCAGCCCGCAAACAGAAGTCAAAAGGGCCCCACTGTTTGCTTCAGGTCAATGTTAGTGGAGAAAGTTGGTTTCCCCCTCCTTGACTGCCCAGCCCCCATTCATCCATCTCTCCATCCTAACCAGAGACCATCACCATGAAACGTGCACGCTGCCAGAAACCTGGCGGTGTCTGTCTGCCCCGACGTTGTAAAACAGCACAGAAAGTCATAGAGGTTTTGGGCGGGTGGAGGGGCAGTGACCAACGTGGCCTTCCTCGTTCTGCACACTCACACTGACTAAGAGGAAGCACTGGGGTATCTCAGTGATGCGTGTTCAAGGTTAGGGTTTTTTTAATCATTAAAATGATCCCTCGTGGCTCTGGCTCTGACCGCAATCATCTCACACACACACACACACACACACACACACACACACACACACACACACACACACACATCACCCCATGTGGCTGAGGACCCCATCTCCTGTAAATGCAAAAAGAAATAACAGCAAACAGATTTAGACCATTAACTAATCTTTACAATACTGTTAGATGCTCTTGTGTGGCAAACTTTCCCTCCTGCAAGCACATACACACACACACACACACACACACACAACCAAATAAATAGATTCCTCCTGTTCCTCATTGAACCTGTTATCTGTCTCTAATTTGCTGTTCGGAATCTGACAATTGACTTCAGCAGTGGTGATGACAGAACAACACACCAGTCGGACCCCCTGCAGGACTGACAGAACACACAGTCGCATGTTTGGCTTCAGTCCGATGTACTTGAGGTGCAGTTGTTGGTTTTTCTCAGCAGAGCTTCTAGAGCATAGATGACAGATTCGCTTTATCCAATAATTATATTCCCCCTTAGTCTCTTTTGCCGAAGCCGCTTTGTGTCTTTGTTTAGTTACATGTGTGTGTGTGTGTGTGTGTGGAGGGGTGGTGGCGGTCTCTGCTTAGTTATTGCTATTTACCTCCATACATCTCCGCTCCAAACATGTTCTTCAACCTAAATTCGCCACATTTCACACCAAACAAAGGTGGCCACACCTGGAGCTTTTACATCATCCAGCTACACTCACACACTGTAGGTTCTTCAGTGCCACGTGATGCGGCGTGTCCTTTCTTGGCGCAACTTCTTCTTGGCATCTTCTCCATGATGGCTTGGATTTCTCTCCATGACATGAGTGCTTATCTGTAATGTTCACTCAGAAATCACTGTTCTACTCTAAAGGTTCACAACCAGCATGACAGCACCCAGGAGGATCCCATGTATTTATATTAATAATTACATCGCTCGTCTGCTGCCATAGTTTCCATGTCGTTTGATTCAGCTCAGCGTGAAGCAGTTCAGATGTGCGTACATGCTGATTTGGAACTTAACGTTTTTGAGTAACCATTGTCACTTTGAATAATGAGCCATTATTCAAAGTGACACGTCGACACATTTTTGAATTCCACAAGCAAAAACCAGCTTTACCCTTTGTGTTCAGCTTACTTTGACTCAGTTCTGTATTTTACAATATAGTTTTTTTTATTAAGATTAGCCTGTCACAGCCACGCAAAAGACTTGAAACTTTGTTCTTGCTGCTAATAAACTCTGATGCGAAAGCTTTAAACTTTCACCTCGAAATGCTTGATCTTTTTCCAGTGCTTGTCCCCGACTACATCGCATCGGCATAGAACAGTCATAGATAGATTGTGGCCTTTGTCTTGCATTAGTTTTCAGCAACAGCAGTGGAGCCAGCAGGCTTGGCTCATGGCCTTGCATTCCAGGTCTCATATTACAGCTGAAACTCTCATATTTGTACTTCTTTTCTTCATCTTTTTTTCACGTTGCTAAAAGGTTTATGAGAGACTGTGTCCAATCCTGTCATTTCCACTGCAGCCATTGCTGATATATGACACCAGCCGCTTTGTGAGTCACTTCAACACAACTGCACGTGATAATTACTGCAGCTATCAGTAATTATCAGAGCTAGTTGATACAATCAGCATGTTTTACATTACACAATGGGCCCATTATCAGTTTTTCACATTTGATTGTCACCGAAAAAATTTATCTTTCACCGAAACAGATGTGTGACTACGGATGCGATCAATGAGCAGACTATCTTTCTTTTTGGACGGTGGCAGTCTTTGTGTTGTCAATCAACCCCGGCCTGATTTTATTTCTTGTTCCACCATTGCAGCATGAAGGCTCTCCTGAGGATCAGGTCAGAAGCGCCTCCTCGTCCGTCTGTTTGCACCTGCAGCGCACAGCTGGAGAGTCTTTGCATCCGAGTTGCCCGTTAGTGAGGATTGTGTGAAGTGGAAAGTGGGAAGTGGATGGGGCAAACCCACCAGATGCCTCACATTTTTATTTGGATCTGTCAGACTGTTTCAGCATCATTCTGCTCCAGCAGAAGCTGTACACGGAGGTCATCAACACGCCTGTTTGCTCTCCCACAGTGTTCAGGTTCATTTAGAGTTAGTACAAAGAAGTGAGTCAGGATTAATTCTGGGTTTGGAACTAGAATTCAGATAAAGTCAGGATTACACTTCAGAAGTGGACACGCGGAAAAACGCAAAGCTGTATGGCCAAACACAAATGTATGGATGCTCAGTGGCTGTATCCTTTTAGTCTTATGGTTTATAGAAACCATGGTGAAGTGCACACATATGGACCACATCTGGCAGTTGCATCCTTTTGTCCTATTAAGGGACTATTTGGACACGCGGCCTCCCAGTTCGTCAGCACCCAGGCTAGAAAACTGGCAGACGTGGTAGCAAGGCAGCAAGACTAAACAGAGGCTAAATAATGGAGGAGAGGGTGGGGGTAGGGTCTGGTCAGTGTTTGAAGCATCGCATACAAAAATGTCTGGATTGGTCATTGGTCAAAATTTATAATATTTAAATGTTAAACAATTTTGGTTAGAGGAATCATTTGGAATGACCGCTCCCAGAATTCCAAGTTTGCCGAGAGCCTTCAAGTTGATGACCACATTTACAGCCATCACAGGATCTTTAAAGTTTACCCAGCCTGTCGGCCATGTTGGTGATGAATTTCACCCCTTTCCTCTAAACCGGTTATTTTTGAACGAGGATTCTGGGGTTGTCGGTGGTCTGCTGGAGCTCTCCATTGTGACTTTGAGGTATTTGCTTCTCTTCTTGACAGCATTTTTTTTTTCAGTGTCTTTATTTAATTCTTGTGTTAGTATAAAACGTATTTTAATCACTGATAGTCAACAATTTGGATGCTATTTTGACAACATTGTCCTTTTTCAATGTAAACAATCAAGCGCAGTTTAGGAAGAAGTCTTGTTTACAACAAAGAATGAGAAAATGACCAGACCTTTAAATTCCATAAAGTTGCAACAGCAAAACATTGGAGTACCTGAAAGGGTAAATGGCTCCACCTGTGTGTCACGGCCTTTAAGTCCACTGTTTTTAAATGTTCTAGACGAACACAAACACATCATCGGTTAAAGCCTCCACACGGTTACCCCCGGTTTAACTGAGATGCAAACACCGCGCCACAATGGGCCGCCGCTGCCGTGAGTCAAACGGAACCAAACCACGCCCGCGCGTACATATGGGAAACCCCATGCCTCTGTCAGCTTTTTTTAGCAAAATCCTGCCGTGCTGAAGTCACAGAGCGCAAACCGTGAACATCGGGAATAAACCCCCTCCTGGAGATTACAGACTTGAGTTCGGCTGCATTTTCAGAAATAAGTAATATATTGCACATGGAGAGTAAATGTGCCCCAGATGTGGGGGGTTTGTGTTGTTTATGCTGTCTGCACCCTGGATCTGCGCTATGTCATCAAAGTTGACTTCTATTGTATCTCCACCTTGACATGTCCCTATTTGTTTTTTGTTTTGTTTTGTTTTGGTTTGGTTTTTTTTTTTTTAACAATTATGATACAGGGAAGCTAAAATGATTATCCTGAACCTGCTGATTGTCCCTCTGCCAGTCTATTGACCACCTGTTGGTAGAGAAGAATGAAGGACTGCCCTGAAATCTGCCGCTGAGTCTGAAGTTTTTTATGTGTAATCAATAGTGCAGAAGGAGGCAGACCTTAGTGGATCAGATGCAGAAGAAGGGTCACCGAAGCTTAAAGCAAAAGTACTTCTGATCAATAGATTGCGTCTCTGGGTGTCTGTCCAGGGGTCGGTTTTGAGGTTGGAAACAAGAAATCAAAGTGACACCTGAAGCGTCCATCAGCTGATTAACCTGTCTGTCATTTGACCGGATTTCCAAATTTAACTTTGTAAGTTTGCATTTTGCTTCAACATTGCAGGAAATAATATGGCACTAAATAATAATCATCATCAAGTGTTGCCCCAGAAGAAACTAGCACAGTTGTTTAGACCATATGTGTGGAATCTGCCGTAACACTCGCAAGACAACAGAAGGGATTCAGATATCGGCACGGTGCTGAACCATCGATCAAATCTACGGGTCAGAAGCTGAAGAATGCGCTGACGTATTGAGGGCTAGCTGAGCTGCGGATGGAAGGTCTTCTATGTGATCTTCTTCCCTGTCATATATTTTTTTCCACACCTCATTGTATTTCCCTCTCAAGCATTGTTTCCCAAGCCCACCTGCTTTTCACACCCCCACACGATCTTTTCTCCATTGACGTTGCCTTTATGATCTCTTTTTATGATCTGTCTCCCTCTCTCTCTCTCTCTCTCTCTCTCTAACCTCTTGGTATGCTACAGTCTGTGGCTGTGATTCATTCTGACGCCAGTATCAGTCTTGTGGCTGGCGCATGCTTGCATAGCAGGCTGTTCCTGTGCAGAATTGAATCTGCTGGCTGGTGCACTGTGCCCCAGATACCAGAGAGGAGTCAGACCAGGCATCAAACATTCTTCAGCTGCAGTGCCGTGATGTGATTAGACATGGAGGATATCAACTCCGCCTTTTCATGGATTAGTTCGAAGCTCTCCTTCGTTTCGTGTGGATTTTAAAGACAAATGTTGCATGTAAAGACACTGATATCATTGTTTGCACGGCTCTGTGTAAGTGGGAATGTGCGGCGCATCATTACTTTTCTACGCCCGCTGTAATAGCATGTAATGTGCATTTGCAGTCTGTTTCTGTCTGGCTAAAATGTGCGTTTATTTGGAGCCATGGAACTTGACGACAGAAGCAAGAGGAGCACAGATGATTGGCTGTTCTGCGCTCTTGAGAACAACGTCAAATCATTTCATGTTTTGTGACTATTCATATTTTATTCGATCGGAATCAATCTCAAGCAGCATCATCCTTTATTTGTTTTATCATATTAGGAGCTAAGTAGAACCCGTCCCAGGACCATGATATAATATATACGTGGGTCAGCAGAGAGACACGATTGTGTCTGGAGCTCTGCGGGGGGTGTAAGAGGGCTGTTGCTGCCCGAACAGCGCAGCACAGAGGGCCGTCTGTGGCCCGGAGAGGCTGAGGAGCGCCAGGAGCCTGCGGGGTGAATAAATACACTGTGGAAAAAAAAAAAAAAGTGTGTTTAGAGAGGTGCGAAGAAATCAGAGACAGTAGGTTTTGTGTGAAACTTTGCTCCCCTCTCGACGACTGAATAGGAACACAAGCATTCTCTCTCTCTCTCCCTCATTCACACACACAGTACAGTTTTCCTTTCACACACGCCTTACGCGGAGGTTCACAGTTCAAATAAACAGAGGATGGAAGCTGAGGTTTAGCGCTGCTGTAAACAGCAGCAGCCCGAGGTGATTTAGTTTCACTCCGGGCTTTTCAGCATTGCAGCTAATGGCTCTTTAAATGGGGGATCTGCATGGAGTGGGCAAAGTGGTGAGTGAAGAACAAGCTTCAGGTGGCTTCGGAGTTTGATGTGGAGCTTGAAAACAACATCACAGTGCATTTTAAACAGCAGGAGAAGTCAAAGTCTCTGCGCTGGCTAATGGGATTCTTCTGTGTGGAGGACTGAGTGTGACTCATCTCTCCTCTTCAGCTGTGTCAGGATCAACAGGGGCTGCTGGTCGGAGCAGTCAGCCGCCATAACTGCCCCGTCAGAAGCCTGTCGCATTGTGTTTGTTTTACTTCTAATCTATTCTGTGTATTAAGGGAAACTGTGCATAACAGAATGAAACCATAGCCCAGATCTGACAGTGGAACCCTCCTCTGTCTGTTGGCCTCGAACTTTCCGCATGCTGCAGCTTCTCTTTCACATTTCTTTGATTTTGATTTCTTCCGACCAAATTAATCACTTGAATCATCATAACATTTCCAAAGAATTCTTGGTTTAGCTTTGAGGTTACAGGAACTACAGCAAAGCTTTTCTAATTTTGACAGAGGTCGTAGCATTGCCAAGTGGGAGGGGCTTAGAACAAAGCAAATCGTTTTTCTTTTTTTTCTCAGCTTCTGGAATTTTTGGGAGACTTTAATATTAAACGTGTTTAAAATAAATGCAGACAGAATAAAACTCCTGTAAAAGTTAAGACTTTCATGTTTTTTGTTTTTCATGGCATGCTATGTGTAGATATAAAGTAGAAAACCCTGCTGAATATGAGGCTAGTTTCAAAAGCCTGGCAGCCAAACAGTTGCTCAGCATGTGAAACTAAAGAGGTCAAGAAACAACCAACCAAAGATCTCATGGCTGATGTGGATGAGGATGACAGGGCGATGAAGAGGAGGCTGAATGTCGGAGCTGAGTCAGAGCTGCAGATGCATCAAGGTTCACTTGTGGAACTCACTGAACTGATAAATGAAACATACTGTATCACTCTGCAGTGTGTTTCATTGCTGATTTCAACACTGATTGGAGATGCCGTCTCTCTTTTTTAAGGGTGCCTTTTATCTTCTCATCTTTTTCAGTCCAGAGCATGACCTTATTACAGCGTGTTCTGAAACAAAATCCACATGGACGGTCCAGCTGAGTGGAGCTCTGTGACAAATCTCTGTTTCTGGAGACAGTGCTATTGAAACTGAGCTGTGTTGTCCAGCATCAGAGATGAATTCTTTAATGGATAGTAGGAGGTTGAGAGCTCGGAGTGTTTTTCCTCTGTGATGAAGGGCCCTTGCCTAAGCCATCCAACACGAGTAAAAAATAGCCTCAGCCCCCTTGAGGCGTCCCTCCACAAGGTCACCTTCGTGCCTCAGGCCTCATTGCGTGAAAGTATCCGTACTCTTTATTTTTTTCTGTCTGTCTTTCCCCTGAAAGCTGAAAGGTCTATCAGCAAGCTCTGCACTAAGAGCTAAATTTGCCTGCAAACAGCTAATTAAAATCTCAGTCAGGTTGGCTACTCTGCTCATTTCCGCACCATTTCTCTCCAGTTGGATAAATACAATTTCACCCTCTTAACCGTGGTGCATTAATCCAGTTAATGTTCAACAGGGAATGAAGAATGGCTACTTATCTGCTGTGAACGTGGCTGCGGAGGACCCAGAGTGAGCCCCCCCGATTCTGCTGGTCAGAGCCGATGAAGGGGAGGTCATAGTATTTTCTTCAGTCACACTGGTCTCACTGCATTGTCTGAGGAAAGAGGAGAAAAGTCCTAACAAACTGGGAGCAATTTCTTCTTTGTAGAAGAAATTACAGGCCTGATGTAGCAGACGGCTGGTCACCCATCAGGAGCGGCGTTCACAAACCAAGCTGGGTTATCTGAACCGCTCGATAACAGCGTCATCCAATAAGGAAATAACGAAACTAGTGAACTACTCCTTCCTACTGCGGTGGTAGAGGAAGCCTGGCTCTGTGGCTCCCTCCCTGCATGTCTGGGCTATCAGCTGTTGGGGTGCGTCCCAGCTGCCTTGTGTGTTGACTCTGGAGTGATAGCCATCGGCATTTGCCACATGAAAGGAGAGGAGACTGGTGTTCCTAAAAAAAGCAGATGAGAAATAAAGATTGGGAAACCATGTTGGCTATGCTTCGACTTAACGTAAAGTCTCTGAGTGTTTTTTTTCCTGACCTTATCAGGCAGTGTATAAGTCAGTTCCTTCCTGGGTAAAACCTGAATAATGTGCTTAGAGGATAAGCAGCGGCACGTTTCTTATACAAGTATGGCTGCTGCCGGGCCTGAGGGAGCGCACAATTACAATATCCCCTCATCCTGTCATTTGATAGAGACAAAAGCCTCAGTATGCTTGTGTGTGCTGAGGAAGGGAGTAAACCAGTTTCCTTCATGGTCTAAAATTCCCTTCTCTGTGCAGCACGAGTCTACAAAGTCAGTGCTATCTGTGGTATGTCCCCCAAGCTGGTCTCTATGCTTTTATTCAGCCCCCGCCGTGGCATTTAAAACAGTTCACTGCAGGTTGGAGAGCAGTTTATTGAAGAAAAGACTCATTGAGGGAAATGGCTGGCCCCAAACCAGATGACCCATTGTGCGGTTGCTTTGAGTATGGGACACTGTCACTTAGAGCTCCATATAAAATCTTGTGGATCGGTCTAAGTACAGCCTGAGCTGTAATTGATAGTCTTGTGTTTGTAAAGGGGGGCTGCGATTATATGTCCTAATGTACAAGACCAAACGCGCCTCTGCTGCATGTGACTGGAGGTCCCAGGAACACGGAATGGGAAATCTGAAGCCCAAGGAACAGTTCCTCAAAGGTGGAAAGCAACTGCAGCTCTGCTTTCATAAACAGGGACATTCAGAGCTGCAAAGTTCTAGCTTCATGTTCGGACTGGTTGTGATTTTCTTCTTGATTATGTTTGGCCCACAGCTGAACAGAAATCTTGGTTTAATTATTTCGAAAGCCACTTTCTTGTCCTCCAAAAGCCTGCTGAGCTTTGATAGCCAGAAAACTTTGGAGCATTCTTTGCTGCTTTTTATCCTGACACCTGTTAGCAAATGAGGGGGTGAGATGGGTCATTTAACACTCCTGCTACTTTGTTTGCACAAGACTGTCGGGAAGATTGAGGAAAGGAAAACAGCGGAGATGATGGCATTCAGTCCCTGACAGCTTTTGCCGTGATTGTTGTTGCTATGGCTCCATGTGCAGATAATGTACTGCAGGTCTGCTGCATGTGTTTGACTGCTTTTGTTTACTTGCGTTTCGGTAATCATGTCAACGTGGGGCATAAAATACAAGCGACACATACGTCTTAACTCAGGCATTTCCTGTTTGTAATGGCATGAAATTGAACAACATATTCTTCTTTGGTTCATAAGACTTTTACCAGCCTTCTATCTGATTGATATTGGTTTTTTGGTAGTTTGCCTCTTGCCGTTCCTTGAGCTAATGTCTACCGCTCTTGTTAAACAGCTCTCTTTTGTTTACAAGGTTCTCCATTTCCACTTCAGGTCAGCAGACTTCAACTCCTCTCTTTCCTCCCTCTTCTTGTGCTCAGCCAGTTAATTCAGGGAAGTGGTTTCATTCACTTGCAAATCCTGCCAGAACACAAGTCATTCACACTTCTAATTACACTAGTGTTTGAGACGGTGACTTGCTGACATCATTCTGTGACAGAGAGAGAGAGAGATACTCTTGCTCTCTCTCTCTCTTTCTCTCTCTTTGTGTGTGTGTGTGCGCGCACGCCTACATGTGTGAAATCCAGTAAATACTCTCGTGAAGACAGGAAGTGAGTGCCTTTCCTTGAAAAATGAAATTTATATTCGCGTTATTTTACCAACCGTTATCTTTCCTTACCAGACTTGAATTAAGTCGTGAATTAATAAGTAAATTGATTGAATAATAAAATATCAACATATCAGAATTGTAGTACAGTATTTAAAATTAGACAGAAAAGCAAAATAATGGCTTCAACAACTTCCCGAATACGTTTCTATGCTTTTATTATATTACTCCTGACCGGAAGTTGCTGCCTTCCTTGCGTGCACTTGATGCACGTTGGAGCGTTAAAAGCGCAGTCTATAGGTCGCTCCAGCAGCGAGCGGAGCGTCTCCGGAGCCTGAAACACTCAGCGCGGACCTTCAGTGTGATTCTGCAGCATTAATCATCTGTCTAAGGGACTTATACACTTTATTCAAAAGGATTTCACTGCATTCCGCCGGAATCTGACCTTTGGTTTTGGATCTGTAAACTGGAATCCGTTTGACTTACTTCAGAAGTTGTCTCTGGTTGCTGAACTCCCGAGTGTGTTTGCGGGGAGCAGTGGGTAACAAAAGGCATCCGAGCGGAGGGGGTAGATGTAGTAGAGGGGTGCGGACACGGCGTGGCGGACGAGCGCGTTGAGGTGTTTCCGTGGCGAAGCTCCGTGCTGTCGTGCGGCCAGTTCTGCGATGAAGACGTGTTTTAAAAGCCGCACCAGCACAGCCAGGGCAGTGGCGTCCCCCCGCTGCAGGTTGTAAGAAGGTAAGCAGCTGACTGTTGATCGTGTTAATTTTGCATTTGGAGCCGATTTTAGCCCCCCAACCCCACACACACTCTCACACGCTCGCTGGAAGTTTAAAAGCTCTCCAAAAGCTGTGCGTAAAAATGCCCCGCGGTTGAATAAATTAACCAGTTTGATTTGAAAAGCCGTTTTCTTGCCGCCCTCGAGGTTTGATCGTCACGTTAGCAGTTTTGACTTTAAAAGGGACATTTAATTTGAAAATAAACTAGTTCTCGCACTATAGAAGTGTGTTTTCACCCCCATCTTACCCCCCTGGAGCGCAGTGGTCCACGCTTCTGGGCCATTTTCATTCGGTCACATAAGTAAAGTGGGTAAAGTCTTCCTGGCTGATGAGTGGTCTCAGGTGTTTCTCATGGAAGCAGTTTTTTTTTTTTTTCTGTTATCACTTTTAGGTCTCTGGCAGTTACTTGAGACTGCTTGATTTTTTTTGAGGGTTTTGGGAAGGGTGACTGCCGCACTTATTTTAAGGAGAACTTTAAAAGACACAGTGAAGGCTAATTGACCCATTTGGATGGCTTTGAGCAGGGTAAAGGGTCACTAGATTAACACATGAATAGACTGATGAGCAGCTGGCTTCAGGATCACTGGACCAGTCCAAACATTAACTGAAATGATAGAATCCAGACAACCAGATAAGATCTGCCCTCAAAAGATAGAAGAAACAATTCTTGTTTTGACTCAAACATATCATGTGAAAACAAACAAACACAAAAGCCCAGAATATATATATATAAAAAACGACTTGTCTCCGTTTAGCCTGAGGCTGACACTGCCTCATGCCTTTTGTGGCTTCATCCAAATGTGATGTCGCCGTATGGCGAAGCTAAATGAATAATTGACGTGGTCCCGTGTGGAGGAGAGCGTTGAAACGCCCTTTTCCACCACACAGCCACACCACTACTCTTGGCGAGCGCTCGCTTAACCACCGTCCAGAGAGTTCTCAACTCTGTTTGTGCTCAGAGCAAAATTATTTCACGCTAGTTAAGATGGTAATTAACCTCTCAGTCTGTGCAAACCAGTCGCTTTGCATTGGCCTTTAACAGTCAGGGAGCCCTTTCACTGATAAAGTATGTTCATGCAGTTCAGGTTGAAGAAAATCAACTTCAGATTGAGTCCAAAGAGCTGAAACTCTGCCACATAACTGGGTATGACACATGGGTGCAGAACTAATCTGTCCTGAGGAACACGCTGCATCTGGTTCTTCCTAATTGGCCACTAATGGAAAACTTCTCCGTGGAGTCTGATTCTTGTCGGAAACACCTCCAGCCATGTTTGATGGTGATTAACTCCTGAAGGCTCTGACTTTGGCAGACAAACCTCTCCAGTTTGAGAGGCAGTGTTTTGCTGTATGTCGATCTGTGGTTACACACCGATTCCCCTGAAAATTGCAGCGGAAGTGTAGTCTCCACCAAACAAAGGGCTTTAACAGGGAGAGAGTCTGTGGTCCTTGTCCATTTCCTGCTGGGGAAACAATGGCCGAGGCGAGGAAAGAAGCAGTTTTGGCTGCAGCCTGCGCCCAGCTGTTTGCTCTCTGCTCTGCTGTCAGTAAAGTGAAGCTCTGCTTTGTTGCAAAACCTCCGTTTAAACATGGCGTTTTAATCCCACCATCCAGAGTGATTCCATGGAAAAGCTGCAGTGGTTTTGGGAAACTCTCAGGAATGAAACTGGAAACAGGCTTCTGAACTCTCCCGCGCTGTTCTTTTCTTTTAGCTCTGGGTCCACTCGAGTCAGATGGTTTTGTTGAACTCGTCTTACCGTGATCCCCAACCAACAACGCTATTTCTGCCTTGCGAGCACAATTTCGAAGTCAACGTTTACTTTGACTACAACAGGTTTAGCAAATTCAGCAAAACGGAGATCGTGAACCTGAGCTATAACAAAGTCCATCTTATATGTCAGAGGGACAGGCCATAGTGATGCATTAAAATCGACAGTTACCAAGGCAACAGGTCAAATCTAAAGGAGCAGGATGATGATAATTAACCAGAATCGGTGACTCATTGCCCACTGACATCGCGGTCACGGGGATTGCTATCTAACAACATACCCCCCGGGTCTTGAACAAACCTCAGTCTCCCGCTGACAGGCAGCATTTACATCTCCCAAGAGACAAAAAGCCAGCCATGTTTGAATACAGGCCACGCTTCAAAAGTCCCTCTTCTTTACCTCAGAGTCATTTATGAGGCGTCAGAAAGACGTGTTTAAATCTCT
The DNA here is from genome assembly GCA_015343265.1 of Pao palembangensis. Lineage (NCBI taxonomy): Eukaryota > Metazoa > Chordata > Actinopteri > Tetraodontiformes > Tetraodontidae > Pao > Pao palembangensis. The sequence goes on along the minus strand of CM027087.1, from coordinate 10,133,691 downwards.
CCTGATTGAAATTGTGTACTTTAGAAGAGGAAACTCACTATTAAGTTCCATCTGAGGGGGACTCCCACGCATGTGTGTGAAGTGTGTTGTAAATCACCAAGGAGGAGAGGGGGGGGATGACCAGAAGACCAGTGTAGGTATGTGGGGGGCCATCGGGTGTTTGTGGGGCGAGGCTCCAGAGGAAGGTCGCCAACCTGGACGGCTCTAAAATTCATTGGCTTGCTAGGGTTCTGCCTCCCATCCATACTAATCAGGGGGTTTAGGACCAGGAAAATGGAGACATTTGCAAAGTCTTTATAGGAGCACTTTAACATGGACGGTATCTGTGTGGCATGTCCCCAGAAAGGAGACAGGATGAGAATCTGCTGTCTTCTTGAGCCTTTTGTCCCCCCACACACACACTTAAAATTAGTAATGATGGTGAAAGTATCAGGATGTAATGAGGCAGCTCCCCAGCAATCACACAATGCAACAGGGTGCAGAGTTTGCTGTACTTGCTGCTTCACAGCTGCCTAACGGCACCACATCTCTGACCTGCATCCCCGAAAAGTTGAGCGATATCCGCCACCACTTCAGCCGGGAATTACAGTATGGCGCAGGGATCCGTTGCTGGTGTGGAAAGCAGGAGCTGACAGTAATAAGCTGTTAGGCTCCTGGTGGAAGGCGAGGAATCTCCAGTCATGGGAGCGTATTGGCCCCTAACTTAGCGCTTTAGCATTGAATGTTTTCTTTTCGGGGATCGCGTGTCATATGACCAGTTGCAGCATGTCAGTCGGAGGTTTGGCTTCGAGAGCCAGAAGCACTTTTCAGAGTGTCCTTTCAATCGTCAAAATCCATCACCGCTAAGCCAGATATACTGAAGTGCTTTGTTAACCGTGACTCAACCCCCTGGACAAGAAGCGCCCCCTTCAGCCGGAGCCAAGGTGGGACTTGGCCACTTCTCCACTCGTTGCTCTGCCCGCGTTCCAGACACTTTGCACAAAACCGTTCTCAGCTGGCCAAGCTGTCAGCCAGTCAAACTGTGTCCTTGGCATCCTTAAGCTCCTCCTTAGATCCGCCTGTCAGATGACGAGGCATCCGTCTGGGAGGGTAATGGGATTGTCTCCCTGCTTTGGCCGCCTGAGGGCCCGCAGGGGTTATTGGGATGCAGCCTTCTGGTCAGGGTTTTGCCTTCACAGACGACCTGGAGCTGTCTAGGACACTGGTGTGTGTGTTTGTGTGTGTTAGTCTTCCCACTGAGCAATTTAACTTGCATCCTGTTCACTGTTTCGTGAATTAGCGCTTAGCTTTCTTCTCTTTCTCCATAGAGCAATGCACGCTTTTTAATCCCAACATTTTGTACGACAGCGGTAGTTTCTATGAAATATAGCATCCACTTTATTGCTCTCCAGACAGCGCTGCAGATGAAAGAGCAGCTAGCAGCAGGAGTGTTGGAGGCAGATACTGCCAAGTATTTTTTCCCTGGAGAACTTCCACAGATTGATATCGTCCGCTTGACTAGTGTGCAGAGAACAGTGATGCATCTGGTTGTGGTTCTCACTAAAGCAAGTGCGTGTTTGTGCAGTGTTACTTGCCGTCACTGTCCTCGGCTGTAATTGCACGACTATCCTGCATTTTATGGTGCAGACACTCTTGGACCTTTCAGCAATGTGAAGTTCTCCATCGACATGAGTCACATTGTCCTGTGAGGTGCTGGTGGGGGGCCTCGACCAAGCCCGCAAGCAAAGATTGCGTTCATTTTTGGAACCTTTTAACGGTTTGACTAAGGTTTAAGAAACAGCAAAGCTCTTTGGCCTGTTTTTATTGTGTGATTAATGGCGGCCCCAAACAGCGACCACAGTGTGACATCTTGTTTCTGCAGAAACTCTATAGCCCCTTGTGTAATTCCGCCCCCGCTGTGATTTATTAACCGGGTATTTGTTTTCACCTAATGCTCGTATATTTCAGGCTTTAATGTATGCAAGTCGTTTTCATACTAATACACGCGCTCTTCAGCAGCATATAGAAGCATCTCGGCCTAACGGAGCGCTTTGTCCCGTGTCCTCTGCAGGAAGATCTGCACGCACTGTAAGTGTCGCCGTGAGGAGCATGCAGTGACAGCCATGCCCGTAGAGATGGAGAAGACGGTCACCAAGCTAATGTACGAATTCCAGAGGAACTCCACCTCTGACGACGACTCGGGCTGCGCGTTGGAGGAGTACGCCTGGGTCCCGCCTGGACTCAAACCCGAGCAGGTATTTACCTTCCTACACTTGACTCTCCGTGAAGGAAAAACTGCTGTTTTTAATGTGCGGTGGCCCCTCTGGATTGGCTGTGTTGTTCTTGGAACGCTCGGCACATTTAGTAACTTGCTTGTGTTCCGTCTGTCATAACTCAGCAGTTATGGTGTCTGATTATGTGGCTCCAGCTGTCAAATTAAGCTCAAATTTAGTCCGCATACAAGCATGTTAACAGACGGCCTGCCCAGCCCTGGACTGACGTCAGATAAACATTCCTACAACAAATAATTTTAATGCATTTTGGAACCCTTTATACAGTATAGGCATAGATGGGACAAGAGGAGCGTTTGTTGCTGTTTTTGGTGAGCTGTGTGCAGCGGACTGGTCAGTACAGTCTTACAGCCCAGCCCCCACGTTCACCTTTGAGGGCAGCTATTTTTCATTCCCCTGCAGGGTCACACATTCAACCCTCGACGCAATTAGGCTCAGGGCTGGTCATGTGCGACTTCTGGAGCCCATAAAGGCGCAATAAAAATAACAAAAGCTGCTCGTGTGTTTCCTGAAAGTTGTAAAATCAGGAAATAAGAGTTTTTGAAAGGACAGGCGCAAAGTCTCCACAGCTGAAGATTTTCTTTGCTCGAGTCGTTCAAGCTGTGGAAACACGTCGCGCGACCTCTCAGCGGAGGAGCGGAAGTGCTCCCGATGTGGGGCTTTTCAACACCCCGCCTTTATGCGGACGAGGTAAAGACGCAGCGGTAACAGAGGGAGGTGGTAAACACAAAGCTAATCTCCAGGATCTAAACTGCGGGTTTAGGTTTCTCCCGTAGGGATCCGTGGCCGCGCATGAGCCTGCCATTCAGCCCAAACGCCAGTGGTGTAACCAGAGACACCAGACCCAGGCTGTGTTTTCAATCTGATAGACTTTATTTGACAATTATGAGGGATAATTCAAATCTTATTTGAAAATCTTCATTTTGGATGTATTTACTCACTAAAGAGCTAATTCAATAAAAGAATGTGAAGCTTTCTCACCCCTGCGGCAGACGTGGAAGGAGGAGGAGCTGCTCTGCTCTGTTCTCTCCATCTTCTTTGGCTCCTCACACGGTGCCAAGTTGCAGCTTCTGATGCCAAGCGTGGTTCTTTTGTTCGCCATCACGTACGGAGCAGTGCAGTCTGCTCTGCACGATTGTACCAGCACACACGCCCACCTAAATTAGACCCTCAAGCTCCATTGTTCACATGGACTTTGTTCCCACACCGTCGCTGTCAGCGACGTTGAGCTGCAAACACTTGCATGTCAGCGGTGAGGTGGGACAGAGGGTGAACGCGCGCTCGCTAAATCAGCTCGCCACCCTATGACAACAGCAGCGATCTCGCTGGGCCTCTAACTGTTTTCAAACCACCGTTGGGCGGCTGGGTGAGGAGTGTTTCCTGGCTGCGTCCCTTCGCCCTTCTCCTCGGGCTGCCTCGCCAGTAACGGCGATGAAAACCAGCAGTGTGAAGCAATCGCTCTTGTCACAAAGTAATATTTGCATTAGACTTTTTTAGTACAGTCTGGAATGTTGCTCTGGCTCGATGTGCTTTTGATTAGCGTTACTATCACAAGCTTCTTCCCGTCCAGCTGTGTCATGCGTGTGTCCTCAGATCTGCCTCTCTCCTCCACCTTGTAACGCTGTTGTCTTTGGACTCTGCATCCAAACTGCCAGGGGAGATTTTTCATTCTCCGGATCTGACTACAGTTATTCTTTCATGGCCTATCTGGAGTGCCTCTGGCGTCCCGGGCAGCGCTGCTGGACACGGATCCCGCGTCCCTCGCCAGCACGAGAGGGAGCCAACAAATACAGTGAAAGGAATTAGGTTACATTTCCAACAAGAGCCTCCTGCCTTACATCCATCCCAACAACAGACGGACTTGAAGGAAATCCTCCCGACACATGACGTGACCTGCTTTAATACCGTTGCAGTTGGAATTCGGAAATCTGCACATCTGTTTTTGCGCGATGGGCTGCGTAAATGCCAGGAACAAAGTCGGGTCGTTACATTTTCATGGCCTGGTCAGCAGCTATCGATCATTTTCACACTCATCTCCTGGTGTTCAGTTAGGTCCTTTTCTCTTGCATTCCTTTCTTCACTCTCTCACCTGTTAAGCTGGACTTTATATTTTATTATGAGTCTCCTTCACTCTTCACTCTGTGACCTCTATTACCCCTCAAATTCTGTGTTGGAGTTCAATAAAAAGAGGTAAGCCATATTCCACCCTGTAAAGATGGTCTGAGTAATTTCTCCTAGCTGAATTAGCGCCGCAGTTATGTTTTGGGGTTACAGATTAGGTTTAGCCACCAGTAATTCTTCACTGTGAATGGTCTTTTTAGTGTCTGTGATGAAAAGCCGAGGACCCATTAAAGTCTTCGATTTTGTGCCATGAATCAAAATGGTTTCCTGTGAGCAGAATGTGAGCAGATTTATTTTCTTTTTAATAAAAACGCCAAACCCCGGATCAGCCCGTCATAACGAGGAGGCTTCCGTCTCTTTCATCATCACCTCTTTAGATGCGTTGACACGAATAGAGGGGACTCATTTAATCATTTTAACTAATGCAAATGGGAACTTGCTGCAACCTGAGTGCATTTGAGGGTTACATGCTACAGTTATCAGTGTCGTCATCTTTGTGTGTGTGTGTGCATGTGCGTGCACAGGTTCATCATTACTACAGCTCGTTACCCGAGGACAAGGTGCCCTATGTGAACAGCCTAGGAGAGAAATACCGCATCAAACAGCTGCTCCATCAGCTCCCACCGCATGACAACGAGGTGTGTCTCAACTGGCCACACACACACACACACACACACAGCTGTACGTATATATGATCATTTGCACACCATGTGACTGCTCAAGGCTTGAACCTTTTCTCTTGTAACTGGAAATGTCAACGTCGGCTCAGTGTGATGAACTAACGTCGCCAGCCACATGAACCGAAGAGAACCTCTGACAGATCCGTCTGGTCTGCAGACCACATTTTGTCACAGAAACCCACAGCTCACATGAGAAACGAGTGGAGTTGTTTGTGAAACCAGAACTCTGGTTTTATTTGGCAGGGGTTTGATGGATACTTCATTTTCTTCTCATTTGTGCAGCGTGGAGCCTTTATCATCAGTTCCTTAGAAAGGAAAATATCACATTTAATGAGATGCTGATTGAAGAATGACTCCCAGCATGTTTTATCCCTCTCTTTAAATCACTTTGGAAAGCCCTTGATCAGAGGGCTTTCCCATGTCGGAGCACAAAGAGTCTTTGTCGGGCACGGTAACGCAGACGAGACCTGTTGACTTTGATATTGGATTTAACGAACGTGTGCGGACGTCTTTGGCTTCAGGTACGCTACTGCAACAGCTTGGATGACGAGGAAAAACGAGAACTGAAGCTCTTCAGTAACCAGCGCAAACGGGAGAACCTGGGCCGGGGAAATGTCCGGCCGTTTCCCGTGACAATGACGGGAGCGATCTGCGAACAGGTAGGTCAGATCAGTAATATAGAAAAGATCTCTTCCCCCCCCCCGACCTGTAAAATATGCGCTTAAAAGACCAGAAATGAAAGGAAAAAGAGGGGGGCCGCATGACATGACTGGAGGAATGAAAACACGGATGAAAACTGAAAGCACCTGCTGGCATTTGAAGGCTTTTGTTAGATTGTGTTGACATGAAGGGCAGGGACAGTATAACGGCATCATGATCGTCGTTGCCGCCGTTAATTCAAGGAACATCTTGGATCTTTTTTTTTTTTTCTCCATCAGACCGTCTTGGGTTGTCAATGTTAGTGTGTGTTTGTCCTTCACTCAGTAGATTTGCACATAAATGATGGAGATTACTATTGAAAGTGTGTATTGATTAAATTCCCACCCTCCTTGGCCTCCTTTTTGTGTCTTAGATAACTAGATTGTATCTCTCCTGGCCCTCTAAATTTTTTTTTCTCCCAACCTTTCACCTTATCCCCTTTAGCACTCCCTTGTGTTTATCTTTTCAGCCTGTTTACCTTTGCACATATGTACTGCATTGACTTTTTATCCTTCCACCCATCACTCAAATTTAAGATCCTTCGCCCCCTCGTTGTCCTTCAGGGATCTGTCTGTGTCCATCTGTCCTTGCGTAAAAACACTTTCCCTATTTAGCCCAGTCTTCATGTGAAACAACAAGCACACACACACACACACACTACTGCCAAACCACTGCTGTGGGTCTGTATCAGTTTTGGCAGTGATCTCCTCAAAGTTTTCCATGAAATGAAAAGGACTCTTATTTGCAATCACATTTATACACCAACTCTGTGTGGAAACAAGGTGTTTGTTGCCAACAGTGCAGGGACAGCTGCGTGTTTTGGTAAAAGCCTTGTTTCTTCTTCCAAATCCTGCATCGCTATAAAAGAAATATCAGTTTTTAAAGATCTGTATTAAATAGAACCAGGTCGTTGATGCAGACTCTAATTAAATGGCACCAAACGCACTATTATAGTTGGGTCAGCAAGGCTGAAGCAAAGATGTTGGTCCAGATATCCAGCATCAGCTTTTCACTTCAGAATGTAAATTTACTCTAATACCATGACCACCTAAACGGAGCGTGCATATCTTGGGTAAATTAGCTCACAAAACACTTGCCGCTGCCTTTAGTGGAGGGAATTTCTGAGGTTTTTTTTTTTTTAATTTTTTTAGGAAATACCAAAGTCTGAAGGAAGAAAATTACTGACGGGCCATAAAATCTGATAGCATGCGGTGATAAACTAAAGCCAGAGTTCAGTAATGGGAAGAGAAAATGTCTGAATCTATTTCATGAACTGACTGAACTGCTTTATCACAATCTGCCTTCCTTCTCTCCTTCAAGTGCGGAGGCCAGATAAATGGCGGCGATATCGCAGTATTTGCATCACGGGCAGGTCACGGCGTGTGTTGGCATCCCGCCTGCTTTGTCTGCAGCGTGTGCAAAGAGCTCCTGGTGGACCTCATCTACTTCTACCAGGATGGAAAGATCTACTGCGGCAGGCACCATGCTGAGAGACTGAAGCCCCGCTGCACTGCCTGCGATGAGGTGGGCTTGTTTTACATCTGCTGCTCTTGTGAGATCATTAACACTGAGTGTCTATTTGCATAAATGGGTACAAGGACACTGTTAGTATTTAAATGGTACCCTGGTGTGTTTAAGAGCAGCGTAATTGAAAGGAAAAGCACCATCTAGATCTCGCCAAGTGCCCACACACATTAGCCTCGTTGACAAATGGGATGATCTAAGAGCGCTGAGCCATGAAAGAGAAAATGGTTCACATTTAGAGCGATGGAGGGCGAGCCGAGCTGAACCTTTGTCCTGTCGGTCCGCGGTACTAACCCAGCTGAGGCTTTATCTCCATGCATGTGTGATGAATGACACTCATTGGTATTCTCCTCTCACAGATCATCTTTGCAGACGAGTGCACCGAGGCCGAGGGTCGCCACTGGCACATGAAGCACTTCTGCTGCTTTGAGTGCGAGACCGTGCTGGGAGGCCAGCGCTACATCATGAAGGAGGGACGACCGTACTGCTGCTCCTGCTTTGAGTCCCTCTACGCCGAGTACTGCGACTCCTGCGGGGAGCATATCGGTACGCTGCGCCGCCGTCAGGCATCCGTCACTGCTAATCCAAACGCATTATCCAGCACCACGCCAGGCTAACATGAATAAACCTAATATTGCTGGAGATGTGCAGGGGTATCCAATATTTGTAGTGAGACTGCCCTGATTGGTGTAATGTAGAGGAGAAAGGGGCACCAGTTAACAGAAAGCATACAAATCGGCATCGCTGGGCCAAGGCTATGATGTGATCGTGCACCAGTTGTCTTCCACAAGTCTGTTGGGTGACCTGCTGGGATTAAGCTGCTGTATCGTCTGCAGAAAAGCATTTTTTTGGCCCCCAGCTAATGTGTGCGTGCGCCTTTTTATCCTGCAACAACTGCAAAGCCAGTTGAAGATGTAGAGTGTTTATACAGCACAGGTTACTAATGAGTTCTCCCTCATGAGTAGCTGAGCTACAGCCTCCAGCTTTAGTCACACATTCAATGCAGACGTGAAATTTGGCACCGTTTTCTCGAAAAACAGCATTTAACAGAAAAAAAAATGTATGGTTTAATTTAATGCGCTTCAGTAAAGGACTGGTGTATTCGGTTGTAATTGTGTGTTTGTAGGAATATGCCACGTTCTTCTTTTAGCATAATCCCTGTGGGTTTCTCACAGGCATCGACCAAGGCCAGATGACGTATGACGGGCAGCACTGGCATGCCACCGAGGGTTGCTTCTGCTGTGCCCGCTGTAAACGCTCTCTGCTGGGGCAGCCTTTCCTACCTAAGCAAGGCCAAATCTTCTGTTCACGCTCCTGCAGCCTGGGCGAGGAGCCCAACGGCTCGGATTCATCCGATTCGGCGTTCCAGAGTGCACGCTCCACCAGAGAGTCGAGACGCAGCTCAAAGACTGCAAAGAGTGCATCCGGAGGAGGGGGAGTGCAGAGTGAGAGGTTTTCGGGGGAGGTGGACCCATTGTCTGTACAAATGGACCTTCTAAGTCTCTCCAGCCAGACCCCCAGTTTGACTCGCGAGCCGCCGGCCTGGCAGAGCCAAGAGCAGGCAGGTGAGGACAATAACTACGATTCCCAATCTGACCCAAACGTCAGCCACCCCACTCCTCTGCAGCTCCTCAGCCAGTGCAATGTCCGGCCTGCTTTTAACCCCAGCTGCTCTGGAAGGAGCAGTCAGCAGCAGGATCACAGGGCCGTGGACAGTGGCGGGTTGAAGAGACCGCCCATTTCAGCCCTGAAGGGCCACTCGTTCAACGAAGCGTGGTTCCAACAGCCCGCTCCAGACGACTACTGCCCGCCTAAACTGAGGACCCAAAAGAGCTTCACAGAGGTTTCCCATTCTCATCAGCACAACGGATTCTCCTCTGAAAAACGCTCCATCAGCTTGCACGGTTTTCAGAGGGACCGAGACGGGGGACCTCCGACTGCAGCGCAGATGGCAAGAAGTAGGAACCCCATCAATGCACTTAACTTCAATGAGCATCTGACCCCACTGGAGCAGACCCCGAGAGGATCCATGGAGTCCTTGTCCGTGCCCAATGCTGCAGGTGGGTACACCCTTTTTTTTCTGGTCATATTAACTGAAATTTCACCAAATGAATGTTTGTGATGATGCTATGAACGTTCCTTACAGGAAACCCAGCAGACGGCAGAGGGAAGCATCAAGAGCACCTTTCCCGTTTTTCAATGCCTGACCTAAGCAAAGACTCTGGAATTAACTTGTTGGAGAAGAGCAACAAGGACGCCGTTAAGTCCTCGGTGCAGTTTCAGAGCTCTGAATCCATCCACAGCCTGAGTGCCAGTAAACCCTACATGGAAATTGATCCTTCACGCTCCACCCAGTATCAAATGCAGTACCGTGAGCCCGTTGGGGTGGGTAAGACTCGTTTACCGCCCGGTTTCCTCTTCCAGGAAGAGGACAGGTTGAGTCTGGTGAGTAACGTCAATGCTGCCCGCCTTCCACCTATCAGTGAGCGTCACATCAGCGGTGTCGGTGGTGGAGGTGGAAGAGCAGAAAATGTTCATCTAGGCACTCCCGAAGATACTCCCCAGAGGCGCCGGCACCACCACCATCATTTCCGAAGGTCCCGTCGGTCGCGCTCTGAGAACGCCCTCAATTTGGTGGCCGATCGAAGATCGCGGCCGCAGGAAAGACCACTGTTGCGCGTGTGTGAAGATTACGACCGTTTCCCACCTCCAAGGAGCTCCAGGGACAGGTTTGGAGTGGGAGGAGTTGGACGATATCAAGCTCAACCCTTCAGGCAGTGTCCCAGGACAACGTCCGATCTGACTCTTCAGAATCCCGGGGCAGGCCGACGCCCCGGCTTGAACCAATACTCCTGGGATGAGTATGACGACGACGGCTGGTGCTCCACCTGTTCCTCATCTTCCGAATCGGAGGATGAAGGATACTTCCTGGGTGAGCCTATCCCCAAACCCGTGCAGCTGCGTTACCTCAGCAACCAAGAGCTCGTCCATAAGTACAACGGCGCAGGAATGGGAGGGTCCAGCCGCAGCGGGCACTTACACGCCCGCAAACGTAGAAAAAGCAAGAACTGTATAATCTCCTAATCCACCGAGACAATACATCCCCACGGTTTTACATCCTCCATCTGAAAGAGAACATACTAAAACCAGATAAGAGTCCATGCATTCAGTTTTGTGAACATGTGATAGTAAACAGTGAAAGCGCAACTGTGTTAGCATGTCTGTTCATTGTAGTGTTACTTGAGTATTTAGGCTTTCGCTTACATGCACAAATCATATTTTTTCCCATCTGGATGTGCAGTTTTTTGTTTTTTCTTTTTACGTAAATTTTTTAAGTAAATTTTTTTCAAGCAGTGTGATATAACATTTCCTGTTGTCTGCAGATTATAGTGTGTACATAGTTAAAAGATTTAATAATTTGAATTAAGTTAAGGAGGTCTGTGTAAATATGGTTGTAAAAGTAGCCTCGCATATTTTTATATTTTGTATGGATAGAACCATTATTGTAATAAATATCTTTAATGTAGAGATAGTAGATGGGGAAAAAACAAGTTATGCATGATTTATTTGGCTGATCTGGTGCTGCATTTGAAATAAAAGATTATTTCAGTGAACCTTCAGAGATGGCTGCTGGTGTGTGTGTGCGTGGCAATGACCGAGGTGAGGTTGTCCCGTGCGGATGTCGGGTACAGAGCACCACCGCGGAGCACATGACGCGTGTTTGGGTTTATTGCATCAGCGTTTTGTAACTATAGAGTGCTCACATGTTTAACTATTTGGATAGCGAGAAGCGGCTGAAAACAGCTGAGACTCACTGCTGTCCCGTTCTGTGCATTCACTTAAAAGCAGCTACTCTGCCTTTCTGAATCCTCATCAGGGCCGGTAAATCTTCACATTCATTCTTCAATCAGAGTGCAACATGTTGTTGCAACAAGCTGTGTTAAGCGGTGTCATACTGTAAATTGGATTGCCTCTGACGTCCATGTGGTGCAGGGATTATCACCTCTAGCCCCCAATAATCCACACATCTTTGGAGAGATGTGCAGCTGCCGATCTATTAGAGACACTCAAAAGCCAAAGCTGGTGTGAATGTTTATTTCGCCTAACTTGGGCCTCCAAAGCATTTCCTTGTTCAGGACCTGCATGATAATTGCTCGGTGGGTGTCAAAGGTCATCATACATGATTAACATGGCTGTTGATGATAACGATGAGGCGTAAACTGCAGATAAATTGATGAAACCAGCTCAGAGTTGGGTAAATGTCTCCAAAACAGTACCTGGTTTATATGAGTTCCTTTATTAATCGCCAAAAGCTGAGTTTTTTAGCCTTTTGTTCAATTAACAAGTGGAGGCTGTCTCAGTGAGAGGTGCCAGTGATTGGAGCCATATGTTCCCAGTCAGTACCTGCCATACTCAAGGTAGTGGATGAGGGGAGATAATCCTCAAGCCTTGGGAAAGCTCCTAATTGTGACAGTCATGTTGTCGGACACGCTGGCTGCCAGGAAATTAGATGCGTCTGTGACTGCCACTGCTGCCAAACAACACGGTAACAAAGTTATAGAAGTGAAAGAAATGTCATTTTTTCAGTGGACAGATGACTCGCAAAATCAGAAAAAGCTGCTTTGTCTTTGGAGTTAAACCAAATGGTATGAGCAAATACAAATATTCAAAACTGTCTGATTGGTCACGCAAAGTTGGCATGAAAGACGAATTAGTGTGCTGATCCAGTTCTTTCTTAAATCCAGCTCTTTATCAAAAATCTTTGTGGAAAATTGCAGCTGTCATATGTTGGAAGTAGTGAAAGCTGGACGACTCTTAAAAACCCTAATTTTAAAAACCATAATTAGCTCTTCTTGAGAGCAGAATGATCCTTGTATCACAGCTGTGCACTAAAATAGCCTGATTCAATTTACAAATGAATGCCACAGTGTATTTATCACTCACACACACACACACACACACACACACACACACACACACACAAGCAGCCAGCTCACATACAGGAACACGCCTTGTCAGTGATTAGGGGATGCGTGTTGGGGCTGACTGAGACCCTTAACGTTATTCTGCACTCCTCCAGCCTCCTCATGTGTGTTCAATTATCACACCAGCCTCTCTGAGACGTGAGTGCAGCTGTCGCACCACAAGCTGATTTTCAGAAACATGACACAGAACGGTAGGAGCAAACCTGGTGAAATCTGACGTAAGGATACGTCTGGGATGGTCACACAGCGTGGTCTTTAACCCCCCCCAGCTCAGTTCTCATGAACTGGGTGTGTTAATGTTGTACGACAGGTATTCTGCTCCCCATCTGCTGCTCCTCTACATCATTCCTGCTGTCTTAGGTTCCTACCTTCATCCTGCAAACTACTGATCTCAAAATACAACCTCACACGCGACCTTTAGCTTTTATTGGCCAACTCAGCAAATATGTTCCAATAATGCTCCTGCACAGCACAGTGGTAACCACAGGAGGGCTCCGAATCGGTCCCCACGGAGGCCCCCATTAGGCCTGATTGTTCTCTTGTAGCCGCACTCAGAAGATCGTTCATTTCACTGTTTGCTCAACAAAGTGCTGCCGCGGTTGCGGCCCGTGAACACCAGGAGTGTCAGCCAGCTTTTTTTTTTCAGCCATCTGCAGAGATGATGGACAGGACGATCACCAGCTCCAGCAGTGAGGGAGGCAGAGGGCTTGTGTGCTGATGACTTTACAGCCCCTCTTCAGTGCTGCAGATTATCATTACAGTCTGATTTATACGCCAGACTTTTTACCGCTCAGCCACAAATCAAAGGCAGATATTTCACTCCTGACAGGTTGTGCTATTTATTCATCGAGATTGTTCTGGTGGGAGTTGTGGAAATGGAGGACAGATGTCTGTAATCTCTCTGACATAATGGAACGGGTTTTCCTTTTACTTGTTTATTCCAACCTGAAGCTCATCGAGGACCCTTACCTGGCGAGATCACCATGAATTCACTGTATCGGTGGGGTACCGACAGCTTTATGAGAGTCAGTTGACAAGCGACTCATAAGTGATCTCATCCCTCATGGAGGCCATCACAAATGTCAGTGCGAGCCGCTAATCCCCCTGACATCTGCTCCTCATCCATTTAGACAAAGCAGATTCTGTTGAGAGACAGTTGATAATCATGTGGAATTCTGAGGCGTCCTGTGAGCAGCCATTGTTTTGTTCTGTAACCATGTTCATGTGGCGAGCACAGAACTGTGTGTTTGTGTGTGTGTGTGTGTGTGTGTGTGTGTGTGTGCGTTTACGGGCCCATCGACGTGCCCAGAAATCACTCCGTGATTTACGAAAGTGTGACTCATGTAATCAGGAACAGCTCTCTGATTTGCACAGGCAACGGTGAGCTCAGTGTTGTCAGGCGAGCGGAGAGGAAGTGGAGCGGTGGCCCTGGTTTCACCCTTCTTCTCTGCTCTGCGTGGATTCTGCCTTCGCAGGCAACGGCAGAAAGAGACTCAAACGGTTACAGGCAGCCTTTAAAGTAGGAGCCAGACCAAATTCTTCTGGCACTGTCGCCGTGGATGCAAATTTTTCACAAGTATTAATTTAAAAAAAGATGGAAAGAGCTAACTCAGAGTTAGCTGTCCTGTTCATGGGAGATTGAGGATCTTTGTGGAAAACTAATAACCCCGACGCCAATGGTCATTTATTATTAACAGATGAGGATAATCACTCAGAGGATAAAATGTCTTCCTTAAAGCAGTTTGGGAAAACTTCATGCTGCAATTCAGAAAACAACAATTGTACATTTCTAGAAGAAAATTTGCATAATTATTTGACTGTTTAATAACTATGATTTACATTTTATTTATTGTGCTCTCCCTTTTGCGTCCCCTATTTTTGTTATTTTTCTGTCTCCTTCTCCACCACCTTCCTTCTTTTCTTTTTTGTTTAGCTCCTTCTCTTCCTCTTTCTTGACTTTGTCCTCTTGTTATTTCTTCCTTCTAAGCTTCATTCTGTATTTCTTCACCTCTTAATAACCAGTCTGCTCAAACTAAGACCGTTCCGGGACAGGGAATCCTTGTTGTCTCAGTGAGGAAACACATAAACTTTAGAACATCTTGGGAATTGTCAGTCCAGCCTCTTCCTAAGTGCTTGAATCTGTCTCTTAGAGACCCACTCTACTTCTTTTTGGTCAGGTTTATAATCATTGTCTTTTATTGTTTTAGTTTCATGACAGGCACATTTTATTCGAGGGTTGGCGATGTTGATAACAAAATGCTGCTTAAAACAGTTGACCAGACCCAGCTGACCTTTTACAGGCTGTTTCAGTCTATATCAGAGTAAATGCTGTCATCTTTTGACAGAAAGATGCAATTACAACTATAAACTGTACAGTGTAGTGACATTTAACACCCACAAACAGACAGACAGAGAGAGAGAGAGAGAGAGAGAGAGAGATGGTAATTAATCTTACAATTCACATTGTAGATAAGTGTAAATATGTAAATAATGTAAATAATTATAGTGTGATCTTTTATTTTATTTTTATCTCATGCTCTGGTTTGGATTGCTTCTGTAACAAAGGGAATTTCCCCTCGGGGATGAATAAAGTAACTCTGTCTGTCTGTCTGTCTGTCTAAACAGTTGATGATGGTCTCTCCATTTAATACTCTATTTAATCTTCCAGTGGTAACAAAGCACAACAGGAAATCAGTGACGCTGTCAATCACAGGTCCAAAACTGTGGGGTTCATGGAGACCCCTGGAGAGCCGCTGGAGAGTGATAAGGAAGAGGATGTCAGCTGAAGTATGTGCAGACTCATATGGATTTAAAACTACACAATGTTTATGGTAAACAAAGTTGCAGCAAGACATTCTATTTGATTCATTTCCCCAGCCATTTAATGGATTAGCTCACATGTAGGTTTAAAAACCCTACACAGTTTAAGGACAAGCAGGGAATTTGTGCGTAAAGTGAGATTAATTGAGTCACAGCAATTTAAGTCTAATATTATATTTTATATAGCCAAATTCAGCCCAATTTGCGGTTTCTATTTGAATGTGTGTTGTTAATTACTTTTTATTTAATCTTTTAGTTCTTTGTTGTATTAAAAATATTTTCCACCGGAATCCTGTCACGATGTTGTTTTTATAACTGGTAAAACAAGACTTCCTATTTTTCAGTTGCCTCCTAGGTTGGTTTAGACTTGATAATTATAATTAAGGTTTTTTTTCGCCTTTCCTGTTGCCGGTTTCATTCAGTGTTTTTCCCCCAGGATAGGCTGCAATGGTGCTCCCCCACCCCCGGCCACACCATCATTCTTTTGTACGATCTGCCTCTCAGAATTTGGTCTCCGCTCCCCTCTCTTCTGGGGATTTGCCACAGATGGTGATTGCTTTAAACTCATTGGCGATCTCCACCATGGTCTTCCCTTTGGTCTCCGGCAGGATAAAGAAGGTATAAAGACAGCCAACCGTGCAGACACAGGTGAACAGCAGAAAGCAGTATGAGTCCAGGGCTTTCTGGGACACGAAGAAGAGATAAAGATGGCTCAGGAGCAGCTTTGTGTGTTAGAATTCAAACATCTGAGCATAGCTGACAGCCGCTTGTGATCAGTGATGTTGTTGTACTCACTATGAGGAAAGGGAAGGTCACGCCCACTACTGAGAACAACAGGTAACGCTGGCTGCCTGTGATGGCGAACGCTGCCAGGCGGTCAGACTGGACGAAGAGCTCACTGTTGAGCGTCATCCCTACTCCTCCTGATGAACCAGAGGTCACGTTAAGTCAGCGAGGGGCCTCCTTTACAATAACTGAGCTGTGTGGAGCTCGTACCAGGCCCTCCATTAAAGATGAGTAAGAGGATGATCAAGATGACCGTCAGATATGAAGCCCAAAGGTGAGACTGCTGCAGGAAGGCGATATCACACAATCGGTGATTGTTTACATTTACAATTCAATTCTGAGATTACTGAGCTAATTGTGCGAGTCGGGACATGATGATGTGCTTCTTAAGCCTAACCCTACCTGCAGGTGGAGCATGACAGTGATCATCACCATGGTGGCGGACATGACAGCGTAACCTCCCCACAACAGCACCCGCCTCCCTGTGCGCTCGATCAGCAGCCCCTGAGAACAAACAGACTTTCACAACCCTACAGTTCCTGACAGCACAGAGGGTTATCGGTATTAAATACGGGTGCACGTTATCAGATATCCCTCACACAGAAGATGGAGGTGAAAATGTCGCACAGTCCCTGACCCACAGTGACGTATCGGATTTTATTACTCGGTATTCCTGAGCGCAGTAAGATGTCATAGGAGAAGATGGTGATCTGAAAGAGAATAAGCAGCCTACACATCGGTGTGTGGAAGCTACAGATGAGTGTTTAAAAACGCGCCTGCGTCATTACCACAGAGATGCCAGACAGCACGCTGCAGCCGACGATCACGGAGATGGACACCAGCTGCCATCGGATGTCCTTGTCCTTCAAGAGCTGCAGGGCGCTCTTCGGCGGGGCCCTTTCAAGGGCCGTCTGCTCTGCTAGCATTTCATCCATCTCTTCTCTGTACTCGCCTTCACCCCAGAGATACTGGAGGGCTGGGAAAGATCAGGCATGCAAAATAAAACACCGGTGCAGTTTTTACACATTTGGAAGGATTAACAGGCCAGGTTCCAACAGCTCCTACAATAATTAAAAATAAATAAATTATAGACATATGCAATTCCACACTTGACCAGTAGGAGCATAACTGTGACCCAAATTCAAACAGCTTGCCGTTGAAGAGGAAGAAACATATTTAAGTAAGGAAAAAAATGGTTTACCTTATTTAAACTCATCACATCCATGCCAACTGTATGAGACATACTTTATTGAAATGCGTCCTGTTTTTGCTCTGCCTCAAAGTTGTGAAGCGAGTCAGTTCTCTGTACTTCAGCCTCAGCTGGCCCTGGACTCTTGGACAATAGAGCTGCTTTTGGGCTGCATCCACTAAGTGTTTGCACTGAGGCAACGACGCCGTAGCGGGAATCCCAACCAACCTTTCTTGCAGGCCTTTTCGTCGCCTTTCTCAATGAATAAATATCGGGGAGCGTCCGGAAGAAGAGGCAGCATCAGAACCTGAACCACAGAGAAGAGTGCAGGAATACAGAGGAGGATGTTCCACAGACCCTCTTGCCCAAGGATCTCACTGGAAGGAAAAGAAGAAATACACATTCACGGTCTATAAAATGAGAACACAAACTGTCACATACATTAGTTGAGCTCCGAGATCCACCTTGATCACTAACCTTAGTCCAATAAACTGAGCAGACAGTTTGCCAAGAGACAAGAACGTGGCGGCGCTCTGACAGACTGTCCCTCTCATATTTGTGGGTGAGATCTCTGCCAGATAGATCTGATGGATGCCCTGTCCCAGACCTGCGGCCAATGACGTAGGTCCAATCAGACAAGCACAAAAAAGACCCCTGTGACGTCATCTCACACGCAAAGGAGTCTCACCAGCCGAGAACCCGTACAGGATCCGCGCCGCTATGATCATTTCATAGGATCCAACCACTTTGCTTGCCAGCATGATTGCCCCTGCAGCGACACAGATGCAGCCGTTGCAGACTGCAGCCATTTTCCTGAGAACAGAGCAACAGCAGCCTGTTCGGACTACAACACCCACAGTTCAGAGTGTTTTTTTTTTTTTTTTAACACACCTTCCCAGCATGCGTGACACAAAATTAATACTAAGAGAGCCGAAAAATGCTCCAAGGCCATACAGAGAAACAATGAGCGACCAGATCATGGTGACCATGTGTGGGGGCGGAGTCTCGTCATATCTGTCAATCCAGCTGCTGTTGATGAAGCTCTGGATGAACTGTGTGGTGAAAGTGCAAATTCACTGTTTTCATTGGGTCTCCATGTTGACCTTTGGAGGTGACTGACAGCTGAAGAGGAAGCCAGGTTTCTCACCGGTGATGGAGAACTCAGTCCCGTGTTGTGGTAGCCATTCTGAAAAGTCCCGCCAATTCCCAGGACGAAGATGAGGAACAGCGCCTTACCTCGTGTCTCCAGAGAGGAACAAAGAAAAACATAAACATTGTCTTAGGTGCATTGAGTGTGGAACATCCGATGATGTCTGTGTGCTTCAGACTCAAGCAGGTGATTTCTACCTGTGTACCCGAGGTGAAAATAACCTTTCTCTTTATGTACCTTCAATAACATTTGCTAAATGTAAAATTTGTTAAGAAAACCTCAGCTCAGAAACGTGACCGAGGACTGGCACCAGCAGACCGGAATGATTAAGCTAAAACTGTGGATTGGATGAGTCACTGACTGCAGACAGCTAAGAAAAAAAAAGGAAAAGTTTGATAACTATCTTTATTTTTCTTTGTCATTAGAAAAAAAATCAGTGTGTTGAAAAGTTATACAGAATTGCAAAAAATTAAAAACAAAAAAAAGAATTTAAAAAAATATATAAACAGTTTTTTGAGTGTGTTTGATTGGGAATTCCTGTTACTGTACATAAGAAAATAGTCTAGTTCCTGAAATAAAATCATTAGAAACAAAATCTTACCAGCTGTTGCAGCAAATCCTTCATGCTGTCCTCAAGGCTGCAAGGAGTGTGGACTCTGTTTCATAATTTTTAAATTCAGAGGATTATCATTAACTTTTAGGATTTCCCACCACCCCCCCAAAAAAGGTTGTAGCTCAACAAGATCGACAATTAGTTTTGTCTGAATCTACCAACCAGTATGCAGTATGTGAAAATGAATCAACAGCTCAACTCTGCGGAATACAGATTATGTTACCCATTCAGTCGAAAAACTTTAAAGTTAATATGTTTTAGTTTTTCTTTTGTTAGTTATCCAAACATATTTTCAGTCAATTTTTAACATGCAAAGTACAGAATTTTACAAATAAAATGAATAAGATGTACGTAGAAGATCCAATACTGTGTAGGGCATTAGCCCCGCTTTTAATCATTAAAATGTTTTAAGATGGAAACAGCACAAAAGACTAATAATGATATAGAGTGGATATATAAATCATAATGTTAGTTATTTATTGACGTAGGACAAATGTGTTATTTGCCCTCCTGCCCGGTAGATGTCACTAAAGAGGAACCTTTTTCCGCCGCTCACTGACAAACACTCCGGCGGAAACAAACCGTGCCTGCTGTTTTCCGTAGTCATCGTTAGCTAATAGACTCTGTCTGCATAAACGCTTGTTCAGTTTGTTTTTTTTTTTTAAATATATATATATATATCTGAAAGCAAGATGCCGCTAGAAAATCTCGAAGAGGAGGGTCTGCCCAAGAATCCCGATCTGAGGATAGCACAGCTAAAGTTTTTACTCACAATGGATGGCCATCGACAAGATGCTAAAGTGAAGACCGAGCTCATGGATGCTATCAAAGCTAACAGTGAGTTAGCGTTACAGGGTTACTTGTACTTGCTCTATAGTCTGATTGTTTCACTCATCTTCCTAATATTTTATATGTACAAACACATTTTGGTATGGGACAATTGACAAGTTCTGAAAGATTTGCTGGATTGTAACAAATCGATGAATACAGCTAGCTAACATTACCAGTTAACGTCACTAAAGGGCTGTTTTTCCATGCACCCTTTTCCTTTAAAATGTTAAGTTCTAGTTTGTATTCACCGATAAGTGCACATTTATATTCATTAAAGCATTGTATTTAAGTGCGTACATTTGTTTGGAATAATTATCTAAGATGATTGCCTCTAAGGGATGGTTAATTAGTTTTCTTGTCTCAGACATGGCGCCGTATTATGAGTGTCTATGTAAGGATCTAAACTGGCAGCTGGACGTCGAGCTGTTGAACAAAATGAAGAAGGCAAATGAAGAGGAACTAAAGCGCCTGGATGATGTGCTGGAAGATGCAGAGAAGAACCTGGGAGAGAGCGAGATTCGCGATGCCATGATGGCCAAAGCTGAGTATCTGATCAGAATTGGCGACAAGGTAAGAAATCAATCAATACAAAACATCTGTGAGTGAGACTATAGAACATCCTTATGGATATATCACTGATATGTGGTAACATTGATGTTCCGTGATATACAGTTGATATGATATGCTCTTGTCTCCACAGGAGGGCGCCCTAACAGCCTTCAGGAAGACCTATGACAAAACTGTGGCTCTGGGTCACAGACTAGATATCGTTTTCTACCTGTTGAGGATCGGCCTTTTCTACATGGATAATGATCTCATCACACGCAACACAGAGAAAGCAAAAAGGTAAAAGGATACTTGGTCTGAAAGATTTCCATTGTGGAATGTAAATAAACTCATCAATCCATGTATGCAGCCTCATTGAAGAGGGGGGCGACTGGGACAGGAGGAACCGTCTGAAAGTGTACCAGGGCCTGTACTGTGTGGCCATCAGAGACTTCAAACAGGCTGCAGAGCTATTCCTTGACACAGTCTCCACCTTCACTTCATACGAGCTGATGGACTACAAGACTTTTGTCACCTACACGGTTTACGTGTGCATGATCGCCCTCAAACGTCCCGACCTTCGTGAAAAGGTAGATTGATTGTGTTCAAATATTATGGGTGTGTTTTACTGATCTTTCTTGGATAAAGTCCTAAATTGAATAAAAAACAGTTACTGTAATAACTGCACTAACATTTCTCTGCAGGTAATAAAGGGAGCAGAGATCTTGGAGGTGCTTCACAGTCTGCCTTCTGTTCGCCAGTACCTTTTTTCTCTCTACGAATGCCGTTACTCCGTCTTCTTCCAGTCCTTGGGTATGGAACATTTATTCTTTGCCTGGCATCAACTAAAAACTTGCTTGTTCTGTGCTGTTTTTTTCTGTAATGACCTCTTTGTGTCACAGCTCTGGTAGAGCAGGAGATGAAGAAGGACTGGCTCTTTGCTCCACATTACCGTTATTATGTGAGGGAGATGAGGATCCAGGCCTACAGTCAGCTGCTGGAGTCCTACCGCTCCCTAACCCTGGGCTACATGGCTGAAGCCTTTGGCGTGAGCACAGAATTCATCGACCAGTGAGTATCTGCACTGTATCCAAATGTGACATTCCCTTTGAAGCTTTAGTCATTTATAAGTGTGACTAATCATCTATTAGTTTAGGCTTTATGGAAGCATAATGTCAATTTTAATTTTCCAACTCCGCAGAGAACTGTCTCGATTCATAGCTGCCGGCCGTCTCCACTGTAAAATTGACAAAGTGAACGAAATAGTGGAAACCAACAGGTAATTCTTTCTCTGTACATGAAGGTTGGGAAGAGAAAAGGCAGAATTCTAACAGTCTTGTGGTCATTGCAGACCTGACAGTAAAAACTGGCAGTACCAGGAAACCATCAAGAAGGGCGACTTGCTGCTCAACAGAGTCCAAAAGCTGTCGAGAGTCATCAACATGTAACATCGGTGTTCACGTTTCTCATTACAACAGTTTACCCCAAACTGCAGCTTGACAAGATCTCTTATATTATGTAAATATTAATAAAAACTGTTTAACACACGCTCCACGGTTCCTCAAAGTTGTCTACAAAGACACAGAGACATTGTTTGATATAAATAGCAGTATAAATTATTTTATTTACAGAAACTCGTAACAAAACAAATACTATACAATCTTATTTCTTTAAATATTAATTCTACCCTATATTTTGTTCATGAATTACATAGCAGCCAATACATAAATCCAGCTGAAAATGATTCCAATAATGTATACAAAAGGAACAAATCTATACATACTTTTACAGAGCATGAATGATGGATTGACCCCCCCCCCCAAACAAATTGTTTTGATCATTCACATTCCAAGTCTAAGGAACAATGTTTCCGTCTCCTGGAAACATTGCCAAAGTGTCAAATGGATCTGAGGGTAAACAAAACAGCTGAATATATCCAAGTCTCAGTAAACTACATGGACAAACTCGGATGGGGGGGGGCTAGATAAATCCCTAATTGAAAAAAATCAGTCAAAAAGTATGATGGGCAGCTGTCAAGCCCGGGTTTTACCATATTTGGGGTTCTCGGGCAGATTTAAAAGCAAACTCCTGAACCCCTCCAACATTCAAGTAAGGTAAACAAGAAAACGCCCCCCCCACAAACAACACTGCCCTCCAACAGTCAGGGTGACACAAATTCAGGCACTTTCTTAATTTGATATTTTAAAAGCTGCACACACTTCTCTCCAAGAAAGCTTCAAATTACTTGTTTGGCAACGATAAAGCAATTATTTGTTCTTCTTCCTTGCAGCCATTCTTCCTAGTCTTATAAAAAAACAGGTGTTTCAATTGTGAAAACGGGTTCGGAGCTTTATAAAGAGAACGTCGCAGCTTCGGGCCTGCGGAACAGTTTAAAATCACAGGCGAATTGGGTCACATACTGTTTTTTTTTTTTCTCTTTCTCGAATTAATAGGCAACATAAAATGCCCTATAAAAGCACATGTGATTGAGACCTTGAAGAGTGAATAAAGGTAATCCTCTGTCAAACGGACATGCTACAGTGGCAACACTTCATCTTCCTACTTTCAAGGTTTTCAGTACATGATTCATGAGATGCTTCTACATATAGGCATATTGCATTATATAGACTTGGCAGTGAACCACTCTGAAATTTCTTTACTAAATAAATAATTCTTTTTTAAACTGTACCAAAAAATTCAGCGTGTATGAAAAAAGCCTGTGCAAAAATACATATTTCACTATGTACAATTTGTTAAAAAAATACGTATTCTCAAATAGGGATACTTCAACGCATGTTTGATACGTAGGCTACAAGAAAAACGGCAAAATTATTTTAAAAAAGGAAAAAAAAATCCCTATTTAACCGCACTATCTGACATCAGTGGAAGTTCTGTAAATCAACGGCTGTTACCAAAACGCCCCGTGAAGCCATCTCTATGAATCTCGCACCGTAAAACCTGGTCGAGCCTCCCGAAAACAAGCAGACGTCCCATCGGGACAGGCGATTATTGCCTGATTTAAGACTCTGTGCTAAGAGAGCAACACCCGGCGAGGCATTGACGACTCACCCGCGGCCTTGGTAATGGTTGGGCTGGAGGGACAATCTGACCCACAGAAGACGGGTGACGTGCATAAAAAAAGTTGCTCCAGTTAAAACATACCGTACCTGATTCCCTACGCGGGGGACAATATACATTACAATTCACATCAGCATCGGTGGATTTCACACGGCCGCTTGGGTACAAAGTAGGTAGGTAGTGACAAAACAAAAAACAAAACAAAAAACAACAAAAAGACCTGCAGAGATTTTCTTCACATCCACACAGGTGATGACATATCACCGCACCACAAGGGGACTGCCCAGCTTTTCCATTAAAAAAAATAAAAAAAAAAAAAAAAAAAGTTGGCAAAGCTGAAATATTTTGGTGGTTTTGTGCACAGCTAAAGCGGCGCCTGCGGAGAGAGTAGTTGTTTAGTGCTGTTCACAGTTGGGGGTTAGGTCTGCTGTGGCAAACATTCTGCACAAGAAGTTCAGAAAATGAACAGGTGTCCTCAACACCAAGCTATCTCCTCTGACAAACGACTCGATTGAACGGGCACGTCGGGTGTCCTTTTCACATTTGACAGTGCGCCACTCGCCGCCGCGTCTACAAACACACTGCAGTTTAGTGTAAAAAGCTCATAATAACTGTAAAAAGGTAACACTTGCATAATTAGCCCGGAGAGCAAAAGAATGGACCAGATCGCCTCTACGGGCTCCTTTCGGGCTACGGCGCACCCCCACCCCCACGAGGACGCGTGTTGTCAGTCAGGTGATTGTGTTTTAGATTAAGGATGTGTTAGCACAGATTGCTGCTCCTCCTGTTCTCCTTTCAAGGCTTCTGAGATCAGGCGCTGGGGGTGTACAATAAATTCCAGTAGTGTCAGTAAATCTGACATGAACACGAACAGAAACAACCCCTCCAACACGCACGCACTCTAATGCACTCGTATGAGCAGGAAGCGTGTCGGCCCCCAGGTTGCTCAGTGACGTGACGGCTTGTTGCGACAGCCCTTAACCTGAACCCAGTGAGCTTTGAACGGCAGCTCAAGAGACCCATGGCAGTTGCTACTGTTCAAACCAGACAGGAAGACCTCTCGGAATACCAGGACGATACACTCAGTCACACACACACACGCGCTCGCACTTATCTCACACATACAGATACAAATGGCTTTGGGAGAAATATTAAGGACCACATTGACTTCACTGGGCAGTCCAGATCATCTCCACCCTGAGGATTGTGGGAAGCGAATGAAACTTGGGTAATCCTTAAAGAAATATGGTTTGATTTTCAAAGGCCTCGAGTAATCCGGAGCGGTATGCAGACGGCTCCAGACTATCTCCCATCCGCCTGCCGGTTCCATACACAAAGACCAGGCGCCGCTGTCAGGGACGAGCCTTTGGCTTTGGAGGAAGCAGAGGAAAAAAAAACGATCTGTGATTTATCTGCGAAACACCATTTCCCATAAGCCCTGAAAAAGCTCACCTGATGTAAATGGGAGTTGTTGGGCAGCCCTGCTGTGCCTGGAATGCTCCGTCCGTGCTTGTTGTGGATGTTGTTGATAGCAGGCGGCTTGGCCACTTTGGCTTTCCCTGGTCCCAGCCCACCTCCTCCCCCAACTCCTCCTGCTCCGCCTCCACTATGAACGCCGCTGGAGGCAGGAGAGCTTTTGCGCTTTTTGCCCTCCAGGCGCCCGTCTGAGAAGTGGTGGCTGAAGCTGGTGTGGTGATCGGATGAGGATTGGTGGTGAACGAAGGGCCCGAGGGAAAGAGTGGAGTCGCTGCTGTTCATCACTACGCTCATGCGTTTGATAGACTCTGCAGGGCTGCCCGAGGGAGGACCTCGCGCCTGCGGCCCCGAGGAGCCGCCTGCCGAACCGCCAGAGGCCTCGGCTTTGAGGCTGAGTGAATTGGTCCTCGCGGTGGGGCCGCAGGAGAGTCCCACACTGTGGACCCCGCTGTGAGAGGATGACAGTGATGATGAGGATGAAGAACCTAACGAGCCGTGGTGGTAGGTGCTCCCTGAGCTGCCGACATTTGCACAGTTCTTTCTGAAAGAGGAGGAGGAGGAGGAGGAGGAGGAAGAGTAGTTGGTATTCGTGGATTCCAAAGGGCCGTAGGATGAAGAAAGAAGAGAGCTGTTCTTCCTCTTCTTCCCAGAGCCGATCCCAGTGCTGCTACTGTTGGCACTGGTTCCACTGCCGCCCCCACCTGTGGAGTTGGGTGCAACAGATGTGGAGGAGCCCGAGGACAAATCCTTCGGCCTGAAGGATGACGACGACTTTGTGGTGCTGCTGCTGGAGGAACGGGACTTAAGCGCCCGGCCTGAGGCTGGGGAGGGAGCTGACGAGAAGGAGGAGGAGGAGGAGGAGGAGGAGTGGACTAAAGGCATCTGCGGCGACGAAGACACTTGTCGGGCCTGCGTAATGCCGTAGGCCGGGTGCTCGGCCCCGCCCTGTGGGGAGCTGCGGGCATTTAACGTGGTCCCGTAAGAAAGTACAGACTTGCCATCGTACGACTGGCTATAAAGAGTCTGGGTCAGGGTGGCGGTGGGGCTCAGGAAGCCTGAAGAGGGCGTGCTACTGTGGGAATTTGTGCTTGTCCTATGAGTGGGTGCAGAGGAGGAGTTCTCCAAGGCCAAGGGGATTTTCCTGTAACAAGAACAGTCATCGTGCTATTAGTCACGACGATAAATTCTAGGATTAATGACTACTAGGATTAATGTGACAGAAGTTACGACTTTTTTTTCAGGTTGATATAGTGTCAGTTTAATCTTAACCCTGTATCCAGGAAGGCTGCTGCTTCTTTTAACTAAAATGAAATTTGATGGAAATAGACTCACTTCCACAGCTGGGAGTTGACATGCTTGTCCATCATTGCGTTCAGGGCACATCGCACTCTGTCCCATCGTCTGTCAAAAAGGTAACAACCCCTCCCGACGAGTCGACTTCCAAGCGTACAGTACTGGGAAGAGAGAAGCAGTGGTTATCCTACAAAATAACGTACAAATATACTGTATGCAATAGAGCCGAAACGATTAGTCGAATAATTCAAGTAATGCGATTACTAAAAAGCTTCGATAGAAATTATTTGTGTCGAAGCTTCGTTTAAATTCGGTCCACTATACTTCGCACTGTGTTTCACGCAGATCGTCATTTCTGTTGCGCAACGGCTTCGGCTGCTGATACGTTACTCAAGATCGATGTGAGGCGCAGATTGCAAAGAAATTAACAATAAAAAGAAAAGACGACGTAGTGTAAGATGCAGTTAGCATAGCAGACCGGAAACAGCAAGCTAAGCCTAACGATAATTAGCAGCAATTAACAGAAACCAGTGTGATCCGTGATTGAGAGAAGTGGCTAGTCTGCTAGGTATCATGTTTCCCCAACTCGGCTAAGTTTTTGCTCAAGATAATTATATTATAATAATAATCCACACAAAATAGTGCTATAGTGAGTTTGTTGAAGCCTAAACTTCAGTAAGTTAAATTGTAAAAGCAGTCAGTTTAATTAACACCGACGTCTGTATTATTTTGAGCATGTTCAACGGAACAAGAACGTTACAGATGCTTTTCAATAACGTTAGTGGTGTAAAAAGAAAAAAACAGTCAGTGTGCGCAGTATAATTATTATGCGATTACTCGATTCATCGCCAGAATAACCGATAGAATACTCGATTACTAAAATAATCGATTGCTGCAGCCCTAGTATGCAAAGGGTAATCAATCTTTTTAATAACTATGTTCTGCTGTGCCAGTAAAACGCTGGTTGCTAAGAGTGTACTCACAGCTACCGGTCGAGGGTGATAACCTGAATAGTGACAATCCAGTTTGTCAATAATGTCTTCCCGCTCCTCATTCTCTCCCTCGTCACTGGAGTGACGGGGAAACCCATCAGCCGTGGTTTGAGGGTGATGTGGTGACTGGTGGACAACGGTAGCATCTCCTGGGGTACCTGCTCCATGACTGCTGTTTAGCCTGGAGTGAGATGGATGCCGTTGTTTAAGGGAACCCAACAACATGTGTCAAACGAACACTGTGATGGCAGTGGTTAAGCTTATTTTGTTGGGCGAGACTGCAGGCACTGAAAGATAAGTGATCTGAAGGAGGACATACCGTGGAAGATTAGGACTGTGAAACTTGGGCTTGCTGAGTGACAAAGGCTTGGCTGCATCTGGGGCAAGGCCATTGCCATGAGCGACTTGGTAGGTCTCATGGGCAGCAATGAGGTGGGTGGAGGGGTGTGGGTCCCTGAGAGAGGGGTTTTGCTGGGAATGGGCTTGGTGGAGTTCTCTCTCCCTCTCCCGCTCCCTTGCTCTGTTCTTGTGCTCTGCCAGCAGTGTGTCAAAGCGCTTCCTGCGCCCTGGCACTGCCCTCCGCTGGCTTAAGGAATGTGTCTGTGGGACAATGGGAAAAGTCACTGGTCATTACTGAGCAACTGCTGGGACTGGTGGGTTGATTAAAAGGATCCTAACATTTTAAAAACATTTCTTTTTCTCTATGTGTCACTTCTTGGGCTACTCCGTATTGCTACATTAGTAATTCTGGACCGACATTAAAATCTCTATCATCAAAACTTGTATTTTGTACAAGGTCTGCTTGTTTAGAATGAACATGGTTATGAAATCGTAGAATCCAAAAAAGAAAAGACACGTCTTGGTTTTAATCCTCTTAAATCTATATGCCATTGTTTGTACAAAGTGGTCTGAGTTTTTGTGGCTCTGACATTATTATTATTGCATTTTAGCTGCTGTTGTTATTATTACAATGACCAGCTGAGCATATCTAGTTGTACTTAACTTACCAAAACCAATTTGATGCCATACTGGGAAGTATCTGGTTTTTGCAGAGCTATTCTTAAAAGACTGATTCTTAAATGTCTTTCAGTCACTGCTATGAGACTAACCCATATAAATAATAAGAAACACAATCACAATTTTAAGTCAGTGCCACATTGCTCATTGCTACGAGCTCAAACAGCTCAAAGCTCAGAGCTTTACCTTGCATGTTAGCGATCTTGTGCACGGTTTCCGAGTTGTCATATCCACAACGCCACAGTGGACATCCGGATTGAACTCGCGTTCTGAAGCCGCAGAGAGGCCAGAAGGAGAAAAAAAAAAAAAAGGATAAACAAAGACAAAAATTTTAGCCATGGAATAAAGAACACTTGACAACATGACATGAACACACAGTATAAAAGTATAAAACTGCAGTCTGGACTTTCCCTCAACTCACCCGTCAGCTTCTTGTTAAGGTGGCGTCTGCTACTGACATGGCCGCTGCTGTCCTGCTTCTTTTCTGAGAGGTGGCCCTTGCCATTAGGAATCTGGCCAGGGATCATTAATGAAGGCTTTGGTATGGAGGGACAGTTAAGGCCTGGTTTAAGGGCTGATGATGAGGATGAAGAGGATGTGGTGATGGCAGTAGTGTTGTTGCTCACAGTGGGGCTAGCAGAGGATGTAGATGAGGATGAGGTGGTGGCAAGGGCAGATGGGGTCTGCACCAGCTTAGCTGACGAGTCGACCCGCAGATGCATCTTCTCCACCTTGACGGCTGGAGTGAGGCTGGAAGAGAAGGTTACAGAGATGAAGAGGGCCACAAGGAGGAAGCTGAGAGTTAGAAACACTGAGCCTGTGATAAAAGCATGGTACGAGACGGATGCGCACGAATGAATGGGTCTGGGAAAACAAAACACACAGCTAAAGTGATTCATCATTTATCAAAGCGCGTTACAAAGATTTTACCTTCTCTTACAGATGGTAAACAGGTTACAGATGAAAGTTTATATCAGTTTGTTGATTTGATTGCTGCAGTTTTAATATATACTGAAAATACAATCATCCACTTAATCAGATGTAGTAGGTCACTGCAGATGTCAGCCTATGGCCTTTATGACCCAGCAGATTTCTAATAGTGAAATGTGGATCAGATTTTGTGCAAGATTCCCACATTCATCTATCTCATACCCAAAACTGAAGACACGCACACTTAGCCACAAAGCACCTTGCGAATATTTCTTTGCTTATAAACAAGTCTGCTGATCGATGGTTTTTAATCAGGGCAATAACCGAGAGGAAGATGTAAAAGGCCATTCCTTCGGCACAGTAATCTGTGTTTGTGAGTTCCACCTATGTGGAGGTTAGCCAGCATGAGTATTTATCAACTCAAGTCATGTTACAACTTTTTTTTCGCACATATGCCGTCTTCAGGTGAGACTGTGGAGTCTGGAGCACAAAAAAAAGTTTTGCTTCAAGCTAAACGAAGGCCTCAAAGTCTTTAACTTGCATGTTCCTCTCTCTGTTCAGTAATTCCTTTGCATTCCAAGGAGCCTCTGGGAAAGGCGGACATTATATGCAGTATGGCTTCAATTTACCACTTCACCATCTGTGCTGCCAACTTTCCACATCTTCTTTCTCACAAGCTCACACTGAACTACATTATCTAGGGTTCAATTTGCACATCTTGTTGGATAAAAAAACAGAAGAACTCCATGAGAACATTAATGCTTTTCTAGCTTTCAGAGGCCTCAAACTGTTCACAGGCTGGACTGGAACCAGATGATGGCAGCCAAATACAGCCCAGCAAGTTACCTCATATCTCATAAAGGATCCTACAGCTGACAATTTAATTCACTTGTGTGAGAAATGAATGTTATTGTGGTCTGAAAATCAACCTGTCTTTTGATATGTTATGTAGAAATTCTGAATCAAACAGCTGAACCACGGGCGTTTTGCCCCCAATAACCATGTGCCAAACAACAAACAAGCTTGAAATCAGTTAAACTTACATCTTCTCTGGCTGGATCATCCGGAAGGGTGGAAAGGGAGGTCTTCGCTGAATGCCCGACATCTTCTCTTTGGCTGGTTTAAGGAGTTTGGGATTGGAAGAGGCAGAAGACATTGAAGAGGAGGACAAACTGGACCCAATAGTGGAGGGTCGACTGAGGAGGCCTCCACCTGCAACACCAGCCCCAGCGCCCAGCCCAGGCCCAAGACCGCTGCCGCTGCTCCGGTTCCTGCCCGATACTGGGAAGGGTATAGTAGAGGCTGGTTTGCTTAGCGAACTGTGTCTTCTCTCTGGAGCAACAGTGGAAAGCAAGGCTTGGATTAAGCACAAATATTCAATTATGAGATTTGTAGAAGCAAAGACTAGCTGAAATGAGTGTCTACTAGCCATGAGGCAGGAGAAAAGGCACGATACAAAGGAACCGAAAAACTCTGCCTCTGACAGCAGTTATTAGGTTGCCCTGACAACAAATAAGCAGAATCTGTTATCCATGCCAACTCTGCCTTAAAAAGAAAACTGCCAACAGGTCAAGAGCACCATTTCCTGTCTGAACCTGAAAGAGCTACTGGGACAACCGATTGAGGGCAGCACTGCAGCAAAAAAAGGCGAGCAAGTGTCAATTACTGGATAAAAACAGGTGGAAAAAAAAACCTTGTTCCTCAAAACACTGATGATTCGTTACAAATGATGTAGGTTGTTCTTTCTAAACAAACACAATTCCGACAATCACTTTTTTGTCTTCTTTAAAAGGTCTTTAAAAGAGACGAGTCTACTAATGAGCTGAAAATAATTTAGGTTGACATGGCCCTCTTATCAGAACTGGTGTCTGAGCAAAGATTAATGAAATCACAAGCTTAAGAACATTAGATAGAAACAACCTTTAAAAGGCATCGTTGTGCTGTTATTCTCACCAAGAAGATGGCCGTGCGAGGTGTTTTATCCCTATCCGAGCCTCAGAGCAGGGCAAATGGTTTGACCACCTCAGAACACATAACTGGGTCTTATTTCCTTGCGATTCCATCGCTCCGTCCTCAGCTCGGGTGATATTTAAAACATACTCGATGCGGACGTTGCTTTAAATATCACGGACGTGGGAGAGGACGTGGAGTCTGAAGGCTCTTTACTCTTTACTCAACATGCAGAATAAGATCATCTGCCACACAACAGGGACAGCAATGTGGTCTTTTTGCCGAGTCATTTGGCAGTTTTGCAGGCGCCACTTTTCGTTCATGCCAAATGTCGCAAGAGATACTGTTTCCAGTTCTTGGTTTTACACCCTGTGTGAGAGCGCTTTGCAGGTGCAGGTGTGCGTTTGTGTGAGAACGTGCACGTCAAGGGACATTCCTGACTATGAGACTAACAAAAAGAGACAGACTGATGTGCTCAAAGGACAATAAAACCATATTATGACCATCTCACTGGTGCCTAGATGAACTCCTTTAGTCCTTATTGATGCCACATGGTATCAGAGGAAGAGAGCCAAGAGATAAATGACTGCAAGACAACCCAAAGTCTCTGTGGAATGCATACAATATGTTGTTTTCCCATTTCTGTTAATCTGTTCTGCCATGAAAGATTAAACTGGTTAATTTGATGACTACTATCCAATCTGGCATTTGCCAAATGTAGGTGGAAAAGCTCACAGCCTACATGGAGCCACCAGATAACTGACTGGTTCATACTTTTATGCCTACTCCCCACTCAAAAAAAGGGCAAAATTGCAGGTATTTTGTTATCATTCTGCAACTTAACGCCACTAAAATGGATTTTAACCGAAAAAACACGTAAATGCAGTAAATTTTAAAACAGCTTAAACTTTAAAATTCTACCTTTCAGTCCCATCTTGATGATAGTTTGTTTTCAAATTCACTGGGAACTGTGAGTGTATTTAACAGTTGTTTACAAGATCAACGAGGATTGTTACTAAACTACTGACACACAACTGACATCACAAAAGACATCTACAGTTTGAAGTTAGAGGTTTAATCAGGATTACTACAGTCTATGTTGTTCAGCAGGGTGGAGTCCATTCTCAGGTGTGCTCCACACAGCAGCACGGCCACACTGAGAACCCTGGCCTCTTATACCTCCCTCTTGTGGCCGACCATCCTCAGCGACATTCAGTGTGTGTTGCCTGAATAACACACATTTAAAATATACCTGAAGCCCTTTTAACAATGGCCACATGAACCAACCGAGTCTGACTCTACAGAACAATGCAGGATTTAGAAAGAAGACAGACATTCCTCTCTTAAACAAACAGCCTGCTATGGTAGGTGTGACTCCAACATGTGGCCTCCTTTCCCAAGCACAGGCAGCAAGTATTGATTCCACAGCTGATTTCTTTCAGCAACTGTGGGCGTTTTTATAGACTCCATGGACATTGTAAAGTTTATCGAGTGCCAGGTTGATGCATCAGACTGGCTTCAATAAATACAGAAAAGTATTCCAAAGACAGTTGCCCAGAACAACATCATCTGGTTCTACCACTTTGATCAATCCCACCTAAATCTCCAAACAACAACCGGTGAGAATAAGTCAATGAATAGTTCTTTGTGGTTTCTTGGAGATGTTGGAGGAACATGTCATTTTGCAGTAAGTTTTTATCCTCTTAGCGTAGCGTGAACTACACCTGACAGAAATGTCCTCGGCAATGGATGTAACGTAAAGAAAAAGAAAAGAGAAAAATACCATTTCTTCTCCTTCTTGTTGCATTGAGGACCACATTTTTCTATGCTTATATCATGTTTGACTGCATCTGACTGCGTTTGGCAGTTCCTTCTCAGGTTTCTGTGTGGAGAAGCCCTGGTGGAATGCTGAAGTGAAGGGAGACATTTGTTAATGTGTGAAGCGTCGGCGCTGTTTTTCCAACGCGCTGCAATGGCTGAACACAAATGTGTCTATTTCCTTAATCGCTGATTCACCCTGGTTTGCATGAGAGGCTCTTCCAACCCTGTAGGGTGTTAAAATGAAAAAGACAAGTGTGTGAAATGTACCGTAGTGTGCTTGGAAGGCTTGGGGCTTGACAACCTGGCTGCACTGGCTGCACATCACCAGGTAGAAGTCGTCCTGTGCGGGACACTGGCCAAATATTGGCATGTCTGCGTAGGAAGAAGAAACAATGAAACAGTGCACAAGCAGCCACTAAAGAAATAGCAGAGAAAAAAATAGTACAATGTTATAATGTGTCTAATAATATTTCCTAGACATCAAAATTCTATTCAAATATTCTAAAGAAAGCTCCTTGACAGAAAGAGAATGCGTGGAGCCTTCTCCAAAATAGGACTTTTCTGTGTTGCCGTTAAGATGTTGCAACATTCAGACGCAGGAATAGCAAAAGCAGCATGAATGACAGCAACACCAGCAGAAACTCCAGCTACACTCTTCAGAAACCTCAGAAAGGAAAGTCAGAGCGAAGGGCCTCTTCGTGCCAGTGTGGCCAAATTTACCCCGATGCAGAGAGCTCCTAATTAAGAGGGCTACTTAGGAGATCGCCTGGGGTGTTATGACAAGCTGAGAACAACCATGCTGAGGAGTGGTGACCCTCTCCAGCGCGCACTCCGCCATGTCCGTCAAGTGTTCTCCAAACATCGCTCTCCAAGCGTTTAAAGGATGAGGGCCATTGAGTTAGAGCTGTGTTAAAAAAAAGCACACAGGAAAGGCAATCCTGTGTGAACAGATTGATATTTCTGACGTTACTTATTTGCTTGTCAGCTGTCTGAAGCCCCTTGCTGAGAGCAGACAAAAAGATGCACGAGGCACAAACGGGGCCAAGCTAGAAGGTAAAGACCCTAAGACCCTAAGCCCAGACAGAAAAACAAAAAGCATATTACGTATGTGGAGTTTCCACTGGGTTTTTAAATGTTAAAAGGGCCCTGGCTAATCTACGAGGACAAAAAAACATAACTGACTCATACAGAAATACTGGCTAAGCTTTTAAAGCTGCGTGTGTCACTACGGTTCTCTCAATTGTCGTTTCACCTGTATTTCTGACTCACCTCATCTGTAGATTATTTTCCCCCAGACCCGGGCTCGTTTTTATTTAGCATGGCCTCAGGACATCTTCACAGCAAGCTGATACAATAACTTCATGAAAACTTATGCAGACTCTATCGACAGACAATGCTGATGACAAATTTCCTGAAAGACGGTAGAAAGCAGCACAAGACTGATTTCAGCAGCTTCAATAAACTGAAGTCGTAAGGAGAGAGCACACTTATTTGCCAAATCAATACCTCCCCGTGTATTCTTCATTAAAACTCTGACTTCCCCTTAGGTCTTTTATAGAAACAGGCCAACTATTTCCATGCTGGATCAATAGCGAGGTCTAACGGG
Source organism: Pao palembangensis (assembly GCA_015343265.1). Classification (NCBI taxonomy): domain Eukaryota; kingdom Metazoa; phylum Chordata; class Actinopteri; order Tetraodontiformes; family Tetraodontidae; genus Pao; species Pao palembangensis. The sequence continues at coordinate 10,099,314 of CM027087.1, read as the reverse complement.
GCTCATTCCCAAACGGAACGGGGCATTCTCCAAAAAGGCCACTGAACAATAGAAGCGGCTTGGCCAGATCGCCTTGACACGACTGCACCACTCAAATGGTCCAACGCTTCAGCGTGCTCTTCAGCTCCATTTGACTATTGTGCAAATAGGAGAAGAGGAACATGCAAAGAACGGAAGATGAAGCAGTAATAAACACTGAAACCAAGAAATGAAGGAAAGGTGCAGTGAGACAGAAGCTGTACAAGACCTGACTGAGACAGGGAAAGAGATGAGAACAAGTCCAGTCTAAATTCCTGCTTGTGTTGTACGTCGCTTTGGACAAAAGCGTCTGCTAAATGGAATTGTAGAATTGTAGAACAAGACTCTTAATTTAACCACCCTCATCTCCTCCCATGGTGAACGAGCAACTGCCTCTGAGCAACCACACGCGCTGAACCTGACCCCTGGCTGACGCCAACACTTCGTTTTCCAGCTTGCACGACTGTGAAGCTCACCAAACGTGAGACATATGAGGGAGTGACTCACATGCACAGCCTGATACTGTATAGGACAATCTATTGAGTGTCGTGGTCTATGGGAGGAATTCTGACGGTGAGTCACGCCAGGGACGTATAGTCATCCACTTGTAATACCCCTACTAGTCACACACACGTATATTCTGTGAAGTCTCACACACACTTGTATTCTGTGATCACTAATGTGGCCACAGCCAGTGTGAGAATGTACACACTGTATTATTTCTGATGGTCAACAACCACGTTATTTATTTATTTATTTTTTACTCCATCTTGGCTGATTTAATCACTTAAATCCAAAAGTAGAACTTTTAATGTCATCATCAGGGGCATCCTTGTTGTTTTGGGTTTCAACCGGAACATTACATAATCCAACAAACAAGCAGAAATAAGTTGGGCTTGCACGCTGTTTTGAGCCTATAGCACATTATTTATTTACCATCTTTAAAAAGAAAAAAAAACTCCAGAGCACACACTCTTGTGGTAAACGGTTTAGGCTGACTTAGCAACTTGAATCACAAAGTAAACAAAAAATTAGAGATTACACAAAATACAACTAACAAAAGAGTAATTTGTTGCTGGTGGCCATCAGGACAAATACATACTTGTATAACATATAAGAGATGGTGGTAAGTTGGCCAGCATCAGTCATTTAGAAGAATACATTTCCACAATAAGATCCACAAGGTCACTCAGAAATCTAATTCTGAGAACTAATCACGCCATTCAGCACTTTCCCGTAGCCATAGGATGATACTCAGAATAAAAAGACAATCCTTGTGGTTTTAGTGTCATATTTGTGCACCGAATGATAGCCACAAACAGAATTCCAGAGGGGGAAACTGCTGAATACATTTATCGTCTCTAAGCTCAGACCGAAATCTCAAAGAATTTTATCGCAAGATGACCAGGCCATAACAACAAGGTCACGCTTATATGCGTGTCCTTGAGCAAGAGATTTAAAAAAAAAAAAACTCTTACTACAGAATGGCTGAAATTGATGTCAATGAAATCAATACAATGTTACATAATAGACTTCTAGGAACGTTGCCTTGTTACAGTGAATTCATGTCAACAAAATGTTGTTCCAGTTAACTGACAGATGTGAGAAGACGTTCATGAGACGAGTAATTCGTCAACTCTAACTATGATTTTCAAGCTTAAATGCTGGCAAAGCCAGGACATCATTTATGCTTAATTCATCCTTAAATACAGCATCACCATAAATCCAGGCTTTCACGCAGGACGTGTTTCCTAATAGATACTGAGGTGTTTCCAAAAATAAATCCGCTGCCAAACATCAGTCTGTAGCTCAGACACCATGATGATTATATTCTGGCTTTTATCAAATCTTTACTGAACTTGATCCTTGAGCAAAAATATCCTTTTGTCTGATTACTTTTCAACAAAAGGAGAAACCAGTCCTTCAGTTACGTTTTATGAGCTTAAATAAATCAAAAATGAAAACTGGGTGCTGTTTGGTGAGCAAGATATTGAGGGGTAGGGGTTTAGATCATTTTATTCCATGGTTGGAAAACAAATAATCTCATTTATCACAGTTGGTTGGATTTCACTATCAAAAGGCACTGTTACGTAATTCCATTTTGACAGCTTTACTACTGAAAAGTTTTTGACTGTGAATGTGTGCACAATAGGAATTTCAAAATAAGGGCACAGGTAAAGGCCAACTCTAAGACTTGCCATCAATTTGACGGAATCCCTGTTCAAATAATCAATCACAAAGATCGGGAACTGGCTCATTACAGCCCTATTAACTAATCACACTAACTTTTGGGTATTTCATCAACTTATTTTTAAAATTTGTGTTGAAACGCCAAAATGAAAACAACCAAAGACAGTCCTTCACTCATTTTGCTTTCCAGAACTTACATTAATTCGTAATTAACATTGATTTGTCGGGTTCCTTAAAATCACAAGGGGAGTCAAACCTTGTTGTTTTGTCCATATAGAGTTTAGCTATATTTTTATTATGTTAAAATAAAGAGCAGCAACTGCAAACGAGAAAATGCGTTGTTATTTTCATGTCTGCGCTCAATCAAAATAATAAAAAGGTATTAGTGGAGAAGTGTTTCAGAACAATCACCTACAAATGTCACCAACCACACTATTAACCGACGCGTTCACTTACATCCGGATGTCCTGTCATTACATGATTTGGAGCATATTTTATGTTTCGATTCCAATAAGTAAAATATTGAGAATCCGTGTGTGAGCGCAAACCTCCAGAAACAAAACACACCTTTGGCCCTACAGGGAAAGAAAAATAACACTTACCTTCTCTGCACAAGCGCATGGCCTCTCGATTTTTCCCGAAGTCTTTGAAACTTTCCTCCGATTCAGCACCTGAAAATGAGAAGATCCAACACACAGACACATGAATAGTTGCACTTGCTCTCCTGCCTGTGCTGTTGCTACCAGTAGCGTTTCTTCATATTCCACCAAAAACTGCATGCAATCGACCAAAAAAAGGGGGGACAGGACTGGCAACTGTCGCGCTTCACCTCGTTTTCTCGCACACAATTCGGGACGCCGGGGAACTCACCGTCGCCGCCGTGGAGTTTGGCGCTGTCGACCCAGTTGCTCCACGGCTGTCCCAGTATTATTTCTGGACTAGGTAGTGATCTCCGCTCCGCAGCGGTCGCCATTGCTGTGGAGCCTTCTCCCCGCTGGATCTGCTGCTGCTGCTTCAGCTGCTGCCTGGCCGTTCGGCGCTGCTCCCCCCTGACGTCATCCTCGGCCCTTTCCGACATTCTTTCCGCTAGAATGTAACAACACAACAGTCAGCGCTGGGCGCGCTCGGGATAGGACGACTTTTCTGAGTGACTGACGCGGACAAACGCGTGTTGTTTCACCGAGCCCGCCCCTTAAAAAGAACCCAAAATACTGTGTGTGGTCACTGGACAGCCATAAGTCCAGAACACGAACAATATATGGCAATTAATGACAGTTTAGTGATAAACCAGTTAGCTTTAGCTTAGGCTCGTGCAGCTATTATTATCAGTATTTCAGTTCAACCCAACTTTATTTAAAAAGCGTCCATTACAACTGGAATGATCTCTATGTGCTCTAGGGCAAAAAGGAGCCTGACCCTCGAGCAGGCAACAATGGCAGGGAAAAAGTCCCTTTTAGCAGGAAGAAACCTTGAGCAGACCCAGACTTGTATGGCGGGACCCTCCTGCTGATGGCCAGTGGGTAAAGGAGGAGGAGGAGGATGGGTGCACGCCATACATGCAAATACAATAGACATGTATTTATGGTTTGTTATCATATATTGATGCATCTAGTAGATGCTTGCTGACCACGCGATAAAACCAAGATTTAGCTTGTTTTCTAAATGACCAGTTACAGTATGATTTAAGCACAAATTCCTAATTAAAATAATAATTATAAGCATTCCTGTCTGAATAGTGTGCTGATGTGAACAGACTAAACAATATCTGCTCTCTTCTTCTTAGCCGTAGTAGTGTTATTTTCTTTTTCCATTGTAGACATCGTGAAATTTCAAACACACCTTATTAATGTAACAAAGTGTACATGAAGGTGAAGGTGAAACACAATTTAATTAGCTTTTGCCCTAAAAGATTCCCCTGTGGGCCCTAAGCAGTTTAGACAGTCTCATTTCCATCTTTACTTTCACTTTCAAAATGATTCTTTCTGCACATTCTTTACACACACACACACACACACACACAAACTTCTTTGTCCTGTCAGAAGTGACATTGAGGACATTTGCTGAAGAGGCTACAGATTGTGCAAACAGACTCTGGAACCTGCCTACAAGTGACACTCAGCTGTTATATTCACTCAGTTGCCTATTTTCATTCTAACATCCCATTTAGAGAAACAAATAAAGACTATGCTAGAATTAGTATTACACCATTATAAATATAAAGACCCGTTAATAATTACATCAAAGTCCGACAATATTTTAATGAAAAAAACAAATCTACAAAGACACCGTTAGAACATGTACCAAATTTGCAAAGACAAACAGGAATAAGAAGAATTGAGGTGTTTCCTCTGGGACACTTGTTTTCACTACGCATCTGAATTTAATCCTTAAACCCAGAATATTTTGGAAATTCAGGATGTAACACATTGATTTTACATCACTTGGGAAATGTAGTTAACAGAACGTTTAGTATCATTTGGATCAGTAGCTTCTCTTCTTTCGTAGGACTACAAACATCACTGAATTCACAACAGTCATTAATTTCTTCCTTCAGGCGTAATTTGTGAATATTTAAGCAACACTAACAAAAAACACCCTTTTTTCCAGTTTTAATGCCTTTTTTTAAGCGTCCCGCAGGTCGACAATGAAGTTTTAATAATTGATTTAAATTAAAATAATTAAAGTGCATCATTAAAATTATACAACTCTCACACAGTTGTTTTTTAGCAACAACAACTGTATGGACTCAGTCATATCTTTGACTAATACTAGTCAGTAATACAACATTATCATTGGAGAGCATTATAAAAGTAAGAGTGTGAACTGTAATTTGTGAATTGTAATTTAGTTAACTTACCTTTGGAAATCAATAAAAAAAGAGTACTTTAGTTAAACTGGATTAATCGATCCTCATCGGTTTCGGTGATCGCTGGTTGTCGCGCACACTGGAGAGGAAGTCTTCAGAAACAGAGAGAGAGCAAGACAGCATCAAGAAGACAAGTCAGCAAATGATTCTCTTTTTGGCTGTTTCTACTGATGGGTTGCATCGCTTACATAATTAAATAGAAGACTGTGTCTGGAAGGTAAAACTGATTACACTGTTGGAAGATGGAAATTTTTCTATTTTCCTGCAGATAAAAAAAAAAGTGTCTCATGGCAGCATATCTTTTCCAAATGCATTTCTGCATTAAGGGATCTCTCACAAATGTGCATGTTAAAAAGAACCTGGGCCCATCATGCACTCTTAAGTTTAATTTAGTCGTTGGTGTTTCTACTGCATATGACTTGCATTTTTACCTGCAAAATGTTCCGCTCAAGGGTTTTGAGCATTCCAGGGCAGCCATTTTTATTGGCTGATTTCAAAAAGTGGCATTCTATAAATATCATTCATGGATGGGTTATATGTCTTATAAAGGATGGGTGACATGGCTGGAAACAAAACTGGGAATATTATATGTAGTAAACTTATAAACAAGAACAACTTGTGGTTCTAATAAACAGTACACATCATAAGCAGGCATGTATGCATAAAATTAACATGAACTATTTTACAAACTGATGAAAATGTCATTTTATGTTGTTTTGTACAACTGTAGGTTGAAATGATCATTTTAATCACACAAGATTTATCATAAAGGCAACAAAAATTCAGATAAACATGGTCCCACATTTCCATTTCTCTGGTAAGTTTTGAATAGTTTGAACTTGTTTTTTCAGCCCCGTGTTTAGTAACATTTGGTCAAATTAGGTATTCATATGTTATGGACTTATTTCAGCCGTGGTTTGTGCTCTCTGGAGACGTTATGTCAAAGGTCATGGCAAACAGAAGAAGCTGTCATTGACAGTAAGGTGAGCAACTTCACCAACAACTCGGTTATCTGGCTAAATTAGCCGGAGCTGGACGACACCAGCAACAAACATCAGTTTTATTCCGTTACGTTGCTGCCACTTCTATTAACCTAGCTGCACACTTACAACAACAACGTGCACTAACTTTTTTTAAAATATTTTTTTCAGTGCAAGTCCTGACACTATGTGAGACAGTAAAAAGTTAAAGCCTGTCTGTAGTTTTGTTGAGAAAAGCAGCCGGTGTAGGTCTGTGACTGGCACATTACTAGAGAGCAATGAAGGCTACATTAGCCTGCTAGCCGAAGCCCTTAGCCAGCCATAACTAGCCTTAGCGAGGAAGCTGGAAGAAACCTGACAGCACAGCAGAAGTCATTAACCATCGCCACAGATCGATAACAAGTTGACTCTTACCGAGGCCCGAAATGCCGTAGACGCTATCGTGACGACGGGCAGGCGTCAATAAAGTGGATGCTTTGGGCGAAGGGGACAGAAGACGGTGGGAGAGAGCGAGTGCACTATTCAGCCTCTGTGGAGGACTTCACCTGGCGCTTCCATGTCTGTTTACCAGACTGCATTCTGGGACGGAGACGTCACTGCGCGATGACACACGTACACACGCACGCGTGCACATAAACATGGACAGATAACTTCCACCATCCATCAACACATAAAACATTTGGTCAACAAACACAGCACATGATGTTATGGGAGTAAGTGGAAAAAAAAAATCAGAATGCAGAATTGTGGATTAAACATGTGTCCTACAGCAGTGGTACTTAATCTGCTTTCTGTGCCGTATTCTTTAGAAAAGAGAGTGGAGAAGGTTATTTTGAAAAAGTGGTGATTTATGACTTTTTGTGAAAAGTGAAAAGTGATGTATTACTTCTACAGTATACCACTGTAGAAGTATACCACTGTAGAAGTCACAGCACATGTTCCCTTTGGAGAGGAGAGAAAAAAGTACACCAAAAAAAAGGCTCGAAGAAAGGAGAACTCACGATCAACAAGCCTAAATAGAATTTGTATAAATTATGAAAAAGGCTTCTCAAGCTAAGCTTCACAACCAGCAGGTGGCGATCATTCACAAATTTACGACTAAAAACGGTAGAGAGCAGTGTCGGTTCAAAGAGCCGTTTGTTGGCGACAAAAGAAGAAGAAGAAGAAGAAGAAGAAGAAGAAGAAGAAGAAGAAGAAGAAGAAGAAGAAGAAGAAGAAGAAGAAGAAGAAGAAGAAGAGAAAAACGAAGAAGAAGACGAAGAAGAAAAAAAGAATTTTTTTTAATTTTTAAGACGACGAAGCGTTGTTGAAAGCTACATTCTTTTACAGTAATGGGCGCTGTTACGGATGGTAATAAGAAACGCGTGTAATGTTTAAAAAAGACACTAAAATATCTGTCTTGCCTTCAAAACTACTTTTTTTAAGATGTAATGTTTATAGATATATCTTGAATTGAAAACCGCTCAGACACAGTAGCAATGCTATGCTAGCCAAGCGCTTTCACAGTATTTGGTTTATAAGCCTAATTTATTTTTCTCTCGTTTTTAGACGAAGTTATTCGGAAGCGTCTTCTCATTGACGGGGATGGGGCTGGTGATGATCGACGAATTAATTTACTTTTAAAGACTTTTACAAAATGGTGCAACTCGCCTGGAACCCCCGAGGAAGGGTGGGTCGATTATATAGATCGCAGTCATGGACTTTTGAGTATGCCGTGGAAAATATATTTTTAATTTTAATGTTGTTCAGGTTCACACAATATCAAAGGATGTTGAGCACACTGGCACAGTGTGAATTCTCCTTGGGAAAGACGTTGATGGTATATGACATGAATCTTCGGGAAATGGAAAATTACGAAAAAATCTACACAAACATAGGTAGGAAATTTCCCTGTGCTGTCCCTCCATAATAACGAATCAAGTTTTACACAAGTCAGTAATTAATATTTATGTTAACCATGTATATGTGTCAAACTGCAGAACAAAATATTACATCTGCTCATGAAAAGATAGCAGAGTGCAAGAAAGAAATACAAAAAGCGAAACGAATACGAAAGAATCGGCAAGGTAATATTTTCAGCATTTTGCACATATGAAATATATATTGCCTATACTTTTAGTAAAAGATGTTTGCCAAAGTATTTCTAGAAATGCCATTTTTTTTAACTCCCAACAGAGTACGATGCTTTAGCAAAAGTGATCCAGCAACACCCAGATCGCCATGATACACTGAAGTAAGTAAACCTCTGTTTAAGTGATTACCCTTCTTATTAGTTGTTCTGCTTCATGAATAAGAGTAGCTTTTACCTCTAAAATTATGAAATGAAATTTAATTCTGATCACCTCCAGGCAGTTGGAGTCACTTGACAAAGAACTCCAGCATTTGTCACACATCAAGGAGAATGTAGATGCAAAGGTATGTATAAAATCAGCAATACTACTACTGTGATATGCACTATTTTGATTATTTTCTCTTTTAATTCTCTTCTCCCATGTAGCTGGAATTGAGGAAGAAGCAGTTCCATGTGCTACTCACTACTATACAGGAACTACAGCAGACACTGGAGAGTAAGTAATCTGTAATTCTTAGTCCAATACAAGTGTTTGTCTTTTTCCACTCTTTAGTAAAAGGAACAAGTCTAATATACATGCGTTATTGTGTTTGGGTTTTCTTTCCCTAGATGATGAGAAATCGGATGACGACAATAATCATGAAAGCCCAGTAGAAATCGGTGAATGAAGATGTGGAGTCCTGATAATTAAATCAGTCCCTCCCCAAATAAATTACTTCTTTTTTCAATTTATTTGTCAAAAGTCTGCTTTGTTTTATAGTGGAATATTGCTAATTTCGGAGTCAAAAGTGAACATTCACAGCTGTAACAAATGTCAATGACAAACCACCTATTCTATCAGGCAAAAAATGATTCTGAATCTTCTGTTATGAGAATTGGCAGGTGCCACATCATTTGGCCATGTGCCTCCTGCAGATGTTTAAAGAATTGTATATATACAATATACATATTTCCTTAAATTGATACAGTATTTGTAATCACTTATGTTAATGACCTATTGTTTCCTAAAGAAAAAAAAAACCCAACATTTCATGAGCATTACAGTTCTAAAGAATCAGGCTTCAAACTTGATCTAAAACTTCACCAGGTATGCACGGGCCTGTGTGAGCCGTTTGAGGCGACTCTGCAAAGTCACCCTTTTGTTCCCAACATCAGAGTCCTCCGTCAGCAAGGATTCGGTATTCTCTCTGTCATGCATCAGCTGAAGCATCTCCCTCTGCAGCTGGACAGCAAATTCTTGCAGCATGTGATAGCGGATCACTAGAGGGATCTGGTCAGCCAGGCGCTGACTTGCAATCTGGAGCATAAGAAAGAACATTTTGTTAGATGTCTTCCTCCACGAAAACAAAAGAAAATATTTTGTATTGTGCTGTGATCAACACGTACTTTGTAATAGGATTTAAGGTGTAACATCAGCTCCGCCAGTGTTGCATGATTGTTTCGGATGTACAGGAATCCCAGATGATCATATTTGGCACTTTTTTTAATTGACTTGTGTTCATTCTCCTTCTCCTGTTCCTCTTCCTTGCTCTCTTTCAAACTGCTGCTGTAGGTCCTGTCCTGAGTGTACACCAGCATCTCCATCTTAAACTGAGTTCTCAGCAATTTTTCAGCGTCATCCTCCTTTCTTTGCCTGATGGATTCGATCTTTGCCTGGAGAGAAAAAAAATACAAAAGTTGATCCCAATAAAAATCTCTCTCAATTGCTCAACCTCTCTATCAAAGTCTGACAAAATCCCTACCTTGGTAGCTTTTATAAGGATAGGTAGTCCAGCAAAGCTGGCCTGGGCCAGCTGTATGAAAATTTTCCGAACAGCATCTGGATGAGAAAGAGAAGGACGTCTGTCTAATCACCAAGTCTGATAGCAGAACATCATTTATTCAGTCATACCTCCTATGTCCTTGAGCCCCCGAACAGCTGGTTCCTCCAGTTGTTTGACCTGCTCCTTTACCATGAATTCAAAGGTCTTGTAGTTGATGAAGCCAGGTAGCTCTCTTCCACGGTACTTCAATTCATACTCCTGCACTTCTTTCTCAAGCCTAAGATTAACTGGCACAGATGGTTGTACGTTTCAGAGTGATCAGCCGTAAATCCCCAGGACAGAATGGTTGAAACGACTACACTTACACTTGATTCCCGACCTGTCCAGCTGCTCATTCCACTTTGAAAACTCTCGTCTGAGAGTAGAAAAGATGTTAACATTTTCTCCACAAGTGAGGTCCTCTCCTGAGGTCAGGCTGAAGACGTCACGAATGAACGCCGTCACTCTCTGCAGCACATTTTACAGCATTTAAAGAGAATTTCAAAGTTTGTGTCCATGCAGTGTTTTTTTTTTTTTCAGGTTAATGTTTCAGAGGGTCGTCTCACATCCATGAGGAAGGTGACTGTCTCAGCTGGATCAGACGGAGGACCAGTGCCATATGTCTCCAGCTCTGTGCGTGTGTGAGCTAGCTTCTCCTCAATCTGCTCTTCCAGTCGAGGCAGAGATTTCTAAAAAGAAAAAGAAAAAATGAAAATGGTGACGGGACTAGCAATACCTTAATGGTGAATTAAACAACATGCAGAGAGAAGTAACCTCAATGTGGTGCACCAGCTCAAGCGTGAGTTTCTCAGCTAGTTTAGGAACAGTGGCCTGGCCGTCGTCATACAGAGTTCTGCAGAGAGAATCAAATGCTCAGCGCGATCACAACACTGACATCAAAGCGTGTTACACTGGAACTCACTGGAAATGTGCATGATCCCTGAAAAAGGCTTTTTCCTTCTCCGTAGCTTCAGACAGAGACACTTTGTCTGTGATCTCCTTCTGACCTCTGCACCGGACAATCATGTAACCCTTTTTCAGGTGGATGACCTCATTGTGGACGATGTCAACCACGGTCTCCTCTGTCCCTTTGTCCACAAGGTCAGGCTTGGTCAAGATTCCTTAGGGGGAGAGAATAATAATAATAATGTAATAAGACTTGGGCACTAATACCGCCGCTTTTGTTTGTTTTCTCAGGGAAAATCCAGAGTTTTACCCAAAGTCCTTTCTCCATCAGGATCCACTTCCTGTGCCATCTTCAAAGCCTCTGTAGTTGCTATGTCGACATTACACGGAACAACCACCAGGCTGATTGTTTCTTGTTTTGTGATGAACTTCCTGATCAAGCGCTTTATCTGAAAAGATTTATTTTCATGACACACAAAATAGTATACCGTGACCCTGAGCAACAACTGTTTTAGACTAAAAAGCCTTTACCTGGACAACCATTTTAAACTTGATGCTCAGATTGGCTCAGTGCTTAAATCCAGCTTCTTTCACCAGAGACAACTGGACAAGGTTTAGGGTTGTTTCTCAGCATCACTTCATGCTTTTATTACCACTTACCTTCATTGATTTTAAAGTGTTCTACAAATAAACTGATTGGTTAATTGAAAGGGGTCTGCACAGAACAGATACCTGTTCTCCAATGTTCTCCGGTTGTCCCTTTACAGCCACCCTGGCAATGCCAGGCAGGTCAATGAGTGTCAGATCTGGAACATCAGGAGAGGCGATTTCCAAGCTGATGAGGTCATCACTGATTCCCACCCCAACTCCTGCCATCGCATCCTGGGCTGCAGATGGAAAATTCATGATTATGAAGAGGAGAGGAAAGGGAGCCGTGCTATTACTTCCTGAAAATGAGGAAACGTGAAATGAGAGTGGAGGCCCGTTGCCAAACCTTCCCGAATCTTTGTCTCGACATCTGCTGGGTCTTCTATCTCTTCTTCGTGGTCCTGGTAACTTATCTTGCTGTACCACTCCTCTCCTCCTTTTCTTCTCTTCATCTTCAGCTCGAGAGGACATCTGGTCACAATGCCTAAATCCGGAAAACATGGACATTAAGGGAAAAATAAAAGATAAGCACATTCTTAATTCCTTTTTATTAATCTCACAGTTGAAAATCGATACAAATTAGGGGTATTTTTTCCCCAATAAATACAATTTTGAAACAAACTAACGGGTTTTTCGGGGAAAAGAGTTTACTTGTTGCAGTGACACAAACGACTTGCAACTTTAAAAACCTCGTTACAATTAAAAAAAAAATCCTCTGGAATATTACTCATCTCATTAAGTCTCAGAATCCTCAGCTTCTAGCAGAGGAGGAACTAAAAAGCCAATTAAATTCTTTGATTGTTCTCACCGCTTCCTCTCGGTAAAGCCACTCCGGACAGCGCCTCCAACACGGAGCTTTTCCCCGAGCTTTGGTCTCCAATCACGGCGATAGCGGGGAGCGCCAAGTCCTTCTCCACACCCAGGGAGCGAAGCGAGTCGATCAGGTCGATGCAGGGACGCACCTTCTGCTCGTACTGCTGGTTCAGACTGTTCATGGCGAAGATTATTACCAATCAAGAGGAGAAGACAAACGTCCGCTTCAGTGGCCACAACCACATCTGGGTCTGGCGAAACCTTGAACGCCGCATAAATACACGTAGGTTTCGTTTTCCTTTCTGACGAAGACTCACCCAAGTCGTCTGTTAGGCGCCTGGAGGGTCGCTGCTCTTTCTCCTCCTCTCTTGAGCAGGTCCCCGCCTCCGTCGCCAGGGGAGATTGCTCACACCTGAGCTGGTGAAAAGGGTTGTTCGAGCAGCAGCAGGTGGCTGTGTGTGTGTGTGTGTGCGTGTGTGTGTGTGTGTGTGTGTGTGTGTTTGTGCGCGCGCGCGCAATTGTGTTCTTGTGTTTGGTTGGCTGATCTTTTCAGTCTTTTGTAAATAAAAACAGACTTTTGGCTTGCTCGGTCAACCTGTTTCCTCCTCTTTCTCTTCTTTTTGATCCCACCATAATTAAGGTGTTGGGTCCCACGCCCCCTAGACCAAAGTGGGACGTAACATATTTCTTCAGGAAAAGTCAAACTCATTCACACAATTTAAATTTAAAAAAATACCCCAAATCTTTTCATAGTAAAAAAAAAAAAAAAAAGTATTAAAGCACATCGTCTGCGCACACCTTTGTCAAAATATTTGAGAGAAACATAGATTTAATGTGGCTTCTGTACATGACCAGTAATTCTGATCATGCTGAGAAGCTCGATTTATCTGTTTCAATAGTAACTTTGATTGGGAGTGCGTGCGCAAAGACAAGCGTGTTTTCTGTTTGCTTTTCGCAGCCAAGGATATATAATATAAAAAAAAAAACCCAAACAGCAGGATGAACACTAAAAAGTATAAGCTTTGTCTTCGTTGTCATCTTCATTGTTCCGCCAGAAAAATAGGGATGAAACGCACGAATGAAAGTGTACCATAGGTAACATTTCACCTGAACTGAAACTCAGCCTCGTAAGGCCGAAATGGCTCAGTTAGGAGAACGCTCGAATGAAAGCGAACCATAGGTAACATTTCACTTAAAATGAAACTCTCTACATAAGGCCGAAATAGCTCAGTTGGGAGAGCGTTAGACTGAAGATCTAAAGGTCCCTGGTTCGATCCCGGGTTTCGGCAGAAGGAAGCAAAGGTTTTGCCCCATTGTCTAACGAATTCATGCCAATGAAGGAGTTACTTTATTTTAAAGGATCAAACAAGTCACATACACGGTAATTTAACACAAATTAAACTAGAAAAACACTCGAAAAGCGCAGATTCCAGACTATGATTCCGTTTAGAAAATCAAGGCAGTTGGGCTTTGATCTCTCTCCAACTGCTCCAATCAAACTCCAATCAAAGCTTGGGGCTTTGATCATATGCATATTCAGAAAATGGTCCTTTCTCGCAATGACATTCCTGGATCCAAATGGTAATCCAGAACATCTTCAACATTTAATGAGCTGTTCTTTGTCTCATTATCAACATTTAATGAAAACTTCATTTTCAGTTAGTAACTTTTTAAATTATTTTGCTTACAAAAAAAAAAAAAAAACGACAACTATCACATAACCTCCTTGGCTCAGGTATTAATAATCAGGCGTTACAACTGTATGTTGTATGTTATGTATGTTGATTTAAAACATAAAATGCGGAAATCTCAATTTAACATTACGCTGTAATTCAAAGTTTATTTAGTCGTTGATCTTGCCCACACAGTAGCTCAGCGGATACATATATAACCATAACCAACAGATGTCAGCAATGATCCAGGGTGAGCCACGCAACCGCGATAGCTGAGGCATGCTTGAGATGGATTATTGCATACTGAGCAAACCCTACAGCCTTTCTGCTCGTCTGATTTTACAAAGCTCTTTATCCTGATAGTATAACTAATGCAAACAAACAAACAAATCTGGAGTACATTATATTATTAAGATGCACCTGTAAGAGAGGGGGGTGTTTATAGTAAATGATGACGAGTGTCAAATGTGAATGTGCATTATTTTCTGTATATACATGCATTTGTTGCACTAGAATTATTGAAAATAATTGAAGTTCACAGTAACATTGGATTGTGCCCAGATAGCCAAGTGGATGGACAGCGTGTCTCTGGCACCGACAAGACACACTTGGCGTTTTGAGGTTTGTGTGAGGCCGCCAACCGAGGCGTGTGGGTCCAACAGGGCTATGGATGCAAAAAAAAAAAAAAAAACAAGCAGGCCGAGGCCACGGAGAGGTTTTGAATTTGCGTCATACCTATTAAAACTCAGATGAATGACCCAGCCGGCTCTCTGCAGTGATGTGCTAATCAGTGGTGCATTGATAATGAACACACTGAGAGCGTTTGGAGAAGTTACAACAGGAGGGTAGCAGACAGAAAACAAAGAGGTGCAAAATGTCCTGATCAATGTCAGGGAAGAGAAGAAACACCACAGCGTCATTCTGATGCTTTTAAGGAGTTTAAATAATCTTCATGAATATTTGATTTAAATATTGAAAAGGCTCATAAAGGAGCTGGCCCATTTTTTTTTATGGGATTAAAGGTACGGTTTACAATCTAATGTGCAGAGAGGAGCTGTTATTTGTGCCTTTTTTAAATTACCATTCCAGGAACCTTTGTTGCTATGTAATTTGTCACCATGTAACATTCTTTGCCATTTGCTGGTTATGCAAGAAGTCTCTTTTCACCGTTTCCTCTGCGACAGCTCAGCTTCCTGTCAGCTTTGTTCCAGTCGCTCTTTCAGAGCCACAATAGATGCCAGAAGGTGCCAGTCGAGCCTCAAGCCAAACGAATTGAGCCCTTGAATGAAACCGGCAGGTGGATGACTGTTTCCAGACAGGCGGATGGACGGCTGTTGACAGAGGATTTTTTTTTGTTACAAATTAAAGTCCATTTGGTCATGTCTGGTTTTCCAAAAGAGCTTTCAGAGACACCTTGGTCAGATTGGCCTTCTGCCAAGCACAGCCTGCCCCGTTTCTCAACTATTTGCTCATCAAGCAGCGGAGCGGTCGATAAAATATAATAAATAAAGTAAATAAATGACATAGGAATATAACCAAGGCAGCAAAGCAGGTAGTCAACAGCCTCGCTGGGTCGGACAGGCGTCCAACCCTAACGTGGCAGGGTTGGACATGAGCACAACTGAGGGTCTGTGTCCTATTCTGGGTGTTGGAACACCCAAAGATGATTATTTTTTTATTTGACACAAATGTGTAGTCCTGTATGGATTCGGACAGACAGATCTAAACTGCACTGGTGTAAAGACACGCAACAACCAGGCAGACTGTGAGATGAGATTGTGCATCGTTTAGATGCCCCTCATCATTTTAACTCAGAATTCTGGTAATTCTGGCCTCAGAGACACGTCAGGGTGGCTGAGTGGTCTAAGGGCCTCGAACGCTGTCAAGCACCAGGATGAGATGCTTGTAGGTGGTTGCGTTGTCTAGTTTTATTTATGTCAAGGAACAATACAGGATTCTGTGTAGATTCTCACTCATCCAGGTCATAGTTATCCAAAGTTAGATCTAACTTTGGATACAGGATTAGCTTTACATTAGTTCTTGACATTACATGGAACAGGAAATGGTGCATAGCAGAGCTTTCAATCAAAATAACGTATCTTAGTGTCGTGTTTAGTAACAGTCAGACTATATTTTAAAAAGTTAATAGGTCACGAACACAATCAGTGTTTAATTTGTTGCATAACTGGAAGAGATGAAGCGATGTAGTCTGAAGAAAGGCGAGGCTGGGTCAGAGCCATTGTTATAGAGTCTTTGTTATATAATCAGCATGATGCTTACAGCCTAAATGTCACAAGGGAATGCTGTGTGAGGGGCTGGAGGATGACCCTGGGTTTGTCCTTGGAGACAGAGTCGAGGCTTTGTCTTCTCCCTCCGTGGAAGGCAACAAACCCACTCGTTGCTCTCCGAACGGACCAGCGTCACACTGGCAACGTTGTTTCTCTGCTTTGTCCGTGTGAATACCGCTCAAATCACTGTTGCTCTTTCTCCGCACTGTGCTGACCTTTGCGAACGCTGGGGGAACCGTCCTGCGTCACAGCGTCAAAGCCGCTTTTGAGGATTTCTACTGTCTCTGTACAACAATGCTCAAGTGCTGGCTGAACTTCCAGTTCTTTCCTAGAAGAAACAGTAGAAATCTGGAGGAGAATTTCAAACAGGCCCCTCGCATGTCTGATTTACTGACTGTCCACCTGAGCCAAATGAAGCTTCTTGACATCGTCACATGGAGGGACAGGACCAGCTGTTGTCCATTTAATCTCAACTCTTGCAGCGTGAATATCACTTTCACTATCTCATAAATGTTGGAGCTTCTGAATTTCTTCTCTCTGTCAGGCACCACAACCAGTTATGCAACACTGATCTTACACTATTATACTTTTTGGTGCATTGATTAAACCTTTTTTTAATAATTCACTTTGGACTTTCTAAATACTTTCCAGGATTACTACTACAACTTTTGGGAACTCCTCATAAAGAATTAGTCTGGACTGCACTTACATAAGAAGTTATGGTGAGGATGCCCCCTGCCCTGCTTAGCTTAGCTTAGCATCAGCTTAGCTGGACTCTGATAAACTGACACTATATTCGATGTCCTTGAAAACTGAACCTGAGCGGTTCGTGACATTCAGTCTTCTTGCTGATGATTAATTTCCCTCCCACCTCATTTTATGTCACACAAGCCTCCAGAGCATGTGGGCGCACTAACAAAAGATAACCTCATTTGTAGACATACATACTTGTCAGCATGTTCTTGTAAATGTGTGCATTAAGTTTATACTGTTGTGGTGTTTGAAGCATCAATTCAGTGCATTAATCCCCTAAAACAGACTCATTATAGTCATGTCTGCTGGTGTATATTCTCCTAAGGGAGATCCCCACCCGGGAGGCTTCTGCCCATGTGGCCACCGTCTATCTGCCACCTTTATACTCAGCTAATCTTTCAAACCTCTAATCTCAGCTCTCTGGTTACATGTTTTTCAGGCGCTGCCTGTTCAACAGCCGCTGTGCTCAATATAGAGGCTGAATGTTTTACCATGATGTGTTTTGTTTTTTATCGTTACTAAGAGGACTGCAAGATTTAACAGTTGTCACAGGGGTCGCACAGATATTAATACCTGCGCCGAAATGGGGACTCCATTTCTTTAGTCTTTATTTTGAACATTACATCCCCATCTCAGCACCTCAGCTGAGCCCCACAGTGAAGTGCAACCTATCCCAGGGGTTGCACTTTGTTGACCTTTAATGGAAAATCCAGTACTTGAATTCAGAAATCCTGACCGCCCACTGCCTTTGCCAAAATGTTGCGTCAGAGAGGCCCCTTGGGCTACAGGACACTCTAATGATGTCATCCAGGATTAAGTGTCACCCTCCTTCACTGCAGGGAATTGACTAGCTATCATTATGTTCCAGTCACAGAGAATGTGATGAGTTTTAGTCCTTCGACCACACAGTCACCTCATCATCGCATTAACTTTCATGATTAGTCGCCTTGGACCCAGTTTTAAATTGGCCAGAATGATTAGCAGTGAGGTGAGTGACCAGCTAAGTACCTGTGTCACAATCACCTCAACTACATTAAGTTTCCTGAGCGTCATTAAGGGTCCTTTTGCTGAGGTTTTAATGCTTAATATTAATATCTAACCTGTCTTCGTCCACTCTATACGCAGTCGCTGGTGCTGCTGGCTTATTGTGAATCCATCTCTGGCATCCTTCTCTCTTCATTTTCTGGACTTATATTTTCTGTCTCTCTGCCCCTGGGTTTTCTTTCTCTCCTGATAATAGTCACCATTTCATCTATTTTAGGCAAATCAGGCCCTAGCTTCTACTCTTGAGTCCCAAAGAATCTGATGTTTGACTAGTCAAAGATAATTTTTTTCCCCTAGAATTAGTGGATGTGTGCACAAGGCATATTTTCCCTTAGAAACAATACAATTTAAATTCAATAAATTCTGTTTTGGTCCAGACTCTGCAATGTTCTGGTATAGTTTGTTGGCTGCTGGAGGATGCACTTGAGCCAATTTCAACATCACAAAAGTACCATCAGGGGAAAAGAGGTCAGCGACACTGAAAGATCTGTTCTATTTTAGGATTGTGTTTTTGTTTGTGCACACGTTGGCACTAGAGGAAGTCCGAGCAGAGGTTTGTAAAAAGCAGGTGGACAGCCGCCTCTCTGGGCCAAACAGATGTCTGACCCTTATGGTAGATTCTGGTCAGAGGCACAAGTCAGGATGGCCGAGCGGTCTAAGGCGCCAGACTCAAGGGTGATCACCTTCCACAACAGGGGTTTCTGGTCTCCAGATGGAGGCGTGGGTTCAAGTCCCACTCCTGACAAGGATATTTTGAAAATATTCTCTTTGCAGCACAAAGAAGCAATTATACTATCTTATCATATCACCAAAAATATGATTGTACAGGATCTACAGAAAGAGATTTCTGAGCCAACGAGTGCACGAATCAAATGAATTGCTCTGCAGGAGATTTCTTCAGATTTTGTTGAGGAGGGGTGTGTGTCAGTAATCCTCGGACATGTGCATTCCCCCTCACGTGCATGCACAAGCACTGCAGTGCAGAGCTCGGCCGTGGCACAGAAACACGCTGCACTGCTGTCAGCCCAGACCTCTCAGCCAACATTCAAGCCCACGCAGTCTGTAAAGAAACCGTACAGTTGGAATCTCACAGCTTTTTGACTTTGCTGTAGTGCAACATTATGTCTTTCCTGTGATACGGCAGCACGGACTGAAACAGAAACACCAAGAATCATTGTATGTGATCTAGTTAGGGGATTCAGCAGCAGAGTAATAGTAATAGGATAAATATTATTTTAAAAAAAATACAGTATGTTAGTGTCTAACTGATCAAAACATTCCACTAGGGATATTTACGGACCTTCCCTAGTTTGGTAAGAAAAGCACAGTTGCAAAGAGCTCTTCCAAACTGACATTTTTCCATATACGGCAGCTTAAAGAGGCTGAATAAATCAATCTTCTGATTTGAAGCTTTTCCAAAACAACATTTGATTTGTGTGAGGGGCACTCAGCAGATAGAACTGTATGAATTTTTAGGTGTGTGTGCGTGTGTGTCATTCTGCACCCAGCCTGTGAGTCGCTGTAACTGTAGCCAACGTTAGATATTTATGTTACCATATTGAGATTTGGCACGTGTGTGGGCTTTTTCCAGGGATTAATATTTATCTGGTGGCAGTCGGGGGGCAAGTCTGTGTGAGGGAGCTGATTTGCAGTGTTAGATGTCCCGCATGAACCGGGTGTCTTCCATAACACACCGCAATGATCACATTTCTTTTAATATGATGGAAATAGGTTTCAGGTTTGGGCTTCACATTTCCCTCAGTGCATTCTGTATAGGCCACATTCACCTTCATATCATTGTTGCATAACTAAGTATATTCACCATCGATGTGACTGTTATTACTGAGCCACCATTCAACAGTAATAGTCACACATTACTTGAATGTATGCTGTCAGCCATGAAAAGGTCTGGGTGCAATAAAGCAGTGTGGAATCGCAGAGTGTCTGGACGAGCTCTGGTCTGGAGAGTTTCATTAAGGGAATGCCTCTGTGTTTATATCAGGGCACAGCTTTTAATAGCATGTGATAAGGTAAATGAGTGTGTTTATTTCTGGAGTATGAGTCTCTAACGTGTCTCTGCTCTTCAGCTGATGGATGTTGTTGATACATTTTGAAATGTCAAGAATTAATAATTAATCTACTAATCTACTGACACAACCATCGCTCGTGCTCACACAGACATACCTCGGATGGCCTTTGTCTTTTGTCTTAAGGACTTGTGTTGCAAAAGCATGGAATTTGAGTTAAAGGAGGCGTTCGCTGTGATGTGCACACATCATCATGTCCAGGGCCAATTCTTTATATGAGCTTCTCTGCTTTATCTGTACAAAGGTCACATTAACCTCATTGTACTTGTTAGGCTAATGCCAATTCTCTGTTAACTGCAAAAAACATCTATTTTTAGTTTGTTGGGAAAGCATAACAGAAATTGCTACTCGCCCTCAAGCAGATAAATCCACAAGTCGTAGGGAACGTCCCACGACAGCATACATTTGACACGGGAATCCAAGTCTCAAAGCCTGTGGCACCCAAGTCCTTTTAAAAGTTGACTGGTGCTTTTAAATCCCAGAGTGAACATTTCATTTTAAGATCTAAACTGCACCAGTGCAGTTACAGAGACGTAACCAGAAAGACTGAGATGAAATTCTGAATTTTGGCAATTCTGCCCTGAGGGAACTGTCAGGATGGCCGAGCGGTCTAAGGCGCCAGACTCAAGGGTGGTCACCTTCCACAGCAGGGGTTTCTGGTCTCCAGATGGAGGCGTGGGTTCAAATCCCACTCCTGACAACAGACTTTTAAAAACCTCCCCATTGGAGCACAAACCAAGGATTATCGTATTTTATGGTATCACCCACACAGATGACTGTACGAGATCTTTACCTCTAACCGATATTATAACTGAAATAGAGTCGTGAAATGCTCTCCAAATCACAGGTGGTGAAGGGTGGCCGTGAGGCAAAGACAGCTCGAATTAAATGAGGACTGTGCTCTGCAGAAAAGGACGCAGATTTTGTCAAGATAGCCATTTCTTTAGGAGGGGAGTGTGTGGACGAGTTCTTCAGTAATCCCCAGAAATGTGCACCCTCCCTCACGTGCACACACAAGGACTGCACTGCAGAGCTTGGCCGTAACACAGAAACACGATGCACTGCTTCCAGCCTGGGCCTCTCAGCCAACATTCAGGATAATTTACAATAAACACCTTCTGCAATCAGTGTCACAGTCTCTGGGCTTCTGGATGACAGCAGAAGCAGAAACATTACTGCTAACATGGGGATGGGGTGGTGGGGTGAACACGAGCCGATAACAAGAATGTGGCACATACTGGTGGCAAATTATTAAAATCTGTGTCTATAAGTTAATCTTGGCTTTGCTGGAAAGAAATAA
Source organism: Pao palembangensis (assembly GCA_015343265.1). Lineage (NCBI taxonomy): Eukaryota > Metazoa > Chordata > Actinopteri > Tetraodontiformes > Tetraodontidae > Pao > Pao palembangensis. The sequence continues at coordinate 10,077,875 of CM027087.1, read as the reverse complement.
CATCTGTTCTCATCAGGGTCAGAGAGCAAAACTGCAGGACACACACATTATTTACTCAATTTCAGTACTAGCTTGTTTCAGTGCAGAGTTTCAGAACTAGCTCGCTACCAGTGACACTTATATTTCAGGAGTCACTTCATACGGTTTAATTTAACTCAAAGATCTCCATCAAAGGAAAAAAGAAAAGAATGACTATCCTTAATGGACCTATCATTAGCCCCTGTTTAATACAAGATAGTCTGATCGTCAAACCATAAACTATGACCACATTAGTGTCATCACAGTGATCAGTAATTTGCTGTGTAAGTGACATGTCGTCTGAAATATGTGCCATATATCTGCACAGCTTCCTGGAAACTGAACTCATGCTTGTTGGTTGGCCTTTGACTTTCTCCTGTCCAGTAGAGCAGAGTGCCAGAACTAGAATAACCTGGAAAATACAGGATTAATGTCAGGCTACACCAGGACAACACACCAGGAGAATCTCCAAGTAATTCAGAATAGTTTCAAGCTGACAAACTGATTATTGATGCTGTGGTTAATTTGATGTTGCCGTCAGCAGATAAGCAATCTTGTTGCAACAATAGAGGAGTGAGGGAAGCAGCGAGGAACCTATTAGCTACCAGCCAAGAGTTGTTGGAGCATTGGGCTAAAGCCAACTGAGGCTCCGTGTCTAATGATTCTGAGAAATGTTGACAGTTTAAGCCTGTATCCAGGATGTGTGTGACATCCACATCCCTATTTCCTGTCTAGCTTGCCTGAGCGTTACAGCTTTATAGATACTCTTTTAAGTCAGTGATTACCGCCTGTCAGAGTTCTGGCTGTCCTACTCGACTATTAACAAACTAGGCTAAAGGAGGGGTGGTATTAATGGTATTGTTCATTTCATAGGTTATTCCACTGTGAAATGTGTTTTTCTTAACCTTTTTTGTACTTAAGTAGCAGTTAATTTTCTAGATTTGGTAAGGAAAATCTAAATAATGCTCTCTATAGCAATGGAGTGACACATGTTAGTACGGAGTAAATGCTGCACTAAGTTATTGAGGTGATGTTTATTTACCAGACTATTCAGCCATAAATGCACTCTGGACTGCAGGCCAGGCTTTTTGCACTGTGCTAATAAACCAACTCTAAACGTTTTTTCATTGCAGGTGGTTTCCATGCATTTCCCCCTGACATTTATGTAGCTCCAGACTGTCTGAGGACCCTCACCCGCAGCTTTAGGTTTCAACTTCTGCTTTTAGACTTGTCTCTCTTCCAGAAGCCATCTTTCTTCTTAAATTATCTTCACTGGTCGCTGTTCAAGCTTCACTCTCTGCAGGGTCAACTGCTGTAACATTCCTCAGGCTGAGATTTCTTATCATGGATGTAACATTAATGCGGTCCCCTTTCAAGGTTTCCAAACCATCCCAAACATATAACATGTAATATATTCTGATTTTTATAGAATAGGGTTAGAAAAACATGACTTTTTTTATACCTTAGCAAATAATACATACATAAATACAACTGCTGGAGCACAGTATATGCATGGTTTGTTTACAAGTGGGTGCAAGCACTATTGTGACAGTTGAGGGCACTGCTTATGTAAAGCTTTCAAGCTTTGTTAATGCAGACATAGACAGGAACTGTCACCTTTAATTGACAAGTATGATAGCTCTCTATTTAAAGTCTATATTAGCCAGCGGCGCTGACCATTGCATTGTTTCCCTTGTGTGTGCCGTCGTGTTTCCCCTGTCCGTGTTTATCATATAGCAGATTTTTCTTTATTTATAGCTGCCCTGGAGCCTGTTATTTTTAGTCGGCCTCAGTGTTTGGTGACCCAGGAGGATTTGGTTAACAGAATTATCTGCTGTGATGTCATGTCAAGTGGCCAGTCTGGAAAATGACCGTCCGTAGGAGCACACAGGTAAGATCAGCCGCTCTTTCCACTAGGGTAAACAAGGTCAATCCTGACTCGGACCGCCTAGCTCAGATTATCTGTCTTATCCTCCACCTTTTAAAGCCTCTGGAGCCAAAACAGTCAGTTGTACAAAATCAACACAAAGTATGGGGTAAATACTGCACTGTTGATTGTGCACAGAGCATTTGTCTATGAAAATGTAAAGTTCAGATAGCTAAAGTTATGCAAAATATCCAAATCCAAAATCCAAAATATATCTGTTTATGCTCATACCTAAACCCATTTAGCAATTCTTTACCAGCCTTTGTTTCCTTTTACTTGATGACCACACAAGGGCAAAAATGGACCTCACCCAGCCTTCCTTCCTGCGTTCCCCTCACCCCCACTAACCATTCTTCCATTCACGGGTCCTCTCATCGCTGTCATCTAGACTGATCCCAGTTATTGGACACAGAAGCGTGCCGTTAAGCCTCGTGGAGCTGCTGCATCCTCGGTCCGACGGATTATTGAGCCCCTTGATAACCTTAGATACCTCCTCTCTCTCTCTCTCTGCCCTTTTTGCTCTTCTGTTATTGTTACGGATAAAAGCTCACGGATCAAGTTCGAATCCTTTGATCACACAAGTGTTGATCACAGCGATAATGTCGCAGCAGTTGTCTGCATGCCTCTGCTTAACTTTGAATCTGGAGCAGAAGGAGGTGCACAGGCCCTACATTTTCGATGACCCTATAATCTTATTGCAGATAAATTTCCCTAAACGTCTGTCTTCTGAAAAGCTGCGATCATATCAGGAAACATTGTTTACACATGTGCGACTGGATTCCAATTTCCTGTGGGATGTTTATCTCAGAGTCTCTGTGTCTGACACTTTCAGTAACACGTGAAAAGCCCCCGCTAAGTGCCCCACACTGGACTCAGCCCATTTTTTTCAAGGTCAGGGCTTTCACTTCCATGTCTCTCATTGTCTTTCTATGGCTCGCTGCAATCTCTCAGTTCCGCCGTTTGACTCTTAGTCTCAGTTTTTTACTTCAAGTTCAGGTTTTTACTGTGTAAATAATTTTGATGTTAGTTATACCATTAAATGAACCTCCCACATATGAAGATGAGGATCCAATGACCATTTAACAGAAGGTTTATCATAAATATGATGTTGATGACTTTCAAGAACAAAAAGAATTAAATTCATCACTGATAGAAAATAAATAAAAATAAATCCACAAGTTGTAGAGAACATCCTAAGACAGCAGACATTTGACACGGGAATCCAAGTCTCAAAGCCTGTGGCACCCAAGTCCTTTTAAAAGTTGACTGGTGCTTTTAAATCCCAGAGTGAACATTTCATTTTAAGATCTAAACTGCACCAGTGCAGTTACAGAGACGTAACCAGAAAGACTGAGATGAAATTCTGAATTTTGGCAATTCTGCCCTGAGGGAACTGTCAGGATGGCCGAGCGGTCTAAGGCGCCAGACTCAAGGGTGAGCACCTTCCACAGCAGGGGTTTCTGGTCTCCAGATGGAGGCGTGGGTTCAAATCCCGCTCCTGACAGCAGACTTTTAAAAACCTCCCCATTGGAGCACAAACCAAGGATTATCGTATGTTATGGTATCACCCACACAGATGACTGTACGAGATCTTTACCTCTAACCGATATTATAACTGAAATAGAGTCGTGAAATGCTCTCCAAATCACAGGTGGTGAAGGGTGGCCGTGAGGCAAAGACAGCTCGAATTAAATGAGGACTGTGCTCTGCAGAAAAGGACGCAGATTTTGTCAAGGAGGAGAACCGTTTCTATCATCACTGATAGAAAATAACCAAAATGTGTCATTTGGGGAAAGTTGTGCAAAGACTCACAGCATACGCATGTGCTGACGTAACTGTGGCTATTTCATATATTTACTCCATGTTCTATTTTTTGCATGTTCTCAGCAGGATTACAGATTAGTGCAGGTTGTTTCAACTATTCTTGTACAACTGTCCAGGTTAATGTGTGCACGTATAAAATATGTGCAACTCTACCTGGATTAACAATCTATGTTTTCTTAAATAGCCTCACATGAATGGAGATGGTGAGCGACAGGCTCAATCAGATGTTCAGCCTGCTCAGATAATCTGTGTCAAGAATGGCTTGCAGGGATTAGTTTTCCACCCTGACCTCACAACAAACTGGATCAACCACACCAATATCAGGAGGGATCAACATTTTTTTGTTATTCTATTCAATTATCAACCCACATTAAAGTAATATAAAATTACATTAAGATAGGTAGATTTTAGATCGCTTGTAGGGAGATGGACTGAGCTGTGATGCTCCACTGACCGAAAACTAATGTAATTCTCAAGAGCAAATATCAGATTTAATAAATGCAAATCTCACATGATTGTATTAAAGCCTTTAAATATTAATATTATTAAAGACGTCAAGATGTGGTCAGTTTCTTTGCACCAGTTGATAAAAATAAAAATCAGGCCTGGTACTGAAATAGATCCCTTCGGTCTCAGTCCATGTGACGATACTATCCTGAGTAAGAACGACTTTAGGCTTCCATTTTATCACCCTGGTTTGATAAAAATACAAGAAAAATGTACTTGAAAATCCTGATAGCTGACTTGAGGGGTCTAAGATGACCTAACCTTGTCAGGGTCACCTTCTAATGTTTTACCAGTGCCAGTGCCAGTGAGCACGTTCTCACTGGCATTCTTCTTTTGGGGTGACATTGTGGGATGGATTTTTTAGTATGGTGCAGAGAGCAACTTGTTTGTGTTTGTGACTGAATGCTTCATGTTGCGTGCTCTCTTCTGTTCCTCAATTTTCTTTCACTCCACCTTTTGCATTTATGAGGAACTAAAGCTGTGTTTTGCCAGATTGATGAAACCCTGCTGACAGCCGAGGGAAAAACAGCTGGGTTCAGCATACCCTCTGTCTTTGTTTTTATTCCCCTCTCTCTTTCTGTCTCTCTTTTTCTCTCAGTCCCCTCCCACTGTTGTGTTTGCTCCCATAGTTACCACGCAACAACCTGCTTTGACTTCCTCTGATTGGTGGATTTCGTGTGATGGGGGTGGCCTGAGTGAGAGAGATTTATCTGCTTCGAAGCAGCTCTCATTTCCAATCCACATCCCATCTACTGCCGGGGAACGAGCAGGAGCTGCCTCTGCGCTAGCCGCAACTGCTGCAAAGGCAAAAACATTCTGTTTGTGGATGTCTAGTTTGTGATCAGCTACAAGAACCACGAGACGAGGAGCTGCCAAGGACTTAAATATTCACAAAGGTCATTGTTTTCTGTCTCTTTTTCTCTTTTTTCCTCCTTCTTGCTCTTTGTTTTTGACCAGCAGAAGCTCAAATACCACAGAGGAAACTGATTACCATCACAAAACAGCTTCCATAAGCATCGTGGGAATAATCTGGAGAAAAAAACCCTGCATCACAACCAGTCTTCTGTGAATCGGCAGTGTTCTCGTGAGCGTGTGCTTGTCCCTGCCAGATAGGGCCCCCACCAAATTGTGTGTGCGTGTGTGAGGAGTCTAATGCCCACAGCGGTGTGGCCAGGGCCAGAGGAGGATGGGTCCAGCTGTGGAGGCTCAGGCGCTGAAGGCCACAGATGCAGAGCAAAAGCAAAATCAGCTGCAGCACCAGCAGCGGTATGTGGAGAAAGGGGTGATGCTCGAGCCCTTCGTGCACCAGGTGGGGGGACATTGCTGCGTACTCCGCTTTGGCGAACAGACCATCTGCAAGCCCCTCATCCCCCGAGAACATCAGTTCTACAAGAGTCTGCCTGCTGCAGTGAGGAAGTTTACCCCCCAGTATCGAGGTAAGGCAATTCAGTCTTTTTTTCTGTGTGGCTGTTGTGTTGGGTTTTGAGTGTGCATCCATTTTTTTGGTCTGCGACATTGTTGCATTTGCACATCGGTGCAGAAAATGTTGCTTTTAGCTCACCTATTTTCTCTAAGTGGCTGCCAGAATGGTTAAGCACATTTTACCAGGAGGGTGGTAAAATCAGCCTCTGACCACAGGACAGTATCCACACAGGGAACCTGAAACTGTCCCCTTGGTCTGGGACACAAACACCATAACGAAAAAAATGCATTCTTCCCTCATTAGGATGGAGAATTCCTTCTCGTGTGAAAAGTCAGGAGACATTGTACAAAAAAAACAAAAAAAAACAAACAAACACCCACACCCGTTTAATTAAATATTAAACACAGAATGACATTAGCAAACACAACCTGCTGGACTTGTTATTCTCCTGCTGAGTGTGTCCTTGCATTTCCCACACCCATTACAGTGAGGTCACTGTTTTTGGGTCATATTGATTAAACTCATCCACATGAAAGTACAATAATATGCAATAACAACATAAACTCACTAGTCTAACCTTAGAATTTATGATTACATTGTTATATAGTTGCATTTGTTTCATGTTGTGTTCGTCGTCCTCTGCAGTTTTATCACACGTCATGGTGAGAGACTTATCACCTGATCTTGGAGTCGTATCGTGGTTATTTCACGACTGAGAATTTTCCTTTTGCTCGCTGTCCTGCTTACCATTGCCTGTTTGTACTGATCGAGACTAGCACCATGTCAGTTCTGTCTGTGAGTGTAAGCAGTGTTTTTTTTATATGTTAAATATTGTGTTTGGATTCCTTTGTATTTAATTTTATCAACAATAATAAACAAAACTGAAGTAAATTTTGGAGCCTGTTGTCATTTGTGTGTGCTGACATTTACTGAGTGTCGCTGTGGGTCTTGTTAAACCTCATGCTTTGCAACTTTTAATTTTGTGCTTTAAAACAGGTCATTTCCATTTAGTTTTGTTCAGCTATTTTGGGAAAATGCATCTTAAATATGCAAACTGTGTGTCTAATGCAATAACATCAGTGTAAAAGGTTCCTGGGCAGAAACCAGGTCACTTCTCTCCTTTAGCCATCTTTCTGTTTCCCTTTGCGTCCTCTCAGGTGTGGTGTCAGTGAGCTTCGAGGAGGATGGAGAAGGGAACCTTTGCCTCATTGCATATCCACAAAATGACCCAGCGGTGGATCTGGAGAACAAGGACCCCCTAGCTGACAGCAAACCTAAAAGCGAGGTGCATAAATGGGGTTCACCGGTGGCCCCGCCAATGCTTGTGGACGGTGAAAAATACAGCAAAGACGCCAGAAGCCGCCACTCTGGTAAAGACAAGGACGAGAGGTGAGATAAAAGAATAGATAGCAACAGTATCCAATCACAGAAAGCTCTTTTAAATTGAATTAAACATGACGCATTGATGACTTAAGAGCTGTTACGCTTCCATTATATGCTTAGAGCGAGGTTGGCTCTAGCGTCAGTGGATGGAGGTGTAATCTGAAGACTCTCACTGACTGACCCACCGCACACGCACTGACTTACATGATCAACCTACAGCAAAACAGGCTGTAAATACTCTAAGAGGCTAATCCCAAGTATTGGCAGCCAGACAGATGGTCACCACCACGGAGTTATATAACTGCAGCTGATGCACGGCTAGCACGAAGATATGGAAAGTTTTGTCTCTGAGAATGAAAAGAAGAAAATGGCTGCTTATATATGGTACACGTGCGGTACTGTCTTCACAAGCAGAAACTGTTGCTTGATATTGGTATGTTGCTTGAAACATCCCAGTTTTCAGATGCAGCAGGAGGATGTGGAGCTGGAGTGGCTGCGGCAGACGGAGGTGATCTACTATAGACTGGAGCGCAGCCACAGCAACGCGCTGCCACAGCTCAAGCACAACCCTTGGAGCCTCAGGTGCCAGCAGCAGCACCTGCAGAAGATGAAGGAGAATGCCAAGCATCGCAACCAGTACAGTATCCTTTCACTGAGAACTGATGTGTGTTTTTATTTTTGAGCACGCAATTATAACTGAGTCCTACATCACAGTGAAACAATGTTTGTTTATTTGAGGATATCAAAACGTGTGGGCTCCTTCACTTCACCTGCAGAATTTATATTACTAGAAAACCTGACATGGCGGCACACGATGCCCTGCGTTTTAGACCTGAAGATGGGCACGCAGCAGCACGGAGACGATGCAACCGAGGAGAAGAAAGCCGGGAAGATCCGCAAGTGTCAGCAGAGCACAGCATCCACAATCGGAGTCTGCCTGTCCGGCATGCAGGTAGAGCCTGAAGCTCCAAACTGCATCCGTGTTTGTATGAAATAAAATAAATATATATATGAGGAGAGGTTTTTTCTTTTGGCTGAAAATAAGTCTTAATTGTTTTGGTTTGTTTTTTTTTTAAATATGGATTATTATCAATGGATAAACAAAATCACAAGGAAAGCCCCAAAGCAACTTCGACAGTAAGGGTTGAAAAAGGTTTTAAGGAGGGATGTAAACTTAAAAAACATTTTTGAGGATTTTTTTTTTTTTGGGGGGGGAGGGGGGGGGGGGGGAGTTCAGATGAGGAGATTTAAACGAATCCCAGATCAGTCACGCAACTTCAGGTACATCATGGCCGCTTCTGAAGTATCACTATTCTGTTTTACTTGGTCATCACCATCATATTTCTCCGTTCCTTCAGGTGTACCGGTATGACACTGGTCAGCTGATGTTCATGAGCAAGTTCCATGGCCGCAGGCTGACCTTGAAGGACTTCAAGGACGCTTTATTCCAGTTCTTCCACAGTGGACACCGACTGAGACGTGAACTCCTCTCCCCAGTGCTGCGAAGGCTCAGAGACATGCAGGCCGCCCTGGAAGCCTGCGAATCCTACCGCTTCTACTCTAGCTCTCTGCTCATAATCTATGACGGGGCGTCCCCGCGCAAGTGCGGGCGCCAGCAGACCGAGGACGGCCTCTCTGAGGGAGAGGAGGAAGAGGAGGAGGCAGAGACTGAACTAGAAATTGAGGAAGAGGAGGCAGAGGTGGTGGGCGACGTAGCGGGTGCGCTGACTTTCCCGCACAGCCCTTCCCCCCCCGGCAACGACAGCGGCGCCAGTGGCGGAGGGGGCCCAAGTGTCAGCCAGACCCACTCACCCTGCTCAGATCCCATGGTGGATGTAAGGATGATCGATTTTGCCCACACCACTTGCAGACATTTCCAGGGCGATAGCGTGGTGTACGAGGGGCTGGACAGCGGCTACCTCTTTGGTCTCCAGAACCTGATCACCATCATCTCTGAGCTGGAGAACCGAAGCACAGAGTGAAAACGCGCATGGAGGACGAGTTCTGACTGACTTTCCACTGGAGGCCGTCCGTGTTTTTACCCAGACATATTTCCATGTTCCTGCCGTTCGCGGTTCCGGCACAAAAAATGGCATCTGTGCGACAAGCATGGTGATTTAATGCTGTCTCCCTGTTTAACTCAAGCCATCATGAGGACAAGAAAGGGTAGCAAAGAAAGAGCAGCTTCGTGTTTTTTCCAAAGAAAACATTTTGCACACAAAAACATGGACTGAAACAAATCATGTTAGAGAAAAGAGGGCTACGTAAGAGAACAGGACTTGTATGCTTATGAGGACCTGGCCGATGGGGAGAGGTTGCAAGGTCACGCTCTCAGTCTGTTCATCCTGCCATCCTGACTTTGGTCCACCAAAAACAGAGAATTACTTATTGCTTTATACGACATCTTTCATAAAACAAATGAAAACATATAAAAATGTGGTTGAATGAGTACAACATTCCGTGTTATTAATGTTGTAACAATGACATTGATTAATATTGTTATTTGACATGTTTGGATACCTCTTGTGTGTTGTTCACAAACTGATTAAAGCCTTGGGTTTGTGCTTCAGCTTTGTCTTGAGGTGACTGTGGTGAAGAGAGAAACCGCGGGCTTCCTGTTTACATGAAATTTAAATGTCAGGGTTTTTTATGTAAAGGTCCTGTAGTAGATTCACGCTGTCATACGGAGTTCTGCCACGGCTACAGAATTTCCCTGGCAATCTACAGGTTTTGGGATGAAATGCAAATCCTAGAGGATGACACCACGTCACGCTGTCTCTCCACCCTGCGTTCTAAATAAATATCTCTTCAGATAACTGCCCTGCAAGTGTTTCTTTTCTGACAGCTTGAATGTTGCTTTCTTTGTTGTGATATCTGCTTGTCTTGAAGATTAGACTGAAAGGATAACATTTTACTGTAACCACGGTAACCCAGTGACTTCTACTCTCTTAGAGTATGGGTCAGGACGGTGTTAGTGGGATTAATGACCGTGTACTCCACCCCTTCCTGTGTTGGCATTTGCATGTGATGCTCCAGTGAGCGATATGAAGATTTACAGGCCAGAGATGGAAAAGATAATCTTAACTCCATTCTGCCTGGTGAAAGTGGTGGGGACAGTTAGCCGATGTTGTGTAACAGCCTGTAAGGATCAGTGGAATGCTTTAAACCTTCTAAATGATCCTGTTCTCTTGTTTTACTGTGTATGTTTAAACCGCATGTGCAGTATGTTATACTACCGTCTCTCTCGCTCTGTGCTTCGAGGGGACTCTGTGGCACGTGTGCAAGTGTGTTCTCACCCTCTTTGGATGAATATGAAGATGTCACCGCATGTGGAACAGTTGCATAACAGTGGTTAAAATCACTATGGCAACAGCAGCCCAAGATGGGAAATAAAATGTGTAATACCTTTTTTTTTTTTTGGTGGGGGCATCAAATATCTTTTAATTAACTCTCTTGCTTTCATTCCATCATTTAATGGGCCTGTCAGTCATGATCTCATACAGGCTCCTTCACAGCGGTCCGACGGCAGCGAATAATGCAAAATTAATTTTGTTTCCTCTCTTCCATCTGCTCATTTCCTGAGCTCTCTGTTGCCTGTCTGGTTGCTGCATCAGGCTTAGGGTGATTCCAATGCACTTATTTTTGTTTGTCTATTTTTAAACTGGTTGGCGCTATTGCACAATAATTGAATATAAATAAACATGTCTGCGCCATCTCTCTTTTATAAATGTTTATGCATGTACAGAGAAAAAGTGACCGCATCGATTTCAGCTGGTGACACGTGAATTCCTGCCTCACTGCGGGCTCTGTCCGACTGTTTAGAACTGCTCCATTGTTCTGTTAAACAATCTGGCAGGCAAGCAGTGACTGTTGCTGCCTGAGGCTGTGAAAGTGGAGTGGAGTGGGGGGGTGGGGGGTTGAAGCCACTCAGCACTCAGCAGAGGTGCTATTCTGTTTCCCTTTTTCTTTTTCTTTTTTTTTCATCAGACCACAAGACCTCCCACCATTACCCTGGCTTCTGTTTGGCAAAATATTGTGTTTATTTGACCTTGGATTGATGCTTAATAACTTGCACTGCATTCAGATGAAATAGTACAGTCTTTCATAATATTCCACATACGTTTTCGACGAGTTATTTGGGGAAACTGGGCTGTAATAATCGTAATAATTCCTTTTACTTTAACCTATAAGAGAGAGCTCAGGTTTGCCATCATTTCCGGCTTGTATTAGTACAATGATCTGTTTAATTTCTGCTCCAATTTGATGCCCTGATTAATTTAGCAGTGGTTCCTCTAATCAGGTCGCAATCTTCAAAGACAGCAGTCATAAATATGAAACAAGGCTAACAGACTACAGTGTTCTCAAACCTGTTAGGCTGCATACGTGTGAGCTAAAATGATCATTTATGAAAGAAATGTGGAATTTATAATATGATGTAACAGAAACAAATCTCATTACTACATGTAATAATGCCACAAGCAAATTTCAAACTACATAAATCACTCATTCATTAATTTCCTCTTGCTCTCTCCCATATCCTGCTTCCTCTGCAGTTAAACCACATTACTACATCCTGTCTGTGATGGCTAAAATTAGACTGTCTTATCATCACATTTACATTTTAGTCATTTTGCAGATGCCTTTGTCCAAAGCGACTGAGGGTGAGAATCACAGCACCAGACAAAAACACAAGCATATCAGAGTCAAAGTGGGGAAATGAAAAGCAAAATGAAGATGAGATGAAATTAGAACATTGTGTAATATTTGCAGCACCACTGTCAGCTTAGGCCGTGCGTTCGGAGCCGGTCTCGGGCCCCCGGTGTACCCGCGGCCTGCTAGCACCCACTGTCAGATTCACTGACGCTGACCCATTAATACCAGTAATGACCCACCGAGGGCATGCTTTACCAGCCCCACACGCTCGCTGTAATCAGCCATGAAGGTCAAAGGCAGAAAATGGCTCAAGCCCATTTAATAAATACCTGGGTGTAATTCCCACTCCCACTTCACAGCCGTCTTTGATTGGATTAGTGGGATTACAGCAGTTTGGCTGCAGAGGCCGAAACAAAACAAATCATGACAAAAGACCTAGAGGCAGTCTGTCTGTGCTGGTTTACATAATGCATAATGTGTTTGTGTGTGTATGTGTGTGTGTGTGTGTAACAAGACACACACTCAATGTTCACACTGCTTATTGATTTGACTTAATTTACTCTGGTTAACCAAACCAAATGAAGTGTAAAGAACTCCAATCTGCTTTTATTTAATTTGCAGCTGTTGAAACAGGCCATATCCATGCATGCCTGCGTCTCTGTACCCGCAGGTGCTGCGCTCCAAAAATAATCCAAAATGACTCATCTGGAACAGAATCTAGCTGATGGGATATGGACCAACGTCTTTGTGCGTTGGTGTCATTCTCCCACACAGGCTGCTCGTCTGTGTCACTCCCATGTATGGTGATTGACCTCAGGAAGAAGAGGACAGCCACACAGCCCCTGAACATCCTGGAGGGGCCATCAAGGTAGTGGAGGACTACCAGGACCTGGGCGTACACACTGACGGCAGACTAAACGGGAAGACCAACACCGAGGCTGTATACAAGAAGGGGATGAGCAGACTTTACTTCCTGAGGAAGCTGAGATCCTCCGGTGTGTGCAGCAGGATGTTGGACATTTTCTACCAGTCTGTTGTTGCCAGTGCTCTGTTCTTTGCTGTAGTCTGCTGGGGAGGCAGCATCGGAGCCGGCAACACCAGCAGATTGAACAAACTGATCAGGAAGGCCGGCTCCATGATTGGCCGTAAACTGAACACCATGGAAGCTGTGTTGGAGAGGAGGACATTATTCAACACCTCTGTCTGACTGAGACTCTCAGACCTTCATGCTCTGATATGCTCTGTTTAGTACTTTCAAGTTGCACACTTTTCATGTTGCACAATTGTTTTTTATACTTTCTTGTTTTGCATTTTGCACACTTAGTCTTGTACATTTAGTTTTGCTGTAATTTGCTGTAAATTGCCACACCGGTTTTTACCCTAGCCCTCTTGCTGTAAATATTTTGTGATTATGTTGACTATTGCTGCTGTAGCAAGTGAATTTCCCATGCCTGGGATGAATAAAAGTATTTCTATTCTATTCTATTCTATTCTATTCTATTCTATTCTATTCTATGGGGCATGTAAGTCTGGTCCCATAGAGGGGATCAAAGTCTCCATTTTGAAGGTGAGAAAACACTAAAAATATATATAATCCTGCGAATGGCAGCAGGTTCATGGACACCTCGGCTGAATTCTGGTCTAATCCAGCCCAGGTCATGTGACAGAGACAACAGCGCCCCCTTCAATGTTCTTTCATGAGATGAGCATTTCAAATATTATGTTTGCAGCCATTTTAAAAAAAAAACCCACTATCTGAGTCAGTTTGCAGGCTCCAGATTCATTTAAATTCCATATGTGCTTACATTCTGCAGACAGTTGGTTCACATGATACTATTTTCTAATTAATTTTATAAACAAAGATCTTGAGTTTTGTGAAAAATCATACTCTGTACGGCAGGGCTGTCTTAAAATGTGTCTTAACCTTGATATAATTGTGCAAATGATGATATCTTCAGAATTAGATATGTAGGCCATTGTGTTGAAATTGTTTTGTAAAGCTTTAATGTGTGTTAAAGCATCTCAACATAAAAAATCTCCTTATATTTTTTTGTTTCTATGCAAATTTAGATGTAAATAGAAGTTTACATGATACAGTGAAACACATATCCACAACCGTGCTGTCAATTCATCCTTCCATGTTGCTATATCACTGAATATGAAATAAATTCCCTTACTATAAAAGTTTTGCAAAGCAGACTCTCTTTCCTTGTTTGATATGAAACTATACTTAAAAGTGTGTGAAAGGTGGTGACCAGGGTTGGTTGTATTCCCTGTGTGTTAGCGCACAGCTACTGTGATTATTATATAACCACATGAACAAATATCTCTATCTGAGGCCAGATGAGCACTCATAAACATTCCCCACTGACCACCCTCCCTCTATATTTGTCTGTGTTTCACCGAGGCTTACCCTCATTTGGACACACACACACAACACACACACACACACACACACACACACACACACACATACACACACACCACACTCACTCTCACACACACACACACACACTATGACCAACAACAGTCCACAAGTATAACATAAAACTGTTGCAACACTGATCTCTTGTGGTGAATTGGCAGAACGACGGAAAAAATAATTTATATTTTTTAAAGGTGCCACTTGTGTATCACTTATAGTGCACACATAAAGGGCGGAAATGGCAGACAATAATAATAATAATAATAATAATAATAATAATAATAATAATAATAATAATAATAATAATAATAATAACAAGAAGAGAAGGAAGAAGAAGAATACATTTTATTCACAGACAACTCTGGACGCCTAACAAAAAATAAATTGTAAACCACACAATAAAAACATTGAATACTAAACAAGACGTATTAAAAATTGTGCTACTGTAGCACAGAAATATTAAATTGTATTTCCAGTGTATTCCGTTTACCAATGTAAGATGTAAAATCATTTTCTTTTAATTAAAGATCCATATCTTTACGGTCATCGTCAGGCTTTTCTAATTGGTCCATTCAGAGGAAACAGGGAGGGGCGTATGGCCAGCGGTCTGATCTTCTCATTCTGGAGGACGGCGCCCTCTGGTGGTTGGAAGAGTTCTATGATTTATAATTTATTTTAAATATTCGTGAAAACTGAAGCCGTGTCTATTCTAATTTGAGAAAATGAATTGAGCGTGCATTGTAGTCACCACAGATCTGCTAGTGCGCGACTGGCTTCGTGCAGTATGCTTTTTGACATTCATACATGACGTTTGCGTGTGTCTCGGAAAAGTGACGCGTGTTAGCGGCTTGTCTGGTGACGTGTCTC
This sequence comes from Pao palembangensis, assembly GCA_015343265.1. Classification (NCBI taxonomy): domain Eukaryota; kingdom Metazoa; phylum Chordata; class Actinopteri; order Tetraodontiformes; family Tetraodontidae; genus Pao; species Pao palembangensis. The sequence goes on along the minus strand of CM027087.1, from coordinate 10,062,848 downwards.
TACTGGTCTCTCTTTTCCTACGGAGAGGCTGGATGGAACCATACTGACTCCACTGAGCACTCAAACGGGGACCACTAACGCGGCAGGAGTAAGCCTAAGGACACTATGGGAAGTACGTGATACTTGTCGTTTATATACCCGCCTTTGGAGCGATTTAATGTACCTTTTTTTGATTCTCTGTCAATAATAGACTTAGAGCTTTTGTTATCAAGCTAATTAGCTAGCCTTGGTTAGGTTGGGTGCAAGTTTTGCCAGGGTTACAGCGGATCAGTTCAATTTTATATTGCAAAGAAACTGTGCTTTGCTCAGTTAAAATCAAGTTTAGTCGTCACGGGGTAGTTAAATCTGGTCTGTTTGTTTAATTTATGCGTCAAAGTTACTTGTTGTAAATTGCACCCTCGTTTTGCTGCTACTTAGCATCACGCTAATGGATGAATGAATGTATGAATTACTTTAATATTTTACTTTGGAAATCTTTTCAGTTGTTTACATGGATTTAGCTGAGAGATAATAACAAGGTGGCGTTAAATCGCTTGGTACCGAAGTCAGTTTCAGTGATTTACATAGTTTACATCTAAGTAAATCATACTGCTGAGGCGCTTTTTTAATCACACCAGACAGGATTTTAGTCTCAATATGTCTTGAGTTTATGTACAGTTTGCAGGGTGCATGCTGCTGAGTTGGACATGTTGCTGCCAGCTGTTTTGCTGGTCCTGAGAGATGACGTAGCACCTAAGCTAACCTTTCTGTGAAGAACAATTATTTAGGAAAACTAGCATCACTGCTGGCCTTCACTGTGGTTTAACTAAACGGAACAGTAGGAGCTTGTTTTAACTTTGTGATCTCTTTTTGCAGTTAAATTTTTGGAAGTCATCAAGCCGTTCTGCGCAGTCTTGCCAGAAATTCAGAAACCTGAAAGAAAGGTATTTTTAAGCTTTGGAGCAAATGTATATAATGTGATTCATAATGTATGATGTGATATGAACAGTATATGTCTTCTACCCTCTCAGATTCAATTTAGAGAAAAGGTACTATGGACTGCCATCACTTTATTCATCTTTCTAGTGTGTTGCCAGGTTTGTATCCATTGACAATGTCACACGATAAAGAAACTTTCTGCATCTGGGTTGTAAGATTTCTGTTTTTTCTTTGTGTTGTCAATTCAGATTCCTCTCTTTGGCATCATGTCGTCAGATTCAGCAGATCCCTTCTACTGGATGAGAGTAATTATGGCTTCAAACAGAGGTGCGTGAAATTACTTTTTTTAGTCTTGCAGCGTATTTTCGCTCTTATCTAACTTAACAAGATCTATCCACAACACGTGAGAGGTCAAAGGTCACCTGTTGTGTGCTCTTACTGCATTGTTCCTTGTGCTGCTGCAAGTCTAATGCTGTTCACTTTGTACCTCAGGTACTCTGATGGAGCTGGGTATCTCGCCTATTGTCACCTCAGGCCTTATCATGCAACTGCTGGCTGGTGCCAAAATCATTGAAGTGGGAGACACCCCCAAGGACAGAGCCCTCTTCAATGGAGCTCAGAAACGTAGGTCTTTACTTCACTGTACACCTTTGTGGAAGTTTTTGGATCTGGTTTGTCGGACGCACTCAAGAGTCCACTGACACAGTTTCTGCCTCGCTCCCTTCTGTCTCTCTGCAGTGTTTGGAATGATCATCACCATTGGACAGGCAATCGTGTACGTCATGACCGGCATGTATGGGGACCCTTCAGAGATGGGTGCAGGGATATGCTTGCTCATCATTATCCAGGTTGGAAAAAAAAATTGTGTGTTGAAGGTCATTCAATGCGGTTTTAATTTTGATTTGGCAGCATCGTAAACACAGCCTCCATGTTTTGTTTTCAGCTGTTTGTGGCAGGTCTGATTGTTTTGCTGCTGGATGAGCTCCTCCAGAAAGGCTACGGTCTTGGCTCTGGTATCTCACTCTTCATTGCCACCAACATCTGTGAGACAATTGTCTGGAAGGCCTTCAGCCCGACCACTGTGAACACTGGCCGAGGTAAGGATGCTCCAGGGGAACACAGTAAGCCACGTTTGTTTTCATCCACATAACCCCATATCTACCCGTTTGTTTGACCCAGGGACTGAATTTGAGGGGGCAATCATTGCTCTCTTTCATCTTCTGGCCACTCGCACTGACAAGGTCCGCGCCCTCAGAGAGGCCTTCTACAGGCAGAACCTGCCTAACCTCATGAACCTCATCTCCACCGTTTTTGTTTTTGCAGTGGTGATATACTTCCAGGTGAGCAGCTAATCTTGAGGCTGGTACTGTTCACAGTTATCTGCATTTACATTGTCACTAGTCAGGAGGTGTCATAAAAATGGGTGCAGCTAGACACTGCTGCATGCTGATTGGACAGCTGAGGATGTGAAGAGAACATCAGCATCCAGAATACACATGCATTTATTATAACGCACAAAGTTGCAAATAAAAACCTGAAAAGCAGGTTATTGTTTTTGCCAAATATTTGCTTACAGACTTTGTTTTTCATTTCACCTCCCCAGGGCTTCAGAGTGGACCTTCCCATCAAGTCGGCACGCTACCGCGGCCAGTACAACACTTACCCCATCAAACTGTTCTACACCTCCAATATTCCCATCATCCTGCAGTCTGCACTGGTCTCCAATCTTTACGTCATCTCACAAATGCTTTCAACACGGTTCAGCGGTAACTTCCTGGTCAATCTCCTGGGAACCTGGTCTGTAAGTATCATAACGTTTTTCCAGCGTCATTTACGCGGTTGAAACTCCAGGAGCTTGTCTAAGGAGCTCGTCTCGTGTCCCCTGTGTAGGACGCCACCAGTGGTGGACCAGCCCGTGCCTACCCGGTGGGTGGCTTATGCTACTATCTTTCCCCCCCGGAGTCATTTGGTTCTGTTTTGGATGATCCAGTTCACGCTGTGATCTACATCATCTTCATGCTGGGCTCGTGCGCCTTTTTCTCCAAGACATGGATCGAAGTGTCGGGCTCTTCTGCCAAAGACGTGAGTTTATGCTTCTCTTTTCATTTAAAACTCCAGCCTTACGTTCTGTTAACCTTCCACGATTCACTCTGTGTACCTCAGGTAGCAAAGCAGCTGAAGGAGCAGCAGATGGTCATGAGGGGGCACAGGGAGACGTCGATGGTGCACGAGCTTAACAGGTGACACGAACTCGGGAAGAGTCAGATTTACGTTGATTGAGTACAGTATGCTGGCTTCCATCCTCCAGATCATACACAACGCGTTCATGCTGGCTCTCTTTGCAGGTACATCCCCACAGCCGCTGCCTTCGGTGGCCTCTGTATAGGAGGGCTGTCCGTAATGGCTGACTTCTTGGGTGCGATTGGTTCGGGTACCGGAATCCTCTTGGCCGTGACCATCATCTACCAGTACTTTGAAATCTTTGTAAAGGAGCAGAGCGAAGTGGGCAGCATGACAGCGCTGCTATTCTAAAAGAAAACAACAACCTTCTGATTCCCAGCATCCACTCTGTTTTGTAACACCTTTGTTTTACATCGTATATTCTAGCATATCAATGCTGAGAAAACTCTCGCAGTTACTCCCAGGGCTCCACATAGTATTGTGTCTCTTCAGTCCAGTTACACCAATAGCTATTACTTATCTCTCTGCTGGCTGCCTACAGTGAGTTCTTACAGACTGTCTCATCAGCCGAAGAATGCCTAAAAGCACACAAGTGTGCAGCGTCACATTTACCTCAGGCATTGTTCAAGGAACACAAAGACAGCAACAACCTTAGTGCTTATTTCAAGCTCAAAGCACTGTGCCTGGACATTTTGGTGGGGAGATGACTTTTTTAAAAAAAAAAAAAAAAAACAAAGCCATGTTATGTTTGTCACAGGTAGCAACGACACTCGAGGATTGCAAGGGACTATGGTAGGGTGTGAAAGTATAAATAAAATATACTTGTGCTCCTAACATGGTTTCTGGCAGTCTCAGACTAGCTGTTTGTGGTTTTGTTGTTTTACATTTTTTTGCTGTTTTAAAAGCTGCATTGCATTTCTGTACACTCTTTACAGCGCACAGTGTCCAGGCTGTCTCCATATTCCCAAAGGAGAGATATTGTCTGTCACCATGTTTGTTTATTCTGACTGAATTGCTGCACAATACTGCTGAAACGGTTGGGAGGAAAATGGGATTGATGGGACAAAAAAAAGGGGTTCATGTTTTTGTTTGTTTTTACTTGATGTAACCACCATAATTGTGTTTATTAAAAACACAGGATTTTTTCCAACACTTGTGTTTTGACTTCTGTCACACACTGGTGTTCAGTAAGCTTCCACAACATGTCACTGTATTGTCTTTTCTGTTATAGTTCGTTTGTGTAGTGAGTTTGTTAAATAGTGCATCCTGAGAAAAAGATAGGATAAAACGCACAGACCAAATACATTTAACGTTGACTGGATTTTGTTTTAAAGGATAGAGTCTCCATAATTCAATTTGTATTAGTTTTGCAAGATATGGCACGTTACTTTTCTTCCTCCTTTTTGTTTTGCGTAATATTGTTTGTGTTTATAAAGTATTCGCTTATATATTAATTTTCATTTTAAAGAAGGGATGTCTTTGGGATTGTTTACAGTTTAGTTTTGTTTATTTCGATCAGTTTAAGGCTAAAATCAAATTATTAAAATTTTGAAAGTCATAAATATCAAACTTCAAAAAGGGGCTGTGTTTGACGTCATCACTGTGCGCCCACATGTGGACAGGTCAGAGGAGTACGGAGCCGTCGGCTGCCGGTTAGCTTCTCAAATGAAACCCTTGCACTTGTTGAATAATTTCTGTTGCTTCGGTTATTTTTAACCACAGTGGGCGCGTTTCAACAAAGGCACTGATCGCTGAAGATGTCGTACTGTAAACAAGAAGGTAGTTTGCCAATTTTGTTCATTTAATGCCCATCCATGACTGGGCAATGTCATCGAGTCACGATGCTAGGCTAAATTTGGGTTAGCATTTCCCCGTGATTAGGTTCAGAGCAGTGGTAAACATGGATTTAACACTTAACACACGATTGATTTTGTTAAGCACCGTGATACGCGTACTTAATACAAATATATGTTCATTGAAAAGTTTCCATTAATAATATCAATGCAAACGAACGACAGTTTACCTGCCGTGCTCTTCTCAGAGGTTATCGTTAACTGGAAAAAATGCAACTATTCATTATGGTGACGTGAACGTCGTAAATAATGTGCAAGACATTTTTTTATCTGGAATATATAATAATGTTTATTTTGTTGTCTAAGGCAAGGACCGTATCATTTTTGTAACCAAGGAGGACCACGATACGCCTAGCAATGCGGAGCTTATTGCAGAGGACCCCGATGATCCTTATGAAGAGCATGGTCAGTCATTTAATTGGGAAATGATTCTGTCCTACCTACGAAATGTGCTTTGTTTACGCGATTTTTTTCTATTGTCTGTTTGTTCAGGGCTGATCCTGCCAAATGGAGACATCAACTGGAACTGTCCATGCTTGGGTGGAATGGCCAGTGGTCCATGTGGCTCCCAATTCAAAGAGGCGTTTTCCTGCTTCCACTATAGTAAAGAGGAGGTAAAGGGCTCAGAGTGCATAGACCAGTTCCGGAACATGCAAGAGTGCATGCAGAGGTACCCAGAGCTCTACCCTCAAGAGGAAGAGAAAGAGAACCCAACCCCAGCAGCCTCTGACTCTGCCTCAACCGCTGTTTCCACGACCCCTGATTCTGCTGTATCTTCAGAAAGTGACTCTGCCTCTTTAGTTTCAAGGCCTGAGGCTGTTGTCCCATCTGACAGCACGCTGCCTAAAGACAACTAGACTGCCAACTAATTATCATGAGACTCGATCTCTCAGCGACGAGCTTGGTGTTTGTCTCTACTACTACTTGGGCTAATATAGAGGATTTACTGTTATAGATCGAACTCTCATGAACATGACTTTGTCAAAGCAGGGAAATGTCCAAATATTCAGGCTGTTTTGTTTTGTTGAGCACTTAAACATGGAATAAGTTTTAGCAACAGCATCAGGCTATCTTCTGCAGGGATGTTAGGTTGAAGTCTCCCTTTATATGCAATGTCTGTTTTATTAAATTCTTGTTTTATCATGTCAGTCAGTGATTGTTAGCATTTATTTGTGTTTGTCCTGACATTTACCAGGATGAAATACAGCCATTTGTATTGATTAATTTTGAGTACTTACTTGAAATAGGCACCTGAGTCCATTTGCTTTTAATGAATAACAAAATACAGATAAATACTGTACATTCATGTTTAACTAACATCCCATTGTTCAACCTCCTGGGCATCACATCCTGTGTGTCTTTGTGCTATTAGTCAGGTAACGTTTGGTGTCACGTGCATAAATGCTTTGACATGTTTTTTCATTCTCTGCTTAATGTTGTTGCCATTTCTTAACATCAGTCAGACTATAAGACTTAATTCCAGAGATCTGTGTCCAGCAACCATGTGCAGATTAAAAATGATTGTCTCAAAATCATGTCTTTGTTTTATGGGCTTTGCTAAAATTAGCGAGGTTTGAGAATGGCTTTGAATTGCATCAAGTTATTGATGACTTGCTTTAAGAGTACTCTGTATGGCTTAACTATTCAAAATCTGTTATCTGGTTTTGTTTAATCAGGCTTTTCTTGATATTAAGATTAGACTGGAAATGGTTACAATTTTAGCCATTTATTTACGTCAAAATTACATGTTTTTTTTGCTTCACACGTACAAAAAGTCGATTCCTCTGACTGATGAATCAGTTCTCACAAATGATCCATCACATTGTCCGGTGACGTTGGTTTCTTTTCTGAATCTCTTTCCTTTGAGTTCACAGACATCCGTTCCTCAGACCCTCAGATAACAGCAGGCCGAGCCTGGGCGTCCATGGGACAACCACACTTTGCATGGTGACCAGCAGATGTCCTGTCCCAGCCTCCTCAGAACCTGCCAGCAGATACTCCATACCTGGTGTCAGAGGTAAAAATACTGTAAACCTATTTTTGCTTCTCTTGAATATGCAACTTAAGCAGTCGATTCTCTGCTATCATAGCTGGTGCTCATCTTACCAGGGTTCAGGACTGGACAAGTGCAGCCATGTTTGGTCCAGGACAGAGGATAGATGCTGATGGTGCCCAAGGAGAGCGCCCTTTGGCCTGAGTGAAAGACCTTACGAACTTTGACTTGCACCTCTGCATGGGTTCCTTTGTCATGAGCGGACAGCACACTGGCCTTGATAACTGCATCAAACACACGCATGGAGTCAGAAGCCTGAAATCCAAGTATACAGGTAAGTAGAAAATAATCTTTCCTACCATAATTGTGTTTTGTTTTACAGAGTTCAGAGACACTTCTTAGCTTTTTGTCCTTGCAGCTACATTTTCCTGCGCACAGACATTTGTATTAAACAGAACCTTGATGCTGCAGCTCAGCAGGCCTTCAAGGTGAGGTGCAGCCACACTCACCTGTGTAATGCAGGGTGGAGACCGCACGGCCCTTTGTCCACTTCTCATCATCTTCAAACACGTGATCCACATCTGGAATCTTTCCACCGACGGGGACGTTGAACACATGGTTGTCTGTGTAACTGCAAAAGTAGTTGACTGACATAAACCTCAGTTTTGGCCCTAAAGTTGGTATTTTGGGAATGTGATCATGGCTTAAGCATGTGGCTAACCTGGCTGAACATTGCCCAGTGGTGGGGTTGCAGACGTGAGGGCAGCTACATGGTCTACAGCCTTCCTCGCTAAAACCCCAAAAACCGGGCAGGCACTGGCTGCAGTCTGCACCGCCAACGCCAGATTTGCAGCGGCACTGCCCACTCCTCGGGTGGCACCAGGTGCTCCCCTTTCCAGGGTGTGGAGGCAAAGAGCCCCGTGGATCACACCAGCAGCCTGCGAAACACACCGCAACGTCAACCTTTACAGCTAAAAAACTCCTCTCATGGCCCCGGTTGTTCCCCGTCTCTTACGTTTGCATGCGTGTGGGGAGCTGAGGGGCAGAGAGGGGCGACGGTGGTAACCGTGGCGACAGCGCTGGCATCTGCGGCCGACCGTGTTGTGTTGGCAGTTATCGCAAACCCCTCCGCTGGTGCCACCCGAGGAGAGCCACGCCCGCTGAGAGAAGTGACAGCTGTGGGCGTGGCCGTGGCACTGGCACTCTGCAGCCACAGAAGCCAGGAGAGAAGTCAATCAGTATGTTTTATTCTTTTATCTTTTATCAAATATATCTAAAAGGCTTTACAGTCCTGTTGGTCACGCTTACTCTGACAAGGGTGGGGCTCCCCGCTGCTGCTGTTTGCAGGCCTCCAAGGACGATCGTTGTAAAGCGGGGCGCACTTCTCACAGTGATCGCCTGTTGTGTGGTGAGCACACTGACACCTGCCAAACACCTGGAAGACACATCTGGGCATCCTCAGCTGCTTTACTTACACGAGCAGGAACAGGCCACACGCTGGCCTTTGTCTGTAGACCTAAAATAGATCTTGGAGGGTGTTTTGCAAAGAGTAAAAAAAGGGTTTTTAAATGTTGATACTTTCCATCGGCTAAGCTGTTTTTTCCATCTGGAGCAGACATCCTGGCACACGGATTCAAGGTTGTGGTAAAGTAAAAAAAACAAAACCAAAAAAAACATATTTTGACTTGAATTCCGAGGAGAACCTGCTCACCGTGTTCTGGTCCCGACTTTTGTCTTGACTGCTGTTGTGAGGTACACAGTGCTCAGAATGCCCGTGGCACAGGCAGGTCCCCCTGGCCAGTAAAGTGTAGACGGCGTAAGGTCCTGCGGCTGTGCTCTCCGCGGTGGGTGCAGAGGTCAGGGTTAAGGCTGTTGAGCTGATCTCTGCAGGAGGTGGACAGGGCTGAGCTTTTAGTAACCTTATACGGAGGTTAGTGAGGGTGAGGCGGGCGACGGCCTCTGGACTATAAGGGTCCAGTATTGTAGAAATGCTCGGGTCCAGCAGACGTAATATCACCTGAGGAGGGAAACAAAGCATCTAAAGCACCACAAATCTAAACCAGTAACAACTTCCACCATAATGCGTACGTTCTCACCTCTCCTTTCGTGCATGGGCTGGCACTCGTGTAACGAGATGTGCACAGAGAACCCGTTTGAGCCACGTCATCCGGCAAACCAAACGCCGCGCTGCAATTTTGCGCAAACAGCTTCAGCGTTTCCCAGGTCTTCCCAAAGTCGGCCGAGCGTTCGATCGCCATGGCAGCAGGCCGGGGTGACCTGAAGACCAAAATCACGTGGGACAGATAGAAGCGCGTCTCCATGTCCAGCCGGATCTCGTCCGGAGCGCCCATGCCTGCGCTCGACAACCACCAGGTGTCTGGGTGCAAGAAAGGGTCATCAGCCATGTGAGAAGATGGGTGAGCGTCCTCGATGCAGAGGTGTGGGTGCTCAGGAGGACACAGGCAGGGGCTGAGAGAGGAACTGTTTCCACAGCATCCTGAAAGAGTAAAGAGGGCTCTGCCGCTAGCCAGGTTCCCTATGGGGGGACTGCAGGCACGGTCAACACACCTGGAGACTGACACACAGGGCGACAGAGAAGCAGAAATAATCTCATTTTGTGTAGGAATAATGAGGATCTGGGCTGGCTTTTGTTTTCATTCAGTCTGGTAACAGAAAAGGACTCAGAAAAAAGACCACAGCACTGAATCAGCGGTCTTTTCATTGTCTCTGTTATGAATACTTGATTTGCCAGACTATTGTGATTATGATTGACATCACTGCTGCCTTTGAAGTACACACATACACACACACACATACACACATCATCCTCTCGGGTTTCATGTAATGGACACACAGCAAAACAGCTATCAAAGTTGCCTTTATAGCAGAAATAAGCCACGCATAAGCCGTAAAACCATAATCTGTAACACTTTCAACAACAAAAAAATGTAGTCCTCTAAGTCAGCAACACAACAATCAGAGGGTAAAACAGGATTTGTACAATGCTGCACCTGAATCAAAGCAGAACCAGAATGCACCTCACCTGCTCTGATGTGCGTCACCGTTAAGAACAGCCAACACTGGGTCGTCAGCAGCCGGAGTCGGTCCTTCCCAAGCATGCTAACAACTTTCCCTGTTACTTTGCTGTTTATAGTGCAAATGATGCAACAATCGCCACTCTCAACATTCTGTGGAGTCTATCTGACGGGCAAGGGCATTCCTCTGCCAATTACGTAATGAGCAAAGTGCCCGGAGTCCCCGAACATTTTCTCCCCGACGTCCTCCGAGGAACAACGTTGATTAAAAAAAAAAAAAAAAGTAGAACAAAAAACTTTTCCGTGAGAAAAGCGAAAAAGAATTACTCATTCGAGTTCATCCCCATAAAGAAATGCATTTGATTCAACATTCGTCAACAGCTTTTGCGCAGTCTGCTTCTATTTTAGTTGATTTTAGTTGGATAGCGTCAATAAATGATCAGGATCCTATCCCAGTTCATTCATGTTGGCGTTTTAGAATTCCTTTAAGGAGCCACCAGCTCTGTGTAACGCTCAGCGCCTTTACGCACTTGAGAGGAGTGCGCGCAGTATTTATTACCATCTCCCGCCCACAACACGCACACGCACACACTGCAGCAGGGAAACTCAACACTTGTATTTGTCTAGTATTTTCTGAGATCCAGACATAGACTTTGATGCGCAGAAAGTGCGGGCACACCAGGCATGCCTCTGCACCACTGCAGGAGGAAGAGAGGAGCGACAGAAATAGTGGTCTGTGCTATTCGCAGCGCGATGGCGTGCATGAGAAGTAATGGCTTGGAATTTTAATGCAATTATTTGGACTGTGAAATAAACCCCACGTGACAAAATATCTGGCCCTCGTACACCTCAACCAAGGACAGTCCGTGGTTTTTTTCATAGACGGAGGCATTTCATTGAGGTTTGAGGTCAAGTTTGCAATCGAGCAATAAACTCTTTTAAAAGCAGCCATTTGAAGTGAAAGTAAGCTACGCGTGGTTTGGCTCGAAAATGCAAAACATGTTGAATTCTTGATTAAGTAAATCTTAATGAGGGGTAATTTTCTAGGTTAAAGGAATGCGCAGCCGCATCCAGTAAAGTCCTGGTTTGGCGCACGAAGGGGAGGATTGATGAATTGAAATAAAGCCTGAGCGGCAGCTGCCGACAGATGTGACACTGAGCCAGAAAAACAAACACAAAACAACAGTAACAACAAACAGCAACTATCTCTGTTCTTTTTCAGTGAATTAATTTTCTACTCTCTTACTATACATCAATCATGGCTGCCCCCCTGCTGTGCCAGGTCAAATACCAGCCAGGAAAGGTCACAGGGATCTCCTACCTGCCCCATGACTGCCTCTCTAATTGCTCCCCTTTCTCTCATTTACAGGTTCTACCGGAGGCCGGGGTCAAGAGCACCAGGGACTCCCCTACCCTACCCTTATAATGTTTGCTGTTTGTCCAAGTCGTGGTCCGAAGCACGGACGATCGTGGACGTGATCCCCCTGGCTCCGTTTGGATCCCTCCCACTTGGGGCATTTGGAAATAATCACCTCAGACGTTTTGTTGTGGCTCTTCTGTTATGGAGACAGACGCACGCGGTAAGATCGACTACGAAGCTATCCGCCAACCACAGCCACAGTTAATAGGCAGCGTCTGAGTTATTAACTGAGGTCACAGTTAATTACCCTGCTGCATTTCTGAAGTAGGACCCTCTGATTTGACCACATTAAGCCTTCTATACAGATTCTTCTCCTCCTTTTACTGCAGCACATATAAATGAGGATTTTCTTGTTTCAGAACTGCACCAGTGATGAAACGGTGAGAACAAATAGCCATTTTCTCAAAATCAGTGTCACTAAAATCTCCCTGTTGGTCCCATGTTTGAATGAAGACAAACTATATGTGTGGCTGACGCCACTGCTGGATGCACAAACCAGATCTTCGTCGCTGAAATTATTCCTCTTTTACGGCCTGTTCTTTCTGACTGGGACTCGGATTCTAGAAGTGGCTCTGAAAAACGGTTTAAATGAGAGGAAAAATCAAACGCAGCTGTTTGAGGTCCGGAGCCAGGTTAGAGGTTCCAGTGCACGTTTCTCGTGCCTGGCTACCTTTGCTTTGAGGAGGCCCCCTTCCCGTCTCATTAAAGGTCTTTATTGGCATGCTAAGAGTCCACCTGTGAGTCATTCCAGCCACAAGGTTGACTCCATCCTTTAAAGGCCTCCACTCCTGTCACCGGTCACGCTGAAAAATAAAATCAGTAAATCACGTTGGCCCCGTTTACACACTCGACGTAGCTATGCAAAATTACAACCCGTTCTGAAGTAAGCTTAATGAGATGTTCCTGGAAGTTACAGGCTTCAGGGTGCGCCCACGTCTGTGGTCTGACTGTGGGTGTCAGCAGGAGAAAAGAGGTGTAAAAGGACATGGGCCCTCCTGGCATGCCCAACAATGTTATGTTAAAAAGGGTATTGCCTTGATCCTAGTAACCAACATCTGGCCAGCAGGAGGAGCTAAAGTTAGCCGCACATGCTGATGTCGTTAGCGAGAAACAGGTTTTGAGAAAGACGTGACCCTGGCAAAATTATAAACCTACAAAAGAGGGATTAGTAGAGGTGGATTTTTTTAGAATTAAGATATGAATAGGTGGATTATCAATGTGAGTGAATAGATAATAGTGTGCGGCTGATATTGTTTTTAGCAGATGAAGCTGAGATAACGTCTTGGGGTCTTGATAGTTCTGATTTTGGGACCCTCGCTGGCTGGATCTCAGTACCTTTAAACACATGTTAATGATTAATCGGTGCTGTGATCAGGTTGCTTTGATGTGATCTGATTATCGACTTTTAGGAACTCTTTAATCTGGTTTAGACTTCCTCGATGAGGTCATTTGTTTGAGTCTGTGCTGTATTGAAAAAACAAATGTGACATTTTAGCCAATCCAGATTTTCACCCATATATTCATTCATGCTAGCCTGTGGCAACATGTCTGTTTCAAATGACATGCGAGGAGTCAAACAACATCAGACAGAGATTTATTCATGCTTGGCTAACCAATCTCAGGCTGCTCTGATGATTTTTATCCCAGGGGGCCTGTAGTGCGTCATGCCTCTGATCTGCCATGGGAAACACTTGAGGTTATGATGCCCTTGTGACCCTGGAGTGTGAACATAGTACCATGGGTCAACGTGGTCTTCCCTTCGCTGGACGTCAAAGCTGTCGTTACCGTGCTCAAGCACAGCGTGTAAAAGCATGCATTCCAATCAAATCTCATTAGCTCATCATTACCGCCATTATCATCACTAGCTTCAACAGCATGAGATGCGAGCATTGCGGTACCTTGAAGGATCCTGGAATTATTACATTATCTGTGCTTTTAATATTTTTATTTCAGGCTGGACTATTGCAAGTTTGTTGAAAGTGACAACTTTGGAACCAACTGACAGCAAGCACAGAATTCTTACAGTAGCTTTACTTCTTTGGTGGAGATCAGGCCAGGATCCAGATGCCCTTCAAAACCCTTCATGGACAGAGCGCTCCAAACCCAGCCATTAATATTAAAGTGTGCATATATGTGACACACGAGGAAATTTGTGGGGATTTCCGGTCTGATTTACTGGTTGAGGCTATATTTTTATATTAAACTGTAAACATGAATTGATGCGCATGTTTCCAGACGTCAATAGAAAACTTGAAACAACTCTGGCTCCATCTAGAGGTCAGTCTTATTACTGTAATAGTTATGGTCCAGGAAACCAGTATTACTAGGACTGTCTCTAACTGGACTAGGACAAGGGGTACTCAAAAAACAGAACTGCACAATAGACAATGTTCTGTTGCTGCAGCGGTTTGATGAAGAAAACAGGGAAATGGATAACATGATGGCCGAGCGGTTGAGTTGTGCCTGTGTTTGTAGTGTTCCTGGCTCTCCTTTTTTGCGGTTTTATTACTCACCTAAAATAGATTTTCAGTATCCTGTTTCAGCTCTGTATTTTCCACCACACTGCCCGTTGTTGACGGCATGTGTGTTTCTCTGAAATACTCAAAAAAGCCCTGGGTGGGGAAAAAAACACACATTTGTCTTTGTGCGACCAAAACATTTTTATTTTTTTTTTGTTCTTTTACATTAACTGTGTCAACCTCCAGTCATTCCACCAGCTGTGGGACTGCACTGGGATTGGAGTGAGGCCTCGACATGTGTCTTTTTTTAACTCAACCCCCCAAAAATTATGACAAAAGAAATATTAATAAAGGCTCCCCTTGTAGATAATTCTCCTTACCGGAAGAGATTTACTTGTTCTGGTAAGGAGAATTGGTTATATTTTGTGTGTCGACCTCACGCTTCAGCCTGCTCAGTCCCAGAAGTTAATTCTACTAACATTCATTTTTAAAATACTCTTGGACATAACATACAGCTCTGGAAAAAATTAAGAGACCACATCTCTATATGTTTACATTTTTATTTGGAATTTGGAAGAAATGTTGGCAGTATTTTAAAGAATGAAACTAAAATGTTTATTTTACTCAAACACATACTTATAAATAGTGAGAATCAGAAAACTGATCATTTTGCAGTGGTCTCTTAATTTTTTCCAGAGCTGTATGAGGTCTGTTAATGGAATTTTCCAGCTTCTCACACCCTCTGCTCCCTGATTACACGTCCGGCTCCTTTAAGACTCACATTTTACTTGAGAAACATGAGTGATGTGTCGGAGGGTGGCGCTTGGACAGACAGTGACAGTAACAGTGACAGGCCATGTGAGGGAAGGACTCCGGGGGCTGCCGAGATCAACAGGAGGTCATCAGGATCGGTGGAAGAAGCTCGCCGCTGCGCTCTTCAACTCCTCCGGATAGAAATTATTGCTGTTAAATATTTTGTAACTCCATTAACAATTAGATTGAATTGGGGTTTTCTGTCGTTTGTGTTGGACGTTGGATAGATTGGAATTACCAAACTTTGGCGCCGTGACAGCGGGGCGCATGAGCCTCGTTTGTGCGCTCTAGGAAGCGTTTTTGTGTTTTGGATTTTTTGGTCTTTAGTTCTTTATTTCTTTTACTTTTACTTTACTTTTGTTTGTTTGTTTGTTTTTTGTTTTTTTATTTAGCCCCTTGGCGAAAAGCCGGCGTGAATATGTTTCAAAATGGAAACGAAAAAGAGGAAGCCGCGCTCAAGTCTGAGCCGGCCTCCCAAGAACCGAAACCGCCGAGGGTTCCGGCCGTTCCCCGGGGGGACGCGAGCGGCGGCTCCGCGCACTTCCTGCTGCCAGTTTATCCCAAACCGGAGATAAAGCGCCACGCAGTGACGGACGATTATAAAGTCTCCACTCGGGTTCTTGGTTTGGGGATCAATGGGAAAGTCCTGGAGTGCTTCAACAAGAAGACGTGGGAGAAGTGCGCACTGAAGGTACCGAACTCACCTGTACCTTTGAGCAAAGATCCACTAATCCACGCTAATGTAAACAAAACTTGATAAATAAAACATACTTGGCTAAGATTAAGACTGTGAAACACAATTTATTAGCGCAAACTGCTGTTTGAGGACGATACAATGTGAGTAAAGTAAGTTTAATTCATTCATAATTCTTCCAAAACTGCAGTATTAATAACTTTGTTTAGTGACTCCTTCAACATGCTCGCACATTCCAGAAGGTCTTCCAACACTACATCTGCCTATACGTTTTGCACAAACACACACAGTATGTGTTTATTGTGTGCTGGACGGGTGAGACCACGGAGGTGTGTCTTGCTCTGTGTTCGTGCACCTGAGATGCACGGGTCATCAGGCTGTCAGCTGTCATCACCAGCCCGACTCACTGGGATTCTGCTGGTTAACTGTAATCCATCTGGGTCCGAGCCGGCAAAGATCAACCGGGAGGTGACAGAGAATAACAGCAGGAAAGTGGGACTGAAAATAAGAAGCCACAAATATTGAAAGCCCCCCTGCGTGTCAGAGGGGAGAGAAACATACAAATGCATATCCGTAGCATTCATAGTGTTGATCTGCAAATTTAGCTTAACAGATGGGTGTAAATTTAATCTAATTTGCAACTAGGGCTGGAAGAGAGCCAGGCATCACATGTGGATTATCCTGCATCATCATTAACAGGTAATTCCATCGGAACTATCAGCTATTAGGTGAATAATGACGTAGCAGTAACGCGAAATAAGAAGAACGTCAGACCTCTTCGGACTGGCTGAAGAAGACAGTGATGCTAAAATGGGGTTACAGTAAAAGGTGCGGAGGACTCTCTCCAGGTCTATGTTTGGAGGTGATGCAGAGCTACACGAAGCCTTCAGTTTCATAGAATTTAAAATGTTTTTTTTTTTTTTTTTTCCAGTGGGTAACTGGAAGAGCCGTAACCGCGCCGTTGTCACTGTCCAATCCTGATGCTAATCTGACTCCAGACAGCAGTCTTTCATTCACAGCCTGGCTCGAGAGCTTGATGAATTTCTTTAGAAGACCAGAAAGACCTGCAAGTCATGTGGTTTTGAGCTGTGCTGAGTGGGGATTTTGTGGGAATTCACCTATGATCACAAAAAAAAACCCACAAAACAAACTAATAAACAATTAATCATATGCATATTATATGTATGATACCTTTGATGATAATCATAGGAAAGCATTAGCTTATTTAAAGTTTAGGAGTGATACAGTCTAGTTGCCATGACGCTGTATACACGATTAAACCACAGATACTAGTGTGAATTTACTGGTGACGAGATGCAGTTTTTACACCTCCAACTACTTCCTGAAGTCATTTATTTCTTGTTTTTCCTGCAGCAACAGTGATGCATTTAGCCCTGACTGGTAGAGTCATGGAAGAAGGTGAGACCTGATTCAGTTCAGTTGTGCTGATGAACAATCAAACCACCCACTTTCAACCTGATTTAAGCTCAAAGCCCTAGTTAACCAAAAAGGTTAATAATTACATTTATGACGGTGCTAATCTCTAACCAGAATTCCTACAAATACAGAATGGCTGTGCTACCTTTGTGTTGCATTACAGCCCTCAGGTCCTGCTGTAATTTTGCACTAGCAGTTAGCTCGTATCGCGAGGACACCGGTCCCTTCAGAGCTTTTAGTATCACGTAAAATAATACAGTAACTGCGATGATGTCAATGTTATTAGTTTCTGGACTCAGCGGCGAAGCATAAACTGGTTATTATAGAAGACAAAAAACATAATTATCAACTGTATCTCACTGGCAGCGCTTTATTAGTGCTCGTGGTAAAGATAAGAACCTTTTTATTGTGACACACAGTCCAATGAGTGCAGTAATATTTAGCAAACATGAATGTGTTTAATTGGTAACCCTCCTCATGCTGTCTCGTGGGAAGACAGCTTATCAGATTATCTGCATCTCCCGTCTTCCTCGCAGCCGTCCGGGGCCACACAGTCCAGTTTTATTGTGGCCAATCTCGTCCAACTGCAGGAAATGAAGGCCCCGGCTCGCACGGCTGTCGTAAATCTTCAGATGACACAAAACATGCCTGCTGCATTTGCACAGGCAACACTGCCCACAGATAAACCAGCGGACGTCCTCAACCTCTATTTTTTACAGAGCCTGCCGCTAAAACGGCCGTCACTTCCTCTTTGTCCTCACTGACCTAAAAATACAGCTGTGAGCAAACCTGTCCTAGTATTCAAGAGATTCTGATAGAAGGGATTTCATTCAAATTACTATGAATTCTCCTTTGACCTTTAAACAATAGTTTGTAGCTGGAGACCACAGGTGTAATGTGTGTGTGTGTGTGTGTGTGTCTGTAAGTCAGTATATGGGTGCGACATGGTAGTATGTGATAGATGGATCACTGTCATATCCCAAAATAAACTATGACTGATGATGTGTGTTATGTTAAGGCTCGCCACCTGCCGCTCTGTATGTGAGTGAGTGAGTGTGTGTGTGTGTGTGTCTGTGTGTTTACGCTTGCCAATGAGCAACAGACAACTTAGTTACTTTAATCTTCAAAGTCAAATTTCCCCCCCCGAATGTATAATAAATATAATATAATAAAGACCACATTGTATTTAATCAATTAAACTATCAATGTTTTCAAGCAGTAACAGGTTTTAATTAATTAATGAAATCAATGAAAATGATCTCCAGCGGTATAAATATGTGTTGCTTTTAATTCTTTCTCTCACGCGTCTTCATCAAAGATGGACAACTTTCTCTACTCAATCTCTAATAACGTATTTACTAACAGCATAAAAACAAACTTTCCACCAACCGCTAACCCATTCTCTGATTGTTTTCTCAGATTCTTTACGACTGCCCCAAGGCCAGAAGAGAGGTGGAGCTCCACTGGCGAGTATCCGCAGGGCCGCACATCGTCCGCATCATCAGCCTGTACGAGAACATGTATCACGGGAAGAAATGCCTGCTGATTGTCATGGAGTGGTAGGACTCACGTTTTATGGCCGTCTTCTTTCCCTGGTGGAAACAAGACGGGCCAAACATGCTGTTTCCCCGCAAACGTCCAGCCGTTCTTTTTTATTCATGCTGGTGCAATTGTGTGTCTGACAGCATGGAGGGAGGAGAGCTGTTCAGTCGCATCCAGGCAAAGGGCGACCAGGCCTTCACTGAGAAAGGTGAGACCTGGACGGACCCTAAACGCATCGCAGGAAGCAGAAAATTGAGGCAGACAATGTTCCTTCACCCTCTCCTGTTTTCTGGGATTGCTGCCGGTTTGAGACAGTGTTTTCCTCTTTCCCTCCCAGAGGCTTCTGAGATCATGCGGGACATCGGCACGGCCATCGACTACCTCCACCGCATCGACATCGCCCACAGAGACATCAAGGTGCCGAGAGGACGAGATCGCTTCGCCCGTGGAGCCGACGGTGGGCTCATTTGCTCATTTGTCTTCTCTTCTGTGTCTCCTCACCAGCCAGAGAACCTGCTGTACACATCAAAAGATAAAACCACCGTCCTCAAATTAACAGACTTTGGATTTGCCAAGGAGACCACGCTCCACAACCCCCTGCAGACCCCCTGTTACACGCCCTACTACGTGGGTAAGTGATTCTGGCTCAAATCACTTTGTCAATAAAAGTGAATGCGTTAATGATCGTATACCTTATTTTGACTGATATTCTGGTTCTTGCTGGTAAGCTCCCGAGGTTTTGGGGCCAGAGAAATATGACAAGTCATGTGACATGTGGTCGCTGGGTGTGATCATGTACATCCTGTGAGTATGGCGCCGCAGTTCTGAGCACGAAATGTTGTACGGTAAATGTGGCCGTGAGTGCTTAAAAATAAAGTTGTGCCGCATCGGTAGGCTGTGTGGCTTCCCTCCGTTTTACTCCAACACGGGCCAGGCCATCTCTCCCGGGATGAAACGCAGGATCCGGATGGGCCAGTACGAGTTCCCCAACCCGGAGTGGGCTGAGGTGTCGCAGGAAGGTGAGCGAGCAGCCAGAGATGACACGTCTGATAAACTCAAAGCTTTGATGATGATTTGCTGATGAATCAGTACACGTCGTCTAGACAACAGATGGGCGGCCAGAGCATTGTCAAAGATGGCGTGTTGTAATTTCCTCGCGTACTCGGGAACATGAAGCTATGAGCAGCTGCCTCCATCTCAGCGGGTTAACCGTTTGTCCTCGTCGAACATGTTCTCATAAACTAACCCTCAGAATGTAATCAGATCTCTCACGTGCACTTCCTGGCACGTTCCTGCAGTCTAACCAATAAAGGATCAGCAACTGAGTGTGTCCAAACTCCACCGCGGCTTACGTAACTCAGGCAACTGATTGACACAACTGTCAGGAATAGAAGTGAACAACAGTCACGTTTTTTCCTGTATGTTAACATTTACCTGAAGCTGGAGGTCAAATCGCTCTTTCTAACTTCAGTTTTCGAGCTTGTCAGCATCTGTTTGTGTCAATTACATTTTTCTTACGTTTTTCTTTTTAGCCAAAAACCTGATCCATCGGCTCCTGAAGACAGACCCTAATGAGAGAATGACCATCACGCAGTTTATGAACCACCCCTGGATCAACGTATGTACGCGTGTCGGCGCCCCTCTACAGATGGCGTCCACTTCCTGTGCTGGTGCCTGTTTCTGCAAGTTCTAACTCCCGTCTGCGTGTGTTTTCACTCTGCAGAAGTCCATGGTTGTTCCCTCCACCCCGCTCCACACCACCCGTGTCCTGACCGAGGACAGAGCAATGTGGGAGGACGTGAAGGTTGGAACCACACCAGCACCGACCCTCACTGGTCAAACATTCACTTAACAGCATGGCGCTGCAGCGCTACAAGTCGGTGTGACATAATAAATTACGGAGATGGTTCCCTTAAGAGCAACGTGATAAATCTCAGAAAACAATTTTCCCATAATGCTGTTCAGTTAGGCCTTTTAAGCATTCATCTGTCCACCTACTCTGTCTTCAAATGCAGACTCTCGCAGTCCAAGGTGAGATGATGTCATAGTGATGTCATTGGGGTTTACAAAGATCCTCTGATAACACAAATATTTTGTTAATCAGTTGGACTCTTGTCTCTTGGCTGTTACAAGTAGCATGAGATTAGAGTGAAGAGAGTTCAGGGTAGAGTACAAATGCAAAGTTTTCTGAGCTCAGCTGTGTTTAGGTCATAATGAAATTGGTTTTTACACTTTTTGAGAAATATACATTTAAATTTATATGTACATATTTCAATACATTGTGTTTTTTTATCCTGCTAAATAACTTGTAATACTCTACTATAACACGAGGTGGCAGCAGAGGCCAACATCCGCTCTAATATGAGGCAACAATCTTAAAACACAAAATTCTGCCGCTGATTCAACATTTTAAACAAGCCCTGTGCTGTTTGCGCTCTTTCACTCACATTGGGCACAACTCTTAGCGAAATATCTCTATTGTACAATTACGCCATTCTCCATTGCTGCAAAAGTCAGCAAAAATCATGATAAAATCACATTCCTTCACAGCTGAATGAACGATGCTGAGTAGATAAAAGTATGAATAGATACACACAATATACCACTATTCAGTTCTGCATTGGGCAACGTGATGTTCAAAAATAACACAGTGCAGTCTTCAAATTTTTTTCCTTCTATAGTCATGTCATCCTTTTCCGTCACGTTTTGTAGCTAAGCATAAAAGCTGGAAAAACACCACTTTTTGATGAATGAGGACTCTCTGCAGTTGTTTGTTTTGATAAGAATAGAATCAGGATAGACTGGAAACTTGTTATAGGAGCACATGAACAGACTAAAACAGGACAGTGTGTTATAAATTCTTTATCTGATCCAAACATTTATACAGAAATCATCCTTCATACCTGTGACGGAGGATGTGCAGCCTCGCTGCTATTCACACTGAAAACATGCCGACACAGTCTTTAAACACTTAATACTTTACATCCATGGACAGAAACGCTAACTTGTACAGTCTGTTCAGTCCTGCATCGATGTGATTTTAGAGTTTCTGATAATGTATCAACCAGTCAAATAACACCTAAACCACTTTACAGCTTGGTTCTGGCAACTATTCTGATTCTTTTTAAACAGTTGCTTTTACTAAAATGGATGGAGTGAGTTCGCTCATATGAAAAAGTGCACATTTCTTTTGTTGGGGCAATATATTGCGTTTAACCTATTAAGCAATAGTCATGGTTGCTCTAACAAACTTATCTCCCTTTCTCAAGAAAAGGTCTGTATTTCTCCATTCATCTTTCCTCAGTTCCTCAAACTGACTTTTGTTTCTGTAGTTTTTTCTCTGACTTTCTTGTCGTAGACTGGCACAATATATTCACTGACTGAACTATAGGTTATTTACGCCATTGTCATTAAGGTGATTCTGTAACTCAAGAAAAATCTTTTTTCCAAATATGATCCACAAAAATGGACAGAAAGAGAAATTATAAGATCTTTTGCAGCTAGTTTGGTCATAATTAAATCATTAAAACTCGTTTTTCCATTGCATTCACGCTCACAGGATTTAAATACAACCATGCTGGTATACTCCTTCAGCTAATCCTCCACCCTGTCCCTCACAGGAGGAGATGACCAGCGCTCTGGCCACCATGCGCGTGGATTACGATCAGGTGAAAATCAAAGACATCGACATCTCCAGCAATCCGCTGCTGAACAAGAGGCGCAAGAAAGCTGCTGCCGGGACGAAGGGTGGCGCGACGGGCTGCCAGAATCAGTGAAACAACAAGGGGGGCTGACAACAAGGACAGCCGATGATGGAGAAAAACAGCTGAGGAGAGCCAGAAAAAGGAGCGATGGAGGATAATCTCTGAAGTGAATGAACGCCAGATTCACACCAGAGCCAGAGCTGGATGATAGTGAGACGTGGAGACCTAAATGTGTCATCTGCCTCGTCTCTTTTCAAGGGTTTTTATCTTTGTAATGTTATTTTTTTTAGATCATACTTGTTTTTAAAGTTCATCCGTGTAGACATGAAGTGATTGTGTGTGTGTGTGTGTGTGTGTGTGTGCGCACATGTGCTCGTCGCAGACAGATAACCAACACCTGGTTCCATGTTTTGTCTCATTATTGTCTGTCTGATGCTCACTTCCTCAAACATGGTGACGTTTTTCGGCGTGACTGCTGCAGATCTGTGACCTCTTTGTGGAGCCCAACTCTCTGCGGTTGTGAGACGTTTATTTTCAAATGTTCAGTGTGCGTGTGTGCACGCGCGTAGTCATTGCAGTTGAGTAAACTTCTTTCCAGTAAGTAAGAGCTGCAGCCTTAGCCTTCCAAGCTAAGCGGCGCAGCCTTTAACGGAGGACAGTTCACATCCAAGCACAAACCAGCA
Organism: Pao palembangensis; assembly: GCA_015343265.1. NCBI lineage: Eukaryota > Metazoa > Chordata > Actinopteri > Tetraodontiformes > Tetraodontidae > Pao > Pao palembangensis. The sequence continues at coordinate 10,040,116 of CM027087.1, read as the reverse complement.
GTATGTGAAAACCTCATTGGTCCAAACTGCTGAAAATAAAGTACAAACTGAAGTAAATGTACGTGAGAAGTGTTTTGTTTTCATGGGTGTTGCTTTTGTAGTGGAGACCTTTGCTATAATTAGTAGCAGAACAGTTATGTGGGACGTGACCATCTGACTGGAACTGTGAAAGGTTAGCATTAATATACATGGCACGTACCTTTCCCCCACTTGGGTCACATGGTGCCAGCGCACTATTTAGGGTATAGGTGAGGAAGAGGCGGTCATCACGACGACTTGGGCTCTGTGACGTAAGCGGGGGACGTTTGGAATCCAGATCCTTCCAGAGCTCTCAGCTGTTGTTGGTCCTCAAATGTTTCCAACAGTAAAAGACAATAAGATGTTAACCTCGTGGAATTTTACAGCCTGTTGCAAAAGGTACATTTCGTCACTGGATGACACAGCTGAGCGCATTTCTTTGTCAGTCAAATATTTCACAGGTGATTCATGAGCACTTAATCAGAATCGCGTTGACGTAAAGTCATCTGGGTCACCTGATACCTCAGATGTCCCTCTGATTCCCAAATCGTTCTCCTTGGTTGCTAGATGACACTGAGGTTTACCTGAATTGTCAAGTACATCCACACACACACACACAAACACACACACATAAAGGAATCTATGCATTTGTTAGCTAGACAAGGGCCCATAGAAACCACTCGATGGGGTGCCCATCAGGGTAGCCATCAGGGTCACGTCCCAGGAGAGAGTGAAGTGTTTACACCCAGGTGCGAATGGGTGTTTACCTGTAGGTGGAAGAACGGTTATGCCCAGGCCTGGGGTTGTCTTACCCCTCGTTCAAACCGCCCGTCTTCTCCAGCTAAAAGGTGGAGGTGAACAGCTGAGTCCTGTACAGAGGTGCTGGCTCTCCATTTTGAAGCATGCACTCGTAGAAGTCTGCGCTTTCGTCTCTGCACTGGTAAAAATAAACAACATCGGATGTAGGACATGACAGAAATGGAGAGGAACGTGAGATGAATGAGAACCTTTGTGAATATATTAGCACAGATGTCGTTCCTCTGTTCCCCACAAGCCACCAGTGTGTGCATTTTTATCAGTCATGGCAAAATTGTCTGTTTAAGCAGGATATTTGAAAACTTTCACGCGTTGGCTTGGAGTTGAGGCACAAAAGATGTTGTTGTGCTTGTATGGTGCAAGGAGAAATGGTGACACATAAGCAGAAGAACAAGTTCTGCAAGTTAGACTCTCCCTGGTTGCTCAGAATTCTTGGTATACGCCAACAGCAGCCTCCACCACCACACATCTGGAATCCGTTCTTCCATCTCAGGCCCTTTGTAGTTTCCAGGATGGTTTTCTCATAAACTGAATTAGCTCTTGGGTCATGGCCCCACTGGAGGAAAAGAACAAAACCTGGAAAACAGAACCTGTGCGTGTGTTGGTTTGTGCATCCTCGGAACTCCTTATCCAGGCCGGCCGGACATCCCCCAGGGGAGGTGGGCGGGTCTGTGGGAGGGTCCGGGAGGGTAGTAGGTAAACCGCAGCCTCCTTCCATCCACTGGAGGAGACAACCTTCCTCCTGACCCCCGGTCCCACACACACACACACACACACACATACACACACACACACACGCTCAGTGGGTGTGTGCGCAGAGCGAGCATCAGCGCTCCGCAGGCTTCTCTCACGTCCGCAACCGCAGGCGCTCCAAGCAGGCGTCCGCGATGAGAGGCTGCTCCAGCCGACCCAAAGCCACACAACAGCAGGGCAGAGCGGGTAAGAGACGTCGCTGTCGGGGTTTCAGGGAAATGTGAGGCTTGGAAAAAAAACGGGATCGTTGATCGTAAGTGTGGGTGGGTTCGGGGGAGTGGATGTAAACAGTCCGTCCGAGACCTTTACCCTACATAACAAATAAAAGCAGCAATCTTTGTGTTTTTACTGTAACGAGCCTAATTTGGAGGAGAAGCAGATGAGCTGTGACGCGAAGGACGAAGATCCAGTCGGATGTTTATGTGCTGCCATCGAAACAGGAAATCAGAACGTTGACAGTTTTTGCTCCCGTTCCCGATTAGTGAGCTGACGCCTCCGGGCTCCGAGCTGCTTGAAGGAGCTGCTTGATGGTTTAATTTTAGGCTGTTTTCTGCCTAGTGCCGGAGTCCTTCAGCACCGAATGTTGGTCCGTCTGCGCGCTCATGAAAGCCGCGTTACGTTCTGGAAGCGAACGCGTCCGGTGCGCTAAAAAAAAAAAAACAGGAAAGTCTGCTGGTTCAAATCACAATCTGGCAACCGCCGAGAGGAGATCTGCGTCCTGCTGCAGCCTACAGCATGGACAGATCGCCTCATTTCACATATTTCACGCACTGGTGTGTGGCTGCAGCAGATAAGATAAACTGCTGAAAATAGCGTCAGTGCTGTCTGGCCTGCTGTTACACGCTCGGATGACCGCAGAATCAGCACAGATTTTACGCTCAACTTTTGTCGAGGTTTGACCTTTGACATACTTGTTTTATTTCTCACTGTCATGGTGCGACAAGTGCGTAAGCCACAACGCACGCAGAACAAAAATGCAGGCACCACCTCCCCTTTTAGACATTTGCTACACCTTGGCTGTAGTAGTAAATCTGTCATTGCTCCTTTTGTTTTGTGCCACACAAGTTGTCACCAGTGTTTCAGTTTTGCTTCTATTCTCGGGACACACTGTGGTGTTTATCCTTTATCTGATCATTTCCTAAATATTGTGGGCCCTGATTCTTTTTCTGTTTTATTCTATATTGAGGCGATACTCTGCGTACTGCTGGATGTGTGTAAGTGTGTCATTGAGCCTATTTGTAGACCTGATGAATACGACAGACAAGAGAAGCTTTTTAATTAGGAACCCTCCATCCTGCCATATTTAGGTTGCCCTTCACTGCAGAGATGACTCCAAAACTGAATATAATCTCGCAAAAGATGATGTCATTCAGATAAGCTTGAAAAACTTTCAATTTAAGCACTTTATCTGACACTGAGGAAGCTAATAAATAGTAAAATAATTGCTTCTACAGTCAGTCAGTCAGGCTGTAGTACAGGTGTAAGTCAGCACACTCAGGGTGAGGATAATACTGCCATCTCATGGAGCTTCTCAACTAAACACTGGCACCACGTCATCCTTAGGAAGACGTGCTGATTTGAGAAAACTTACAACCTGTATTACTCAAGTGTTGCTGGGCTCGTGTTCCAGTAAACCCCGCAACGCTATTATATTGTTATATATTAACCAACATGGGGTATGGGGTGTCGGGCCCCCTGACAAGGGCTGTCCGCTCCCTGTATGCCCGGTGCCAGAGCTTGGTCCGCATCGCCGGTAGTAAGTCGAACTCGTTTCCAGTGAGGGTTGGACTCCGCCAGGGATGCCCTTTGTCACCGATTCTGTTTGTAACTTTTACGGACAGAATTTCTAGGTGCAGCCGCGGTGTTGAGGGTGTCCGGTTTGGTGGGTTCAGGATCGGGTCTCTGCTCTTTGCAGATGATGTGGTCCTGTTGGCGCCATCGGCCCATGACCTCCAACTCTCGCTGGATTGGTTCGCAGCCGAGTGTGAGGCGGCCGGGATGAGAATCAGCTCCTCCAAATCTGGAGGTGCCGGAAAAAGGTGGAGTGCCTTCTCTGGGTCGGGGAGGAGCTCCTGCCCCAAGTGGGAGGAGTTCAAGTACCTCAGAGTCTTGTTCACGAGTGAGGGAAAAATGGAATGGGAGATCGACAGGTGGATCGGTGCGGCGTCTGCAGCAATGCAGACTCTGCACCGATCCATTGTGGTGAAGAGATTTACCGGTCCATCTTCGTTCCTACCCTCACCTATGGTCGTGAGCTTTGGGTAGTGACCGAAAGAACAAGATCGCGGGTTCAAGCGGCCGAAATGAGTTTCCCCCTAGGGTTCCTACCCCCTGGGCTCTCCCTTAGAGATAGGGTGAGAAGCTCTGCCATCCGGGAGAAGCTCGGAGTAGAGCCGCTGCTCCTCCGCGTTGAGAGGAGCCAGATGAGGTGGCTCGGGCCTCACCCTAGTTGGGATGCCTACTTGGTGAGGCGTTCAGGCCACGTCCCTCCGGTAGGAGGCCCCCGGGAAGACCCAGGACACTCTTGAGAGACTATGTCTCTCGGCTGGCCTGGGAACACCTCGGGATCCCTCCAAAGAGCTGGTTGAAGTAGCTGGGGAGAGGGGGGTCTGGGCTTCCCTGCTTAGGCTGCTGCCCCCGCGACCCGACCCCGGATATGTGGTAGAAGATGGCAATGATCATTCCTGTTTTGGGAACAAGGAACTACAGTGTGTTGAGAAATACTGCAATAATATGCCTTAAGATCTACTTTTATGCAGAACATGACTGCGGCCCATCCACAACTAACCTTTCTCATGACAGTGATATTGTTATTGGTTGATACTGAGTGGCTGATGTAAAAAATAAAAAAAATTATCTAAATGTACGTCAACATCACTGATTGCACCAGGTTTTTCTTTCTTTTTCCGCAAAACTTAAAATGCTTACCTAGCCTCATTTCAGTCTCTTCTAAGAATTATTTATGCTAAATACTATAAAAGCAAATCTAGATAAAGAAAATTCATCCAGTCAATATGTAATTACACCAAAGTACCACCAGAGGTCGTGGATTTTCACACCAATTTACCAATTATCTTAACGGTTTTAAGATATCAATATCACTAAAACAGCAACTGTTTTACTGTTTGGACATGCAAATACACCTGGTGTGAAATGGTAGGTAAAACATTTTTTCTGGTCAACCTATGCTCAGTTCGCGGTAACAAATAAATCTGCAAATGTTTTACAAATTAGAAAATGTCCTTGCGCTACTTTTTGTGCTCTTACGGTTAAGCAGAAGTTGTGTGCGCCACTTCTTTGGTCGTTACGGTCGGTTTGGGTGGCCTGACAGAAACACGTGATCCCGCGAGAGAGAGAGAGATAGAGATAGAGAGAGCGAGAGTGAGACCGAGACCACCGGGTCCTTGGTAATCTCCATCCTCGCCGAGCATCGCTAATGAAACACCGGTCACCTTCAGGGCAGCACCACGGGAAAAGATCCCGTGTTCCTGTCGCGTCCGCTTCCTTCTCCAGCGAACACACGATGGAGGACGAAGCGCAGTCGAATCCGCGCGAACTCACCCAGAACCCGCTCAAGAAGATCTGGATGCCGTGTAAAAATGGCCTTCCAGAAAAGCACATTTCTCAGAGGAAGGGTGCGTATGACAACGTGGCGGCACTTATTAGCATAATGTTTAACCGTTGTTAAATAAATAGATAATGCGAAACTGGCAGCACGCAACCAGCCCCACTTAAAAAAAGCTATGTTTATCCGCTCCTACGTGCGTATTAATTAAATGTCCTCCTATGTGCTAGCTAGCGGAGGGGTCAGTTCATGGAGTTCGGTTGTCTTGCCGCCGGTGCCCCGCTGCTACAGTTATGTAAGAATTGACTAGCTGCGAACGCAGATGAAGACTGCTCGCATCGAGGGGAAAAGACTGGCACTGGTGGTGGCCATCTCATTGTTAGCGAGTGCCAAGTCAAGCACCAGCTGTTGGTAAACAGGGATTGTATTCCTGCAGTCATGTGAGTGATGCGCTGTTGCGTTTTATCTGTGGTCACCGGGAGTTCAGCGCATCCTCACTCTGACCCGAAGGCTGATCGTCAGCATCAAAAATGCTTTCCGAGTTAGTGATTTTGGCGGTTCAGTGTTGAGCACAAGTTGGGTAAGAGAGTTACAGTCTACAAACCCATGAGGACGTATCACTCTGTTTCCTTGTATTTAAAGACGGTTATATAATGATGCGCGCATTTTTTTACAGTACTGTTATATGACAAATCCAATAATCAGATTTATTGTTTATTATTAGATGTTTTCCTGGCATGGAGATTAACCAACTGCTGAGTTCACTTAAGCACAAACTGTAGTAAATTCGAATGTACTTCATGACTGGAGCCTTTTCTCCCTTTTATTTTTCATTCCAGTATGTATGACCAACTGTCCCACCCTGATTGTGACAGTAGGACTTCCAGCCAGGGGGAAAACCTATATCTCCAAGAAGCTGACCCGCTACCTGAACTGGATCGGAGTGCCCACCAGAGGTGCAACTCGGCTCAAGATCAGCTCGTTAGCTTCAGTCAACAGCCGAATGGATGTCGGTGTGTTGTGCCGAGGAAGTTAATCCGTTATGCTTTTTTCCTCTTTCGCATAGAGTTCAATGTTGGGCAGTACAGGAGAGACTATGTGAAGATCTACAAGTCCTTCGAGTTCTTCAGTCCAGACAATGAAGAGGGGCTGAAGATCAGAAGGTAAAATGACGCACACCACTTCAGTTAAGTACCGCCATTTCGGCAATTTTTCCTTTGATGTATTTCTTCTTTTAACAGACAGTGCGCTTCTGCTGCATTGAACGACGTTCGACAGTATCTCACAGAAGAAGGAGGACAAGTTGCGGTTTTTGATGCGACAAACACCACCAGGGAAAGGAGGGAAACCATCATCCAGTTTGCAGAGCAGAATGGTTTTAAGGTAACACGTTGCAGCGGCATCGCTTCACTTTGTTGTCGGGATCCAAGCTTGATCCCGCTCTTCCCTCTCCTCAAATTTAGGTTTTCTTTGTTGAGTCTGTGTGTGAAGACCCAGATGTCATACAGGAGAACATAGTAGTGAGTGCCATTTATGCTGATTTAGTTTAGTTTTCAGAAGGAAAACAACTTTTGGCCGCATGCTCACTTAGCTGATGTTTCTGGTGTTGTAGCAAGTGAAGCTGGGTAGTCCCGACTACACAAACTGCAACACAGAAGAAGCGGTAGAAGACTTCATGAAGAGAATCAAGTGCTACGAAAACTCCTACGAGACGCTGGATGAAGTGCTGGACAGGTGAGATGCACGCTTACCTGCGCCGAAACGCTCGTGTGCCCTCTGGTTCAGGACCATGTAGCTTATATACAAAGAATGAACAAACAAAAGCAGATTTCCTCTAATCCCTTATTGTACACCGCTCAAAAAAAAATAACACATCCTAGATCTGAATGAATAAAATATTCTTATTAAATACTTTGTTCTTTACGTAGCTGAATGTGCTTACAGCAAAATCACACAATTTATCAATGGAAATCAAATTATTAACCCATGGAGGTCTGGATTTGGAGTCACACTCAAAATCAAAGTGGAAAAACACACTACAGGCTGATCCAACTTTGATGTAATGTCCCTAGAACAAGTCAAAATGAAGCTCAGTAGAGTAGTGTGTGTGGCCTCCCCGTGCCTGTGTGACCTCCCTACAACGCCTTGGACTTACATTGTGTTGTTTAAGTGTTCCCTTCATTTTTTTGAGCAGTATATTTTGTGTTGCTGTTAACGCTTTAGGGATCTTTCCTACATCAAAATTATGGATGTTGGTCAGAGATACATGGTCAACCGGGTGTTGGACCACATCCAGAGTCGGATCGTGTACTACCTCATGAACATTCATATCACGCCGCGCTCCATCTACCTGTGCCGCCACGGTGAAAGCGAGCTCAACGTCAAGGGTCGAATCGGGGGGGACTCGGGCCTCACGTCCAGAGGCAAAGAGGTATATCAAAGTAGAAATGTCTCCTGTGCACTTGTCTTAAACGCAAGATTTACATGTTTATTTAAATAAATACAAATTTCTTCTCCATTCAGTTTGCAAAGAAGCTGGGTCAGTTCATCCAGTCTCAGGATATCGGAGACCTGAAGGTGTGGACCAGTCAGATGAAGAGAACCATCCAGACAGCTGAGGGCCTTTGCGTACCCTACGAACAGTGGAAGGTCCTGAACGAGATCGACGCAGTGAGTGTTGGAACCTCTGCTGCTGCTGCTGCTGCTGCACAGCCGCAGTTTGACACGCTCGAGTCCAAACCGCACGTCGTTTCTTCTCAGGGCGTTTGCGAGGAGATGATGTATGAGGAGATCCAGGACCACTACCCCCTGGAGTTCGCTCTGAGGGACCAGGACAAATACCGTTATCGATACCCCAAGGGAGAGGTGAGTGGCTGCAACACCGCGAGGAGGCTGCAAACAGATTTATCGCATGTCCTGCTGTGAGAACACACGAGGCCATAAAGATCATGACACGTGCATGCAGATCCACTGGTCTCTGCTAAGGAGGCAGATTCGGCTGAACATCACTGAATAATAAACAAAGACTTCACATCGTTGCCTGTGCCTGCCAGATATGCAGGGGTCGGGTTGTTTGCTGGATGGCAGACCCCCCCGCCCGCAGTCTGCTGTGCTTGTCTTGTCATCGCTCTGTCAGAGCTAAAAACCGGAGGAATGCTTTGAAAGTCGGCGTTCTTTTTATTTCCGTCGCTGCGGTCTGCAGTTTGACTCTCGACTCTTTTTTGACCCAGTCCTACGAGGACCTTGTGCAGAGGTTGGAGCCAGTAATCATGGAACTGGAGCGTCAAGAGAACGTGCTGGTCATCTGCCACCAGGCTGTCATGCGCTGCCTGCTCGCTTATTTCCTGGACAAGACGGCAGGTCGGTACTTGACCAGACCTTAGGCAGGCTGCTTTTCTCAAATGAAACACAATAATACGATTGAAAAAAACACACACAACTATATCAGTTTTGCTGCCTCTGAATTCTTCCGACGTCACTGAACAGCATTTTGGGAACCAAAAAGATGTCGCTACCTCCACACACAGGTGAAAGAAACCTCAGCTCTGGAATATAATATAACTGGATGAAGGCAACGATGAAAAGTCTAATGTTGTCCACTATATTAAATATTGTGCTGTTAGTGATATACAGTGTTTTATATGATGCGTATTTTAGATTTGTACATTTAGAAACGTTACTTTAGCCTCTGTATTGACTGACTTTGATCTGCTTCCACAGAAGAGCTGCCGTACTTGAAGTGCCCCCTGCACACCGTGCTAAAGCTAACGCCAGTGGCCTACGGTAGGGCTGCACCATGTCGTCCGATTAATCATCAGAAGAAAATAGGTATTTCTGAAAACAATATAGCTGAACCTTCCTCAATATTCTCCAGGCTGTAAGGTGGAGTCAATCAGCCTAAACGTGGAAGCAGTCAACACGCACCGAGAGAGACCGGAGGTGGGTTTAAAAACACACAGACACTCTGCCTGCACTTTTCAGGGCAGGGTGACTCTCACACAGGCAGCTGCTCAACTGCACTTTCAGATCTTGATTAGAGTGTGAAAAAAGCCAGTGCTGATCTTTTCTAACCGTCTGCTGTGCGGTGGTAACGAGCGCAGCCGATTTTTGTACAGGATTATGCAAGGGTTGCGTTAGAACAGAACAGAAATGATTCTCTTTAGCGGGTGCATCCGACTAAGATCCTAGCAACAAAACGAGCCTCGGCCGCGGTGTTTGCGTTGAGTTTCACGTGTCCTGTGTCTCTTGAACTGTGCCCATCACTGTGATTGTTCATTTTATGTCTTGATCTAACAGAACGTAGAGGTGACGCGGATGTCGGAGGAGGCGTTGATAACGGTGCCAGCTCACCAATGAGCCGCTCCTCGCCCCCTCCCCCCCTCCCCCACAGACTCACCACCAGACTGAATTTATCTCCTCTTAGACTGTCATCCAGTTTATCTTGGATTATTAATCCTATGGCACGGGTCTTGTGTCAGAATCCTTCTCCTATTTTTTGGAGATCAAATCAAAGTTGTTTCTTCTTTCTGCTGCTGCAGACCTGACTGTGAATCAGTCATTCTTGTTGAAGCAGTAATCACCTGTAGTTTAATGTTTGTTTAATTTGTATTAATTTTAAACTAATTTTAATTATTCCTAATGCATATTTCTGGCAGTAGACATGATCTTAAATGCAGCGCACAACATGTTGCACTTGAAAATCCGCTGTTTCCTCATGAAATGTTCTTGAGTGTCCAACACTGTAACACAATAAAGATACTACAGGGACCTTTTTTTTTTAGTTTTGTTTAGTCTTTTGAATAATGTCAAACATCTCTGATCACAGTGCAGATATCTCTGTTGAATACTTGTTAAATAAACTTTACTCTTTCGTGTCCTGTATCCTCCTCACACGCTTCCTGTGCATCATTTTAGAACATCCGACATGAACATTAGGAGCCGAGTTTGAAGCATCGTAGTAGCTTTCCTGCCGCTTTGTGGAGATTGTTTCCTCTTTTAATCGCCTACAGATGTAAAGTTTTGTCTGCTTCTTGTTTTCTCAGCAAGTTAAAGACCGAAACTTGCCCAGTAGCTCACATTTACAGGAACACACATCATCCTGCTGAGTTTCAATTGGTGGATAATTAAGATCCCCAAAATCGCCTCTCAATTATATGAAACACGGTCTTGCATCTAACTGTTTACATCCTGGTAAACTGGTGTCCTTTATAGCTCCTGATGTGTTTCTATGTTCAGGTTCTATTTTCCCCTAAAGCATCTGATGATGTCATGTTCCTGTTTTCAGAACGTGAACATCCATCGCACGCCCGAAGACGCCCTGCGGACCGTCCCTCCTCACCTCTGAGCGCCTGGCGTCTCCTGCCTCTGCATCTCCAGCCTTTTCCCGACCTCTCCGGGTGAAGCTCCTCCTCCTCCTCCATCACCTCACACTCTGCAGTAATGGTACTGGTTGCAGTCGAAGGAGCGAAACCCGACCAACCTGCATGTTTGGGTGTTTGAAAGCTGCACAGAATCTTTCTGTGAATATTAACTATGATTTCATCAGAATGTCTTTTTGAAACATGTTGAACTTTATATGTGCAGTCATCGTCCAATCTGTGGTGACCCTGAAGAGATTATTCTTTTATGTGTAGTGATTTAGTGAAGTCTGCACCATTATTAACAGTCACTTTAGTCTCAGCTGATTCTCCACACTGACCTCATGGAGTTAACAAAAAACACCTCCCTGTTTTGTGAAGAATCCATTCTGGTACAAATGTGAAGGACTCACTAGAAAAGTCTCCATAATAAAGATGATTATTTTTATAAATGACGTGACCCTTCTATGATCCAAGACGGGACTGGACGGTTCTCTTGTCTGTCTGCAACGAATCAGCTGCTGTCCGTTTGTTATCGTGACATCTCAGAGACACTTAAAGCGTTGGATGATAAAGGTGGGCTATAAAGATGTGGGTGGTGGTCGGAGCTTGAAGACCAGTGAAAGAAAAACATGATTTTAATAGTTATGCAGGTATAAACACTTTTATTATCTTTCATTAGTCTCATACATCAGCTTTGGTGGCTTTTTTGCAGACAGCTCTGGTTCCATGTTTGCGCTTAAATGCCACATAGACCGTTTTCCTAACCCATCAAGGGATTTCCTGAATGGGGAAATTTTGAAGACGTTTTTTGACAGTAACAAGCAGACAGACTCACATAAATGAATTAAAAAAAACTGGCCATTCCATTTACAGCACATTCTCGACTTGCCCTATATTCATAAATAACCTGATGGTGAGTGTAAGGACCTGCCTTCGTGTTGGGGATTTGCTTTTAAGATGCATACATGAGACTGGCAAATATTCCAATATATACAGTCATCAATATTCATGACTACAGGGAAATGGTCAATGTGGGTGCGGAAGGTGTCATCACCAGTTTGGTCTTATTCTCCACGCTGTTGACTCCGTGTACTGATTGGCCGTTGCAGGCGTTTCCCAGCTCACGTGGAAGCACAGACACCGATGTCATCAGAACTGCGGAAGAAGTCAGATTTGACACAGGACGAGGTTTCAAACTAAAACATGAGAGCTGCTTACGTTTTTCAGGAACTCCTCAGCGACGATGCGGGCCCTGGCGTTAACTGACAGTTTCATCTCACTGATTTCCTTGTCGATCTCCTCCATGAAGTGGATGACAAAGTCCACCAACTTGTGTTTGTACATCTGTTCTGTGTGGAAGTTGGTAATCAGGAAGCTAATATCATATCCCTGCAGCACAAAAAAAAAAAAAAAGTTGATTATTGAGATTCCAGATCAAAGGCGCCATGCATCCACCACTCTTACCTCAACTGGTTTTCTCCTGAGGATGAAGAAGTTCTCTGCCCTCATCATCATGAAGCGCATGAACTTGTGGCAAAGAATCTTCTCAATCTCATCAGCCTGAAGTGAATTTTACAAAATACATACATATTAGTGTGTGAAAGAAGCAATTTCACAAAAAAATCCAATCACAGCCGGGGCAGATTCACTCACCTGTTTGACAGCGATGCTGACTCTGACCGAGTTGATGGACCCCTCAATGAGAACCTTCTCCTTGTCATTACGACTGATGACCACAGGCTGAAGCAGCAGCTCTTTACTGCTCCTGTAACCACGACACCGTTTAGCCCTCTGAAAATCCAGGCTTGCTCACATTTAAATTGTTTGACCCCTGCAGAAGTCTGCGAAATACGTCTGCAGAACAGAATGTGGCAAGTCCCTACAGGCCAATTTTACACTTGCCCACACTTGCTTTTTGTTTTTCTCTCTTTCTTTTTCAGTTCCTACATTTTCTTATATAGGAGGTACTGAACACCTTAAGGGCTGTAAAATTGAAAGGTACTTAAGTAGGGACTCTGATTCAACAACTGCACACTTACCGGACTTCCACCTCTGGTTTGTTGTGACGTTCCACCACCTGAGAGGAGAAATTCTCCAGGCAAAGAGCTGCCTGCAAGGTGGCCTTCACGGCGTTTAAATAGGGACGCAGAGTCGCTGTCTGATGGAGAAACAGTACATGATAAATGTCAGCCCAACTTCCTAAATGATGCAGCCATTATTGCGATCTGAGCGGACTCTGACAGATCAGTTAAGATAAGGAATCACAACGTTACAGGAGATACTACAGCTCAATTGCAATTCACATAGTACCATAATAAGATACAACCACTAGACATTTTACAAATGTAAACTGTAGCTTATGATTACCATTATGTTTAACGCTACGCTAAGTAAGACGACCGATTTAGCTGTTTGTTAAAATTTGGCTTCTTCCATTCATATAAGAATTCTTTTCCAACATCAGATTCTACAAGTATCAGTTGTAGAAAGAATGAAAAAGAGAGCTGCCAAGAATGAAAAAGAGAGCTGACATGGGAAAGCAGTATAGTTTCTGCAAAACCTATCAAGGATGCCCGTCCTCTCATTCCATCGCAGGAAACAAGAAACCCCACGCCTGTGAAATCCACCAAGCTAGCTAGCTCGCTAACGCTTTACGAAGGAAACAATATCTACAAGAGCTGTTGAATAACGCTAAATAATAAAGTACAACTATACTTTACGCCGAAAAGACTTACCATTTTGTGCCGTTAAAGACGGAAGTTCTTCAGCCACGCCTGAGACTCCTCTTCCGTAAATCCAGCGTAGTCGACTACAGACAGGGTGCGCTTGTTTTAATTCTTATTTCTCTTGAACAAGCAGGTTTTCCCGCACACCAGTGTTGAGGTTGCTTGCTTCGTTTATCCGCCTAAAGGTATAGATAAAACCAAGCACACCCTGGAGACAATCCATTCTGCTTGAAGCAAAGATATTTTCAGATACATTAGCATTATTTAGATAATTTGTAAAACAATTTTAAACAAAATATTTTATATAACCACATTGAGTACAACTAAGAGGTTACTCTGTCAATGAATCGCTGAATTTAAGGTCATATTGTTTTCCAATACAAAATATGGTACAAAATATGGTACAACCCGACGATACCATTTCACTTCTGAGTAAGCTCCTTAAATTTGCTTCGATACATCGTAACGTTTGAGATTATACTTTTAAGTGTCGCGCATAAAATGTTACTTACACTGTATTTAAAATGTCTTGATTTCTTATAGATGTTACAGGACTTTGTAAAACATTACAGAACTTCTTGTGTTTGACTCTCCCCCGAACACAATGGCTCATTCCAGCATGGATGCCATACACTGACGGTAAATATCAACGTTCTTCAACATTTAAACATGTTTACATTCCCTTTGAGTTGAGCCATCCTACTATCTCAGGTTAAAGTCACAATGTGTAAGGCAACTGTGTGCACAGTGTGAAATCATGGTGAAATCATTATATATCTAGTACTATCAACAGTTTGGGCCCGTTGGGTTTTTGCTCCACGAATCACACAACAGTGAATCTGCGTTTAGGTCCATGCTAGTTTTACTCGGTTCAGTAATATATTTTGTAGACGCACAGGTAGAAAAACAGAACTCATTTAGCGTCCTACCCATTAATGCACCCTGTCCGTGTTTTTATCAGGATATTGAGACGAAGCTGGGTCTCTGCCTTCCAGCACCATGAGTGAATTAAAAGACTGCCCCCCGCTGAAATACTACGATTTCAAACCCGTGGAGCACGTGAAGTTGTGTCCCCGGTACACGGCCGTTCTCGGAAGGTCCGAAGACGATGGAATTGGAATCGAGGAGCTGGACACCCTGCAGCTGGAGCTGGAGACGCTCCTGTCCTCAGCCAGCCGTCGCCTCAGAGCCCTGGAGGAGCAGAGACAGGTAGCGTGGAATCATCTCCGTGTACACATCCCTGGTGAAACCACAGGTAATGTCAGACGTTCTGTCTCCTCATTTGCTTCCTAGATCCTCACAGACTGGCAGGACAAGAAGGGGGACAAGCGCTTTCTAAAGCTGGAGAAAGATCCAGACCCCAATGCCTCCTCTCGCCACAAACCAAAGAAGCAGAAGTTGGAGGGCAAAGGTGGCCACGGGCCAGGTCCAGGTCCTGGGAGACCCAAATCCAAAAACCTGCAGCCTAAAGTCCAGGAGTATGAATTCACAGATGATCCACAGGACATTCCCCGCACTCCCAAAAACGACGCACCCAACAGGTCACCATTATTAACTCCTCATGACATCTCAAGCATGCAGCAGCTAATATCGAACTAATCATTTCAGGTTCTGGGCATCGGTCGAGCCATATTGTGCTGACATCACAAATGAAGAGATCAGATTGCTTGAAGAGCTTCTGAAACCTCCTGAGGATGAAGCAGAGTATTTCAAAGTATGCAAAAATCTGCCCACACATTTCAAAGCCCCCAAGCCTTCATTTAAAGAACGTCTTTCTTCTTGCTTCAATTGTGATGAATGAGTTTTATTTGTGGTGTGAAACTGTGGTAACGGCTGTGCTGACCATAGATCCCAGCATTGGGGAAACACTACTCTCAGCGGTGGGCTCAGGAGGATCTTCTGGAGGAGCAGAGGGAAGGAGCGCGAGCTAACGACAAGAAGAAGAACCTCATGTCGGGGCCCCTGTCTGAGCTAGATGCAAAAGGTAAAGGAAGACTGTAACATTTAACTTAAATGTTAACACAGTCGTATTCAGACAACAACCCTCTTAAGTTGTACACTTTTACTATCTTCTTAGTTTAGCAATTTTGTAATTAAACAACTCTGATTAATGCTACAATCTTCAAAGTCCGGTCTTGCTTATACTGTTTGTTACTCACTGTTGTCTTGGATGATTTCTGAATGCTACAAATCCGTATTTGAAAATACAAAATCCTCATGTTTGTGTATGCCTGCTGGAGATGTGGACTCCTTGTTGAAAAAGTCAGATTCCCAGCATGAGTCTCCAGAAGACGGATGTCCCTTCGGTCCCCTCACACAGCGTTTGCTCCAGGCCCTTGTAGAGGTCAGTTTGTCAATGCATAAATGCATCATAATCAACCATTGTTTTAGATGACAAACGATGGACGAAGAAGAGGAGCATATGACCTTTGTTTTTCTCCATAGGAGAACATTATATCCCCCATGGAGGATTCTCCGATACCTGACATTTCAGCCAAGGATGCTAATGACGGAGCTGGCACCTCTCCTCGAAGCCAAGGAAAAGCTTTTAGGTATTTGTGCAACACTTTAAGACTGTATGAAACTCAAACATCAACAGTGAGCAACTAGGATGATTAGACGTCTTTTACTTTTCGTGCTACACGTTAATTTGTGACCACCACTTTGGGCCCTTGAGCAAGGCCCTTAACCCCGTAGTTGTTGGTGTTGCTCCCCGGGCGCCTTAAGTGGCTGCCCACTACTAGTGTGTGTGTGCTGTACATGCATGTAATGGGTAAAAATGCAGAGGCTTAATTTCCACTTGTGTGTGGATTATTAAAGTGTGGTTTCTTTCTTTCTTTCTTTCTTTCTTTCTTTCTTTCTTTCTTTCTTCTTTAAATGTTTTGTTCTTTTCCACATTCCTGTTGCTGCTCTTTTCCAGTGTTCCTCACACACGTTCTCTGGAGGCCCGGATCAAAGAAGAGCTGGTGGCCCAGGGCCTGCTGGATTCTGAGGAGCGACCTGGACCAGGAGGAGACTCTGAGGACGAGGTCCTGGCAGAGCTGCAGAAGAGGCAAGCAGAGCTGAAAGCCCTGATCACTCACAACCGATCCCGCAAACAAGAGCTGCTCAGGTGAGGATGCAGCTGGGCTGACAGAGAGTCGGACCGTTTTCACACCATCGCTGAGGTATGCGAAACACTAACAGTATTAATGTGGCCTTTACCGCCGCCTCACAGGTTGGCAAAGGAGGAGATGCGCAAACAAGATCTGAGGCAGAGGGTCAGGGTGGCTGACAACGAGGTGATGGAGGGATTCAGGCGAATCATGGCGGCCAGGCAGAAGAAACGCACTCCAACCAAGAAGGAGAAGGACCAGGCGTGGAAGGCACTGAAGGAAAGGGAAAGCATCCTCAAGCTTCTGGACGGCTAGGGGGAGAAATGAAAAGATTCAAGTAATGTTACATGGTCAGTGAACAGCTGCGCGAATGATGGGATGCGATAGATTTTATTGCAGCTCTGCATGATTACGCTGTCTTTGAGTTTTTATGTCACGTCAACAGAAAGCTCCTCTGATCTGGAATAATTAGTGTGCATCCATCTTTTTTTTGTCTTTGTAAGGTGATATTTTTTATTTTGTTTACAAGTTTAATTATTAAAACAACACACACATGTTTGAGTAATAAAATCATATTGCAAAAAAACACATTTTGCTTTTTTCTATGCATATCAGACTGCATGTAAACCACCACAGCGTGTAAACAGAGCCTGATAATGCCCCATGAGGAAATGGGGGAAAGCTGCATAAAAAGAAGAACAAAAACTTAACAAAAATAGGGGAGGATAGGATATGGAGGAACCCCCCCAGGCTTTTGTTGCTCTACAGCTAATCCGCATAAACCTGTGCAACACGTTAAACCTGCATGGAAGCTAAAGGTTGGACGTCCTGGGCCTGGATGATCAGTCGTTCAAACTAAAGTGATGCAACACAAAATTATATAAATATACCCTCCAGTATGTAGTTACATATTTTTTGCACAATTCAACTTCTGTTAGAAAATTGTCACTTCAACTTCATTTTTACACTTTATGATTTAATTTACCTACCCTACATTACAACATATTTACTTAGAAAATACATTATTTAAAATACATACTTATTCATAGATTTTGAGTTCAGTTCATGAAAATGGGAGCAAAAATAAAAGTCTTGCCTTTATATTTTCGTTCAATAATAAAATGATAAAAAAATAGTAATAAAAAAAGCCTGAGCTCCACCAATTACCGCCAGATGGCGCTAACCGCCTTGAAGCCTTCACGTTTCACAGAGTTGTGGTTGACAGGCCTGCTGTTGGCACATATTACAGTTATTTTAATCAACTATTGTGGTCAGAACTTCCTGAAATGTTGTCTCATCTCTTGACTTCTGGAAATCGCCAGACCTCAATATTGCGAAATCATGGAAACTCGGATTTTTTTTTTTTTTTTTTAGTGTATTTGTGCAAAAGTCAGCCATTATTCTTTCAGACTGCAAAGATGCGTGTGTGTGACACACGGACACAAGCACACAGACACACAAATCCTTCCCCAGCTCTTTACTCTGACCCTAACCATCACAACTAGATGTCTAACTAAACTAAACCTAATTCTAACCCAATCTTAATCTTAACCAAAATGTCCTCACATCCCAAAGATGTCCTCACTTTGCTAGCAGAATGCTTATTTTGGTACGCAGCATATAAAGCAAACACGCACACACACTTTAGATCTGCGTCCTTGTGCCCTCCATGCAAAACTATAAAGCCATTAAATGCGCGATGAAGCTTTTAATGACATTCACCTCCACTAAATCATCCCCACAGGTGAATAGGAGGCTGAATGGCGGCGCCTCAAGCCTGGGCGTATCATACACCGCTTTTGTTGCATTTGTGTCAACAGACCCACACTGGCAGGTGGGTTTTATTGATGCGCCGCTCACGTACGTGTGTAAAGATGTTCATGTTTGCACACCATGACCCAGCCTGGACTCTTTTTAAAACCAGTGCAGGTGTTCCTGTAGGATCTGTGAACAACAGCCCCTCATCCTCCCACCGCTCCATCTTCAGTCTGAGCTCCTTCACTGGACACATTTCTATCCATTAATGGATTAAAGGCAAATATTTGGAAATTGACAATGATGAGTCAAGACGTGTGGTGACGGACTGTTGTGGGACTCCTCGGGCCGGTAACCAAAACACACACGATGCTGCCAGGACAGTGTGTGTTAAGTACACATGTGAACCTGTGAGTCGGTGCTGGGCCTTCGGGCTGACCGTGGTTCATTGTTGGCTCATTTGTAGAGTATAACCCCCAAACCTAACATACACACACAGACTTCTACGCCACTATCAATCCAGATCTCCAGCCTTTCTGCCCATTAGCTCTTTGTATGAATGATGCCTCTTTCTCCGGGTCTTTTCCTCCTACTCCACCTCCGTCTCTGCGTTCTCGAGCTGGCACGGCACACAAGCATCCAGAGACAGGCTGACACACATACAATATACACATACACACACACACACACTCACACACACACACACACATAGACAATTAGGATTGAAGGGACTTAACATAAATCTGTCGACCCTTTGTGCGAATGCTATGTAAGCGTCATGCTGAATTGAAACTGCATGTGTGACATGAGATACAGACAGAGGTTGAGACAGCTGCTGAGGACGGCTGGTCCGCTGTGAAGACCCTC
The DNA here is from genome assembly GCA_015343265.1 of Pao palembangensis. Lineage (NCBI taxonomy): Eukaryota > Metazoa > Chordata > Actinopteri > Tetraodontiformes > Tetraodontidae > Pao > Pao palembangensis. Next base: position 10,021,161 of record CM027087.1, on the reverse strand, counting down.
TGTGCGTAGAGGCCACGCCCCAGCTCTTCTCCCTCACAGAGAACTATTGTCTTCAGAGCCGTTTCCACTCGTCTGAGATCATGGTTGGTCCTTCCCCAGTGGTTTGCTGTTGCTGTTGTGGTAAAACTCCACAGACCTCTGAGCCCCACGAGTGGCAGGCGCGAGCATGTACCACACCCACCCATAAGGGAACCCTGCTGCTTCCTGACCCTCTTTACTTTCAGTCTGATTTGAATCCATTTGCCTCTCATTTGCATGGCAGTTGAAGATTTTCTTGTATGTCTTCTGGTAGCTTTCATGCAAATCTTCTAGCCTGTGTGTTTGTGGGCGAGTCAGGGTCATGCCTCTGCAGGGTTTCTTTGCAAGAGAAGCACAGTCAGCCGCACAAGCTTTTATCTTCCTGCATCAGACCAGACACTAACTAGGGAAGCTGTTTACATTGACGTTCCTGTTTCTGAGAGGATAAACCTTTTAGTTTTGACTTTAGCTTAGCCCCAGTGACAAAAGCAACTGTTTGTATGGATTCAGTAAATCTTTACTGGCACTGCGGCGTATTTGCACACATGACATGCTGTTATTATTCAGAGCAGCAACCATACATCCATATTTTTTTCTGTGGCTGACGCTTAGACCCCAGCAGAACATCAGCAATGAAAGCCTCCGGTTGAGAGAAAATAGCCCCAGAGCCCACACACTGGTGGTGCAGGTGAATATCACATGATGGTGTAGAGCCTCTGGACCAGGACAAGGCCAGATGACCACCGTAGATGCGTGAGTGTATAGGTGGAATGGCAGTGACATGAGGGGAAGAGAAAACACTTTCATATCTGACTGTGATTGGAGGAGGGAGAGAAGAAGGGAAATGAAGGAGCTGAAACCTCAGCGGTGGGTGATAAAGACATGGATGGATCCCAAGTGAACTTTTGCTTAGCTTCCTTAGTGCCTTCGGTGACCTAGAAAAAAACAAAAAACAAAAAACAAAAAAACGTGACGGTCATTTGCAGTAAATGTGTATGTTAGATGTCAAACCTGAGGGTGGGGTTGAGGTATATGAGACAGCAGTAGGACGGTGAGGCACAGCAGCATCACTGGCACTGGGAAATAGTTATAGATGTGAAAAGCAAACGCAATAACATTGAAAAAAAAACACTCTCTCACTACCTACCACTTCCCTGCTCATCCTCCGTGCATGCATCCGATCCCCACTTCTCTCCCTCTCTGTTTTCCTCACCTCTGTTATTATCACCCAGATCATTATCAGGCTCGCTCTTCCCTGCCGCCCACATGGCTTTGGGTGGGTGGGGGTGGTGGTGGTAGTGGTGGTGGTGGGGGGGGGCAGGAGAGAAGACGAAGACAAGAGGCCCAATAAAGTCCATCTAAATATAGCAGCTGCGAGGCCCCTTTTCCCTTGTCCTTATAAAGAGCTGGTGGTGAATCCGGATGGACAGTCTTCCTCGCTGCACCAAGAGCTGATCCCTCCCTCCAGGACCGGGACCATAACTGCCGGTGCATGGAAACACACACACACGCACATGCACACACACACATGGGCTGTGATGTTTTATTAGAGAGAGAGAGAGAGAGGACAAAGTTAGCTTTTTTTTCCTCTACACAAGCAGGCAAATCATATTTGGTGGAACATACTAAAATAGGAGAGGTTGGAGGAAACTTTGTAAAGACACGATGGGAGAAGTGGAGGGATCTGAGAGAGCTCAGCAACCAAAATATGGATAAATTTATGTCCAAGAACATACGTCATCACAGCTTTTTAAAGATTTGTTTTTGAGGTCTAATTCTGGCTCATGGCTTGTTCTTTCTTTCTTTCTTTCTTTCTTTCTTTCTTTCTTTCTTTCTTTCTTTCTTTCTTTCTTTCTTTATTTATTTATTTATTGGAGAAAATCAATACAATTCTAATGTTAAGTAAATATCCTAGTGTAACCACCAGCCTTTAACATGAATATGGTCATGCTCAGCTGGCAATAAGATCCAACCAGCGTGGACGCACGTAGAGCTCTTCTACAGCTGTTGTCACAAGCGCCAGTTCAAAAGTCAAACTGCATTTTACACCTGTTGCCTAACCCCCCCACCCCCCCAATACATTATGTTTGTGGCCACACACACACACACACACACACACACACACACACACACACACACACGGGGTGTGTGGGTGTGTGTCAATCCTACCGAGCTCAGCTGTCGGTACTCGTCAGACACCGTGCCCTTCCTCTCTCTGTTTCTCTGCTGAATCTATTGTGCCTCAATCCCCCCACGCCCCGCTGCCCCAACCCTCCCCACCCCCTTCCTCCTTCTCCTTCTTCTGCATTTAACAGCTACTGGCTGAGTCTGAGGTCGAGTGGAGCGCTCGTTCAGAAACATGTTGGCCTGAATGAAGCCTTGCCCCCGACCAACAAAACGTCCCCTAGGCGGGCGCAAGAGAAAAACACAACCAGCCCAAACGCCAGCAGAAGAGGTCAACTACTTGATTTCCAGTCAGTGGTTTTACACATTGTGACCTCGCTGCGGCGTGTTCTCCCCCTTCCTTTTCTCTGGACAGCAGGCTACATTAGCTGCTCTTATCCAGGAAACAGACAGGATAAACACACTATCTTCATCTCTGGGGGGGGTATGGAATTGTGTGTGTGTGTGTGTGTGTGTGTCGCGGGGGGGGGCGGTGTCATTTGGGTGCGTGCTGATGCCACCAGAGCGGTGTGGCGTAGTGGACACCAGGTAACAATGAGATCCAAAGGTGCCAACAGCGCCTGTGATAGGCGGGGTTTGGACCCTTGCTGGAGAGAGAACACAGTCTCACCACTGAGGAGAGGGGACGCGAGACACGTTTGTGGGTTTCGGGCGTGAGCAACCTGTTCCAGCTGTAACCCCCCCCACTCCCAACCCCCCCACTCCCAGCCTGGAAATTAACCTGATAAAGCTGGTTCAGTTCCCTCGTGTTGACATCAGCTCGAGCGAGGGTGACGTGTGTCGCCTGAGCAGCTGATAGGATGCAAGCCAGAGGCCCGAAAAACGCGCCGATCCAGGAACATTGCAGTCTTCTCAACCTCCCCCGCACCTTCCCCCAAACTCTGGTCGCTCTCGTTGTTGTCTTCCAGAAATACTTGAACTGCCAAATGCTTCTGGGCTCTGCGCTGCAGGTTCTTAAGTCAGGATTAAAAAGGAACATGTTGACACATTTCTCAGCATAAGTAATAAATTTGAATATATTTTCCAGAGTTTCATCTTAACAAGTCGGCCTGAAGGTTCCGGCGGAGCATCGGACGGTGCCACGCGGCCATATAAGGAGGAAATGATGGACGTCAAATGAGCACATTTGCATTCTTTTGAAAACCATGAGCAGAAGGAATGAAGAATGACACACGACTCAAGAAAGGAACAGTTAAAATTCCCAACACACAATCAGCCTTTGCTGCAGGGTTGCTGCTGGTTTCGTCTTGTTGATTTCACTGGTGTGAACTGGTCCAGAGGCCAGTGTCGATGGGAGGCTGGTTTCCTTTTTTCTGTATTCCCAGTTCTCTCCATAATCGGAACACTTCTCCGCTTATGTAATGTAGCTTCAATGTACAGGGTGTTATTAAGATAAACAATGCCTTCTGCAGCGCCGTTTCTCCCGCCATCGCGCGCTGAGATGGTATTTAATAACAGCACAGATTGGTTGCCGTTTGTTGTTCTGCGCGGCTGTTCGCTTCAGCTGTCGCGCACGCTCCTCCTGTATTTGCTCAACAAGCCGTCTCGGTGATAGCATGCAGAGGTTTATCCTCTGTTTACCGTTCAAACCTGACGCTCACCAGACCAGCTTGACAGAAAGGGTCAGAGGTCACGTGTCCTGGAGCAAATATAGCCTGACGCACAACAGTATGAGTCTTACTTAGAAGAAGAACTTTTAGCAAATTGTATATCTTACAAACTGCATTTGGGACACATGTGATGACCTACCCAATAATTCGATCTAAAAGAAAAGCAGCCTCAGTGTAAGCACTTTTGTTTTGAAAGCCTCCAGAACAGTGTTGACACCCAGAAACTATAGCAGGTCATATCTACGGCTTCAACATGTCCGCCTGGGTTGGTTGCATGCAGCAGAGTCTGGGTACGCTAGATCCCCGTAAAGGGTGTAGAAGAGTGGAGCTGCATCTGAAGCAGAGAGCGTTCCCACGTTCCCCCAGAAAAGAGCGTCTCATCCCTGTCCGGAGGGGAGCTCTGATGAACGCAGAGCTGAGGCCTGATAAAATTGGGACTGCTTTCATGACGGTTCGAGCCCCGGTTCCCTTAGCGTCAATGTTGGCGCGACAGGCGATGAGCGACGCGGGCCGGCGAGACTGACTGGGCCACTTTGTGTATGGCGATTGTGAGGGGAGAGATGGCGTCGGTGACTCCAGCACAACAGCGTCTGCGGGGCCTGCGCGACCTTGCTCGTCCGTGACGGCGGGCTGGGTTTCTGCCACGTCTTTAGGCGTGATTCAGGAGAGAACGTGAAAGACAGAGAGGAATGACAGGTAGAGACGTCAGGGCAGAGAAAATCAGAAGCGACAAGGAGAAAAGAAGTGTGTGAAGAGAAGAGAAGAATGAACTCACCCAGATTGGCATTAGAGTAGGCACCGCTTTGACAAACAACATAATCTCACAAGTGCAAACAATCAGGTTAACTGGGGAGAGAAGACCCCCCAGGTTCTCCCAGGGTGTCTGTATAATTAAGCCGGGACCCTCCCCACTAAATAAAGTATGAAGAGATTAAAGGGTTAAGGACAGGAGAGATAATGTGCTTTTCTTCACAACAGAGAGGATTGGAAGACATGTCTTCTTCCAACACTGATGTCAGCACAAACATGTTGTTGCCTGGAAGAGGAAAAAAAGAAACTAACTGTGGGAGTTTAGTCGGGATTGAAGAAAAAAAGCAAAAAAAAAAAAAAAGCAAAAAAAAAAACAAAGTTATGCACTGCTATAACGGTTCAACATAACTCTCGAGGAACTAAGTGTGGTTCCTGAAGGCCAGAATTACTAAACAGGTGTTGCTGGTGTGTGTTAGATAAAAGTCTGGGCCTCTGACCTGAGAACCCTCAGCTGCCCCCACCCACCTCTTCCCCCCTGTACAGGATTTAACAGCACAGTGCTCGATAAACGGGGCCTTGCACACCAACGGACCCTGTGACGCTGCAAAGCACGTCACAAACACCAGGCAGCACTCTTTTGGTACAAAGTCTTTATTTCTGTGGGGGGTGGTGGGGGTTCTGTAGCTTCTTAGAGCGACTCTAATCATCGGGGGGGGGGGGGGGAGAGAATATGTAGAGAATTTCTGACCAACCCAGTCAAGATCAAGTGGCGGCAGGGTACAATATTTGACAACTACACCTGAGGGTCTGCAGGTTAAAGGACATCAGTGCCACAACTAGTCATAGTATAGATATATATTTATATAGAAAAGACAACTTTAACTTAGTACCTTGTATAAATACCTACATATAAATATTGTAAATGTACTTATTGGCTGAAAATATAGTTTTAAAAAGCTGTACATGAAAGTCTGAATGAAACACACTGCTGCTCGAGCTCAGTGTCGGCTACCTTTCCGATGATAACGGCGCTCTGGCCCCTCTGGGCCCTCCGGGCCCTCCGTACTGCATGGCATCATCTACATCCATACGTCAAGACCCAAACAAGCCAGGTTTCTCTCTCTGGCTTAAAAATGAAATAAAAATCATTCAGGCCTGTGTGGAGGGGATCGCTTCAGAAATCAGAAGTTTTAAAAAAAAAAAAAAAAAAAAGTAAAGAGTTTCTTTTTATTATTAAGGCTTCTTTAATTGAAAGATATTATAAAAAAGTTTTGAAGAAAATGGAATTCCTCCTCTTCTATTCATTCCCAGCGTGTCCTTGAGGTGCGACATCTGGCCGTCGCTCCTGTGTTGACGAGTTTTGATCACCAGGCAAACGGGAGCACAGATGAGATGAAAAGCTCGTCTGATGCACGTCGCCGTGCACCGTGGACCCCCCCCGCCCGGCACCCATCACTGATACGCACCACAAATAACTTCCGCTGATTGAGCCTAGAGAAGTTTAACATGGATAATGACGGCATACAAATAAACATTAATACAATAATAAAGGACAAAATAACAATAATATAATAAAATAAGAACAATTAAAAAATGAAGTGTCAGCTTCTGGAAGCCCTTGGAAGCAACCACTTATAAACAAGGTGTTTAGCATCGCGACTTAAACCTCGACAGTCCGCCTCTCCCTTTACATATGAGCAGCTAGTCCTGATCATTTAGTGCAAAAGTCCCTGTCTTTTTTTTCTGGAAGCCCCCACTGAGGGCGGCAAGGTTGCCCCGTGTGGCGTTTCACCGTGCTCGGACCAGAATTCGTCCCGTTCTCCCCCCCCCGCCTCCGTGTTGGCGTCCCCTTACTGCATACGCTCTGGTTGGATGTGCTGCTGTGGGGCGTAGTGCAGGAAGGTGGGGGCGGGGCCGGCGGTGGACGAGAGATTCGGGTGGACTGCTGCCTGGGTGGCGGCGGCGGCGGCGGCGGTAGCCGAGGGGCTGGTGGTGGCGTAGCTGTATCCCAGAAAGCTGGCAGGGGAGGCGGCGTAGGGGTACTGCTGCTCGTAGGCCGCCTGGGCATACTGACTGTAGGCTGCGCTGTAGTCCAGGTAGGGGCTGGTGCTGACGGAGGTCGAGATCTGGGTTGGGAGCACCAGGCTGGGCTGCACAAAGGCTTGTGGGTAAATGTACGGCTGGGCCATCCTGCACGGGGACACAGACCAGAGAAAATGTGTAAGCAAAGCTAGCGAAAGGAACATTTCAAAGACCTGGACCCTACTGTTTACATCTCCAAAATGTGAGTGTTATAAAGAATAAACTGTCTGTCGGTGTGTGAAGAGCCAAGTCTCACACAAATATGCACAGGAATAAAAACCCAAGAGGCGTGAGGCAGCGGTGGCTAGCAACCAAGGTGACTCAACTCTGTCTGTTAGCAAAACCCACCAAACCTGTTAGGCTGGAGTGAGTGTGTGTGTGTGTGTGTGTGTGTGTGTGTGTGTGTGTGTGTGTGTGTGTGTGTGTGTGTGTGTGTGTGGCAGGGGGGTGGGGGTGAATGATGGAGTCAGCCGTTACTGGCAGGTTTTCAAGATCAGGCATCGGCAGAGTGTTTTAACAGCTGCTGCTTGTCCCCGAAGACACACACACACACACACACTTGCACACTCTCACGCACACAGAAGTGCTTGAAAGTTCCACTTCTCAGCTCTCAATCACAGGTGAAGATGCTAGGTGAGAGAGGTAATGGCGACGGGGGAGCTCATCAGGATGTTGGCGCCCGGCGCCGCCACAGTTTCTCTCAGATGTGGCTGATTAGAGGTGCGCAGTGTGTGGACCACCGCCTCTCCTCCTCTCTGTCACGGGGGGGACTTATTTGGTCAAGGCTCCTCTCATCTATGCCCCCCCCCCACACACACACACACACACCATTTGACATTTCTGTTCAAATGGTTGATGTAACCAACTTTTTAGGTCTCTACTCTACATCTAGCTTTTGGAAAGAAACAGTGCGCGCGCTCACACACACACACACACACACACACACACACACACACACACACACAAAGACGAGCTTGTCATAACAAATGTCACATTGACTTCCACTCACGAGCTGCATTCCAGTGCTAATGAAGAATCGTCCCTTCATTAATTGTACTGAGGTTTACTTATTTACGTTCTTATTTTCTTCTGCTGATTTACAAATCAGCGCTGAGCGTCAGCAGTGAGAGGCAGCCATGGAGCCAACGCGGCAAAAGACGGAAGCATGCAGATAAAGACGTAATCACTCTAGCCCTCTCTCACTCTCACACATGACCTCTTTGACCCCCCCCCCCACCGCAAAGCCCAAACCATGCCATAATAGGGAAAGAGACACCGCAATCAGCCAAACCTCTTCAGTTCATATCACACGGGGTCGGTGGGGGGTGGGGGGTGGGGGCAGAGCCACTCCAATCCATCACAGCACACTGCACTGCACTCTCAAGCCATCAATGGCACCTTGGAGAGAGGCTGCCTGGGGGAGGAAGGGAGGAGGGGGGGCTGCTTGGGGCGGTCCTGAACTCTGGCCATCGTCTGGTCAGCTGGTGGCGCAAAGCCACTGCCGTCCGCGGCGTCATTTATGCCAACCTCGCTAAAAGCCACTCAGCTGATCGGAACAAAACGGTAGATATTAAAACCAGACAGCGGGGTCATGTGACAGGTTAGCGCGATGAAAGCCCCGCCCAGCCAGGCTGCCCACGGAGAGGCATTGACTGGAATCAAACATGACCAATACATTAATGCTGCTGGGGGTGTGTATAATGAGCCCGACTCAGCCCTGGAGGTGCGCCGCCACAGGCGCTCCCAGCGCAACCCAGCGACCTTGTGAGGATGATGTAGAACACGCAACCATGCAAGTAACTAAACGAGACAGTGACGCTGCTCTGTTACGTCTCCGGCACGTGTTTGGATTCCAGTGTTTGAGATTCTGAGAATATGGCGAGCGTTGAGGATGTGGCAGGGGAGCGAGGGTGATGGACAGAAAATGATAGCTCAGCTCTTTGTTTTGTGCTGACTGCCGTCTCCGAGCTTTTGACATAGCGCCAGACAGAAAAAATGGGAGATGGGCCTACGAGAAAACATTTAAATACCACAAATCCAGACCAGAGCAATCGTCTCCGTGAGGATCCACTTAATGAGGTCGTGTGAAAAAGGCACGGCGATATCACACTCGGAGGCTAAATGCTTCCACCCAATAACACAAATGCCCTTTAGCACATGACTCACTGCAGCAACAAAAAAAAAAAAAAAAAAAGTGTGAAAACAGGCAAGACTGACCTGGGGGGCGGGAATCTGTGCCTGCCTTTGATAATGAAGAGGGGGGGTCAAAGGGTGTGTTGTTTGGCACCTGTAGAGGTGGTTTCCAAGGAAGCCAACGGCCTCATTAAACTGTTTTCCCAGAGTGCACCCACTGATACCCTCTGCAATCTCCTCTTTAGCCCCCCACCCTCCCCCGGCAACCCTCTCCCTCCCTGTCTGGCTGAGGTGTCACTTTTCATGGCAGTTTAATGTGAGAAGTGAGGGGGGCTTCCTCTTTTTTGGAGAAAAGAAAAGAGGAAGGAAACTCGGTAGTATGAAAATACAGGCAGGAGGCAAAGAGCGAAGGATGCGACGCATCGGTGCAACCAGAACCGCCTCCCCAGACCACGTCTGAACCAGCACGGAGATGAGCAGAGCACATCGTCACGCCATATGTTGTCGGGGGAGGGTTACAGGGGTTAGTGGGGAGACGAGTGGCCGTAAGAAAAGCCACTCGTACGTACGCTCCCCATCTCAGAATCTCAGAGCAGCCTGCTTCTGTCACCCTACTGAGGAACGTTACAGGAACAGACAGGTGCTCCATGCGCCTCTCTGGGGTGGTGGTGGTCATGGGAGATTAAGAGGGGGTGTAAAAAGCTGTAACAGGAGCCAGCACCTGTCAGAAGCACGCCTCAGAGCAGCAGGGTGCTCTATGTACCAAACCCCACAGGGTTGTGGCGCGAGCCCTGCTCGCTATAGCAAGAGGAGCTCAGACAATAGAGGACTAGAGAGTTCTTGTATAGGTTGGGGCATGTCCCTACCAGTAGGAACTTTGATTCTCTAGGTCCTATCCTGTCCATGTGATCACATCTCTGTCTGCAAATTAAATCATTCAAACAATCAGGGACCATTAGAAAGTGTCTGAATTAGTTCCAATGGTTTTTAATCTCTTCTTCAACAATATACGTGTGAGATGTTCCGTCATTAAGATAATTACTAAACCTTCACGCGTCTTGACCTGAGCGTCCTCCATACTTGACTCAACTAGAGAGAACCCGATGTACCGATATGCTCTTTAGCTGCTCAGGCGACCGTGGTTCTTGGACGCTAAGCGGGCTGTTTCTGCAACACAGCATCTTCTCAGGAGCCTTCTCACTGATGGGGTCCGCAAGGATATGTGGAGTGGCCCCCTGACAGAGGCCAGCGAGTGAGTCGCACATTCATCTCTGGAATGCTCTTCCATTAGCACAGATATGTGAAACATCTCTCTCGGCCCTCACAGAGCTACGAAACTCTGTTATGCTAATGGGCGACTCGCGGAGTTGCGTGCGGACACAGAAACTGACATGTACTTTCTAGGGGCCATGTTTGTGAAAGAGATAGCACCCCAGTGATGTCCTGCAGAGAGAGAGCAGCACAAGAGAACACAACAAGCGCCCACTCCCGCTCGCTCGCTTACCCATACTGCCTCTGGATGAGCGCCGGGTGAATGGGCTGCACTCCGATGGATATGCCTGGAAGATAGGAGGCTGGCTGTTAGACACACACATTTGCATTTACAGAGGAGGACCACGGAACAATACACAGAGGGCACGGGGAGACAGAGGCAGTGCCTGTTCCAAACCTCCAACAAGTGGAACAACAGTCTCAAACGCACAATGAGCAGCAAAACATGGCTTTAAGAAACAGAACATTGTTTGGAAAAATGAGTCAATACGAGCTCAGGCGCTGGAGTTGGAGCGGTGTTTGCATGTTGGGAGCAGGATTCACACCTCACCTGTCTGTATGCTGCGGGGTTTGGCACCCAGGTAGGCCAGGTTGACGTTGGCCTTCCTGCCGTCGATTATGGGGTTGGGGTCCTTGCAGGCTCTCTCGGCGGCTCCTCGGTCTGTCATCGTCACCTGATATGGAGACAGGCGCATCGACAAGGACAACGAAGCTGAAACTTGACAGAACACTCTCATCTTGTGGAAAACAAAGCACACGGAAACACGGAATTCCTGTTGGTGTTAAGCTAAACGCCGTCTCCGAATGAGATAAATGAAATTACACGATGTGGTTGTTTGTCCTCTCTGTTGCAGTGCAGAAAAGCGGAGAAATCGCAGCAGCCGCACAAACCATTGGCAGCCTTGTTTAAATATGGATCTGAGCAGTGCAACAGGGAGCTTATCTAATTAGGGACAAAATATTAATGCGATTGGCATTATCCTACCCCCTCTTGGCATTAGAGGCAGCCTTCTGCTTCGATTGCCACAGTCTGCCAACTAAGAAGGTTCAGTAAGCGTGTGGACCAAACAGCGAGTGTGTAACGTTTTTCAGTGTGCATCTGGAGTACAAGGATCCAGAAGTAAAATCGACACCTTTGCCTCCATCAGGACAAAAGAGACTAGACTGTTTATACTAGGAAGAGTCTAGACATCAACCCGACTGTGTTTAGAGAAAGAAAAACAGGTATGTTCAGCTTTGGTGTACTTCCCACCCTTAAACTGGAACATGGCGGCAACACGGGCACAAGCCTGTTTAACCTGAAACACCAGCTTTCTCGCACACCGGCCGTGTGACACGAGATCTCTCGGGAAAAGCGTTTGGAAGAAGTCAGGGAACTGATGTGTAAACATCTGAGCAATTGTCTTAGAGGCCAAGCTTCAGGAGTAAACATGCACACGCAGCAGGTTTCCACTCCTTCTTTGGCCTGAACATAAGAGCCGATGCGCCTTTCTGGGATTCTGGGAATATTTGCATTTTTATGATGCTGCTTCTGTTCTGTGTGTCAACGGGAGGATGACAGCAGGTGTCTGGAGCTCACCTACTACAGCAGGCTCAAAGGGCTCATTAGCAGTTTCATATTAACCCAATTTCTCCAGAACCTTTTTTGTTGTTTTGTTTTTTTTTTTTTGCATCTAACCTTGTGAACCCTGATCAAAAACCCATTAGGTGCGACGTTGTTTACGCATCAACTGGATTCACCAGACTGCTAATTTATTGATGCTGGGAGGTTTTTTTTTTTTCCTGTCTGCAGCCGAGAGGTGATGTAAATCATGTGCTGTGGTGGACTGTTGTGGTCCTCAACAATGCAGGGACAGGGTGTGCGAGGTCAACCTCCCCGCTTCTTCAAAATAACCATATAAAGCCAGAAAGTGGTGCAGGCCTCTCACAAGCATACAAACAGCCTGCCAAAGCCATAAGCTGGGGATACTGATGCCTGGGGAGGGTGGGGGTGGGGGGTGGGGGGGGTGTTCACTTCACTGGGTTGGTTGGGGGTGGACATCAGACATATGTTGAAATATAATCTGCTTAGTTACCCATCAACTTGTGTGATCCCTCATCCTTATTAAGCTAAAATAACAGCCAGCCAAGCGTAAAAACGGAGATTCTGTGCAATTATGTGTGCAAGAACTAGTGGATTACCTTTGACACGATTGTGAGGGAAAGACAGATTTAACCGTTAAACAATGAGAAGGCAGAAAAGAGGGCATGACACAGGCGGATTTAGAAAAGTTGTGAATGAGATCTGTATGGTATGTGTATGTGTGTGTGTGTGTATATGTGTCACTGCTTGTACTCACAAAGCCGTATCCTCTGGATTTACCGGTCTGTCTGTCTGTTATAACCACAGCCTCGTCGATGTCCCCGAAGGCCTCGAAGTATTTTCTCAGCGAGGCATCGTTCGTGTGGTAGGGCAGCCCGCCGACGAAGATTTTGGTAAAAGTAGTGTCTTTCTGAAGGGCTGTTGGATGCATGACTTCCAGGGCTCCGTTCATGTACTGATGGAGGAGCATTGGTCTGCCGGAGCGAGGACCTGAGGCACGCCGAAGGTTGGACGAAAGCGTTTAAAAATGTCCCAGCATCAGTTTGACATGGAAAAAAAATATCCTTCAAACTTCTCTTTATTTTGTAGCGGCTTCCTCCTTTTTCCGGCTAAAGTTACCTCAACCCGGTGACAGCTGCGGCTCACGCGGCGGGGGACCTCGGGTCACACTGGTTGCTTCTGAAGCCGTCGAGAAGCAGCGAGCCCCCAGTATTTATCCTCCGCGGAGAAAACCACGCCCAAGCCGAGGCGTCGGCCAATCGGCGAGCTGCTCGACGCGCAGCCCCTCCTATTGGCCCGCCTTCCCGGCGCGGCTCTGCACCTGCTTTTGTCCTTTTCAACACAAAGAAACTTTACTGTAAACGCAGATCGGCCACATGGTTCCGAGTCTGGCGGTAATGAGGAAGTAATTAGATCCATCTCAGGCGAAATCTCCTTTTACAACATCATTAGAAAGCGTCCGTTAATTCTGCTATGTAATCATGACATAACACAAACGGCGCGGGCAGAAATCCATAAAAAGTGATGCAATTCCACTAAAAACTCGCTGTTACATAAAGACAAACGACTGACAAACCTACAATTTACGGCGTATACACTCCCCTCTCCTTCAGCTTTCTAACAAACAGCGATGACCTCTGCAGGAGAGGGCAGACCCCAGGGGACCACAACAACAGCGCGGTGCAACATTAAAAGTTTTCCAGTGGCTTCACCGTCACTCATGCTGACAATCCTGAGTGCAGGCTTGGTTTTGGGTTTAAAACTCGGTGCAGATTGACCGGCCTTGGGAATGATGCAAGTGTTGCATATCGCCCCCCACCCCCCACAGCTTCTTGGAGCTCCACTGCTCAGATAAGGCCTGACATCGAGGTGATACTCAAATGACCTCAATAAAAAGTCTGATTCACACCTTCCTCTCTGATCTGCTTCTCCTTTAACACGTGGCCTTTGTCGCCGCTAGCGTCGCCATTTATTCATATCCTCTTGTAAATGCGTCTCCAGCTGCGTGTCCCGGTCAAAATGTCTCTTCCTGGATGAAGGAACCCCACCGCTCTTCTTTGATGTCATTTGTTGGGTTGAAGAGTCTGACCGAGGCTCCCAGGCCACCGCGCTTCCAGGCTGGAGGTAAAGAGCGCCGCCTGGCGGCAAACATGAATTCGATCAGCAGACGGTGGGTCAGGACAAAGACGTCCAAAGTTTATCATTATGATTCCAAGGTTTTCGAAGATGTAAAGAATGGAATAAAGGGGTTCCAATCTTATATGGACTTATTTATTTTACACCATTAATGACTCTAATTTATGGATATAACAGCAAATAAACAGCATGAGCATTCTTTGGGAAGGTGTAAAAATGAGCTGAAATAAAAAAAAATAAAAAAAACAGCAAGATCGTTGTTGACCTCTACAACCAACTGTCACACAGATGTCATCTATACCAGGCTTGGTGGGCTCCTCTGATTGGTCCATATACTGAATGAAGTACCGTGGCAATTGGTCCAGGAGTTTGCCAAAAGGAAGGAAGTCGGTCTCAAGCGTATACACACACTAATGCGGCAGGCTTTCCACGTTTTTCCACAAAAGATGCGAGTCGGCACGATGAATCTGAGGACAGGAGGAATTGGTCAGTCACAGAGATCCTTTTTTTTAAGCTCTGGTTCCGTTTATTCACCAATTGGAGTTCAAACTGTCCCAATTTACACAGAATAAACATCTTAAGACTAAGCTTTTATAATTCCTTCATAGTGACACCATTATTTAGACACAAGTCTTAATTTTCACAGCTGTGCAGTGCTAATTCACACTCTCAAAGAATTCATTTTAAAATAATACTCAAGCAAAAATCACACAAGCCATCATAATGACCTTAAGAGCAGTACACAGTCATACTGAAAGACAGTAGTGTGCAGCAGAGAGGAGATCTACACGCCTATTCTCACTGTCGACATCCATACGTGTCGGGATCAGTGGGTGCCTTTAAAGACTCGACAGAGTCAGAGGTACACTGAGGAAGCAGGGCAGCCCCATCTCGAGAATGCAGCTTCCACGTCTGCAGATGGAGGTTGCCCTTCTCTCACCATTTCTTGTTTCGTGGCTTCAGCTCCTCAGCAGCATTCCTCAGGAAGATGTAGTTCTTTTTCTGGGGGTTGTAGTACTCATGGCCCTGAGGAAGTCAGATTCAGACAGGAAGAATGAGAAAGAAACATGCAGCAAGAGCTGAGGCAAACAACAAACAGGCTCAAACCCTCCCACCTTTGACCAGTCATAGCTGGAGGCGTATGCAAAGATGTTGCCGTTGTGATTGAAGCAACACGCTGTGATTGGCTGGTCCAGCTGCTCTGAGGTCTTTAACTTTGTGCGGGCGTCTTTGTCCCAGAAGCTGAAGCGTCCGTCTGAGCCCACAGTAGCCAGTGTGCCGTGGACAGGATGGAAGGAGATGGCGTTCACCTATGAGAACAGGAAACAGGAGAGAAAGGGAGGACTGGTTTAAATGAGTCCATCAGTGCTGAACACCAGAGTTTGTGTTAGTAAAAGGAAGCGTAATGTACTCAGATATTACTGGTAAATGCTTACTTATGTTTATCTGTTGAAATCACTATACTGCACAAAGATGCAAGCCAGTCAAATCATCTGATATTTGTAACAAAAAAAATCAACAGCAAGTAAAATATCTAAAGCTCAGTAATTGCTGCATATGATTCCACAAAAGTTGTGATACTAAAAAATAATACAAATCCATAAACTATGTGATATGCACACTGTCATTAAAATCTTAAAATTCCAGACAACCTACAGCATAAATGTCCTGTGGGGTGGTGTTGTTAGTTCCATTGGATCTGTGGCACTTAAAGGTGAAGTTGTCTTTGGCTCTAAAAAGGGATATTCAGTTTAAAGTTTAATCACATGAAGTAAAAAAAAAACAATGTTTTCTGTGTTCAAAAAAACTTAACGCATCTGTAAACTGGTTCTTATTTTGTATCAAAATAAACTTAAACAGGATAAAAGTCTTATTTATGTCAATGATATTTACTCAATATACTCACGGGTTTGGGGGGTTGATGTAGTGAATGGCCACTCGACCCTCGATGCTTCCCAGTGCAAAACCTGTAGGTTTGTTCTGCTTGTCCTTAAATATGGCAACACAGCGATGCTGCAAGACCAGGACAAGAAGTAAACCGCAAAAGCCCGGCCGTTAATGTAACGCTAACCACCTACACTTAGATGATTTAAGAGGGGGGAACCTGCACAGAAACAGTTCAGAGGGTGAAAACTCACCTGGTGTTTGAGAGGAGAATCTATTCTGCGAAACTCAGACGGCTGGTTCTCCAACTGATACACGATAAGGCCCCTCTCAGCTGTGGCGACCACGGCCATGGGATACTCCTAAACATGAGAGTCAGGTACAAAATCAAACACAAGTAATGCATAATTATCCTTCAGGAAGCGCTTTTATGTTCAGGTAGGGCACCCACAACATCTGCGCAGTAGCATCTTTCTGGCATCTGGAGAGACATCATGGGATTAGGAGAGCGAGTGTCCCAGAACTGACAAGACGGGGAGAGGAAAAAAAACTGTTTCAATGGCCATAATAACACAACATCAGCATTAAATACCGGCTAATGTTTGCAAGAAAAAACCCCAAAAAGCACTAAAGTATACAGTTACATTCCTACCTTCAGTGTTTTGTCCCAACTGCCGGTCATGACACAGCTGTAGTTGGGGGCTTTTATCCAGTGAATCGCCTTGATTGGCCCGTCGTGCTGTAAAGGAAATACGGTGAAAGGTGTGAGACGACTCGGCTCTTTTCTTAGATCACAGCTGAGCTGCTGCCTCTCAACCAAACCTGTGCAATCTGCATCGCTTGGTTGCTGTTAAGATCCCACATCTTGGCTGTTTTATCACAAGAGGCAGTGAAAACTTTGCTTCCATCCTGGTTAAAGAGACACGCGTTACTCTGTAACCCACGGTAAAGTTTCAGTTACAAGTCTTTAAACACCCCGAGGACCTACGTCACTCCAGCATGCACCCAGCACTGGACCTGTGTGCATCTGTTGGGCTTTGGGGACTGTCTGACCATTGTCCTGCACCTCCCAGCATCTGACCTGTTCCAGGAAGATGGAAAACAAGCTTAGACATCATCCTATCCAATTAAAGATGGCCATCCTTCAGCTGAGATTTAATAAATCCCTTTAATAGTGTATACCAGGCATCACCAAATTGCGGACCTCGATCCGGATCCAGTGATGGTTCTGTCCGGACTCGTGACCAATCTCTGATAAATCTACGTCAATAGATTTTCATGGAGCATTTTCTCGGCAGGCGCGGCTATACTATGGCACTATCCACTCACTCGAGCCAATCAAATCGTTTGTTTACCCTGCACGACCAGCGCACCACGGAAGTGCCACAGCTCGCTGCCGGCGTCAGTTTGCGCTCGCATGGCTTGCTCCAAAAGAAGGAAGGTTGATGAGGAAAACCGCTGTTTTAAAGTTGAGTGGACAGAGAAATTTATGTTCATTTTTCCATCAGGCAATTAAAACCAGTGTGTGTCATATGCTCCGAAAACGTGCATACACGCTGTTGTTGAGACATTATTTAAAGGAAAACAGAAAGACGAGATGTGTGAAAAAAAAAAAATCAAACACATCCCGATGTGAGCGTCAACAGCAACCAGAAAATCAGCATTATTAGCAGATGATGTACTGGCACAGCTTGATGCAGCTATTCAGAGTGCACCCTGCCTATCTTTGGCCATTGACAAGTGTACAGATGTTACTGATAATGCCCAGCTTTTGGTGTATGTCAGATTTTTCACAAAGATACAATTACTTGAAGTGTATTCCTTCATTTTTTTTAGGCTGAGACCTCTTTAATTTAAGAAAACAAATAAGAAAAAACGTTAATCAATGCTGTATATGCACTTGTTTATTCCTAAAAGAGCCACCTTTTATTTATTCTTTTCTGAAAATGTTGACATTTTTACTTGAAGTGTTGGCCTTCAATTTTTTAGGTTGGGACCGCTTTAATTTAAGAGAAGAAAATGGTTATTTTACTCTGTTTGCACTTTTTGTTTTTATTAAAAAACATGCTTGTTAGGTGAATTGAGCAATCTGAATTGACCATAGGTGTGAATGCTTGTCTGTCTCTGTGTAAGCCCTGCGATAGGCTGGCGACCTATCCAGGGTGTACCCTGCCTCTCGCCCCTTGACAGCTGGGATAGGCTCCAGCAGACCCCTGCGAGCCAAAGCTGGATAAAGCAGGTACAGAAAATGGATGGATGGATGGATAATTTCATTTTGCAGTTTTTGTTTTCTTTAAAATAAAGGCCTCATAATTTATTTGCCTGGGCTACTTTCATATACGGTAAAAGAGCTCACTGAGCACTCAGTTAAACCTGCATTGTGAAAAATGTGGACATAGGGAAAGGTTATAAAACTCGACTTCGTCTCGGACCTTTTACTTGAAGGAAATTTTAATAATTGGACCTCAGTGACTTTTAATTGAATACCCCTGGTGTATACCATTACCACAAGTATAAAGAACTTACGTCATTGGCCCAGGATCCTCCGATGAGGAAGTTCCCTGGAATGGTAGGAGGGCTAAAAGCCAAACAACTGATGCTGTCATCTGGAGGAGAGGTCACCTCAATATCCTGCAGCATTAGTTTAGAATGATTAAATGTAAATAAATTAACATTGAAAGTCCCTATTCATGAAAGATGTAAACATTACAGTCATTAACGTCTAAGATAACGTACAATGGAGAAAATTTCATTGAAATTCTAAATTTCAGTTAAACTTCTTGAGTTTTATACAAAAGGGGAGTAATTAAACTTCCTTAGTTTTATGCAAAAGGGGAATAATAAACCTCTGAGTATTTTGTATATGGTATAACTTCTCTGAGCCTGACCCTGGTTCAGACATACCTTCATGGGGTTATGGCTGTCTGTCGTTGTGTTTCCAAAGACACCGGTGCCACCAGCGCCAAATCCGGCGTTCGTCCCAAATAAACTCATACTGCTTTCACCTTAATTGGCAGAAAGATATTACAATTTATCCACATACAAGCAGGAAAAGCTAGACAATGATAAATTAGCTCTAAAAAGGTACAGACGTAACAATCGATATTGCACCACTGCTTTCATCTTTATACACCAAATTATCTATATTAAACAAACATATATGTCATCCATTAAGACCTACAATCAAACACAATAATTATAATAACAGTTTGGGGAAATAACGGCTAAATACCCAACATTTGACAGGATGCAGCTGTGTAGTTAAAGAGATAGCGTTACACAAACAGGTAATGTAATAGATAAAATACTGGCGATCTAACATGTATATGGTATAGTTAACCATAAATAGCAACGCTTAATGCTATGGATGTCGACTCTCCAAAAATATATAATAATAAACGAACCAACGATGGCTAACATTAGCTGGTGCTTAAGACCAGGAAATTATCGTTGGTCAAGCCATATTACATAAAACTTAAATAACTTTTAAACACTGCATTCAGTGGATCATTAGTTTACATCCACATTTTATGTACGTACCTGAAATTTATAATGGATGCAAGAGTGCAGCCAGAAAATGCTAAAGTATATTGCAGCAACAAAAATGTGGCGCTAGTTCCTATGGTTGTCGCTGTTTGATGACGTTTCAAGTTAGAGGAAACCGCTAGGGGGCAGTGTAGAATAGAAAATCACTTTACAACTAAATGTCCTATTTTTAACTGCATCCCATATTCTACATTTACTCTATTTTACTAGAGTATGTTTTGTTGTACATACACATCATATATGATAAATAATTTCATGCCCACAAAAAGAATAAAAGAAACTTTTTATATTCATTAATTCATTCTGGCACATTGATTGGCGCTTTGTGACTGGGGGTTACTGGGGATTTGTAACCGGGGATTTATAACCGGGGGTTTGTAACCGGGGTTTAAATCAATCCTCCCAAACTTTCCCAAAGCTCATGAACAATTTCAGCTTCAGAGGTTTTTCTCTGTCATTCGTTGCTCCCGCCCAACACCATTAACTCCCATTAGTCACAGTTTGGGAATACGTGTTTGGAAGTGCGGGCAAGTCCGTTCACGTACCTGGACTTCTGTCTGTTATTCAGTGAATCACTTTAACAATTACGGTGGGCGTCGGATTTTAGTTTAAATGGCTCTAACTTCAGGTGGGATCAGGGGATTTTCTGTCTCGATGGATCTAGAAGCGCCCTGAAGATAAACATCAGGATCAAACATAAATCTGATCAGCAAAAGTGGTTAAACAATAAAATAACTTATTGTGTGCTATAATGAGAGGGATGATGAACGGCTTGTTAAACCTCTGAGGTTTAAAGAAAAAACAAGATTCTAATTAGTTGTTTGGAGTGAGTGCGTACTTTCACCAGTCCAAACAATGGAGCGCTTCAGTTTAAAGGGTCCACACCCAGTCAATCTTATTACCAAGATAGAGACGTGCACTAAGTGATAGAGCAGCGATATGCATGGAGCACCCCCCACTCACACACTCTCCTAATCTTTCCATACTTGGTTTATCCCACTTTAACCCCCTACTGCCCCTCCCCTCCCTCAGCGCCTCAATAAAACCCATCCCCAAGTTGCCATGAAGGGGAGCGCTTGGACCGAGACAGCGCGCACCACAGGTGACGTGTGGAGCATGTTCTGAGTGTTTGATTTTGTTCCTGCGCCAGTGGAACGTTTTATTCTTTCTGTAACGGTTGTGCGTAACGGAGATACGATGGTGACAAGCGCACCGGCGGCGGTAACGCTTCTCCTGTCATGTTGTTTCGGCTGTCTGACCGCGCAGATCGCGTTCTCAAATGTCTCCGCGGACAACGAAGTGCGTTCCAGCTTCATTCAGCGGCGGCTGCGGAGCCAGGAGCGCAGGGAGATGCAGCGCGAAATCCTCTCCATCCTGGGCCTTCCTCACCGACCGCGGCCTCAGGTTCACACCAAACACACCGCAGCCCCGATGTTCATGATGGACCTGTACAACACCATCTCAGTGGAGCCGGAGACCCCCGGGTTCTCCTACTACAGCCCCGTTTATCCTTCCTCACTGCTGACCCCGCAGGACAACCGCTTCCTGGATGATGCGGACACGGTGATGAGTTTCACCAATCTTAGTAAGTTACAATCAAATTTTTAAAATAGTTGAAGTTGTGTGTGTGTGTGTGTGTGTGTGCCCGCGCGCAGAATGACCAGGAGAGCTCCAGTGTCTCATTCAGATCTTCCACTGGTGTTTTCTTTGAAGTTTAAATGTGCGTCTGATGTGGCTGTATCTCTTATCTGTTTGGCTCAAGATGCAAGAGTCCATTAGTTAAATAAGTGTGTGTGTGTGTGTAAGAGACACTCTGATATTGCGGCTCACAGGTCAATCTCCTCACTGGAAATCCAACATTAATGCATTCCAAGCTGTAACTGTTTTGACAACACGTCTGTATCCGATTACTCCAGCATCCATCCAGAGGCTTTAGGCTTTGTTTCACATGACCAGAAATCAAAGGAGGATTTAGGCATGAGCCAAACTGCATCAAAACATGCTCTGGTAATTTCAGTTAATGCGCGTGGATGTGTTTGCAGCCCATTTTGTTTTGAGGGGGTTGAGTCCGGATGTATCAGGTAGGAGCAGGGGCAAAGAGACCTTATTGAATTTATAAAAGCCGGATCGTCTCTTTGTTTAGCTTGGAGATTCCATGTCGACTCTGATGTCACCGTGGGGAATGAGCAGCCGGCACGGTGCCTGTGGTTCTTATCTGGATGTACTTACATCCCCAAACCAATCTTTGCATTCTTTTGCCCCCTCTCCTGCCCCAGGGTTGATTGGTCAGTGCAGAGAGGTGAATTTCATCAGAGTCCAACAGCCTGTGTGAGGATCAGTGAACTATGATCCACTGGGCTCATGGTTGACAGGGTTTTTACGGTTGTCTCTGGGACTCTCTTCTGCCGTGTTATTTTTGCTAGGTGCTCTCAGGGTCATCACTTCGAGACGGGAGTGGATTAAGGAGTTTTCCTTTCAAAGCCTGCTTTTCTACTGGAGCTTCTTTGACAGGAATTAAAAGGCTTCCAAAGACCTTTTGCGTTTCCAGGGCACCTCGGTTCATTCTAAACAGGGCAAATACCTGCAGAAAACCACCCAAGCTCCTTCGTGCTCTGCTTGGTCAGCCAAGGTGATATTCGAACAGAAATCCCCTGTAGAGCCGACCTGAGAAGCAGGGAAGCATTGGTGCCTTTATGGTTCATGGTTGCATGAACCAGTATAACCCCGAGCTGCCCCGCCACTTCATTTCTCCCGTAGACACTTTTTTTTTAAGACCGAAGGTGCAATCACCTGAAGTTTCTGCTGCTCATCATCAGATTTGCCTGACGACTGTCTCTGTGTGGAGATGATCATACATATGTTCTCAACATGGGAGCGCAGTATGACTGCAAGCATGCGAGAGGGCTTAATAAGCAGTGTCAATGGTTTTCATTAGATTAGAAAGAGTGCAAAACGTTCCCCCAGCAGTCAGAGGAATGACGAACAAAAGGTGCACTGTGGGTCTAATAACAAGCCGGAAGAAATGCGCTTGTCCTGCTAAGCTGGTCAGTAGGAATCATCAGGAGCACACACTGAGGAATTCTTTTCACCCCACCAGAAAATCTTTTTTGCGTAAACATTCTTGCATTCTTGTGCAAAATCATTCTTTTTTTTAATTAATTTTATTGTCTTAGCTGCTGTTAACGAGGCTTCCTCTGCTGAGTAATTGAACATCATCAGCTCGTAGACGTGGTGCTTCTGTCTTGCAGCATAATCATGTTTATTTGAGATTTTTTAACGTGTCATGTTGGTTCTAAATACATATTTGAGGCAGCACACACGCAGACGCTTGAGGAAACAAGCTGAGAAGAAAAAAAAGATGGCTTGATTTACAGCTTGAATCAATTTAATTTGTAGAGCATTGACGTTTGACACCTATTTGCAAAGTTGTTAAAATGATACAAGGTATTAAACAGTGGAAATTTTTGTCATTCAAGTATTAGTTGACATGCAACAATGATTTATTTTTTTTGATTAAGTTAAAACCTGCTAGTTAATAGTAACATGCTAATGCTAATTGGCTGACTGTGTAGCCCTGCAGTATGGGGAGTGATTCAAAGTGTAGAAATACCTCCCAGAGGGAAGTTTGCATATCTGAGGTCTGATCTCTGCCGCTAATGGCCCCTAATGTAAACACACCAAGGTCCTAAAAGCAATTATTGCTTTCATAAAAACACACCCGTCTTTCCCTTCCAGTATTTAATTGCGGTCAAATAAATTGTTACGAGGGTTCAGAGCAATTATTTTGGAGTTGTTGCACATGTGATGAGATGTGTCTGAAATGAAAAAAAAAAGTACTTATTCGGTGCCACTGAAAAGAAACCATAAACTACTGATGATATCATGGCGATGATGTAATAGTGTGTGTCAGTGAAGCGTGGTGTGTTTAAGGTGGCTGGGTAATTGCTGCACCCCTCTGCACACCCTCAGCAGCGACGTCCAACCCTCGTTCCAGAGTCAAACGCTGTAAAAACATGACGCGGGACGGCTTCGGGGGCTCTTTCTCACTACTTCTCTTGGAAAGTCTGAGTGCTGGAGAACATCAGCCGGTCCAGGACGGGAGGGGAATCCCAACACGCTCTCCGCCACCGCTGCCTAACGTCCCCCTTGACACAGGATGAAATCATTGGACAATGTACAGCAAAATGATCGGGGGTGGTGTGTGTGTGTGTGTGTGTGTGTGTGTGTGTGTGTGTGTGTGTGTGTGTGTGTGTGTGTGTGGGTGGGTGGGTGGGGCGGTGGGCAGTTAATTCACACAAACGTGTGAGTCTCTTCTGCGAGCGTATTTGCCACAGCACAACGGGCTGCTGTGGTTTTCCGGGCGATGCCTTAACAGCCCTTTTCTTGTGGTCGACATATGTTTGCAGTTTAAACAGGCAACCAAAATCAGCATGTGTTTTTCTCTTCTTTTATGGAAGTTGGATTATTTTTGTTTTCCTCCCTATTTTTAATGTAACAGTGGCGCTGCAGTGACAAACTTGAGGTTATTTGACAGATGTCCATCCACCGAGGGTCTTTTAAGATTATTAGAGCGTGTGCATGTGTGATCTTCATCTTTTTTTGGTGACAACAAACTATAAAGTTGCTGTAAAACGAACAATAACACGTTCTTCATTATTTTTTCCTAGTTGGAAACGAGCGGGATCTTCCAAATCTGCAGCACAGACGAGAGTTTCGATTTGACCTTTCTCGCATCCCAGATGGAGAAGTTATCACGGGAGCAGAATTCAGGATTTATAAAGATTTCATCCAAGAACACTTTGATAATGAAACCTTCAGAGTCAGCCTCTACCAGATCCTGCAGGACTCTACAAACAGGTATGTTATTTTCTACCGAACCAAACATGTGGAACGAGCTGATTTTTAAGTTAGCATCAACGCCAGCCGTGTTTACACAGATATTAGTGTCAGTTACAGAAGCATGGCGGTTCTCTGCTGAGCAGGTTTACTCTAACACCCTCAGAATGGGGCGGTCTTCCGGAGCCTGGACCACAGAACACTCTCTGATGTTTAAACACCAGATTACTCTCTTTCTTTTGGTTTCCATCCATCACGCCGCCCGTGTTTTCTCTGGCAGCCCCCTCCAGCTTACATGCTAGCCCCGATGTCATCAATCCAACCACATCTGTAACAGGATAATTAGGCTCCCCTCGCTTCACATCAAAAACGTTTTACCACCCACGTGAGGAGACCTGAATTCTCCCGTCAACCTGCTTGCTACTGCCGGGCGGTGAGGCGTGTGGGAGCAGGAGGAATCGTGCGCCGGCAGCAGTTCTTTTCATTGGCGGCTGCAGGGCTGAGGACTTTGGTCAGGGGCGACGCCATTGTCATTCATGGGTTCACAGGTCGTTTGACGCAGACAAGCAGGCAGCAGAAAGACAGACAGATGTCTGCCCAGGGCTTAGAAGGTTAATGACTAAACAAAACAAAGCGGTTGCTAGTAAATGAATATGCACGTCCTTCTTTAGGATTTACATTTATACGCATGAAATTGGTTCTTTTGGTGGAGATTAAATCAATGACCTCCGTGTTAACCTGGTATTAAAATTGCAATTTTCACCACTATTCCTCATGTAAATTTACTTAAATGCTTAATAATTGAAAGCGGAGATTTTTCCAAGATGGGCAGCGATTCACAGAGTTGTCCTCTCATCTTCAGTGACCTGGAGCCTTTGCTGCTGGAACAGCGAGAACTGTGGCCTGCAGAGGAAGGCTGGTTGACCTTTGACCTGACAGCCACAAGTAACCTCTGGCTGGACAGTCCTGAGCAGAACCTTGGCCTGCGTTTGGTGCTGGAGGACAGTCGTGGTCAGACATTCACACCTAGACACACGCACACAATCATGAAAGATGAAAAGAACCACTAAACATCAAGTAAATGAGTCCAAGTTCTGGTTCTGAGTGTGGAGAAGATTGTTCTACTGGAAACCTTCAGTGGTCAGCTGAGACTCCTGCTGGTTTTATGACCCCCGTTTCTGTCACTGTAGGCCAGAGGAGGAAACCCCAGCTGGCAGGCCTGGTGACGGGCAACAGGCCTCGGAATAAGCAGCCCTTTATGGTCGCCTTCTTCAGAGCCGACGGGGTGCGCTTCCGCAGCATCCGCTCTGCCCACGGCCACAAGGGGCGCCATCCCAAAAGCTCCAAACCGCAGAGGACGGTCCAGGATGCAATGAGAGCAGTGGAGGCGGCAAAAGGTGCCTGAAAGCATCGGTCTGTCAATGATTTGTCGGTAGAAACAAAATGATTTTAAACACCGCTTCTACTTGTTTTAATTTCAGAGAACCTCGGTATTTCAAGAGAAGGGTGTAAAAAACATGAGCTGTATGTCAGTTTCAGGGATTTGGGATGGCAGGTGTGATTCCCGGTGTTCATTTGGCCTCATTTTGAACTTATTTTATCCTATAGCGTCAGTTTACTGACATGTTTGTGGCTTTACTGACCAGGACTGGATCATCGCGCCAGAAGGTTACGCAGCGTACTACTGTGACGGCGAATGCGCCTTCCCCCTTAACTCCTATATGAATGCCACCAATCACGCCATCGTGCAAACGCTGGTAGGTATCTGATGTAACCCTGCAAACGCCGTGCGCTCTCCCGCCGATTAAATATTGCATCTTCCCCAAAACAGGTACATTTTATCAACCCAGAGACGGTGCCCAAGCCCTGCTGCTCACCCACGCAGCTTCACGGCATCTCGGTCCTCTACTTTGATGACAGCTCCAACGTGATCCTGAAGAAGTACCGCAACATGGTGGTCAGGGCATGTGGCTGCCACTGAGCACCCGTGGAAGAGAAGAAACCAGAGACAAACGGCTTCTGAGAAGCTCCTGTCAGCAAGAACTGAAGTAGCGGTCGACAGCTGACTGTTCGGCAAACCAGCATCATGACAAAACTGTTATTTCTAATGTAAAGACCGACCAAACTCATTGGGTGATTGGTAAAGTCCACTGAAAATTTGGAGTTATGTCTTTGGTAACTGATGTGGTCATTTTTTCCATTGAAGTCTTATACCATCCCATTTGAAACAGCTGGAAAAACTTTAAAAACCTTCAGTGGAACGGTTACAGGTCATTCATTTCTGGAGGTCTAACGAAAAGCCCCCACACTTGTGACGTGCCTTCCTGGTGCTGACACCCATCAGCAGGTCCGTCCGCAGACGTACCCTCTGCAGAGATGTGGCCGATTTATCTTCACGTGGGAGATCGCTGCTGTCACGGCAAGCTGCAGGTGTGTGAAGGGAAACTGCACTTTTACGTTATCAGATTAAAGCAGACAGATACATGGAAACACTCCTGCGAGAAGCAGATGTGTGTTTTGTTCTAGATTACGTCAGTGTGGTCTGCGGTGGTTTTCGAAGCCCCTCTGACTTTAATCACTATTCTCCGAGTGATTAATGGATTTTGAAGAAGAAAACAGAGAGAAAGTGAAGAGAAGCCACGATGTGTTTATTTAACAGTGTGAAACTATTTCATGGGTTTGAGACCCACTGTGTGTGTGTGCGTGTGTGTGTGTGTAGCACCTTGTTTGGTTTGATGTGTGACATCTCCATAGGAACATGCTTAGCAAAGGAAGCATGTTGGGCTGTTGGACCTAAAGACCTTTTGGCGGGCACAGCTGTGTCCGCTGTACAATGACACAGACATTTAAGAGGGGCGTCGGCGCAAAAACAAGCAACTATACATGCAGCAACAAGAATATCCACTGAGAACCTTAGAACATCCAACAGTAAGAACAGAGTCCCCACCAACAGAAGACACAGAACATATTCTGATGTCTAAGTTTCAGCTTGTGTCGTGGTTTATGAGAAGCTTTCATATAGAGTCAACAGTGGACCTGAGAAAGAGTCTTTTCATTGCTTTTGCGGATAATATAAACCCAAACTGAGAATATTGTATGATTGTCAGGGTCATTTTCAGCATCGGTGGATAAATGCTGTTCTACTACATGATGTTTTCTGGATTTGGATCTGAAACGAGACTTTTAAAGCATTTACTGGCCTCGCAAATGTACTCGTAAAAGTTGCATCCCTGGTTTAATCTGGAACTGCGATCTTACACTCGTCCAATAAGCTTTAAAATACAAGTCAAAGAACAGTGAAGTACTGAAATAGGAAATAAGAGGTAGAAATATGACAGAGCTTGAAAGAGTCTGACCAAACCAACCAGAAACCTTCTTTACGAGGCACACTCGGTCCTCCCACCTCTCAGTTCAGGGGCTGATCGATGTCTCCTCCGGATCTGCTCCTTCCTCTGCTCTCCTGCCGGTTGTCCAGGCCCCGGGGGAACATGTCTTTGTGGAGCCCTTGGGAACTCCCGTGCTTGTTCCGAAATTGTGGGCGTTGCTTCCGGCCGCGGGTCGGCTGGCAGGGGTCGCTGTGGGGCTGAGAGTGGGGTGAGAGCCAGGCACACGTCTCCGACGCTCAGCTGGCGGCACTGAAGGCCGCAGAGGCTGGCCGTCCTCTGAGGGCTGCAAGATGACCAGCCGTGGTCCTGGACAAAAAACGGGTACTCCACGTAGACGTCCACCAACTCCTGGATACGTGTACGGTTTAGAGATTAGATCACGGCAAATTATTCAAAGGAACGACAAGAATGACAAAAGCACAGCTTGAGACGCCTCACCTGGGACTGCTGGTCATGAAGAAGGATGAGGAGACGTGAGATGGAGGAGGAGGCCGACGGCGTGATGCTCTGCACGGTGCAGCAGCTCAGACGGAGGTCTGGACAGGCCAGCGCTCCCAGCAGGAAGTCCTCTGTTTGCAGGTGCTCCACTCTCCTCAAGCGTCCGTCCCTGAGCTCAATCAGAGAGCCCGCTAGAAAATGAGGCAGCAGCCAGGGGAGACGGTTGGGAGATCGGGAGTGGGGAGATGGATACCCTGACGCTTCTTCCCCCATGGAGACGTATGTGCTGCTCAGTTTTGAATCTTTTGTAAAGGAATGTTCTGATGTGGAGTTTCTGAAGAGCTTTGTTGATGTCTGCTGCAGCTGCAGGACCTGGTGCGGTGAGGTTGTTGGGCGTGTGCTCAGCGCTGGGTGACCGGCTTCGGGAAGACTTTCAGTTTTTCTGCTCCTTTTTAAATAAGGTCCTCCGTTCCTCTCATCAAACTTCCACCATGCATTGGAATTCTTGCCCCGCAGCTGCTCCCATACACCTGTGCTTTGGAAACCGTCACCCATCCTGGACCCAGTGCTGAGTCTGGAGGGGTGCTGTCCCACGTGGACCAGGGGAGACAAGTGGCTGTGGTGCTGGAAAGAGTGAGCCCTCTCCCATCCGAGGCGTGGGGGTTTGGACTCCCTCCAGTCAGTCCAGCCCTGGTGCGCCCCAAAAGCACCGGTGGGGGTGTAAGCGTGAATCCAGGGCTGGTGCAGCGAAGGAACACGTTTAGGAAAAGGGCGGAAGGGGCTTGCATGCTTAGACCTGGTCTCGGCGCAGCTCCTGTGGGGGTATGGCGCCTTGAAGGTTGCAGCGTCACACGGCTGCTGCTGCTGCTGCTGCAATGGTGGCGAGTTCCACCGCTGGTCCCGCTTTTTGAGTGGGAGGTTGTCCCTGTCTGGGACCGCCGCTGGGCTCGAACTGGAGAGCATTGGCTCGTGTGTGCGGTCACTGGGATTGCATGACTTTCACTTCAGAACAATAGGAGGTGCTGGCATCGCAGGTAACCAGGAGGTGTTGCCAAGATCTGAGCAGCAGAACACACAAATATCGGTGCATATTTGATACTGACTCGTTAATCAGCACCATATGAAAGTTTTGCTGGTGCAGCCACTTTCATTGCTCCAGATTACAGAACAGATTGTGTCCCATTTAAATCTGCCATTTGATGTGATTATTATTTAAAACTCCAACTGAAGGCTTTCCAAACATCACACACTGTCAGATGTCATTTAGTTTGATGGACAATTTACTCCTTTACCAAAAAAAAAAAAACACCTCTGTGTTACTATGGTAACAACACATCACAGTAGTGAGGACAACGCCAAGCAAAAAGGTCGGAAGAGGGAGAAATTACAATGCTAATGTTGTCTCTGAATCAAGTTCTAAAGTTTTCATGCAGACGTTTTGCATGAAGGATGAAGTGTGCAGAAGCAGATGCATGTCTTTAAACCTGAAAATCAGCAAAAGGCATCATGTTCACACTGCCGTGCAACCTTTTCAGCAGAGAACGTTTCAGAACTCATCTCTGGACTTTGAGTCATGTTACCATCTAACTGATGCACTATCGTACTGTTTATGCATCATTTTCAGGAATCAGACCGCACCAGATCATATAAAGCCACAAACAGAAGCAGCCAGTGTAATGCCAGGAGACATTAATGCATATCTGTTTGTCAGCTGAGCGCCTGCACGGCATATTTAAATACTTTCAAATGGCTCCGGTGTGTAGGATTCTGACTCACAGGTACGATGAGTTCATGACTCAAACAAGCTCAAGACTGTAAGCTTATCTTGGCTGGATAACCATATGTAGCCACCAAACATCATTATCAGACCAAATAAAATGCATGCACAGTAGCTTTTAGTGCATGGCGCTGTACTGATAAAGAATCTGAATGCACCATGGTTTGCATATCGCAGGCAGCAATGCTGCACCTACAATCATCTAAATGTAACCTCTGGAAACATCTGAGGGAAAGTTTGTCCAACACAGATGATGCTCGAGGGAGAAAAAGCCTCATTTTAGAGTACTCACTTGGAAAGTCCCCCTCAGTAGGTCAGATCATGTCAGATCAGATCACAACACACACGCACACACGCACACACACACCTGTCTGACTTGAGCGTCGTCTTCCCAGGCTGCAGGTGCAGAAACAGCAGAATGATCAGAAGCATCCAGACGACTGTCTCACAGACACATTCTCCTCCTTTTTTTCTTTCTTCCTCTCCTCCCTCCCACTCGCCTTTTACATTTCACACTCCCACTCTGCCTGGTCTGTCTGTCTGTTGGCCCTGTTAACCTTTCTCAGACAGATTTAAAGTCCCTCCCTCACTCTGTCACACTGTAAAACTCTCACAGCTGAACGAGCTCACCCGTGGTTTTCCTGTCGAGTGGCGCTCTCAGCACCTCTTCCATCTGTAATTGCAGCTCTCTCTTTCCCTCTCTTCCTCTCTTCTACTTCCACATCTCTCCCCGTTGTTGGGTGTATAATTAGAAATGGGACTGCTGTGCAACTCCTCAGCTGATGGTGGGCGTATGATTGCCCGGCTCTTATGAGGGCCGAGAAACCGTGTCTTTAGCCCCACTGTTGCACTCCTATTAAATTCCTGTGGCCGTTTTGTTGCCACAGGAATATATAGCATAAAGAAGCATAAATAAAGCTTTTGCTTGAAATTCAAAGGTCAGAACTCTTCTCTAAAGCTATTCAGCTGCAGAAAAAAGGTTTTATTTTTTCCAGCCAGCTTACATAATGTCCTTTCACCCTGACCTTCGCCCAGCCGCCTGGTCTCTTTCTTCAGATTCTTTTCGCCTGGTTCTGCAGCCGGACCCGGCCTTGACGGTTGCCTCGGTCCAGGTCACAGCTACCGTTTTGCAGCGTCTCAGCAGGTGAACCCCCAGAAACCCACACAGACTTTAGGTTTAGGTTGACTACTTCTCATTTTGAGTCACATCATACTTCATCTGCCCCCGCACACACAAACACACACACAGACTTCAGGGTAGTCAGCTTTTTTTGCCACAACTAGAACACTGAAATTTGGCCACATCAACCACTGACATTTATATGGCTGCATTGTTCTGTTTACAGACCAGACACCAAAACTCCCACCACTTCCCACTTCCCTCACCACTCACGTTGTATTTAAAGTTGCATTCTTTATCTTTTATATGTAATTTAAGAAAAAAAGTCCATGCTTGCACTTGCAGATGATGATTTATGGTTACTGAGGAGCTAGAGATAAACAGACCTACAATTAGTCCAAATAATAAACATATTGTTATTGTATTGAGGCTTCAGAGCAATAACTGCATCTTTCTCCCGCAACTGAAGCGAGAAGCAGATGTGTCTCTCAAATGCAGATATGAAAAAAAAAAAGCTTATGACGCAATGAAGCTTTGTGAAGCCTCTGCTGGAATGGCACCTTTAACCTATTTGCGAAAGTGGTGATATCATATTTTACCACTAGAGGACGCACAAAACACACGAATCTTTCCACAGTATTCCAGAGTAATAATTTCTTCCAGGCAAACGTGTACGTTTATACATTCAGGACATCTTTCCCAGTATACGCACTGCAAGCATCGCTATTTAAGGCACGTTTATTTTTATACTTACTATCCACACACGTACTGTATATGTTTTACATTCATGCTGAGAACATGCAGGGTTTACAGTACCAAGTTGTCATTTCTGTGAAATAGGCACATCTTTGTGGTGTCCCTCAAAAAAGTACTCTGTATAAAGAACATGTACATATAAAAGAAAACCAAACAAATTCATTTTCATGCGATTACGCTTAATAACAGTGTTACTTGTCTTCCTCAGGTAGTATAGATAAAGACATCCAAGTGTAGTAACTGTTTGTATCTGTAGCCCGTTTCAGAAAGCGGGTTCAGCGAGAACTCTGGGTTAATTTGTTGTGATTTATGGGAAACTCACGGTTTTCGGTTTCAGAAAGCAGGTTCACCGAAACTCTGAGTCCGTTGCCGGGGTAACATACGCTTTGAAATGAACCTGCTCGCGAGCAAATAACCCCTTGAAGCCCGCAGACTGAAGATCCGCCCACGATTAGACGTTTGATTAAGCCCCGATGGGAACTTCTTTGAGAGTTACAGATTTAGTTGCTCCCTCGATAGTTTATTTAACAGCATTCTCAGCCCTCACGTCGCTTATGTTACGGAATGACTCTCGGTTCGGAGCAAATTCTTTGTGTTGTGATTCGTTTTTTTTTATCCTCTTAGTCATCTTTTTTCCAACGATTTTTTTTTTTATAATATCGGTGAGCATGTGTCCAAGGCAACGTCGGGCTGTCAAAACGTTACTCTTGTACTCAACCGATTTTGAAACTAGTTTGTAGTCTTGAAAAGTCCCAGCCAGCCCAGACATCTCATGGAAGTGTTCCACAGAATTGCAGGTATCAGTTTAAACAATACATAGATTGACATCTGAAAGCAACAGCAGCCAGTTACATAGAACTCCTTCTGCTACAAGAAAAATCAGTGTGTCAAGTTGTGTCTGTGATTAATGGATGACATTTAGTGAACTAACACTGGGTGGCGCTGGATCACCTCAGCCTCTTTTCTGCTATAATGGAGCTAAAATTTAAACATATTCAGAAAACATAAGAGGCACTTAAGGCTTTCATATAGACAGTACTAAATACTGACAATGATGGGAAGGTTAAAGATTTGGCTTTTTCTTTGTTTAGGGATTTCTCTAATTAAATATAGGTATCACGGGTTACATGAAGCGACTGAACGCTGTTTAATGAGGACAGGCTAAACAACACCACAATAGCTTGTATTTAAATCATATCTGACATGTTTGAACTATACTTTTGTATTTCATCTTAGCTTTGTGCCAAGTCTGTTTTGTACGAGGTTATGAAATCTTCCATCTCCAACTGGGAGAAGTGTGATGATTAAGATTTTTTTGCGCTTGTTGCCATAGCGAATCACGTTTTCTGCGTTCCATTGATAAGGCTTTTTATACCGTTGTGCACAAGCGTCACTCGGGTTAACTGTGGCTCAGAGTTCATTAAACCGATTGTTAACACGTGTTCTGAAACCGAAAACTCTCAGTTGCACATTTCAGGGTATGGCGACCCTGAGCTTCGGCTCTGAGCCTTACTTTGGTAAACCCGCTTTCTGAAATGGCCCCTGGTCATATAAACACCTCTCAGGAAATGGTCTCTGCTGAATCAAAACTATTTTCTATATTTTGGCTTAGGTATGTTAAATAAAAACACATTAAAGTTTAAGTTAAATGGTTTTAAACGGCTCGGAATCATCAGCGATGCTACGTGTATTATTAAAACTGGTGTGGTAACAAAACCCCACTAGCAGGATAGTTGTCATCAACTGACCCTGAACTTGGCACCAAATGGACAGAGCAAAAATGGGAGACAGGGAACAAGAGAGAGAAGGAGAACAAAAACAATAAAGGCATGCACCCCTCTCTTTGGTATTTTCCACTGTTACATAAAATCCCTCCTTCCTTCATCCCAGGCCCCGCCCCCTTCAACCTCAGCTCCTGTCATTGGTCAGCCCAGCCTCCTCCACAGAGCCACAAACTTCCAGCCGAGCCCATCCAGGGAGAGAGGGGAAGTCAGCATCAGCCACCCGGGACGAAGGAGGTGGGAGATGATCCAGTCTCTCCACTGGACTCTCGCAGGGCTCACACACTCATCAGCTCCGATTGTCTCTGCCTTCTGCGCTTGTCCGGCCCCATCATGAGCTCATCATCCACCAACATCCACAACAAACGCCTACCGTGTAAGTTTTTCTCCAAACCGTCACATCTTCTGCAGACAGCAGTCTTGTATTTCAACTCTTTCCGCATGAGAAATAGACACAGAATTCATTTTGCTGCTTTAGATGTGGAGTAGCAATGAGAAGACAGAATTAGCATCAACATTTGCTTCTTAGTGCAGCAGATACACAGATGTTGATTTGAGTGATACCTGTGAGAGATGTGAAGGAGAGGCTGGTCAGCGGTTCAGTCAGTGTGTTAAACAGCCACAACGCTGTTGTGACTAAACGTGACAACAAATCAGACAGGAACGTTGAATCATCGACCTGAGTAATGCAATGGTAACAAAGTGGATAGGTCTCTCTCTCTCTCTCTCTCTCACACACACACACACAGGCCAAAGCAGCCTTGGATTGGGGCCACTGCAGAGCTCCGAAAAAAGATTGCTTATTTCTAATAGGATTGGAACTGCAGCCTACCTTAGGTCCAACCCCATAACTTGCAGCTGAACTAGTTCCAGACTGATGGTTCCATGAGGCTACAATGACACTTGCATCTGTTGCTCTTTCATTCCTCCCCACACTCAGTTCAGTCATGTTTTCCTTGTATATTGCCATGATTAGTCAAGATTCTGATATGTATTAACCGGTTCCGTTAGTTATGAAATAAACCAGCATCAGCAACACATTAGTGACCTCCTCCTGTTAGACTGCTTACTGGCTGGTTGCTAACTGTTCAGCCACAGCTAATTAACACTGCCAGTGTTACGGTTTGTTACTTTAGGACCCAAATGCAGATACAAGCAGGCTCTTCGAGAACAAAAAAAAACTTTTTATTGGGTGTACAGCCAGGGAAACAGAAGGCGCTCCAAAATGGATCAAAAAACAACAATCATAAAACTCCAAAATTAGATCTCTCTGTGTCAACTGGACTGAAAGGTTTCCTTGAAAACGTTTCGCCCTCTCTCCAGAGAGCTTCTTCAGTTCTAAGCTTGCTGGGGGCAGAGCTTGAAAATATAGCCCTGTGGACCATCTGCATGTTAATGGCCCGGGTGGTCACCTGAGAGTCGTTGGCAGGGTGACCACCCGGGCCATTAACATGCTGATGATCCGTTTTCAAGGAAACCCTTCAGTCCAGTTGACACAGAGAGATCTAATTTTGGATAACTATGACCTGGATGAGTGAGAATCTACACAGACAATCATAAAACTCCAAAATCAAAACTTTTCACGGGGAGGTTCCACTGTGGGGTGTTCAAAAACCAACTCTGACTTCTTCTCAGGGCACGTGGCAACCTTGGAACCAGCTGAAAAACTCTTATAAGTAACAAGATCCTCAGACACAGGTAACTCTGTCAAAGTTAGTCTGGTACCACTCTGCAGGTGAGACAACGATGCAGCTGCCTCATATTTGCCTCTGATTGCCGATGAGCCACAGCTGCGCCCCGTCACCAGTGAAGACCTGGGCTGCAACGCTTCTTAGTGGACAAAACAAGAACAAGAAAAAGCAGACACCAGAAACCCCAAAAAATGCAGAACCCTAACAGCCAGAAAATTCTAAAAACTCAATATCTAAATGGATTGTTGCGGTCTGGGTCATAAGCCTGGATAGCTCAGATTATCACATTATCGTCTGGGCTCTAATTGAATCATGCATTTGCACCTGGTAAATATAAACAGGTTCATGTAGATAAACAAACTATGTTGCCACAGACTCAGCAGTTAGACACTGGCTCCTCTCATTAGTCGAGACGAATGTCCTAATTGTGACATAATGATTTGGGTGTTTTCACATACAGTATTTCTTGCTAAAATCAAATTCCAAGCACATTTGTTTGTGGGGAAAAAACACTCTTAATATCTATTTTATATTAAGAATCTGAACTACACTATAAAAGATATACAATATTTCTGAGAAAAGATTATTAAAAAGCAAAAAAAATCCTCATATAGAATTTCAAAGTATATTAACAGCAATTTAGCTGTAAAATGTAAAAATGAACTATGTTCATTCTTCCCAGGAAATTCCCTGTAATGGTAGAGGCAGAAGATCCATAGTAGAGATGCAGCGAACAGAAAAGGCTGCACATGTGAATGGGGCTATTGTAAAATATTATCTTTCAGTCAGCTTCGATGAATCATGATCGTATTGAGTTTGGCCTCCCAGAATTTGAGCCAATTGCCGCTGGGAATGGTTGGAAAAACCTCCAATAATGTGAGGAGACAGTGCCGCCATCTCGGGGTGATTTTGTCCTGTAGCAGCTGATTATTTTAACCTGATGAAGCATCTTGGGATTTAAAGCATCCAGCCTTCTAATCATCGCTGATGATAAACCTCATTGGCTCTTTGGATTGCTGCATTAACAGCCATACTTGGTTAAATATCCCAGCAGAGATTAGGCTTTGTAGGGAGAAATGATTGGCCTGTTGGTTCTCTGTCTGCTAGTAAAGATTACTGTGCTGATCCGCACTCAGAGTCTCATTGTAGGCTTATGGAGGGCAGTGGGACAGGACACTGACCTACAAAGAGTCCTATTTGTCAGTCTGGGTGTAATCCAGGCAGGAGGGAAGGAAGCGGAGGGTTAACACTGATGTCATTGTCGCCCAGGCCGGCTGGGCCCGCGGTGCCAGGCACGCCATTGTCCCACAGGTTGATCAAATCCACAACCGTAAACAGCCAAAAACACGGAGCAGACATGCTCACACAAACACATCGCCCACTGGCATAAATTATTTATCCTCCCTGCGAGTGGTTTCCAGGAAATTGCAGGTTTTGGAAGATTAAAACAGCAAGTGGAAGCAGTGAAAGTGCATCCTCCAGTGACAGCCTGTTTCACCAGCCCGGTGGCCTGTCTGTTCAGCTTTTCTGCAGAGATGTAATGAGGGTTGTGTAATCCAGGAGAGACTGTTTCAGATCAGAACAAAGCCAATATTTAGCTTTAACACGTTTGACACATGCCGCTGCGGCCCCTCAACACCCGGTCACTCCACCATCTTCAATTAATTACCACAACAGCCTGAGAGAGAAAGATCTAGCAATGACCAGCTGCAGACTTGCTGCCGAGGAGCTACGTACGGAAGCTACGTTCAGTAAATAAAATGTCCTTTTAAAGTAATGAGCTTCTGCAGAATTCCCCTCCGTCCCTGCAAACGACACCCTTGTGTCAGCTGCAGCCTTTTCTTTTCCATCAGATAGATACTTCATTAATCTCCAAGATAAATTCACATTTCCATGTTCAAATATTGGAGCTATATTCCATATTTTTGGCTTTAAATGATAATTAGATAAATTAATTCATATATATAATGTTATAACAGAAGTTAACATACTGAGTTGACAGTTATTGTCAAATGAAAAACAACCTTTTCTGTTTCTGTAGTGTAAAAGTTGGTTGGTAGGATAGCGATAGGGCAACGGTATTGAAACCAAATTCAGTTGTTCTAAACCTGTTCAACAACTAATCCTGTTGTTGAATACATGGAACTATTTCAGTACCACAAAACAATATAAACAACAATTTATCTGTATAAGGAAGTCATTTCTCCAAAACAAACCTGCTCTATAATCAACCCACAGAAGGAAATGACGTTGCCCACAGAGATGTGAGTGCAAACCGCTGCTGAAGTCCCAGTCGCTCCTTCAACCAGCCTAGCGTGAGACAACAGCATCATCTGGAGGGGCCGCTTCCTCTCCCTGGCTCTGCTCTGACCTTCCCCTCTTCTGTCACCGGGGAGTCTGAGCTCATGTTTGCCTCCAGTGCAGTGACGTGCTAATGGCAGCCTGTGGCCAACACCCAACACTCCTCCTGCCCCATTTAGCCTCCAGATCAATGTTCTGCTCACGTAGCCTGGCTAGAGGCGTCCCCAAACCAGCGGAGGAAAGCGCGTGACACTCAGATACAGATGCTGACCTGAGTCTGTGCTTGTCTGTGTTCACTGTGGCAGATTCACTGAGCGAACAGATGATCATTGACTCATCTGTTATGTGAACGGGTCTCATACTTAACTATTCAGTCCAAGCAAAAGCGAGAGGACTGGCAGACAGGGAGAAACTTGTCCTTTTATCCTCCTTCAATGACCTAATAACCAAATTCAGCACTTTATTTCAATGTATCTATGACTATAAAGGATTTCCTGTGAATGACCTTGTGTCTAAATACTGCTGGATCATCCCGTCTCACCGCATCAACGCTTTTGTCAGGCACTGAATACGGCTTTTCTCCCCGCGACCCCGGAGCCCAGGCCCTGACTTTGTCCTAATGTGGTGAGGCAGAGTGGCGTGCGCCGCCGTCTGTCCACTTCAGCCGTTCTGCCTATCTAGCAGGACTCGAGACTTCATCTGTGACCTCTTCCTCCTCAAATCCCTCAACACTCACTGCAGGGATGGAGGGGTGAAGGGGGGGGAGATAGGCAGGCGAACAGAGAGAGAGACTGTGAATGAAGTACTGGAAACCAGAGAGGGAAAAACAGCAAGTGAAGAGAATTTATGTTCAAATAGACATCTGAAGGTACTTCTTTTGCGTTAGACACCGAGGCCAAGGCCTGCTGGTGATTGACGATTTCTTGTGGGATTGTCACTCATGACTCCCAATGTATCAATTATGTTGATTCGTTTAAAAAAAAAAAGAAAGAACTGGATAGGGAAGCAAGACAAATGTGAGGTTATAGCTAACGTAAGCCTGGCAGGCCTCAACCTTTAAGCAAGAGCAGTCGATTCTGTGATCAATCGCTGTTAGCCGAGTGGGAACAAAACTCCCCGGTAAGCAGTTTGACTGAAAAGGAACCGCAGGTGATTTCCACGCAGACTTGAGGTTAAGGGAACATCACATCGATGGATGTACGGCTTGATTTCATCGCGTCAATAGGATTTTTATGGATTCTGTAAAATTAAGTCCAGAAAATGCTGTAAACAGAAGAGCTGCATGTCTGCCCTAGCTACAGTCCTCAACTGGGGGGGTGTCTGGTGTTGGTGCACAGCTTTAACCAAGAATACATACTGCCTGTTTGATCTCAGAGCGAAAGCCCCCGTGCCCAAGAGGCAGGATGTCAAAGGGGGCTGCTGTGGCAGGTGCGTGTCCTTCCGGACCACAGACATGTGGGGAGAGCTGCACTGATGCAGCAATCTGCAGATGGTAACTGGTTGCTTGTTGTATCCTTATGCATAGGGTATATATTTATGATGTAGATATACAAGGACACTGAAACAGACTTGCTCATAAATTAACTTTACTTTCTGCACTGCTGTGTCATGACTGGCCTCCATATGCAGGCTGCAGTTCCTAAAATAAACACTTTACAGTAGTTTTGAGTGGTACTGCTCACTATATTCGTAACATCTCTGACTTTTGCACAGAGTTTAAACTGACCAGCAAGTCCAGGAATCAGACCACACACATCCTCTCATCCACAAGAGAACTCATAAGTGGTCCCGACCACCTTGGAAGGCATATATTGTTACTGTATCTCAGTAGGTCCCCAGTGCATTCTAAATGCATTCATGCAAAATCACCATATCAGAAAATCAGGATGAGAGGCTCAGTGCTTCCCTCTTGTGCTTAACTGTAAAATCACATTAGGCCGCATCACACCCAACCCACACCAGAGTGGAGGAACCAAACTGTAGAACTCTTACGGGTTGTTTGGCGGAATGCAGCCTGATGAGCAGCTCAGCAGAACTCCATTTAACACCTGGCTTCTCCTGCTCTGTCTGCCAGCGGACACTGAGCACGGCCAGAGGCTCCCTGACGTGGAGGTGGCACAGCAGCTCAAACTGAGAGAGAGGCAACGCTTCTTTGAGGAGGTCTTCCAGCACGATGTGGATGTCTACCTGTCCT
Source organism: Pao palembangensis (assembly GCA_015343265.1). Lineage (NCBI taxonomy): Eukaryota > Metazoa > Chordata > Actinopteri > Tetraodontiformes > Tetraodontidae > Pao > Pao palembangensis. Next base: position 9,981,684 of record CM027087.1, on the reverse strand, counting down.
CGGCGCACCTTTGCATCCGCGACTACAGGAGACGTGAGTAGGACCTGAAGAGCTTTTATAGATTCAGTTACGAGATCATACCTTATACGTTTGCATATTACATCGCAATGCTTCCAACCTTCTGCAGCTCCAATCAGCAGTATCTCGTCCATGGAGGTGAATGTGGACCTGCTGGACCAGATGGAACTGATTGACATCTCCGACCAGGAAGCTTTAGACGTCTTCTTCAGCTCCAGTGGGGAAGAAGGGGGGCTCGCATCACCACTGCCAGGTATAATACCTGGAACTATGACATGACAACCAGGCTGTATACACCAGCCCTAACCATGTGTCCCATCTCAGCCCAGGGACACAACAAAAACGAGGAGTCTGTCATCAGTAATGGACTCTTTCAGCACGTCCTTGAAGGCCTCGAGGCAAAATCCCGCATGTCGTCTACATCCTCAAGCTCCTCTTCTGACAGTCAGATCAATGCCAGTGACGGAGATGCACGTGCAGTCAGGTCAGCCAACGAGGGGACGCACACGGGCACTCTGAAGCGACGGGCCGCTCCCCCAGAGACAGAAAAAGCTATAAGTCAAACTTCATCAACACCTTCCTAAGATGAATTTTCCTTCCCCACACCTGCAGCACAATAGCCAGCAGCCGAGAAGGACGGACTTCGGGTTCTCAGCGCTTTTTTTTGCCTTCTGCATTCAGTTGTTTGTCCCGGAGGTGTGGACCATAAACTGTAAACGTGAAGACCTCCTGTTCTTCCTGCTCTAGTTTTGAGAGGCCGCAGGTGTTTCTTTTTCTGGCAGGTGATGAATTCATTTTGGACAGTGAAAATAAACTAATGAAACATTGAAAGAAAAAGCATAAGATGAAAAGCATTTCACTGCTACATTTGAATAAAACTCTCACCAGACCATTGTGATTTCATTAATCAGTGACTGTGAAGCTTCCAGGGAGGTTCAGTTTGCGAGGTGGCACAGGAGACACGATGAGTCTGACATTTGCGGATTTGGACAGGTTCTGATGAGGACAGGTTCCAGAGTGTCCTGAATAACTTGACCCCCCTGCCCTCCAACTGCTTTCCATTTGCACACCAGTTTTGAAAATGGACCTTTGGCTCCTCTTTCAATACATTAGAAGACTTTATAGTTTGTGTTTGCTTTAGGCAACACCAAAGGAAAACTGAAAACGACAGGAAAACTGTTAATCTTGTTATTTAATAGCAACTGTTTCCACAACCTCCACAGTTTTCCTTTAACTACAGGGGAAAAAAAAAACAAATCCAATTTTTCCAGAGTTGCATTTGAGCAACTAATCAAATAACAGAAACAAAAATGTGTCTCTGGGCTGTTCAAAGACAAACTCATTTCTAAATACAGGTCTGGCACACAGCTGTCAGATTAAATTAAAGGATTCTCCCGTCTCATATATTCGGGATAATTAAACAAAAGTGTTTCAAGTGCATTAAATTAGGAAAAAGGGAGGTTAGTCTTAAATAAGTACAAAACTCTAGTATTTACACAAAAAAGCCAACAAGGCTCAAAAGAGAAAAAAAAAAAAATTCTTTACACCGCCCCACTTCCAATTTTTGGCAGGGTTTGCTGGTCAGCGGTGCTCGACCCGCCGCGACCTCTGGCCCTGAATCCTCTTCCCCTCAGGAAACGTCCTGGGACGCCAAATGTTTCCATGTTCAGCTTCTTCTCCTCTGCCCAGGTTCTCCTGATGATCAACAACAAAGTTTAGAGCAGCACAAACCCTAACTGAGGACCTTGGCCTCAGGACTCTGTACCTGGGTTTAAGGTCGGACGAGATGTTGTCAAAGAAGCATTTGGTTTTATCGTAGTATTTGTCTCCCAGGAATTCCTCCTCCTGCGTACCCGGACTCTCCGGGGCCTCAGCAGAATCTGCCTTTTCCACTGCAGCATTTCATCAGAAACGAGGCAGTAACGTTACGTAAACTCGCTTTCCAACTTTGAACTGAGCAACATCCTTAAGACACACCTACGTCCTCCTTCGTGATGTCGTCATTAAACTGGGCATTAGCCGTCTCAAAATCAAAATCTGATTCGAACTTCAGGGTCGTGCCCTTCGAGTTCTTCACCAGTAGTTGACCTCTGATTCGGTTCCTTGACCTGCGACTGGCTGCAGTTCAGGCGAACACACAACACAAAGAAAACAGTAGAGTGACGGAGAAAAAATATCACTCTCAGCGAGGATCTACTTTTACTTTCCATAGTGTGTCCTCATACCTTGCTTTGGCTTTTGTTTCTGATTCGAGGTGACTTGTCCTTGAGTCTTGGCTACGGTCGTCTGTGATGGTGCCCGATCTAAACGGAGATAACGGTTTTGTTTGAGTTGTATCAAATGATCAAAGGGAAACAACACAAGCAGCAGTTGACTGAGCAGCGTCCAAGTTGCTTACTGGTGGGAATGTTCTCTTTCTGAACCTGGGAACCCTCCCACCTGGAGCACTGGGCTGGACAGACTGGCTGATTGCTCTGAGGCCGAGTTAATGCGTTTCCCCTCCTCTGGCCAGTGCTGACCGATGGCACCGTCTGGACAGCCTGCTCCACCATGGGAGCTCTTCTGACTGGGAGGCCATGAAGTCCAGGGACTGTGGAAACAGGCGCAAATACGGCAGCAGGGTTTGAACAACTGTGGACTTGAGGTGGGGACAGACGGGCATGGTGATGGGAACAAGCATCACCTAGTCCCAGTGCTGTATTGTACTGCTGGCTGAGCAGAGAACTGGCAGCCAGCTGGTTGTAAGTAGGCATCACATCTCTGTACGGACTCCAACGCGGGTGATACGGCACAGAGGAGCTGCCGAGTGATGACTGAGGGGGAAAAATACATTAATATAAAGTTAAAATTGGGCTCGACTTGCATGCATCACACACCTGTACAATAGCTGGGTCACAAGGCAGTCCAGGCTGTGGTTTTGGTGGTTCAGACACAGTAATGTCTTTAATGTCACTTCCTCTGAAGATGATGTATTCGTAGGTTTCATCTTTGGGTGGCACAGGTCGGTCTGTGTGACGATCCTCTGTCCCGTAGGATTTCACTGCAGGGAAAACAAAGTCACCAAATAGCTTTTACTTTCAGCAGCAGCAGCAGCTTATTTAACAAACCAAACCAAACGTGCCGCCTCTGGGCCTCTCGACCTACCTTTGGCTAATGCAATAGTGGACCTCTCGGTATCGACGGAGGACAATATCCCCTCGTACCGAATCTGCGCCTTGGAAATCAAGCTTATTTTACTGCCGATGTAAGGCGTTCCTCCCCCAGCACTCATGTTTGCAGCGAGAAGGAACCGTTTCCGAACAGAAAAGAAGCTGAAGCTGAAGCTCAAGCACAAAGCACTGACGCAACCGACAACGTGCACAATCACCAAACACCTGTGCGCTTTATAGGACGATCGGTGACGCGGTTCTTGGCTGCACGATAAACAGTGTCGAACGGGCTTGGTTTATTTTTTTTTCCAGGAAACTCGCGTGATTTAGACAAATTCTTGTTTTTTTTCCTTCGAGATCAGAATGAAATATAATAAAAACACACAATTGCCCAAGTAATCATCCATGATCTAATCCTCGTATTTATGATACAATTTTTCTTTACATGTCAGTGGAAAAAGTCAAAATCATTCACCCACAAACTCTTCAATAAAAATACCGATATTTTTTCGAATGGAAGTCATAGCAAACATGTTTGAATGTGCCTGTTGTATAATGAACTGGTGCGTGTGTAACTCAGGGATAAACAGTAAACTGGATATAGGTTTAACCACACCTTTAATCGGATTAGGTACCGACAACGACAGTATTTCCTGTCTGAGAGGTGGGCGGGGCGTCGCCATACGCCTCTTCACTACAGCAACTTCTCCCGGTGGCCAAAACACTGCAGCCATCTTGCACAGCTCATTGAGAGTGATTAAACTAGGAAAATAGGCATGTTCGCTTGCTGAAAACCTCGTAATCGCTTCACCGGGAGCTGGGAGGCTCAATTCTGAAAAGGAACAGGCTTCGTGGTGACAGATACAGTCGGACGACAGAACGATATTGCGTGAAAACATTTCGCGGTTACTACAGTGTTGTTCCGTCTTGTGCATCCGCAGGAATGACGGCTGAAGCCATTGGTTCCGCCTTTTACAATGAGTTCCAGCCAATCACAGCCAACCGAAATCCCTTCGCCGAGGTGCCTGGTCGTAGTGCGCATGCGCATGTCAGTTGGTAAGTGTCTTACTTCTCACAAGCTGGCAGCACTGTGAAGATGGCGGTTGGTTTTTGGCTGCTGGATGAGTATTTTTTAAACTCAGAGGTTACTAAAACGATAGTTTATTATTTTGTGCAACCTGTAGAGTCACAGCTGTCGTTCCCGTGTCACAACAACCGGTGGGGTAGGCACGGGGGAGCCGGTAATTACATGGTTATAGTTCCGAGACAAGAGGTTGCTCAAGCTAATGTCCAGCTGGGACTTGGTCAACACGATTGCTGAACCAGGTAATTAACATCACCGGTGTTGTTTCTCTCTTAGTCTCTCACATCAAACAAGCGCCAGAGCTGACAGAGAAAAGTAGATGTGTCAGCGACCTGCCCCATCACATTCAGGACTGTTGGCGCTCCTCCGAAACAAGTTGAATTACGGGGCTCTCATCACAACGAGCTCCCTATGGTTCAACTATGGATTCGCCGACGATCAGCACGGACTCCAAAACAGGAGACGATCACGGCAAAACACTTGTTAGTAGCGGATTAACTGCTCTCACTGGTCACTCGGGGAAAATAAGCTCATACCCAGTGCAGACTTTCAGTGAGAGTCAAACTATGAACTCTCACAATTCAGGAAGCACTGCCCCCACTGAGGGGTCCACGGAGACAAGTGAAACTGGGCAGAAACTGATGTCAAAAGGGCTGAATAGTGTGGCAACGCAGCCAGCAGCGAACAGTGTAATTCAGACGCCTGTCATGAACTCACAGAATGTCGTTCAGCCTACGAGCCACGCAGCCGGACCCACTGTGACACTTACCAGGCCACCTATGCAATCGGAGAGGTCAGGCACAAAACTGAATGGGGACAATAATGTGAGCCCCGGCACGTCCTCTCAGGCGGGAAGTGCCATGCAAACCTCTGCGGTGAACAACAATCTGCCGAGCAACGCTGTATCAGTGAGTACAGGGTTGCATGTTATAAAGGCAGAGCCGCCTCAAGCAATACAGACATCACCGCAGCTGGCTGTCATTCCCGGCGCTCCCCGCAATCTGGGGACCGTGGCTGCTGTCCAAGGAGGAGTCCGGGCTCTGACACCTCAAGTGTTGGCCCCGAGGCTTCCCCTGACCTCTCCAGGACAACCAAGTGTACATAACATCCAAATCCCACCAGGTGGGTTGCTTTATTTTTGTTATTTAATTCTCAAGTTTAATAGATTTGAATTGACCTCTGCTTATGTACGTACTGGGTTTAGGGATGGTGCTGATTCAGAGTGAGAGTGGACAGCTGCTGATGATTCCCCAGCAGGCTCTGGCCCAGATGCAGGCTCAGGCACAGGGAGGCGTAGCAGCTCGGACCGCTGCGCCGACAAATGTGTCACCTGGCCAGGTGAGATCACACCTGATATCATGATCATATGTAATCTCTATTGATAGAAATCAAGGCATGTCCACTTCTCCAAAAGAATAACCAGGGAACAGAAACAACCAGGGAGACTGTGAAGTTAATTCTCAGGGGGAAGATAGGGCAGATGTGTACCTTCAGGTATTCAGCTCCTTCATGTAGAATCCTGGTACATGTGTGAAAGGTATCTGTGTTTCCCTTTCCAATATAATTGTTTACCCCCCTGAAACCGAAGACCTCCCCTGCAGGAATGGCTCATCATGCAGCTACATTGACCTATTCTGTCTCTGTTCCTAATTAAAACAGAACGTGTAGGACTATTTTGATCATTTGTTTTGTATAATGGACTTCCACTTTTAATGGCAAAGTTTTTGTACCCTTTCAAAATTTGTGGCTTTTCTCAGGCTACTGGAAACACTGTCATCAGCAAACCAGTTGCACCCAACACCATCATCCACCAGGGCTGTCCAGCTCCAACATCTCTTCCTGTGACCACCACCCTTCACAGACCTCCTGTCCTCCAGGTAGCGGAACCCAGAAAAGCTCTGTCCACCTCTGTCCAGGCACTTAGGAATGTTACAGATTTGATTATATTTACTATTTAATTGTTTTAATGTATTAATTTAACCATTTCCACAAACCACAAAACTAATTATGGAGTTGTGTCTTGACAGAGCTCAGTTGGGGCCTCAGGAACGAACCCCAGGACCATCAACAAAACAGCCGGGACCACAGTTACCACAATAACAATGAGCAAAGTAAGTTCTGCTAATGAAGCAAACCTGCATCTATGCACATGCTGTAACACTCTCCAGAACATCCAGGATGCACCGAAAACAAAAGCAAAGTGCACTGCAGCCTCATAAATGGTTAAACGGAAGAGAAACATTTAATACCTAACTTGTATGTCTTTTTTAGGAGACAATAGAGAATGTAAAGAAATGCAAGAACTTTTTGTCGACACTGATGAAGTTGGCATCAACGGGCAAACAGTCCCCAGAGACTGCAGCACTTGTGAGAGAGCTGGTCAAGGACCTGCTGGTGAGTAAGTGCTTCAGAAATGGGATGCGTTTTAAGTCCACCAGAGAGAAGATTCTCTTTGCACTGGAAACATTCACAGACAGATTTAAGGTGCCTTTGTTTTGTGGTAGGATGGAAAACTGGAGGCTGAGGAGTTCACCAGCAGATTATACAAAGAGCTCAACTCCTCACCTCAACCTTACCTTGTGCCTTTCCTGATGGTAGGAAACTTTGTTCTCAGTTATCTCCACATAAATGTAAATAAAACTTGTCTTGACCGAAACATAAATACTCGACATCTGTTATGAAAATTGACATGAAACTGTTCCGTGATTGAACTTGAGTAGTGTTAAACCAGTTTCCCACAATGTTGTTTCAGCCAGCTATATGTTTCTCCTCTTTAGCGAAGCCTGCCCGCCTTAAGGCAGCTCACTCCAGACTCCACAGCCTTTATCCAGCAGAGTCAGCTCCCCCAGCCAGCCTCAGCTCCGGTCACCTCTGCCTCACCCATTTCCAGCACAGTAGTCCTGAGCAGCCCAGCTGCACGCCTCCCTGTTCCAGTCAGCAAGTCCCAGTTCCAACCAGGAGTCACCAAACCAGGACAGACCACTTCACCGGTAGATTGATCTAAAAAAAAAACAACAAAAAAAAAACAAATACACATCAAAATCACACATCAATTTTATGAAGGATCGTGTGCAATATTCTGCGTGTATCCGTCGCAGGTTCTCCAGCCACAGCAGCAGAGAGCAGTGTTGAGTCCTCAGGTAACCTTAGCAACCACCCCCATGGTGACCCTCAGGAACCCGGCCCCCAGTCACATAGTGTTGGGACAGCAGCGGGTCCAACTTAGAGACCTGCAACCAGGTGAAGACAACACGTTCTCAGCATCAGATGTGCGCGTGTGGGTGTATGTGTTTGGGTTTCATATTTATTAGGATTGTGTTGCGTCCTCCAGGTTCTGTGAGGCCACCGGCTTCTAAACAGCTTTCTGCCCCAGCTCTTACCCCGTCACAGAAGAATCAGCTAAAAGAGGCTGGCGGAACATTTAAGTAAGAAAAACACAATTCAGATGAGTCGCTTGTGGTTCAGAGATGTTTTTGTCCCATTTACATACTGGAATAATGTTCACAGAGATGATGATGACATCAATGACGTGGCTTCCATGGCTGGAGTTAACCTTTCAGAGGAAAGCGCTAACATCCTAGCAACCAATTCTGAACTAGTCGGTGTGGTGACACATTCCTGTAAAGATGAAGTTTTTCTTTCCACTTCACTGCTGCAGAGGAGAATGCTGGAGATCGGTGAGAATCCGAAAACATTCATTTGCAACGGACCATCTGTCCATACATGCAGCCTCCCGGTCACTCTTAAACACACCGGGCCGGTTCTCCTCCAGGCAGGAAGTACGGTGTGACCGACCTGGGCGCTGAAGTAGTAAAGTATGTTTCACACGCTGCTCAGCAGAGGCTTCAGAATCTGCTGGAAAAAGTTTCCCTGGTGGCCCAGCAGAGGCACATCAGCATTAAGGTTTGTTTGCGGCATCACAAAAGATGCAAATTCTTGTAAAATATTCGTTTCAGAAAATATAACAACAGTGTCATTGTTATTCCTCAGTAATTCTTTTTTTGGCTCATCTTTGACCTTGGTGTAATTTAGATTTTTTTTCCCTTTTACATCCAGACTTTTCGCTCATTTCTCTTTCTGTAACCTAGTTGTGTCCGCCGGATTAACAGCCTAACGCTGCTGGTTTGCAGGAGGATGACAGCTACGAGCAGGACAGCGATGTTCGGGCTCAGCTCAAGTTCTTTGAGCAACTGGACCAGATAGAGAAACAGCGCAAGGAGGAGCAGGAGAGAGAGATCCTCCTCAAGGCAGCTAAGGTACAGCGTGCACGTCACTTCTGATTAGAGGCTCAAGACCCGTTTGTACAGATTTCAAGTTTAAAGTACCAAAACCAGTGTTTGATTCAGATTTTTAGACAATTTCAACGCTGTTGTAGTTGGTTGAATATTCACACAGGGTGGATGTTTATCAGGTGTCATTTCCTCAGTGTTTGATCACGCAACCTGGCTTCTGGTCTTTCTTCTTCTAACTTCAAAATCTTTCTTGGCCTCGCAGTCTAGATCCCGGCAGGAGGACCCAGAACAGTTGCGTCTGAAACAGAAGGCAAAGGAGGTAAAGGAGGACGGATAGTGATCTTGTTTACATGCGGTCTGTTTAGTCTCATGTTGGTATCTGTGTTTGTGTGTTTTAGATGCAGCAGCAGGAGCTGGCTCAGCTGAGACAAAGGGAGGCCAACCTGACGGCTCTGGCTGCCATCGGCCCCAGGAAGAAGAGGAAGTTTCTGGATTCTCCATCCTCGTCCTCTGCAGAGGTAGGACACCCTTGTTCAAGAAGATCATCAAATTCTATCAATAACCCCAGAACTCAATCATATTTTGAGTCTACAGATTCTTTCAAGGTATTATGCCTGGAATGAGAAATGTTTTTAAAAACAAACACTTGCCCTCTCTCCTGCCCTCTCGCCCTCTTCCTCCGGGTGTTCTGGAACTGGCAGGGATCGGGGTCGTGTCTGTCCCTCTCCAGCAGCGCCGGGTCGTCGGGCTCCAGGCCCATGCGGCAGCGTATAACACGTGTCAATCTCAGGGACCTGCTCTTCTGTCTGGAGAATGAGAGATTCACCAGCCGCTCCCATTTCCTCTACAAGAGCTTTCTCAAATAGGCTTCATAGTGGAGAAGTGAAGGGCGGTTCAGGCGAGTGGTGAGAGCACCGGTGCCACTGCGGCGAGGGGATAAAAGACAGGAAAAACAAATAGAAATGAGAAAGAGGTATATTTTACTAAGTTTGAGATGTTCAGCACGTGTGGTTTTTTTGGGTGGCCTCTCTACCTCTGCCCCTAAATAATGTATGTTTTCTTTCAAACCCTGATTATGTTTATTTAATCTGTGCAAAAACTGCTAACCTGCTAGATGAGGAACTACTTGATGTACAACTAATGACCTGTTCTGCAGCACCGTGCGTTCTTTTTACATGTCTGTGTGCTTTAGGTTTAAAGCAATGAAAAAGCATCTCTTGATAGATCACCAGCTGATTTTAACGAGTTCTTATTTTTCTCTTAACTGGATTAGACTGTATAACCTGCTGAGTTGCCTTCCTAACTATGAAAAAGCCATATAGTGACCCTGAAGCAATTAATCTGTCTAGACTCTGTCACCTCTTGTCCTTTTTCAACTAATTATTTACTGAACTGGAGCTTAAATGAATGATTTAGTTATTTATTTCAAATCATCATCTCAGTTGTTTTGCGTACCTTTAAATCAAGCCAAAATGTTTAAAATAACTGATGTTTTGTTGGGTGTGTGTTTTTCAGTGTCTAAAAAAGGTGCTCTTTTTGTTTTCTTGTTTTAAAATCATTGTACATGTTTTGATTGGTAGAAAATACAACCATCCCCCGAGCTGTAGACCTATGCCAAACCTAATCTACTGGAAACTAATTTTGTAGCTGCCCACATTTTTACTCTTTTAATAATGACTGACAGCACCCTCTGCAAAATGGAGTTTCCTCCTGTATACTTGTAAATGGCACATCTAAGATTTTACGGTTTTGTAAAGGATAAAATATTACCCATCACTGAAAAAAGATAGGACACATTTTCTCTATTGTAAAGTTGGAATAATAAAGATTTTATGTGAACTGCATTATTTTGATGCTCCAGTTTTTCCATTTTCAAAGCTTCCACCGGGGGGCAGTATTGCTTTAAAATAAACGGGAAGCGACCGAATGAGTCGAATGGCTTTTAATTCCATTGTAGGGTACCTATCCATGATAATACTGGTTAGTGGTTGTAAAACCACATGCAGTACACATTTTTTTAAGCACTATTTCAGCACATAGATCTGTTCTTCAGATCAACACTTGACAGTGGCAACAGCTGCAACCTCAGCTGCTGACGTTCCCTACTATGACCAACTGGAAATTATTTCAGATTGAGCCAATGGGATTACCACCTGCTGATACGATGATTGGAGTATTTTTCATGTGTAAGAGGAACAGCGAGTACATGTTTGGAGCCATCAGCTGTTATTGGTCGCAGTTTTCCATTGTGTCAGTACATCATATGGCCACTAGGGGTCAGTAGTTAGTTTAATAGGGCGCTTGTTGCTGGCTCTGCGGTGGACTGAAACTTCCGGGCTCTGGGTAATACTGAATATTTCCGGCTTGGTTGAACTGTAATTACTGTCCACATCACCCTCTCTATCTAAACAACTGAGAGGGAAACAAAGAACCCAGAAAGACAGATATCATTTGGATTATTTTACAAAATCAAATCTGTGCTGCTGTGTGGAAGAATGAGGCTTTGGCTGGGCACAATACCGGCCTGACCGCCTGTCTGTGCCGGTGATTCTGGTGTGACTTTGGCCTTTGTGCCTCAGCCCAATTCAATATTTTTCTTGGTAATCCTCCTTCCACTCCTCAACACCGCTGCTCTTTCAGATTTAAGTCCACATAAGCTCCACTTGAGTGCCAGAGCTGGAGCTACAACTGTGATGCTGTGGTTGCCATGGTGACATCACAGTCACTGCACCTGAAGCTTTTGGGCACCCTGAGCACCCTGAACCTGCCAGAATCAAGAGAAAGCCAGCATCACTCCTTTATAAAATGTATTTATTTGATTTCAATGAGATATATTAACCTTCTTAATCTGCTGCGCTTTCTCCTTTTGCCTCAGGGGGAGGATATATGTTAAACTTAAAGAAAAACTTATTTCAGTGTGTTACTTTAAACTCAGCTATGGCTGCTGTTGTCTGATTTCAATATGAGATTTCACTCTTCTGTTGGCGCCTCTCAGAACTTGAACCCAGAGCCTCTAGTCTGATTCTTTTCAGACGATTTGACGCCTCTGAAAAAAATAAAAACCAAAAAAACCTGCCAGGTTTCCATTACATACATGAATTAAGTCTTTATGAAAAAAAGAATCTTTATTAAATCAAAACTGTGATGAAAAGGAGGGTTAAGGTTATTTTTTTTGCATATTTTCCAAACCAAAGAAGTGAATGGATAGATAATGCCGCGGTATATTCATGCTGCGAGAAAAATTCAAATCAAAAAGTCAATTAATTTTATCCTTTTCAGTGCCTCACTGCGTATTGTCAATTAAACTTGTGGCTTATGAATAAAACTCTCTTTAAGAAGGGGATTTGGATGAACTGATGTGGCAAACTCTGATCTTGTCTCTGCACTACATAGGACAAATGAAAGACACCGACCCTGGGTCACATCCGGCAACAACAGATTATTCCAAAACTTCCCAGGAGCTGATAAATGCAAACTCGGGTCTGATGGGGTCAGTCTGGGTGCTCTGCTTAGGTACTCTAAGAGGGGGCTGGACCCGCGAGCTGAATTAGACCGGACAGCAGTGGAAGCCCGGGCAAGGGCAGGAAGGGCAGTGAAATGTGCCGACAGTCCCGGAGACGGATTGTGGAGGGATGTGTGACACGTGCTGCAATACAGGAGCTCACACTGAGACACTAAATGGCTTTTTGCATGGATCCCGAAAGAATGGTGATCACGCTGTGAGCCCTGAAAATGTTTATTATCCTCCTTAACCAACGTGGAATTCGCTGGGAGCAGACATCAAACAGGGCAAAAATCAAATACAGTATAGGCTAGCAGCAACAGAAGACATGGATCGGGTTGGCAACTTGAACTTGGAATTGATGCAGGGTACTATGACAATCTCAAACTAACACTCATTTGTGTAGTTAGAAAGAAAAAAACATGGATAATAACACAAGAAATGTTAAATTTGTAGAATTAAAGGAAAAGAGATGTCCTGAAGCACCAGCCTCACCCTGAAGTGCCTTTAAAGTCAAGACAGGACTGAATTATGCAAATCTTGCCATATGCAAATGAAGCTCTTGAAATCTAAAGAGGATTTTCTGTGCTTAAGTCAAACATATATAATGCGTCTAATCAGCTTACGGCGGGTGCGTGGCCGACGCGTCCTGCAGGAATATCATCATCACACTCTCAGTGTAATTCTGTTACACCCGGTTTATTTATAATAACAGCAGAGCAACACATCCATTAGTTTTAAGGCAGCGCTGGCCCATCATCCTGGAGTGATGCTGGCAGAAGGAAATGGAGGAGTGGACAGGAGTGGAAACCTGATTGTAGCCTTAAGGACACCAGAGTGACTTGGCTGTGAAGGAATCGTCTCTTACCGCTCAGATGTGCAGCCCCGGAAAGGCAGTTAACCTGTGGCCGAGGTGAAGGATTGCATCCAGTTGATTGGAACCGCCGCGCCTGCTCGGGGATGAATCTGAAATATCCGAATGCACTCTAGCATGTAATCACCCAGAGAAGTCAGCCTGCAGGCTGCAGCCAGAGACGGGCTGAGGCGTCACGGACCGAGGAAGTCTGGGGTATCATCAGCCTCAGAGAGGAGAGTCAGTACATTTAGGCTGTTGTGAAAAACAGACAAAAATCAGCTTTAATTTCTGATTCCTGTTCTACATCAGGGTCATGTTTCCTTATAAACTTACCCAGTAATTTGATTGTATCCATTTTATTTTAATAGAAAATGCCAGTGTAAGATGCAGGAAAAAAAATCCCCATATTCCTGTCTTTATCCACATGTCTGAACTAGAATAAAGCTAAAACAGCAGAATTTCATGTCCATGGACATTAGACGTAAAACAAAAAAAAACTCTAGTCATCCTCTGAGCACCACGACTGTGGATAAAAATGTAACCTAATGATGCATTTGTGCATCAATGTAAACGGCGGTTTGACGTGACCTCTGACCTCTCTGTATTACTGCCTCTCTCCCAATGACTGCTGGGATAGACTCCAGCACCTCCAGTAGTGCAAATCAGAAATACATGACAGTGGTGCACAGCAATGTGCCACCTTAAGGGTGTGTCCCCGCTGGACCAGACATCCACGTGACTGGTGTGGGATGTTCTGGCTCCCACACGCTGCACCGGCACCACACTTTTTCCGGTCTTCCAGGGAGGCTCGGAGACGTCCCGTCGTGGGGGGCACCTGCGCTGAACACCAGCAGCAACTGTGAACGGTCGATCACCCGGCAGACGTCGGAACATCACCAACATCCAGGGGTGATTTTCCATCATTGGACCGTTCTCAGCACCGCCCGGGAGACTCGATTTCAAAGGAAAATGAAAACTGCCAGGCTCGGACGTGTTTGAAGAGGAGAACTTTATTTACAACACACAAACACTGGCTCTGAGCCAGCAGCAAAGCTCTCAGTCTGCAGACTCCATTTATCAAAGGCCTGAGTGGAGTTTGTCTTCTGCTTTTCACTCTGCCGATCTGCCGCCAGGGCCCCGAGCCATTCCAGATAAACCAATCAAACACGCCGCTCTGAAGTTAATCTTTTTAACTGCCGGCTGCCCAGGGTGACCTTTTGCATACGCGCCTCTCTCGTTTTGGTGATTCAACGATTAAAGCAGACACGTGGGGGACCTCGCCGTTACAATAAAGGTTAATGTAGCTTTATTAGCGGATGCTCTTGTTTGCTCACTGCAGTCCAGGGTTCTGCACATTCATACAGGCTGGTTTACCTCTACATTTCAGTTTGGACGACAGAGCAGTGACAGAGGAGTGCTCCGTTCCTCCACATCATATTTAACCTTTCCACCAAAACCATTTTCTAAGCCCTCCCCCACCCGCCTCCTAATCAGCTCTCCACCCGGCCTACCTGCATGTTCCCCCATCCTCATTTCTCCCTCCACCGCCTGCCTCTGTCTCTGCCTCCCTCTGAGCATCTCATTAAAGGAGCTCCACCAAATGAGATTACGCCATGGGGATTAATAGCGTGGCTAATTGATAGACACACAGCCGGGAGAGGATTAAGACCCTCTTTAGTCCCCAGTGGGTTTTTTTTTTCTTTATGCTGACTAATTGAAATCACAGGAAGGGACGGAAATATACTTCGTGACCTGTGCCCACTCTTCTCCTGTATTGGAAATACAGTATTACCGCACCCCAACCACAGGGGTCAAAGGTCGAATTCACGACTGCAAAAGGTGTAAAAAAAATAAATAAGTACAACTCACATTCAAAAGCAGTACATTGAAAGCGGACTTTCCACAGCACATTTGATACATTTTGCTGGTGCAAAGAAACACAGTCTTTCATGTTACTTCATTCATCATCCTTATCCTGGTCGATCCATATGGGTGAGAAGGACAGAGGCTGCTGCTCTCTGACACTGCGCCTTCAATAACAGTACTTTAAAACGTCAGACACATCGATACAGCGGCTCTGAGCCCACGCGAGGCCACGTAATGCTGTAATAAATCAGGATTTTAAAGTTGACAGAGGCCCATTTTATTTTAAAGCTCCTGGTGACAATGATCACTATAGAACAGGTGAGGATGCTGCACACAGGTGGGGGAAACATTCAATAAAGATGGCACAGTTTTTAAACCTCCTCCCAAGCACACACACATGAATTACTAAACCCTTTTAGGACACTGAAGCCAATTTAGCAGCAGGCCCGGATCATGTCCCCTCAGCTGTCCAGAGGCCAAGGGGCCAACGGGACAGACAAGTCTGTCAGAGTGAGACAGTGAAAGGCTTTATTTTCACATATAAATGAAGTATAACAAAGCAGTTGTTCAAAAGAAAAAAAAAGGGAGGGGGGCAAATTACTTTTAAGCAGGCATCATAAAAAATGGAATTTTGCTCCTATAGATGACAAAAAAGGAAAAGAAATGGGCCAAAAATCCCCTTAGCTTGAGGGGTTACAGAAAAAGCAGCAACCTTCATGTCATCAATACTTCAAAAATAGGTGTCTTACAGTAGTTTTATTTTGTCCAGTGACTTTGTATATACAGAGTATATCCATATACTGTAATTTCTGCTGACTATTTTCACATTCTCACCACTAGTAACAAGTGCTTTGAGCAAAACATTTAAAAAAATGATCATGCACCTTTTAATAGTTTTGTTGGCCTATAAAAAGAGGAATGTTCAAGGCGACGAAAAAATAAATAAATGAAATTAAAAATGGACAGGTCAAATGCCTTTTGTAGTTCCGATTCCTTTGTCCATCTGATTGGCCAGATCATGCCCACGTAAGCTTTACACGGCGGCAACAGCGAGACAGCGACACGCGACCACAGGCAAGCATCTCAACAGAAAGACTCCTAAAGTCAGTCCATGGAGGAAAGGCAGGCATTCTCCAGGAAAATAGAAAACCCCCACGTGTATAAAAACGGTCCTAAATTGTCAGTGTGACAGGTGATGGTTGGGGAGAAGAGGCGGGACTTCTCCCGCAACAACTCTGATTGGCTTCTTCTGGATGGTGATGTCCAATCTCCCTCCCCTCCCCCGACTCCCGGTTTGAGTCCCTCACTATTGCGATTGGCTGCTGGGGTGGTTCTTTTGTCCGCTCCATCGCGAAGGGGGCGGGGGATGGTGGGCAGAGCGCAGCTGAGGGGCGGAGTCTGGCGAGAGAGACGTGCCTCCACGAATGGCAACCAATCCTGAGATAGCAGGAGTCTGATACAAAAACACACCACGAAAGGCACTTTTATAAAATGACAGTGCTTCTTCTAAGGAAATTCAAGTTGACAGAGTGAAACAGAGAGTCTGAGATCAGCGTCTCTCCCCGCAAACGAAACCAAAATATTCTCCTCAGTGTGAGACTAAAGCAAGAGATGGTCCTTTTTAACAATCCATTAAAGCACAAATTCACTACGTGCGTCTCTCGCGGCCGCCTTGATTCGCTCCCAGAGAGCCAGCATGGTGAGAGAACAAAAGAAAGAAGGAAAAATGAAATAAAAGGTCACACTACAAACTTGCCACTTTAAAATAGAAAGCCAGAATACAGTTGCATTGCAGTGGATGTTTGCAGGCTCGGTGACTGCAAGCGAACGTTCCTCACGCGTCCAACATGGAACCCGCCTCTTGGTCATCCCCCTCTCCAGAACCCCGTTCCCGCCCAAGAACCCCTTCCTCAGCCTCCGTCAGCCCCTTCCCCACCTCCGCTCTCAGTCGTCGTCCGCTCCGCTGTAGAGGTCGGCCAGCTTCTTGAAGCGGGGGCCCCAGTCGTTAAGGTAGTCGTAGTCCTGGTCGCCTGAGCTGATGGAGTTGAGCGAGCTGACGGAGCCGGCTGTCGAGCCGCTGCCCTCGTAGTCGAACACCAGCAGGGAGTCGTAGGGAGGGGCCGTGGGGTCGTTGTCTGCCGCTCTCAGACCCTGAAGGAGGGAAGGTAGAAAAGCAAAGGTCTTTTCTTCAGATCCTCTGTCAGGCTGGCCAACACTGCCATCACCGGACTCTGGACAACCTGTGACTGGCAGGAATGTAATCAAGAAACACAAACTTCCACCAGCACTTTTTTAGAACCAAAAATGGTTCTAAAAGGTCCACTCTGATCATGACAGGGAGTCAGCTATTGAAACAGGGGCCAGACATTCTTAGAATCCCAATAATCTGGTATTAACCTCAGGCCCTGTGCAAGAAAATGTGATTTTTCTTCTCAATCCCAAGAGGGATCCATGCACCTCCGTGAGGCCATCTAAAGCTCACATCTGAGCTCCCCAATAAAAGCCACCAACTTACATCGTTGATGAAGTCTCCTATGTCTCCAGGGTGGGGCAGACTGGATCTGACGGGGTACTGGGACTCGGCGATCACGGGTCGTTCGTCCACTCTGCGCACTCCCGCCGGCTTATTGATGATGTGGTCCAAAGACTCGGGCTGCTGCAGCTGACTCAGGTCGTAGTCCTGGATGGAGACCCCAGAGAAAAGTTCGTCAGGCAGAAGATTACAACATTTATTTAACCAGCCACGTTTCCCTGACCAACCAGTTTCCAGCCTGACACCTGGAGAAGGCTGTGTGAAAACAGGACCAGCGGAGTATTGCTGTACGTCTGTATCTACGACAGGCGCCATTTAGGTCAATGATTAGTCAGGATTTTGGACACAGGGTCCGACCAGAATGAGCTAATTCACACGATGCTTGTTTGTTACTAAGCGCTGTCTTGCTGCATGGCCGTACCTGATCCTCCTCTCCGCCTCCCTCCTCGTCGTACTTCAGGATATTGTCCCTGACGTCGTCCTCCGGGTCGATCAACAGGGGCTTGGCCTGACGTTCCTTCTCTCTGCGCTTCATCCACACCACGAACAGCAGCACCATGCCTGTGAAAACACGACTGTGCTCAATTTGGAAGAAACATTAAATGTCACCAGGTCGACCGGCCAAGTTAAACGACCCAGTTCGACTCCATAAAACCAGACTGCCTCTTTCTTTCTGCATGTGCGATGCACAGGAGGACCCAGTGTGGACGTTTATCCTCTATCTGTGTCTTTATTAAAAACTTGTTTCTAATATTAATGTACTCACTGAGCAGAATGATGATGCTGATGAGGATCGCGATGATGGCGCCGGTGCCCAGACCGGCGGCCGCCACGGCTCCTGTGGCGCTGCAGTCCCCATTGTCGTCGCAGGGACAGACCTTGACTCTGATGGCGGAGCGGTTGGACAGAGGAGGGTTCCCTGAATCGGACACAATGACAGGGATCTCGTACACGCCGGCCTCCAGGTAGGAGAGCCTCAGTTTCAGCTGCGCGTAGTCACCTGGTCGGAGGTTGGACGCACGGAAACACAGGAAGGGCGGGTGGGCGGGCGGGGGAGGGGCGGAATAAAAACACAAAGAAGAACGGGGGCGGGGATTATTATGCAACACAGGACGTCTAACTGAAGAACCCAGTGATGAGATCAGATGTGTCCCAGAGACACCTGCTGCCGTACATCCGTCCGGGTGGATTAGATATCAGGTTGGCTGCTCGGGGACAGAGAGATGAATGGAGCTCGTTTGTCACAAGCGATAGATCATGTGTCAACACTGGAAGGCGCCAGCTCCTCTCACTCTGAGCTTCATGAGACATTTTGTTAAACTTGGACATCTTTCGCAGCTTGCGGCCATGGCAGACATTCTGATTGATGCTGTCATTTGTTCCGTTGAGAGTTTTCGCATTCCATCCGTTAGTCTGACGGTTTAATTCAGCTGGAGTTTTCGGAAGGCTGAAGGATTACCGCTAAGTACCTGTTTGGTATTACCCATCACAAAGATTGCTCAAATATTTGCAGTGCGAATGGAAGGAGTTTATTCGTTTTACCGTTAAGCCTCGAAATGGTCCAGTTGCGTCGGACACTGGCGGGGAAAGACGGCAGCTCGAAGACGAACGGCCCTACGTTGGGGTCGGCGTCCGCATCTGCAGCGGTGATGTTGATCCTGGAGTTGGGACGCGCGCGATCGCACACCTGAGCCTCCCGGGGGATCAGCACTGGCGCGTTGTCGTTCACGTCGATCAGATAGATCTGGAGCGTTCCTGTTCCGCTGGCTGGAGGCGAACCTGGGGGAGG
Organism: Pao palembangensis; assembly: GCA_015343265.1. Lineage (NCBI taxonomy): Eukaryota > Metazoa > Chordata > Actinopteri > Tetraodontiformes > Tetraodontidae > Pao > Pao palembangensis. The sequence goes on along the minus strand of CM027087.1, from coordinate 9,962,655 downwards.
GGGGTGGGGGGGGCAGGCGTTGAGGACGAAGACAGGAGACAAAGTTCAGAGCAGGAGACGGCGAGAGAAAGGGAGGAAAAGAGTGGAGATGGAGCAAAGACAAGTAAGATGGTAACACAGATGTCATCCCAGATGACCCCTCCAAGAAAGCAAAAAAAGGAGACATTCAGGGAAGAAAACAGTTTGGACAAATGCTGTTTTAAAGCAGAATAACAAAACAACGTAACAGAAAATGGAGAGTGGCTCGCTTTATAGTCTTTGTGCTCAGAACTGGTTGTCTTCTGAAAAAGGCTGAGGCGGCTGCTGAACAGAACGGGGAAAACACTCACATGAAGATTAGTGTTGTCTGCGCTCTGCAAAGCCCTCTGGGAAATGACTCAAAGGCTAAATTCTCACTATATCCGGCAATATAATCTTATCATAACTTATTCAGGCTTTCTCACAACTGTCGGACCAAAACAAAGCCAAGCGAGTGAGGGGGAACACAAATTTCGATGCTCTGCGCAAACCCTGCGACGATCTCGGACTCTTCGGTCTCACACCCGGTACGACACCCTCGCACCTGAGACCCCGGCAGTGCTGCCATCTCAGTGCCGGTTCAGATGTCTCGACCAGAGAAAACGCGTCTCTGCCTGTCCTGTACTGAAGCTTGCTCGGGCTTTAGAGGATGATGCTGCAGAAAATCATGTTACTGCTCTTGTAAATAGCATTTTAGCTAGGCGTGGGCATTCAAAACATCAATCTGCAAAATTTTGCAGTTGCGTCAGTAGTTGAGAAAGGACCTGGGGGAGGGGGCGGGGGCTTCACGCAACAACAACCAATCCTCAGCAAAGCAAGTTGTGATAATATCACAGACTTTCTCCAAATGAATACGCGCGCTGCTCTGCTGAACAGGCCGCAGTGATTTATCGTAGCCTTAATACTCAGCTGAAACCCCCCACCCCTGCACATAGCCTGTCAACACACTCAGCCAGGTCCCTCATGCAGCACAGAACAGATAGACTTCACTACAGTCAAACCTCCTATGGCTGATAATAAGTCAGTGTGTCAGCTACAGTATCTGAAGGCCTGTTTTTCAGATCCTAGGGCCCATCGGCCATCTTGTCAGTCATGATTGGCTGCGTTCTGCATTGCCTCTTGTGCCTTGCTCGATAAGGATTTCAACAAAATATGGAATTTATCCCCTTGTTGACACCAGGCTTTAGGATCAATAGTCAGTCAACACTTTGAGCTTAGGTTTGAGTGCTTCAGGGCAACTGTTTCCTCATTTCCCACCAGAGTAGAGGAACCTGAATGCCTCCTATCAACACAGACAGTAAACATCTCTATCTGCAGTGCTTTTGGCTTTGTGCACCACTGCAGCAGGTGAGAGCTTGTGTGAAGTCCTCCACTCACCGTTCTCCTCTTCTTTATTCTCTAAAACAAGGTTGGTGTATGTATATGCAGCACACTGTGTCAGTATGCACACTACATCATTCATACAGAATCCATCCACAGACTGGGGACATCTGGCAAAAAGGTTGTGGCAGTGTAAAGGCTAGAAAGCACATCTCTGAACAGCACAGAAGTAATTTTCATGAATAATAAAAAAATATCTATTTGTGAAATCATATTGATTTGTGTTAGCTTCACTGCTTTGTTTCCTTTTTTTAAATTTGAGTTTAGCAGAAATGAGAGAACCTGTCAGCAAATTGTCTCATATTACCACTACAAGTGCTAAAAATATGCTTCTGAACACCAAAACAAGGAATGGGCGTCTTGACAAAAGCATTTCGGCTCCTTTGTTTTAATCAGGGCTGCCTTGTTTGGAGAGTTTGATCTGAATTCCTGACTCTCTCTCTCTGAATAGTCTAATGTACTCTTTGTTTCTGTAGAGATAAACCACAAAACACAGACGTCTCTGTACTTTTAGTAAAGCCCCAGAGCCTGCAAAGATAAACACTGTTGCGTTTGAACAAATTGCACGCACAGCAAGGACAAAACGGCGTTTGAAAAGCTGACCGACTTCAGTTCCTGGAATCCCCTGCCAGAGTCTGCTATCAAATATTGCTATCAGCTGGACCCACACAAGCAAAAAGACAGGCAATTGAGGTAAAAGGAGGAAAAAGCCGTCCCGTTTCCAGAGTTACTGCACACCTGCTAAGATTTGAAACAATATTTGTTCATTGGGTGTTGCTAATGCTAACATGGCTCAACACTGACTGTTTACTGCACGGTTGCGTCAGCCTGACTTACCAGACTTACCATTGTCGAAAGCTAGGAACGTGGCCTCGTACACGTTGTTTTTGACGAACATGGACTCTCGATCCAGCAGGGCCATTGTGGTGATCTGACCGTTGGTTCTGTTGATCTTGAGCCAGTTGGCCGGGTCTGACAGCTTGGAGTATCTGCAGAGAGAGCGGCGCATCTGAATATCCGCCTGTAAATTTCAGCAACAAATCGATAGCAATCCATAATAAGCAAATACTAACCTAGCGCCTTTGGAAGAGCACATACATTTGGTAAACTAAGCTGTGCTATTTATAGCATAACCCACCCCATTTCTTGACATTTAATAGTCTCTGCAACAGCTCAATTGAGCTAGCTAAAGCCAAACTGAGTTAATAAGACATCAATTATTGTACATGTTTTTGTGACAGTCCACAACGTATTAGCTGTTGGATGTTACAGCTTCTGTAGCAGAATTAATTGTTTCCCAACAGCTGGATTAGTCCCAAAGCCTCCTTTTAGAATTCCAGTTACTGTAACAACAGGAAAATTAGCATGCAAAAGTCGTCAGCCTCACATTGATTTCGCTGACAGGGAGGAAAAAAACCTCCCTCCCCTCTAACGTTTCCAGCTGTCACTCATTGTTTGCGTGCGCCCGGGGTCCTGCTGCCGTGCATTAATGTGTGCGCTTTAGTGGGGTTTCAAGTAAGGTCAGCCACAGAGACTACACAAGCGGTGGACACGAGGCCTTTGGAGCAACATCCCAGCATCTGCTGACAGCAGCTCTGACATCCCATCAATAAGGACGGGGGGGGGGGGTGTCTTTTTAGGAGAGGTAACCAGTGATGTGAGCACAACACACGCTCTGCAGTGTATATAAGAGTACATCTCCCACGGCCGCCATCGCTAACAATTCGGTAACATTTGCACTGTGCCCCTCTGTGAGAAGAGGCCATCTCACTGACATTAAGAAAAATCAATCTCTCTAGCTGGGGCTGACTGCGTGACGGAACACTGCGATCTCAGCGGTCATGTGGGAGTTTGTATCACAAAGGGTCGCTGACAGCGGCCACCACGGCCTCCCTGTTAGGAAGGAGGGAGGGAGGAAATCAATGAGGAGAAAGAGGAGAAGGCCGGAGCGATCCAAGGAGGGGAGACAGTCGATGTCCAACTCATTACTGGATGACCTCATCACACCCAGTCACCTAGCAACCAGAGCCTGAGACGTGGGTGAGGAAGTCGGACGAGAATGTCACGGAAGAGGCACAAACTCAGAAATGTAAAACATCCCGATTTCTCAAAGGAAACAAACAAGAGGAGCTTCCCAGCACAGAAAAACAAAACCCAGCTAAATTACTCAATCTGTCCTACGTTTTCTTTGAGCTTTGATTTTATTTGACTGTTTTTGTTGTTTCTGTCTGTGCAATTAGTTCCCTTGAATGTATTGTGTCTCACTGAGGAAAATGATGTCTTAATTAGTATTTGTTTAACTTGATTATGTCTGCAAAACTAAGAAATCTGACAACCACAAGCACATCCCAGCTGTTGTAGTCAGTGTAAAAAAATGAGCGATGGCTGGAGTGATGAGACATGACTGTTGGCTTCTCTCAGCTCCATGTTGAGTTTTTGTGCGATTTTGTGCTCTCGACACATCATTTTTTGTCTGGTGTGCTAGAACTACAGTATACTGACTGGGTGTTCAGACATGTGGAGTGGGTGTGGTTACCACTCTCAGCGAGTGATGGGATTGAACGACAATAGATAGTTTTGAGAAATTGGCGGTGAGAAATTAGGAAAACACGTAGTGGAGGACGCACAAGTGGGTAGTAATTCTTGGGAAAGTGGTAGAGCGAGGGTTGTGTTCTGACGAGTGCGTCTGTTGCAAATGAAGCGTGGTTGTCAGCCGATGCCTGGGGTGTACCTGACTATCTGATGGATGAAGTGGTCGGGGTCCTGAGCAGCGAACACGGTCAGAGTGGTCCCCGCTGGCACGCCCTCCTCAAAGCGAATCATTTTAGGGTTGACGGGGAAGACGGGCGGCTCGTTTACATCCTGGACAGAAATGGTGACCCCGGCCGTGGACTGGAGCGAGGACTGGATGCCGCTTGCCAGGTGGGCCTGGTTGGAGACCACCACCGTCAGCATGAAGGCGCGGTTCATCTCGAAATCGACTGGCTGGAGGAGACCCGGTGGAGGCAGACAGAACAATAAGAGGGGGACGATGAGCACAGAGACATTTTACTGCCGATCTCTTACCTTGAACACCGTCAGCATGCCCTCGTTGGTGATGGGATTGGTGCGGATGGTGAAGTGGCCCGTGGGGTCTCCACTGACGATGCGGTAGACGGCGTTCCAGTTGGGGCTGTGGGGCTGGTCCCTGTCCACCACTGTCAGGTTGGTGACCACCACGTTGACCTTGTTCTCTGGCACCTCCCCTGAAAACTGCAGAGGGGGAGAAGAAGATGGAGGGAGGGGTGAAAATCTGTGATGTCCCCACTGCGCTGCCATCGTTCATTTGTCATTGCCCATAATCGTCCTAATGAAAGCAAACTTTCGGAGGGTCGTTACGCTGGAAATAAATGGAAAAACAAGTTGGAATCAGAGACATTTCTTCAGATGTAGAAGCGAGAGACATGCTGCCTCTTCCAGCCCCTCCTCCAGCACCAGCTCACATAAAACTCATTATTTGAATTAATGGATCTGTTCAATTAGGTGTTTACACATTTAATGGAGCTTCTGTGCACAAACCCCACCCAGGCAGTGAGATTAGCGCAGTAATTAAAGCAGCTATAGGAATAATCCCTGGCTAATGGTCTCCATATCACCCAGGCCTGAACTAAATTCTGGAGGAAGGGTTTGAAGCTCCACACACCCCCAGGATGCTTCTCTGCCCCCCACGCTCCTGCTGGGAGGAGATCTCCAAGAAGAAACAGAGACCATGTCAGGCTTTCCTCCGCCAGAGCATTAACTTGTTTATGCCATGCATCGGCCAGCTGCTGTTGACTTTAATGATGTCGTGATGCCTCGTCTCTTTTCTTTCCATCCCGTCTTTCCTGGCCTCCCCCGCCTCCTCTTGGAAACTCAGAACAAATGAAATAAGCACCCACCCCCCTCCGCTGCGTGGGCTTCTCTGTTTAATTTCCACCCCAAGCTTCTGAGCAATCCTTCCAAGCTTGTTTGGCCGAAGCCGTCAGCCGGGAAAGGGAACACACTCCCTCGGAGGCAAACACAATATCGCCCACTGTTGGGGAGGACGTTTCCAAAATGGCCACTCTCTCGGAAGGCAATGTGGACCCGCTGATAAGCCACCAGAGACACGGAGTTTCAGAAGCATTTGGTTGTTACCAAGGAGAGGGGAAGCGAGCTGAGGAGGCAACATTTGAACATATTGTACGGCCGCACAATGGGACTGCTTCAGTACATACACAATAACAAATATAATCATTAAAAAATAACAGAATTGCCGACTGGTTGCTCTTTCTGTTTATGTCATATGTTTCATGGCTGACTTTGGTCTGTCTGAACTTTGAGACAAAATTTCACCCCTTTGTTAATATTCAGCACTTATGCTCTGTTGTGCATTTTTGAAGGCTTTTAAAAAGAAACATTCGATCTGATTACCGATGACTTTGTTTCTCTTGCTTTTTGAAGCTAAATGAATCATCCTAAAGTCTATTTGAATCAATTATGTTTTTAAGGTTAACAGTCTGGAATGTGAAAATAAGTTCTTCACTGTTTCTACTGCAGGAACATTGCTATCTCATCACGTTTCTTTTGGTAGGTATGTTAAAATCAGTCATGCACAGCGGGAACTCAGTTGTTACAAGCAGTGGTAGAAAATTCAGACGAAAAAGAGGAAACGACAGAAATGATCTCAAAGTCACACCTAAAATTATGAGTATTACACTTTTACAAGCTCGGGCAAATGTGTTGTTAATTAGTGAGGAGGGTTGAAGGGGCGCTAATGAGACCCTGAGGAGACAACAGACATTTTGCTTCTGTGCGCGTCCTCTTGCATGTTTCCAAAGATGAGCATATGTTTCGGAAGGCCTGTTTAAAAGCAGCACGTGCGCATCTTCTGGGCCACTGGGAGGACTGTGGGCCCCGAGCGGCTCCCCGATGAGCGCTGACAGATCCAGTGCTGCTAACAGAGGACAGAGCGGCCGACTTGCTTTCAGAGTTCTACCCCCGACAGCTGGGGGCTCTTATCAGGGCGTGCGGCTGGAACTGTCTGGCACGCGCGCCTCCGCCGCCGTCCCAGCCGAAGCGACCGGGTTTGCGGTGTGTGACGCTGTTGTGCAGAACCTCTGGGCTCCTTGGCAGACAGCATCTGTCGCTCTCTGGAATCCCAGAAACCCAAACATTTACCCAAGGAGCATGGAGGATCGACTGTGGAAGGGGAGAAACCTAAAAGGCTTTTACGCTCAGTCGTTGTTGCCATGGTAATAGCCTCTCATTTAACCATCATTTTACAAAAACAAGCAACTTCATCCGTTGATGCTGCCACAGTGAAGTGGGCCAGCTGCTGGCCAGCTTGGACCGTCCGGTGTGGAGGTATCTGGAACTCCAGCCAAATACCCTCAGGACGAACCAGCTGACAGGCAGGCAACAGGAGGAGGAGAGGATGGGATGGAGGGAGGGCTGGGCTCCATCCAAACATCAGTTTTTATGGGCACATTTTTATCGGCACACATCCGGCTCCAGGAGTCTTCATCTTCCATCCACTCTGGATTCTATAAGTGCTTTGTTACCCATTTATTGCACGATTTATTGCATGATTGTAATTTCGTAATGACAGAAACTGAGGTGGAAAACAGAATAAACAGAGCCTGACGTTTGTAATGGGCTTTTTATCAAATGAGCTGCAAAATGCAATGAAATACAACATAAATATAGAAGTTGAGCTGGGAGACGACACTGGCTGTGGAAAGTATGCGGATGTCCAAGGAAACATTGTGGTGTTTCATGTCTTTGATACTTTATGGAATACCTAATGAAAGAAGACATTAAATGATCGCTTTAACTCACCGTTCTGACGGTCAGTTCGGGAGGATTGTCGTTGATGTCGGTGATGCTGATGAGGGCGGTGGCTGTGTTCGACAAACCAAAGTTGAGGTTGCCCTCCATGTCAGTGGCCTGGACGATGATGGTGTACTGGGACACTTTCTGGAACCACAATGACATCATTAACATGTAGAAAAAAAAGGAAATCATAGAATATTAACACCTGCACATGCTGTGTTATTCTCATGCTAAATGCTGCATTCGAACACAGCGACGAGCTCTCTCGCTGCAGCTCTGCTGCTGCTGAAAGTTCAACCAGTCCCCAGAACCGCCACTGTTTGAGCTAATCTGCTTTGTGGTTTATGCTTCTTCTTCTTAATCGTCCACTTGGCCCAGAGTTCACTCGTTTCAGGGAGCAACAAGAGTGTGAGCTATTTGCTTTTTTGATCTCTTTCTAGCATCACGTGTCGGCTGCAGTGATCTCTGCCTGTCTCCTCTCTAAAACTCTTGCTCCTAAGACTGCTGCTCTTTTTTTCCCCCATCCAAAGCCTCTCTGGTGTATCTTCATATCTCAACCTGCTCGTATTTCAGCTGTGAAGGACACAGTTGATTGTTTGATCAGTCGGACCACCGAGGCTGTTAAAGACACCCAGTTGGACTCATTTAGCAGCCATTATGAAGTGAACAGACATGTTAATCTGCACCAAACCGGCCCCATTAATGAAAACTCGATGCTGCCTGCCCTTTATTAGACTCATAATGAAATATCAATAATTATCTCCCCACATAGAGTGCTTTAGTAAATAGACCCTCCAATAAATGTGTCCCTCTGCAGCCTCATTTAGTTCCAGTCACATACATCAATCCATTAATAGTACCAGGCTGCAGCTTTTGATTAATGTCTTTTTTCTTGCTTTCTTTGGGCAGGTGAACTGCATGGAGCTCCTCCAGCAGGTGGAGCTGTCACACAGTTGGAGGTGTGGCTGATGCGTCCCTGTCCTGCAGAGCCGCATCACTCATCTGAGGGTGGATGTGAATTTACAGCCCTCACGGAAAACACATACGTATCCATTCGCGCTTCGGTGGGTGCTGGGAACAGGTGTGACACTCAGACGTCTATGCAGAAAAGAAAGAGAGAGAGAGAGAGAGAGAGAGAGAGAGAGAGAGGGAGGGAGGAACATTTTCCTGCCCAAACAAGCACGTAACAGGCTCTCTAATGAGTACCGCAGACGTGCTGAACGTGCTGAAAATGTCTGGGTCCATTGCTGGCGGGAAACACAGCTTCTTGTCTTGTGACCAACAGTAACACACCGCAAGCCCCGAGCCTCCTGGCTGACTTCATCTGTAGAGTCTGAGAGTCATCAGAAGCCACAGGAACACCTGTCCAGAGAGCGCTGCCAGCAATAAACCTCCTCTGCTTCCACCGAGGCCAAATTAGATGGTTTACTATCCAGTTAACGGAATAATGAAATAGGAAAATGGCTTCGGGCTGTCAGCGGCCAACAACACAGGTGCAAAGAATGAAAAAAACAATAAAATGTTGCTGCCTAATCAGATCTTATTAGCAAGAAGCAAATTGAGGAGATAAGAGTCTGAACATGCAGGTCTGTGTCAAACAAGAGAAGAAGAGAAGTGTTTTACTCACAAACGCATTAATACTGTTGAATAACACTAATTAGCTCGGAGAGGAGTGTGCAGTTACAGTTGGTGCACGTCTATCAGGTAGCCCATCGGTCCCCTCCACGCCCGCCCACGATGCAGTTGAATAGAAACCTCTTTTGCTAAACAAATAAAATGAGATCCTGCAAGTGCTGAATTCTACAGTGGCGTGTTTCCAACACCGTCCGCTCATATGAAGAAATCTTGTTACACATAATCAGATCACTTTGTATCCCTAAAAACACGCCTACGTGGTCGTTATTATCTGGTCACCGTGGACCAGGAGCCCTTTAACAGTTTGTTAGTTCCAATCAAAAGTGAAGTATTTGCATTATTTATCTGCGCATCTCTTCATGTATTTATGTGATAAGTTCATCTGTGAGGAACAGAAGATGCTGGTTCCAGGCCTTAACGGCCTTTGAGCCAAACTAGAACAAGCAGGTTAAAATGGAAACGGTCTCTCAAGACATGGACTATGAGCCACTTACAGTGCAGTCATGACTTCCCTTCCGTTCACAGCTCCATTTATCTGAGCTGGTGGTGGAAAACAACTCTGTCATCCCAACTAAAGGTAAAAAAACCCAAAGAACTAGAGCTTCTGAAAAAAAGACGAAACATCTCCAAGCGCCCAAAATAAGTTCCATCATGCAGGTAAAATGTGGAAAAAGTGTCTTTTTCTGACTTCAGACCTCCCACCCACGGGCACACAGACTGGTTGCAGGTGGATTTCTTATATGGCATAAATTATATCTAATTTGAGACTCCTAAGCACCGTAAAGCTTTAAAACGACTCATTATGCACAGACTGGATATAAATGTGGATCTACAGCAGCACATTGTCGCTCAGGGATGCGCTCACAGGATTCTAATTGTCAGTAAAATAATCCAACGGCGAGCTGGCGTCAGTGTTTTTGGACAGCCTGACACGAGGCTGCGCTGCAGCAGGTTGTTCCAATCAAGGTTTCATACAAAAGCGAGGCGATGCGGCGGACAGCGTCTGCGCCTGCCAGCGGAACCGGAGCCACGCTGAAAGGGTACAATCAGAGGAGCCCCGCACTGGCCCTGGCACCCGGTCCCTTACTCCTCAGCTGTACGGACACCATCATCCAACATTCACGGCATCACAATAGCGCTCCTCAGATGCCTGAATGTGGAATTCTGCAAGTGCACAGATGACGGCGCATGCACGGAAGAGGATAATAAGTTATTTAAAGAAGAATGTAATGAATGCGAGGGTGCAGCCGGTGCCTTTGCTCAGTCAATAACCGCCAGTATTCGTCTGAAACGCGGAGCATTTAAGGGGTTAGACGAGGGGCCGCTGGCAGCGAGCAAAGGAGGAGTCATTGGTATTCAGCAGTGTCAGAGGTAAGCGATTCGGTGCTAGCCTCCATGTCCCCCCGGTGTCCTCAACAAGAGCGAACCTGCTTCACCCCTTAATTAGCACATGGATATTCTAATTAGACACCATCACGGTGAAAGAGAATGAACTGAAGTGTGAGCGAAAGACAAGTGAGAGGAGGCGGAGGGAGCGTGAAACAGCAGCGGAAACATTTATTCACCGTCGGTAGTGAGGGTGCATCTGTGAGGCTGCAGGAAACCTGCAGGACATGTTGAGTGTTAGCTATCTGTGTAAGGTGCTTCTGACAACAGTGGCTGTGCGTGCGCGTGTGTGCGTGTGTGTGTGTGTGTGTATGTGTGTGTGTGTGTGTATGTGTGTATGCTGGCCCTGTTTCCGAGTCTGTTCACGCTGCTGACCCCTGGCAGCAGGTGGGTCAACTCCCAGGTGTGTCCCAGTTTTAGCGGGAGGATGGAGAGCAGGTCGGACAGAGCCCGTCTCGACGCGTCCAGTTTAATGAGCCCTCCCTCACACATCAGCTGCCGCAGGGTCAACGCTGGTAACAGGGACACGGCTCAGCGCGCGCTAACGGTGCTCATGTGTATCGTCTCGCTGTAAAATTAGATTCCAACATTGTTGTATTTTTATCAGTCTGTCCAAATTTACTCACTCAATTTGCTGTTTTTAAGACGTGCCTGATTGAATTATGGTCTGCAGGGAGCAGAGGGAGTAATAATGTTATGATGTGTTTCAGTGTCAGTTGTAAAATCAGCCATTTGAGTTAGAGGGATGAGATTACCCTCATAATAGGATGTATAAATTTAATCATTGCCTGTCAGATATAAAGGGGAGGCATAGTGAACGGTATATTTAGGTGTGTGTATGTGGGTACATTCTGAGTACCAAAATACTCATTCTACTAGCAAAGCGAGGACATTTTGACTAGTCCTCACAACTTCAAAGGCCTGTTTTAATTTTAAGACCTGAGTTTAAGGTTGAGGTTAAGAATTGGGTTTAGGTTAGGGTTGTGTGTGTGTGAGGCCTCATGATGAAAAACGGCCATTAAAGACTGTTCGCACAGTCATCTGATGCACCCTGGGATAAACAGGAGTCAACGCCACGTGACCCCCCCCCATTAACAGAAGAAGATGGAGTCCGGAGCAGTGTGGAAGTGTGTTGTGTTGACGTAGGCGGTGTTGACGTGTGTGGGTTGGCCACTGCCAGTAACATGCAGGCTGAAGAGGGAAGAAAAGGTGACCTAATCAGCAAAGAGGTGCTATTTTATCCGCTGCACTTCTCAGACCTGGTCTTCTTTATTTACAGGCTAACAGAGTGAAAAAATAAGTAAATAAACTGGAATGTTGTCTTCGCAGTGAAGAATACCAGGAAACATCTCTGTGTTAATGGAGGATTGTGGAATTTTGGAATGAAACCGCTGAACCGAGATAACATCAACACATATTCGGCTGACCTCTGATCCACGGACGGCTTCAATGACACTGACCTCTCTGTCCAGGCCGGCAGCCACCGTAACTATGTCTCCGGTCTCGCTGTTGATGGTGAACATGTTGGGGATGGGGCTGTGGGGCGTCTGTGAGAGGATGCGGTACCGGACCATGCCATTGGCGGTGGTGGAGTCGTCTGAGTCGGTGGCCGTTACCTGCATGACCGATGAGCCTGTAGAGAGAGCACTCATTAGCCATCGGCTAGGTGCAAGAGCAAATATCAGCAGACAGGAAACTACTGATTAAAAGATGGACACGTGTTCCTTCTGTGTCTACCGCTGCAGACTCATTTATGTGCACGTTCCTTTGACATGTGGCAGAATTTTGAGCGTGAGGCGGCCGAATCTGTGAAATAAGTTGCTGTTTCAGACAATGCTGCTCTGCCATTTAACGAGCCAGAAGCACAGAGCTTCCACCCCTGCAAGAGTCCATTTAGTAATGAGCGGCGCTGGATCTTCTGCCATTTCCACCATCCATTATTCCAGCCTTCAGTGGCACCACGGCTGCCCTTAATGCTCCGATGCTCTCTGCCTATTTGTCTTAAAATCACAGATAAACACTGTCATTTAAGCCCGACAGCACAGAGCTGATGTGGTGTGTGTGTGTGTGTGTGTGTGTGTGTGTGTGTGTGTGTGTGTGTGTGTCTGTATAAAAGCTGTTTGTCTGCCCCCACTGAGCCGTACTGCGCATCTGTATGCACATGCACGTGGCGGTGCGAGGGGGCCTGCGTCCCTGCATCCACCCAGGCACAATTCATTGATTTGCATGAGTCTGTCAGCTGACACTCAAAAAGGCGGCCAAGCAATTAAGGGAACTTTGTGGCGGAGAGAGGAGAGCTCATCCCTCTCCCCTCACGGGGTTCTGTGGAAATGTCACTTCCTCGCAGGCTGCACGGTTGAAACGGGAGCGTTAGCTTACGGGAGTGGGACGGAGGAACGCACCTGACAGAAAAGAGAAATTAGGGCGCTTGTGTTCCCTGTTCATTTAACTTTAAACCATTGTCACGGAAGTGGCTCCAGAACTAATCCATTAGCTTGACTGGCACCTGGTGGGTGGTGGGTGCCACACTGGGCAGGCAGCGAAGAAGCAATTATCAAATCAAAGCGGCAAGGAGAGTAAAAGAAAGCCAGCGTTTGATTCCAAAACTCCCAGATGACCTGTACAAAGCAGAAGGGCTAGTTCCCTCTTGAGGGTCTGCTGTCATTCCTCTTAGCGCTCATACGGACAGCAGTTAAACTTATTAGCTGCTGCAGAAACGATCCCTAAAAGAGGAAGAATTTCTCCTCACCTTTCAGCAAGGAGGAGCCAGTGATGTGGAGATCCAACATGGGGGGGGATGTTTCTGCACCTGAAAGGGTTAATCCCCCAGCCCCGTTTAATTCCTTTTTAATTTGAAGATTAATTCCACATCCTAATTGCTTTTCCCACCAAAACCACTGAAGCTGTAAAGGCGGTCGCAGCAGCGGGGCTTGCGCCATTGGCCGTGCCGCTCACGTGATCCAACGGTGAGGCCAAGATGACGCCCCCCAAGCAAATTAGCGGGATGATGGTGGTGGGGTAGATGGATATACAGAGCAACACGAAGAAGTGCATGTGTGTGTGTGTGTGTGTGTGTGTGTGTGTGTGTGTGTGTGTGTGTGTTTGGGGGGGGGGGTTATAAATTAAAAAAACGATTATTTATGTCACAACAGAAGTACTCCAACCTGATGCTGGGTTGATGCACAGTGCATTCCCATGGTTCCACCAAATAAAACACTTTTCCACACATTCTCCGGGGAACATACCTGGACCTCAGCCATGTGCTGAGGGTATTCTATCCTCTAACAAACCAGCTTTTAGAGGCAAAGATACCAATACTACGGCTTAGGACCACCTGATCGAATTTAGAAAGAGTTTGCACCATAACTAGCGTGGGGCTTACTAGCAAGCTTCAAAACAATGGTGAAACGATCTGATCTTGTGAAGAATGTATTATTCATTCCTATTGAGCCAAAGTGTCTCCAGAGGAGAGCCTCTGGAAGCTGCTGGTGAATAAAACGGATGTTTCCATGGATGCATCTCTGTTCCTAGTGAGGTTTGCTCTTTTATATATATTTTTAAAATTGATAGCATGAACATAGTGATTAGTACGCAAAGATGAAGGCTGCATTGTCCACTTTTAAAGGAAAATTTCAACAGCCTGTCAGCCATCAAGAACAGCAGAATCTTCCAGCGTTTCAGTGGAGCGACGACGTCAGCAGCCGTGGAACAGCCACGTTGTCATATTATTTCCTCTACAGCCTGAAATGGAGCCTGTTGTCGACGTTTAGAGACCATCAGCACAAAGGAGATGACAAAAGCTCATCTCCCATCTTGACTAAACTCACCATGTGACAACGGCAGACTCGTCCATTTCAATGCGGTTACTAAGCGACGCATAGGACGTCTTATATATCTGGTTTTATGTATCACATCATTTATTTCACGTCGAGTCAAACAACATACAGTATATTAAATTTGATGCTGTGAGCCGAACATGTACAAGGAAATAAAGAGGATTTTGTTAACACTAATGAGGTTTTGACAGAATGCCGATGGGCGAGTTCACTGTGGAGGAAAACTGGGAGAATGAGACGAGCAGCAAGAAGCAGCCCACGCTCCCTCCTGAGGGGGGACAAACCGAGTGTGAGACAATCCGCTCCTCCGCTGGGTCTCTTCTCCTATGCCCATTTTCCGAATAAGGACGCTCCGTAAAAGGGAGCGACTAGCCTTCGCTTTGGGGAGGGAAGATGAACCGCACGACACTGCCTCAGAAGTTGGGAGGTCATGCGAGGACTCTTCACGTGGCTCAGGACACTTTAATCCCCAGCCTGAGAGATCAGGCCGAAGCAGCTGCAGGTTGACGACGCCTGAGCCAAGAGTCACACCCAGCCTTTTCAGGATGTATCCAGATTACCCGGATAAACTTCCCTTTATTCCTGATTTACCTCCATTTATTTTCCATTAACAAGAGCTGAGTGTCGCGTGGTGTTTTTTCACGACTGATTACCCTCGCTAATGAAATTAGTCGCAGGCTTACTGGGTGTTGAGCGACGGGCCTCGCAGCAGACGAATGGGGAAGCTGATCGCGACACTAAAAAATGGGTGATGTTTAGGTGTCTACGTGAAGAATGAGGGATTCCTCCAGCTGCACACACATTTGCAGATGTTTCATTTAGCATGCCATCATTTGAGTGGAAAACCATGCAGGGAGAGCTCCTCTGTCTTCCAGAGATGGAGCGTTAGCATCGGAGCGGACATGGACCGTCATGAATAAAACAGCGATGTCCCGCCACACTGATGATTTCCTCTTTTCTTCAGCAAGAGTTTTAGCTCCAGCCTTCCAAGGCTTCTCCCAACAATGCTGTTCTTCTTTGGTTAGCTTATATTCTGGGCAGACGTCTCCTGGGATGCTTTGGTGAGCCGAAGACAGATGGATCGATGATTAACATTTAAGACATTCCCTTACAATCACAAACATCTTTCCTGCCACCTGGAAAACACTTTTGTATTTCACTTCTCGAGTTAAATATTAACAATTATTAAGGAAGTGTTCACGAAACATCAAAGTGCTGCACTGGATCAGAAAATGAGACAAAAATTGATTTTAATTTGACGCCAATAAATATTCATGACTTCAGATGTATATTTCGCCGTCGGCTCTGTCAATAGGAATGTTGGAACTCCGCTGGTAAAAACATCCCCTGCTTAACTAAAGAGCTTCTCCTTTGAGTTCTGGGCTCAGCGTTCGTGCTACAGGGTACAAAAAAAAAGGCATAAATGTGGCCAGAAATGTATAAAGGAATCTCTTTGAACCTACACAGAAGATTAGATCCTCGTTTTTCTTGATTTCTTTGCTAAACAGCCAATTAGGCCAGTCGAGCTTTCAAGCCTGTTTTTCTAATTAAACTCAATTCAGAGTCTGATGATTGAGCCGCCGAGGAAGAAAAAATAATAGCACTTCACACAAAAGAAGCCTTTTTCCATCTTTGCGTGCCACAAAACAAAAGGCTGAAAGCAGAGCGTTCATGTGGATTGTGCAATT
This sequence comes from Pao palembangensis, assembly GCA_015343265.1. Taxonomy (NCBI): domain Eukaryota; kingdom Metazoa; phylum Chordata; class Actinopteri; order Tetraodontiformes; family Tetraodontidae; genus Pao; species Pao palembangensis. Next base: position 9,946,880 of record CM027087.1, on the reverse strand, counting down.
TACTATATTTCTTGTTAATTACAGTCTTCGGGCGCCGAATCAAAGTTTCATGTTGTCATCGCATGTTCATTTTAAATTAAGCTGAGAGCGTCAATGAGGAGGGAAAAATAAGGAAAATAGCTTTTCCAAAGTCTGCCCTTGCTAATTAGGAGCTCTGTATGTAGACTCATGCTCCAATGAGGAGTAACCGGCAGCGTCTCCTCCTCCCTCACACGCTCCACCGTTCCTCACTCATACATCCAAGCACCCGCTACACAGACCACATGTTTGTGTATTGTTTACAAATCCCCCCGAGATTAAACTTCGCAGCAGATCGGCGCCTGGAAGCCGTAAAGACAGACGCACGCAGGTCCTCGGGGCCTGATTGTTAGAACAAGAGTTCTTCCAGTCGAGACATGAAAGGTCCTCCCGCCTCCTGCTCTCATCCCCCAGCTTTGCATTGACCCGAGCCCCCTGATTCTGACTGAAGGTTTACATCCCTCCACGCTCCACAGAATCTGATAATGATCCGTCCGGCCAGAGATGCTGCAGCACAGAAACTGGCGAAGCTAGCCCTCGACAAAACTGGAGGGAAACTTCAAGCATCGGGCCGAAACTCACATCTCGGAACGTCGGCCAGGTCCGAGTTTATCTGAGTGCATCACGGCTGCGTGAGTGAGATCAAAGCGAGGGGTTTCTGAAGAGTCCGCGGAGGACAGAGAAGGAAAGAAGACTCTGAAAAACAAACAATACTTAAGCGGGAACACGATGTAGCCCCCAATCACACAGACGTCCGCAGCTGTTTGTCGATTTCACAGCTCCATCCTCAGAGAAGAACAATAATGAATATGAAGAATTTAAGGCGAACCGAAAAACAGCTACAGAAAAAATGTCTCCTCCATGTTTCTCTGTGAACTCAGGGCTTTGTGGAACATTTCATAATTGTATCATTTGTCTCAAATTCAAATAAGGACTATGTGAACAGAGAATTCTAGGACGAATAACAAAATAACAAAACCTGAGTGACTAAGTGGATGACTGCTGATGGGTTTGGACTCAGACGCATCAGTGCATCAGTGATTAAACCGTGCTAACGTGCTAGCGGCGGGCAGCCCGCTGCCAGGGTGTTGGGCCATCTTGCAGGCATTATTTAGCTACATTTGCACTCCATCCTACTCATCTATTATTCAGCTGCGCTGCTGCATTCAAAGTTATTACGGCCGAGAGACTGTGCTTTAAAAAACAAATAAAAAAGGTATTTCCTGAATAGTTAATGCAGTGTTTCTGTGAAACTCCCTCAATTAACGCTGAAGTGTACCACGATTGATGTGGATTCGGTCGCACCTCTCAGTGTAGAGGCAACATTACATCACTGTTCACACAAATGCAGACCTGAATATGTTTAATGTTGGTGAGGGATTCAAACCAAGTGTTGAAGGGTAAATCACAGTTTACAACAAGGAAGTAATTTAAAAAGAAGCATTACTGAGTAGTCTTGAGTAATACGAAGACTTTAATTAAAAAAAAAAAAGTATCTTTGTCGATGGGCTTGGTGTTACCTGGTTTGGAGCCTTCTGCCACAGAGCCGTTGTACACCTGGTTCTGGAATTCGGGCCTGTTGTCGTTCATGTCGATCACATATATGTACAGGTCGATGGGATTCTCCACCTGGTTTCCGTTCATGTCGACGGCATGAGCTCGCAGCTGTGGATGTAGACAACACAGGGGTCATTGGGGTCAGCGCTCAACCGAGACTCCGACAGGCTGCCGGGGTCATTGATATGACCCCCTGCTGGCTGTCTGAAGCCAAACAATTGCTGACTTTGTTAACTGGCAACTTCATTCAACTGGCAAATGCTCTGTATCACATCTGCCAACAGGGCATGAGGATCCCGCCGCGATCTTGACGAGGATGGCGGCGGCACAGAAAGGTGCAAAGTGCTAAAATGTTCTGAACGCACGAACAAAACCTATTTTGTTGGCATTTAGCAGCAAGTCTGAAGAGAAGGAAGAAAGGTATGAGAGAGGTGACCCCGGTTGTGCTGCGGCCTCTCTTTGTTCTGGAGAATGTACGCGCCAGCTTCAACCGCCAAACGGACGACTGTGACGCATCAGCCCTTCCTGCAATTTCACAGGTGTGACAAAAGAAGGAGCGGAAAAAAGGCAGAAAATGCAGCAGGTCACAGGAAATAAAGGCGAAAAGGACAAGAATTAGAGGGAGAGTGACTGAACCCAGCGCGAGCAAATGAGAGACGAACACACAAAGGGGCGCCGTGAGGGTGGTGCTAACACGGAGGACTGGCAGAAGCAATCATCATCTACGGTGTGAAGTCTTAATCGGCACTGCCTCGGTTACACACCTGTCACTCGCCACCGCTCCACGCTAATGACATCAAACCTAACACAAGGCTTTGGAATTGGCCCCGGAGCCACGCCGGCGCTCGTCAGTGGGATGCGAGTGATTCTCATCCGCTGTGGGAATACCATTCAACTGGCGGAGAGCTTTTCTTGCCTGTCACCTCAGGGTGGAGGAGGGGAAGCCTGCAGCTCTATTTACAGGAAGTCATGAAGTGTTGTGGGCAACCGCCGTGACTGAGGGGCAACACCCGCCCAGTCAGACAGCTTCACAGCTTCTGGAATTTTCATGAACAGGAAGTGTTTGGAAGACAAATACTATCTTTCTGTACTCATACATTTATGCTACTGTTTGTATTTCGTCCAGAGGTCAATCAATGCAGAACTGCATTAAGAAAACCGCAAGCCCCTTGTGTGAAATGGTCAAATTATGTCCAAACTTCAGAGGAAGTGCATCAGTAAACGTTTCAGACATTCTCACTCACTTGTAGTTTTTCCAGCCCTGCGGACGCTAAAGATAAAAACAGTTCAGGCTGAAGCCGACCCTCTTCACCTCGCAGATCACGTCTCCCTGGTGCCAATCTGTCAAAAACAGTAGCTTTGTCTCTGTTTGCACATGAAACCGAACCTAATGAGCAAAGTCTGGCCTGCTTCGGCGCGCAGCGGCCCGGAGAACCCGCCACTAATGCCAAAACAAAATAAAAACACTGGCAGCGTTCTCTTCGATCGTATATCACAAGCGGCATTTGTCCACGGGAGTCTGAACAGAAAGAGCTTTCAATCTAATACGCCTTCAACCCAACACGGTGTTTTCACCCTGGGAAGTGTGGAGCTGTTTACGGAGCAGCCATCTTTTCCCCGGGACCAGTAACCTCGTCACTTTATTGATCCCAATTTGCTGGTTGAGTGTAAGAGCAGCGGTGGAGAGACAAGAAAACCAACAGCAGCCAACAAAAGGTTCGGCTCCAACTACAAAATGAAACACACAAGGAAGTTCTGAAGTCACTGTGTGTGGGTGTGTGTGTTTGTGTGTGAAAATGTAACATTCGTCAATATATTTGCACACGGTTGCTCTCTCTAATGAGTTTTCCTTTGGTGAAGGTCTTGATCTGGAAGAAGCAAATTGATGCATTTCTATCTTTTACCGCACTAACCTTACCTACGGGTGTACTTATGTAGTTACCGTGGCAACCGTGTAAAATGATTGGAAAGTTCTCACCCCCTCAGGACCGGAGCACCTGCGGTGTCGGAGCAGCCATTCTCTTGGCGGTGCTACACGTCATTAATATAATCAGCTGAAAGTGTTAATCAGCTGCTGAAGGTTGGAGCGTGAGCAGCAGACGGCGAGAAACCGTTTCATTATTACTGGATTTCCTGAGGACGAATGGGTTATTCAGCATTAGCTGGGGGTGTTTTAAGAAGTGTATTAAGTCCCTCCAATCCCCAACTCTCTCAATTACGCACTTTCCCTCCATGTTACATTTACTTTTTCAGGGAATCGAACACTGTCCTCAGCTACACAGCACGAACATGTCATTTACATCACCGGAGACTGTAATCCACTCTGATGTGGCTCATCATTTTCACAGGGGACTTCAGTTGAGTGGGCAGGCTTTCCAGGACGCCACCGCGGCCGTGCACGGACCGACCGGTCTCCAACCGTCGTCTGAGCAGTGGGATCTCAAAAGAGCCCTCAATTAGAGCGCCGCCTCAGACTCCTTCCAGGAGCTCCTTTTCTCCCTACGGATCGCCACCCACGCTCACAACAAGTGTGCTGCCCACAAAAACCTCACGTTTCTTCTCTGCACAGCAGGGGTTCAGGCCCTTCTGGAGGAAACCTATCAGGAGCTCAGGTATCAAACCAGCAACAATGAAACACCAAAATCAAGTCTGATCAAACAGATCCCAGTCTGCACATTTACTGTTCTTTGATGATTATAGCTCTCTCACATAGCTTTTCCTCACTAAGTTGCCATAACAATCATTACACATTAAAGGGGTTCTTGTAAAAAGAAAAAGAACCATGTGGTGGGAATTTACTGTTATAATAAATCGTTAAAGTGTGACATGCTCGCCATTTTCGCCATCAAAACCACCTGATATTTGCTCACATATGGTTTCCAGCACGCGTTTCTGGCTGTTTTGATGATTTCTTTTTAATCAAATCTGCGCACTCAACAGATCAAGAGGAGCCATTCAAATATATAAAATGCTCCATTTCACCAGTACGTATAAAAAAAAATATATAACAAATAATTTAAATTCAACAAATCTAATCAAGGAATCCTGAATGAGAGAGCTAATTTAGAAGCAAAGAGAAATCCAGAAGAAGGTGGATGAGACGCGTATTTGTCCATCATCGCAAATTTACCCAAACATGCAGAGATTTCAATTAAACCGGCTCTACGCTTCAGCTCGCTGCAGCCTCGCCACCACCCAGTCCTCCACGCCGCATTTAATGAACGCATATCATGCATCATTTAGCATCGGACGCACGTACGCGTGCACATGAGCTCAGACAGAAGGAACAAAGATAACAGTTCCCACATTTCCACCTCCACTCTCCCTCATCACTTGCGCGCCCCCCAATCCCACCCCCCCACCACCAACACCACCACGGCGAGACTTGGGTCTGTGAGTGACAGCTGAAGTGTGCTTTCCTGAGGCATTTATCAGCGTTTGGCGGCTGGCTCCGGTATCATCAGTATCTGGAACAGCTGCTGCGAAGGTACTGTACGATACAGCGAGTGGGCTGAACCAAGCCAGAGATGGAGGAAGGAACGGAAAGCGGATGATGAAAAGGGAAGGCGAGATGGGGCTGATAATGAGACAGACAGAACTGGAGCAATGAGGAGGAAGAAAAAGCCGGGTTTTGTTCTTACATGGAAAGAGGCCCTGTCCTCTCTGTCGAGGGGCTGTGTGACAAACATATTGCCGCTGATGGGGTCGATGTTGTAGATGCCGCTCGGCGGCTGATCGGCGCCAGCTCCCGTGATGCTGTAGCGGATCCCCACATCCTTGTCCTGATCTGAGCGGATCTGGAAGCAGAACAACACAAACAAGTTCAGCGGGGTTCCTGAGTCCTGGGTTGTCACAATCCTCCTGCGCAAAAAAAAAAACAAAAAAAAAAAAACAGAGCCACAAATTAAGGTCACGAAACACATTTCGGAACAAGACGAGAAGTTTGTGGAATGCGTGGGAGCACTTTGAACCTCCGGATCGGCAAAGACGACTGAAAATAAACAATGTGCAAGGAGAGCGGTTCGTCCGACCTGTTTCCAGTTTGCGAGCCAGAACTGGTTTTGTCTCCACGTAGCCACGCCGAGAACACCTCTGGTGTGATTTCACACACCATCTACATGTGGTGTTTACAGATAGGCTTCCAAACAAAACACTGTGGAAAATGTTGCTTGTCCACCCAGACAAAAGGGAGATGGCAGCGGCTCTTCCTACTGCAGTGACTTTCATTAGCCTTGGAGGTGTCTGACTGCGCCATGCTGCAGCAGGAGAATGAGGGACTTTAATCAATAGGCCTGGGTCTCTATGAGCAGTAAACACGCTGAGGCTGTGGCCTCTGCACCTTATTTTCCTGTCATTCACTTTAATTTCATTCATTTGTCTGACACAGAAAACAATGCATCTGAATAAAGATAATTCTAAACGCTCAGAAATCGTGACATTACTGCAGAATATTTAAACCACCTGAGTAACTTCCCTTTGTGTCTCTATATTCAGGGTCTGGGACTTCACCATCTCACTGGGAGTGCCTCCGTGCCTCATTTTACACATCTACGACACCTGATACGATTTTAAAAAATAAACGTGTCAAATGTTTGTTTGAAGCGCTCTGTCCATGGTTGTTACAGTAAAGAATTCATTTTTCCGTGTTCCCTTTCCCCCGTTACAAATGTCCACAGTCTTAGGGGACAACCTCAAGATGGGGAAAACCAAATTAATTCACTTAATTCACGCAGCAAGAGCGGCTCCTGAATCGAACATCTCTTTTTGAATATGACGTCCTGCCTCAGTCTCTGTGGCTTTCATCCCAGTTTCTCCTTCAGAAACCATCCATACACGCCCCCCCAGGTTCCTCTGCTGTCACAGGAGCGTTGCAGCGTGAGAATAACACCGTGGGGCGAATTATATCATAGTTTCAAGACAGCAACCGTCTGCCAATCAAGGAAGAATGAAAGCGTGGCATAAATAATCACCTAATTTCATCATCCGCCCTCATGATCGGAGTCATCTATTTGGATAACAGACAGATAACGTGGAGCAGAACAAATGGATTATGTGCAGTAATAAGCTCCACTTTTCTCACGATGACGAGGCCCACCTTAGAGCCCGCCAGCCCCCCGGCTCGTGTCGTGCAGGAGGAAGCGGTGCAGGCCAATAATTCACAGGGACGCCGTGTGGGAACGGCACGTGTGATGGCTTCACCTGCCACGGGCCTGCGCTTTTTCATCCAGATGTGTTTACGGGTGGGTGTCTGAGCTCGTGCCTGTCTCATCAGAAACCTTGAAGCGGAGCACGGGCGCTGCCACGTTTGGGCGACATCCCCCAGGAAGAGAAAAACAAAGCTTCTGCACGCAACACGGCCTCTGCCTCTCTGCCCGCTCCACTCTCCACATCAGGGCCACCTGAGACCAAATGTCACATTTGCTGATGTCTGGTAATGAAGAGTTTTTATATCCATAGATTGAATAAATAAAGAAGTGTGACTTCTTGCTGTCCTGGGACTTGAGGAGAGTGACATCTACTCGATTGAGCCGTTTGAACTGAATGCTAATGATGAAAGTTGGGGTTTCTATCATTGTCTCGGTTACGCCGGAGGCTCCTGACAGATTTAATGGCTACTAATCACACTAGGAATAGCAGTGCCAGGCAGATGCAAGGGACTTAACAGGCTGTCTGCTGCTGTCAGATCAGACCAGACCAGACATCAGATAAGTGACCTATTTGTAGTTCTTTGAGAGTGATTTCCTTGATTACTGACAACTGCTGGAATCCTGCGGGACAAGCTATCAGCGTGAGAAGAAAGATGGAGCGGGATGGAGGCAGCCAGTTACACCGAGCAAAAGAAACGGGAATTGGGGGAAAGAAATTGAAGAATTAGTGTTCCGTTGAACCCACTGGGGTGAAACAAGGCACACAAAGAGGGAGAAAGCAGCAGAATGTGAGGCGGTTTTGTCCTTTGAGCATAGTGGCTAGCTGCCTAATTAGCGCCCTGCAAAATTTCAGGCTGTCCAAATGTCCATTAGTGAGTTAACTCTGCATCATCGGCCCGTTTTGCAGAGAAAGTCAGATATCTAAACAGGAACAATTTGGATGGTACCATTACTCTATCTGCTTTTGTGCAAATGAACAAAAACACCCACACACAGGAGAAGCAAGCATGTGTGGAACTGCGCTCACAACTGCTTCCAGGAAAAGGCAATCAGTCAACCAGGAAGTTATTAAAGGACAGTGCGCTGCAGGCACACATGGGAGCGTGGACATTACTGTGGACCACAGCCTGACACCACGGAATAATGGGACTGTGCGGTTTACACGGCCTGACGGCCCATTTCATATTTCACCAGAAAGTCATCGCTCACCCTGCTTTGCCTTCAGAAAACAGAACCGTCCCACAGGTGACACAGAACCTAAACCTAACACAATAAGGACAGTCTTTGACTCCGCACTATTGCTTTTATTACCAAGCGCATGAAGCCGACGTCCTTCCTGCCAAAGCTGTGTAAATGTCAGCTGCAAGGCAGCTGAATTAGGCCCGTATGGTAATACTGAGACTGCAGATAAGTGACAATAAGTCAGCCAGCGCCTGTCCATTAGAGCCACTGCCGCAAAGGTCAGCCACAGCGAGGACAGTTTCTTGGCCTCAGACTAGTGTGGTAGCTGTTACTGCGGGACCTGAAGGCATTTATAAGGCGTGATTATTATGCCCTTGTTGTTCATCAGTTTTGAGTCTGGGTATTCTGAGAATACAGGCAAAAAAAATGCACAGACATGGAAAAAATACCAGTGCAAGTATGCTGATAAAAACACTAATTCAGATATTAAATCAGTCCAATCAATGATGGATTAGATGAGCAAGTTAGTTCCAGTTTAGAGCACGACACTTGGTGAGTGCTTTTTGCTCGTAATTCCACCGTTTAAGTTCCTGTGGTATGTCATGTGCTCAGACTCGTTCCTCCTACTTCCTGTCTGTTAAATTTTGACTCTGTTTTGCAAGCTCACCTGACCCTTGTTTGGTTTATGTAGTCGGTGGGTTTTTAAGCCCACCGAGGCCTTTCAGCCTGTGCCAGATCATCAAGATTATTCCCTGTGCCTTGCCAGAGCTTTGGAAGTCTTCGTAATTTGTTGCTTTGCCTAAGTGTTTATTTTGGAATCTGTTTTTGGAAACATCTGCCTTGATTCTGGATTCTGGCCATTTTGCTTGTGACTTTGTGAACTGTTGATAAACTATTAAAAGTTCTGTCTTCCAGGTTTTTTCCTCCTCCAACTGGTAAATCTCTTCTATTTGTATAAATAAATAAATAAATAAATAAATACATCTCGTCATGCAGTGTTCAACAGATTAAGCTGGGTTTTTCTTCATCAAGCAGAGAGTCGGGCTTATCTCTGATCCATTCAGGGTAAACCACCACAAATGTGATACAGTTTCTTGTTAATTACATTGATGCTGTCACTGATTTCACTACTGATGTGACAGAAGTTTAGTTTGAAGCGTAAGTAAATTTCTGGCTGTTTTCTAACATTGTTACGTGTTTGCGGCTCAGATTCACAAGAAAGTCAAGATGATTCCAATTTGTGGCACAAAGAGAATATCTGAGATACAGGTGGAGGAGCAGGAGCACTCAGACCAGACCTGGTCCCGGCTGCTGCTGAGTGGCGCCTCCCCTTTGGAGGGGGGAGTTCTACGGAGCCGAGCTCCTCTCAAAAATTCCTCGCAGTCGCTACGATAAACAGAGCAGGAAAATGGCAAATCCAATATTTTCTCTGAAGGGGTGTAATTTGAGACCGAGTGATGCCCAGAGGATGGACAGGCCCTCGCTGAGCCAGTCTGGCAGTCTCAGTCAGGCTTCAGCTGCTGTCACTGTCAGAATTAAAAACAGCAGTGGCCAAATATTCAGATACTTTTAATAGAATCTCCTTCAATGCTGAACATGCCTGTTAGGTTTCCTCAGTCTCCCAACTCACTCATATGGATTTCACATGGGAGTAAAAATGATTTTGGTTTTGTTTTGTCTGAGATAAAATGGAAAGATGTCGTAGAATTGATGCAAATATTCTAGTGTAGTTTCCCTAAATGTTTTTAATGTTTTATTGGAGGTTCCTCAGTGTTAGCTTCAGCAGCTAAGGCAAAGGGTGGAATAAATGCTCGCTGGTCTGGTTTCTTCACTGCTCTTTTACTGTCACATCTCCATGTCTCTTCAGTGCTTTGAAAATCATCTACTGTTGGTGTGTTTCATGGCCCCCCTTATGAAGATGACCACATATGGTTCAGAGCTTCTTTTGCCCGGATGTGGGTCACTGGGCCCCTCTCCTGGAGCCAGGGCACGATGGCAAGCGTCTGGTGGCCGGACCTTTGCCCATGGGGTCCGACCGGGCACAGCCCGAAGAAGCAACATGGGACCCCCTTCCCGTGTGCTCACCACCTGCAGGTCGGTTGCAGTGTGTATTGGGTGGCAGCTAAAGGCGGGGACCTTTGTGGTCTGATCCCCGGCTGAAGAAGCTAGCTCTAGGAATGTCACCTCTTTGATGGGGAAGGAGCCGGAGCTGGTGCGCAAGGTTGAGAAGTTCCGATTAGATATAGTCGGCCTCACCTCGATAGCATAGCAAGGGCTCCAGAACCAGCCTCCTCGAGAGGGTTTGGACTCTCTTCCACTCTGGAGTGGCCAATGGTGAGAGGCGGCGGGCAGGGGTGGCGATTCTTGTTGCCCCCCTGCTCGGTGCCTGTACATTGGAGTTTACCCTGGTGAACGAGAGGGTGGTCTCCCTCCGCCTTCGGGTGGGGGGACGGGTGCTGACTGTGGTTTGTGCCTATGGCCCAAACAGCAGTTTGGCGTATCCACCCTTTTTGGAGTCCTTACAGGGAGAACTGGAGAGTGCTCCTTCTGGGGGTTCCCTTGTCCTCCTGCATGACTTCAATGCTCACGTTGACGCCCCCCCGATCGGAACCCGAGTGGTGTTCTGTTGTTGGACCTCTGTGCTCGTCACAGATTGTCCATAACAAACACCATGTTCAGGCATAAAGTTGTTCATATGTGCACTTGGCACCAGGTCACCTTAGGCTGCACTTTGATGATCGACTTTGTGGTAGTATCGTCGGATTTGCGGCTGCATGTCCTGTCTCTTCACCCGAGGGTGAAGAGAGAGGCAGAGCTGTCAACCGATCACCACCTGGTGGTGAGTTGGCTCCGATGGTGGGGGAGGATGCCAGTAAGACCCGGCAGGCCGAAATGTATTGTGAGGATCTGCTGGGAACACCTGGCAGAGTCTCCTGTCAGAAGAAGCTTCAACTCCCACCTCTGGGAGAGCTTCGACCATGTCTCGGGGGAGGCGGGGGACAGTTAGTCCGTGTGAACCATGTTCCGTGCCTTCATTGTTGAGGCGGCCGACTGGTGCTGTGGCCGTAAGGTGGTCGGTGCCTGTTGTGGCAGCAATACCCGAACCCGCTGGTTGACACCGGCGGTGAGGGATGCCGTCAAGCTGAAGAAGGAGTTGTACCGGGCCTTTCTGGCCTGTGGGACTCCTGAGGCAGCAGACAGGTACCGGCAAACCAAGCAGAGTGCAGCTACGGTGGTTGCTGAGGCAAAGACACGGGCGTGAGAGGAGTTCTGTGAGGCCATGGAGAACGACTTCCGGATGGCTTCGAAAAGATTCTGGAACACCATCCGGCATCTGAGGAGGGGGAAGCAGTGCACTGTCAACACTGTGTACAGTGGGGATGGTGTGCTGCTGACCTGGACTTAGGATGTTGTGGATCGGTGGAAGGAATACTTCGAAGACCTCCTCAATCGCACTAACGCGCCTTCTAGTGAGGAAGCATGGCCTGGGGACTTGGAGGCGGGTTCTGTTATCTCCGGGGCTGAGATTGCCAAGGTGGTCAATAAACTCCTTGGTGCCAGGGCCCCGGGGGTGGATGAGATCCGCCCGGAGTTCCTTAAGGCTCTGGATGTTGTGGGGCTGTCATGGCTGATGCGGCTCTGCAACATCGCGTGGACATCGGGGGCAGTATCCCTGGATTTGCAGACTGGGGTGGTGGTCCCTCTCTTTAAGAAGGGGGACCGGAGAGTGTGTTCCAACTATAGGGGGATCACACTCCTCAGCCTCCCTGGTAAGGTCTATTCGGGTGTGCTGGAGAGGAGGGTCCGCCGGATAGTCAAACCTCGGATTCATGAGGAGCAATGTGGTTTTCTTCCTGGACTTGGAACTGTGGACCAGCTCTACACCCTCAGCAGGCTTCTTGAGGGTGCGTGAGAGTTTGCCCAACCAGTCCACATGTGTTTTGTGGATTTGGAGAAGGCATTCGACCTTGTCCTTCGGGGAGTCCTGTGGGGGGGTTCTCTGGGAGTATGGGGTGTCGGGCCCCCTCATAAGGGCCGTCCGCTCCCTGTATGACTGGTGTCAGAGCTTGGTCCACATTGCTGGTAGTAAGTTGAACTCGTTTCCGGTGAGGGTTGGACTCCACCAGGGCTGCCCTTTGTCACCGATTCTGTTCATAGCTTTTATGGACAGAATTTCTAGGTGCAGCCACGGTGTTGAGGGGGTCCGGTTTGGTGACCTCAGGATCGGGTCTCTGCTCTTTGCTGATGATGTGGTCCTGTTGGCTCCATCGGCCTGTGACCTCCAACTCTCGCTGGATTGGTTCGCAGCCGAGTGTGAAGCGGCCGGGATGAGAATCAGCACCTCCAAATCTGAGGCCACGGGTTCTCAGTGGGAAAAAGGTGCAGTGCCTCCTCCGCGCGAGATCCTGCCCCAAGTGGAGGAGTTCAAATACCTCGGGGTCTTGTTCATCAGTGAGTGAAGAATGGAGCGGGAGATCGACAGGCGGATCGGTGTGGCGTCTGCAGTAATGCGGACTCTGCACCAGTCTGTTGTGGTGAAGAGAGAGCTGAGCGAAAAGGTGAAGCTCTTAATTTACCGGTTGATCTTCGTTCCTATCCTCACCTATGGTCACGAGCTTTGGGTAGTGACTGAAAGAACAAGATCATGTGTACAAGCGGCCGAAATGACTTTCAATGTAGGGTGGCTGGGTTCTCCCTTAGAGATAGGGTGTGAAGCTCTGCCATCCGGGAGGAGCATGGAGTAGAACCGCTGCTCTTCCGTGTTGAGAGAAGCCAGATGAGGTGGCTCAGACATCTAGTTAGGATGCCTCCTGGACGCCTCCCTGGTGAGGTGTTCAGGGCACGTCCCTCCGGCAGGAGGCCCCTGGGAAGACCCAGGACACGAGAGAGAGCTCTATTGGGAACGCCTCGGGATCCCCCTGGAAGAGCTGGATGAAGTGGCTGGGAAAAGGGAAGTCTGGGCTTCCCTGCTTAGGCTGCTGCCCCCGTGACCCGACCCGACCCGACCCAGGGAAGCCCCACGACCCGACCCCGGATAAGCAGAGGAAGATGGATGGATGGATGGATGGATGGGGTGTTTCATGGCAGGCGCTTCCCACAAGCGCCTGGCTGAGCAGCTTCAGGAGAACAGAGTGTTGATTTCTCGATCTTGAGCAGACTCACTTCAGTGTGAGCACCCAGGTTAAAACATTCAGATGCCACAATAAACCTTTGCTCTCCGGCCACTAACCCGAGTCGCAGCAAGCGGGTGAGCTGTTTTAACATCATCAGAAGCATTTGAGCTCCCGTGCGCATGCAACACTGACATCCTTGATAGCATCTCATCTTTCCCTTCTGTTACTCACCTGCGTCTACTCCCTCTTTGTTGAGCACAGTAAAAAAAGTGCAAGCTACATGCTTTTTAGCAAAATTCCAGTTTTGCATCTCTTTGATCCTCCCTGTTTTCATGTGTGTCACTCTTTAAAGCTGACATTGGCCCTGCTTTTGATAGGACGTCCTCGCAAACATCCAGCCCAGGATGAAAGTGGACGGAACATGACACGACTAAGTGGAAACAACAATTCCTTTCAGACTGAAATGCAACTATGCATGGAGTGGCAAAGTTTATTCGCACCGCAGGAGGAATCGCCCAAAGAGAGGAAGTAAATATTTCAGGCTCCTGTCATGAAAGAGCCGATGGAATAACTGCTGCATGCAGTTATTCCAGATATTTACAAAGAGCAGCCGTGGGCCTCAGCGCACAGATACTTGTCTATTATGGATCTGTAACTGAATAACAAATGAACTCTGGGCAGCCTCTAAAATATGTAGTTTTATTGGCGCTTATATGCCCACTTGCTCAGTTGGTGAACTCTCCTGTTCAGTCTGTTGCTGCCACATCAATTCCTGCCTCTGTATTTTCTTCCGTTTCTCACTCTTCCTGCTCCCTCACCATCCTTTCTGTCACTCAGCGCGTCACTCTCACGCTGTGTGATGCAGATGGAGATTGAGAGATAACAGGATGAATTATTTTCCTCTGCAGTTTCAGAAAACAAAGTAGAAACCCTCTGCGTGTGATATTTTTCCTCCCCTAAGCAGCTCTTTTAAGTTCATAAAAAAATAAAAAAATAAAAAAAACAAAAAACAAAAAAGGTTTCAGAGGAAGTGTCTACCGAGCCGATATTCCTTTGAATAGACAGCAGAAATTACTGAAAGCCTGCAACTAAATGACCTTTACAAAAGTATTTTTGGCCTCTTTTAAGAGATCGTTAGGTTATGTGGAGGATGTTGCTCAATTTTCTAAAATACTTCAACTATGTCCAGGGTGTCAGTCATCATTACCCAGACAAGAGGCAGCGAGAAGCAGATAAAAGACACTGTATCTGCTCAAAAATCAATTAGATGCCAGACATTATAGCACACACACACACACACACACACACACACACACACACACACACACACACACGCACACACACCTCCATCCGAACCTGACAGAAGAATGAAGCGTAAGACTGGAAAAAAGAGGCAATTACTAAGAGAGCAAATATTAATGGAAGTTAAGATCTGGCTCTCAAACCCAGTTATGGCATTAACAAAGCTATTCAAGTTATGACTGCGCGAGCTGGGACGCCATCTGAAATGTAGACCAGCAGCCTCTTTGCATTAACAATAGAATTAATTTCCTTTTTTCACCACAACAGAGTTGGGAAGAATGACACAAACACAGCCCTTCTTTCTGCTCTGGAAGGGAAGGTGTCTGGGCTGATTCTGCAGTGGGACTGGGGGAGGATGACCTTGTCTTACCTGCCTCAAACACACCGGGACCCCTGGAGAGCCGCAACTCCTTAAATAGTGCCCATTCTCTCGCTATAACCAAGGCCTTCCGAAACAACGGGGACATGCAGTCTATACTGAGGGTTATCGCATGCACAGCAGCGTTCTGTAATAATTAAGGAGGGCACGGAGGGCTGCTGGAGGGCCAGCTAAAGATAAAACCATATGGAGCAGGCATACACATATACAGGAGAGGGGAAGGGGTTGTGGCATTGAGGATTCTGCCACTGTTGCATTTTTACCCTCCTTCTATACACCACCGATGCCAAACTGCAACCTAAGCTGCTGCTGCTAACTTCCACAAGCCCCCGTCAAGTCCAGCCAGTCAGCAGTGCCCTGAGGACTGCTGAGAGCCCCCTGGCATGCCCAAGGCGAGCAGGCTCCAACCAATCAGTTTGAGTCCAGGCTAAAAACTGGGCCACGCTTGGGTCAGGGAGCCACAGGGGCCGCCAGCGACCGTCCAGCGAGAGCAGGGTGGTGGTGGTAGTCCGAGCGGCTCAGAGGGAGGCTGCGAGCGAGGTCACAGTCGATGAGGGCAGGCTGACAGTCTGAGGCACTCACAGCAGCACTCAGCCTTTGTACGGCGGGTCTGGCTCCGACGGGACCGCCACCTTAGGCCGAATAAGGATGCTGAGATTCAAGGACACGCGACACACACGTAAGTGTTGCTAGTTGCTAGCTCGGTGGGACAAAAACGACGCAACACGTCAAGCAAATTGACAACTGACGGGCCCTCGAAGACGACAACCAGCAACAGCCCGATAGGAACGTGAGAGCAGAGGCGCAATAAAACTGCGTCCTAAACAGGCGGCTTCAAAGAGCATATTAGCAGCTCATTACAAGCTGTAATGAAATAAGCGAATAAGTAAATACCAGCCTGTAAATAAACCAACATGTTTTCATTTTGGTGACTGAGCAAACAGCATCATAGATATTACAGTGAGCTGAATTACCTCACCCCCACCACCCACACCCACACACAGAGTTTAGCTGTATGCTGTTGCACTTAAATAGCTAAGAGGAAGTTGAACATTCTGTATTTGCTTTCTTTGGTGTTTTTTGTGTTAAAGTGCGGAACGTCTGGCATTTCCTTTCGTTTCTGCGTTTTGGTTTGTTCTGCGAGAGCAACCACGACGGACTGTTTAACGAGGGCCGCTCAATCACGGTGAGATGCACTCTCTCCTTGTGGTGGAGCCCGACTCTGCGGGATGAAATCCATACATCATCTACGTCTGCAGCTCCACTCCAACTGATGGACGTCCAGAATGAAATGACGAACAAACAGAGACATCTTCTCTTTTTTTTTTCCTCCCAGTTATATGAAAGCACACAAGGCTAAGCAAAAGAAAAAAAAAAAGAATGTACACAATGTGCTCAATTATTTCCAGCTCAAATTGCTCCTTTCCCTGTCCTAACCTAAGCATGGGTCAGTGGCGCAGCCAGTGTTTGAGGCCTGTTTAAATGAAAGGACATTTCTCTGCCACATTCGACGGCTTTCCATCAGGCATGCCTCATTAGTCTCAGGAGACGGTTGAGACAAGAATGCCTCAAATGGCCTGAAACTAATGTTGGCCTGCCTCATCCTGCAGATTTACAGCACTCTTCACAGAATTTTTTTTCCCCCTTCTTTAACTCCCAGTCCTGTTCGGCCCCTCTTGTCCGTTTCTATTTCCTATTCTCAGTCTTGAATAAATATCTATTTTACCTTTTAAGAACACAATAATTTACCTCCATCCATCATGTCAGATCATCTGATGATGAACATGCTCAGCGCTTCAGTTGTATCAAAGATAAACGACAGCTGTATCTTGTCAGCTTCAGAGTGTGTGTGTGTGTGTGTGTGTGTGTGTGTGTGTGTGTGTGTGTGTGTGTGTGTGTGTGTGTGTGTGTGTGGATGGCCTCCTGTGCAAAGGCAGATGGACCAAGAATAATTTAAGTTTTTAATGCTCATTAAATGGCAACATGTTTGCATTTATGTTGCATTTGTTGACATATTCTTGTAGGATCTGTCCTTCTAATGAAATCTGGCTGGACATTTAGTTTTTCCTTTGCAGTTTGTGGACATGCAGGATGCTCATGTGGAACCAAAGATGGCCTTTAGAATTATTCCAGTATTCAAGTGAGGTCTCCGAACAATGACCGCCTCAGGATGAGGTGTTTGACTTCACTCGGAAAGCAAAGGTGAGGAAAGCTCTGAGCTTCCACTGCATCCCTGGAGAACCCGCTTTGCCTGTGCACACGCTCCAGAGGTTGCTGGCCACTTCTGACACCTGGAGGACCCAAATTCCCCACAGGCCTCCTCCCCCGCCTGCCCCTCAGATCAGAAACCTGTGTTTCGATGGGAGGCGGGGACAGAGGCGCTCACACGACAGCAGATGTCGTGAGTCATTCCCCCCAGAGGGCACTGCCCTGAGCTATGGCCAAGGCCCGACATGTGCATCACACACACACACACACACACACACACACACGCACACGCACACGCCCACACACACACACACACACACAGCACTATGGAATGTAATGTTCCCAACAGATGTTCTTACAGCTTAATTCAATGATTTTACAGTACACTCAAGAAGTGGATGAGAGAGACTCCGTGTCTCCAGCAGGGCGGCACCATTTGGTCCTGCTGTGTGTTTTTGTGTGATGGTGAGTGTGACTACACGGTTTCACAGGCGGTCTTCCCTCTGTTGGCAAAAAGGCAATTTCCGTAATCCGGGAATGTCTCAGTTTACAAATGGGCATAAGATTCTGACTGTGTATGTGTGTGTGTGTGTGTGTGTGTGTGTGTGTGTGTGTGTGTGTATAATACCAGCAGAATGCGACTGAATGTCTGCCTGGGTGTCTGATAAGAGCTTTTGAGTGGGTAGCAACAGAGCTGCTAATATTTGCCTCAGTGAGGAAACGCTGATGCTTCTTACTTCAAACATTCTCAGCCAGGAGAGGGAACATGTTACCCACCTAAACAACAAATGATTTATGACAATATTATCATAACATTGATGTAGAGCTCGTGTCTACTTAAACCTGACAGTAGCAGGGTAACAGAACAAGGAATGTGTTTTATCTCTGCAATTATCCCATTAATTTCATTAAAATGGAGTAAATAAAGGCTTCATCTGTCCATGAAGGTGCAGATGATGAAGAAATTATGCAAACCCCCCCCCAAAAAAAAAAACATGATAATGAATATAACAAGTTAGTTTCAGTGCGGGGATTAAAGTAATAAAACTACTACAGTGAATAAACTCTTTCTGTTTGATTTCACTTAATACTTTATTAAAGCCTTAATCAGATCGCTAAATGCGGGTAAATGTTTGTCGATGTCTGGTGTCTTCAATTCATTGCACAGCTACAGTTTGCAACCTTATTATGTAGAGACGACGCACCGTGGTGCCTTCAGGCGAAAAAAGTAAAATCAAATCCATCATGAGGAATTGTTTGCACAGTTTAATTATTTGTGGGACTCAATCAGCTTGCACGTTTTCCATCATTAACAATCATTTAGCTGATTATTTTTTTTTATTTCATGGTGTTGGGGATTTGTTTTTCACCTTCTCGAGTATAAAAAATGGTTGGATGAAGTTTGATGTGGAAGCCTAACTTTTTTCCACAAATGTTCTATAAACTGAAGCAACGGAACGTCTGCACGCATTCGCTGAGATGATCTGAGGCATCACTCACCCTGACAAGCATGTGCGGGAAGGGTCCTCTGGAGTTCTCAGGGACGTTGATCGGTGGGATGACCCAGTCTCGCTTTTGTCTTCTCAGCCCGTTGGCGGCGGAGCCCCTCTGATGTCTCCGAGAGAACTTGATGACTTTGGGTTGGGAGTCCCAGACTCTGGACAGCATTTCTGTGATGCCAGCCTAGAAACAAACATAAAAAAAAAAAAAGCTCACATCTGCAGCGTCACTATCCCGGAATGACGACGTGATGTCTTATTCCTGCATCTGAGACAGGCTATTCTGCAATAGCCTGCCTCTAGGATGCTGCTGGATGGAGTCATTACTGATCATTTCTATGTACGAACATGCAGGTGTATATACAGCACCATCAATTCCAGCTCCAGCAGCAAAAAGAAGATGTTATTCCTCTATGTTCCTGGTGAAATAAGGTTTAGAAATGTGTCTACGGCGTGTCTTTTCCCCCTGATCCTCCATGCTGCAAGATGTATTTCTGTGTAAGTTGGGTGTATTTCTGTAATCCTACTAATCCTATTGTTGTCTCTGTGGCTCGTAAACACACACACACACACACACACACACACACACACTGGTGGTGTGATAGTGTCACCTGAAGCTTTATCCCACCCGGAAAACACAACAGTAAGCTCAAGATTCACATGCACGCGAGGAACCGCGTGTGTTTTCAAGCCAAACACGGGCTGGCAGCTCATCCCATCACCTCGACTGTAAGCTATACCTGAACACACACTATGTCGGCTGTTTTTTCATCTTTGGTTGCACCGTTTGTTGGCAGCTTAAAGGATTCAGTAAAGCTGTGGACAGCAGAGGGACGGGGGCTGACATGGAGGGAGTGGTGCGGACGTACGGATGCCTAGAGGATGGGATGGAGGAACCAGATGTGTTTCCCAGATAAGCTCAGTCTCGTTTCCAGCATCGCTCAACCACAACAGGTACCAACTGGCACCAGGTTGGCCGGCAGGGAGCTGGCAACCCCCGCCCACAGGCAGCAGGCGGAATTAGCCTCTGTCTGTCAGCGTGTGTGTTGGAAGGTTTAAAACAGCAACTATGAGACCGATGACAAAACCTGTGACAGCACGCCTCAGCTCCACCTTATGCCCTGCCACGTCGTCGCCTTCCTATCCGGTGCTCTAATTCAGTGGTCCCCAACCCCCGGGCCGCAGACCGGTACCAGTCCGTGGGTCATTTGGTATCGGGCCGCACATGAAGAATAAATAACTTACATTACTTAATTTTATTTATTATCTGAAACTTGTTTTATTTTGAAAAATTACCGGATTCTCTTCGTTACATCCATCTCTGGGTCACTATTGACATACGTTTATTATTATATTTAGAAAATACCACAGTTTTCATGACGGTCATGTCACGTTCATTTGTTGTATTTATCTGCCACATCTTAATGGCCAGTCCCTGGAAATACTGTCCGACATTAAACAGGTCCATGGTGCAAAAAAGGTTAGGGACCGCTGCACACGGTCACGTCTGCTGTTATTCTTCTAGCCTCAGTTTCTGTGGAATTATTTTATCCCTTCTCACTGATCTGTGATGCATTTTCCCAGTGGAAAACTCATAATCCTTCATCAGGATGAACCCAGAGTCAGACCGAGGACTCTGCGCTGGAGGTGAGGTATCGATGGTGTTTGATACCAGTAGCTGCTGCTACTATGTCTGTAATTATATGAAATACAGATCGCACACGTGCACACGAGAGCTCATGTGCTGGCCTTGATGCAAGAGTGCACATGCACAACGCGTCAAAATCGTGCACAAACATATGTGCCTGTGTGTGTGTCCCAGTGTGTGTGAGGCCCCAATACACCACAGAGAGCCAGTTAGTCTGTCCTTGAGACCCAGAGGCGGCCGGGGCCAGCTGGCTTTTCTCCGCTCCCGGGCAGACGGTGCACTGCTTGAGCATTCTTTAGCCTTGTAGCCCCCGGGTGTTGGAGCTGACATCTGGAGGTTATGTCTCACAAAAAGGCCACGCAAAACAATCAAAGTGGGCTCTCATGACACTCCCAGTCTGTTCAGAGGGTCTCTGAGAACACTAAATTCACCTTTTTGATGTTAGTTTTTGTCTTTTGTGCGGATTTCCTTGATGGATTAGTCCGATTTTAAAAAGTTAAACCTTAAATTATACTGAAAGTGCATATGCAAATCCTCTGATGCAAAAAAGTGCTGAAATTTTACAGGTGTTCATTACCAGTTAAGACCTGAAGCCTTCCTGACCAGACTGCCAGTGCAATTAGTCTTTAACGGTTAAAGCACGCAGGACTGGCAGGCCTCAGGGCCCTGCGATTCATCCCTGCTGGCCTTCATCGTCATCTACCTTGAACAGGTCTGGGGTAAAATGTAAATCAAGCCAGCACTAAAACCCACCACGGCAACCAGTCAGCTCCCCGTCTGGTGGTGCATAACTGATGGCCTCTAGACTGGTGGGGAAGGCCAACCGACGTGGCCTGAAATCGGGAGGAATTGAAGAGCACTGAGAGAGAGAGGTGAGAGAGGAGAGAGCTTGAGCACATAAACGCAGCATGAAGGCTGCTTTGGAGACACAGTCAAGAAATCAGCCCGTAATTATCTCTATACATGCAAGCTAATCACACACATACACACACACACACACACACATGTTCTGTCTTTTAAAAGATGAGATCTTGAGCAGTTTATATCCTCAGCAGCTGTTGTGCAGGGATACATGTGTTGCGGATAAGAACGATGATTAGGATTAGCTCGCTTTGAAAATAAGTATTGACGTTGGGAACGGAGGGATGCGGTCAGATAATGATCGCCTCCGCGTGTGCTCAGCGAGCGGGAAAAGGAACACGAGTCGCGCTAATAAAATACTCAGCGCTGCACAGATAATGCCGATAAGTTGACGCTCTAAGGTTAAACACGGTTCTCTGCTGTGTTATTAAGCTGCAGCTGCAAATGTAGGCATTTATGAAAAAAAAATAAATTAAAAATAAAAATCTTAAAAGTAGATGTGTGCAGAGGGGATGAGAAGAAGCACGTATCTGCTGTGCGGCAACAGCACAGAGACACACCCACTGCCCTGTGTCCATGGCAGGTCAATGCTAACAGGCTAACTTCTTTGTCTCTTTACTCGATCTTGACTCACTTCAGTCACTTAAATTTGGACATATTTAGCACAGGCATGATCGGGCCAGCGAGGGCTTTTACTGTTGGGCAGTTATTTGTAATCATTCACAGATATACAACTGAAGCCACAACAATCAAACTGCCAATTCAAAATACCATAGCAGCCAACCTCTGTTCATCCAATAGAAACAACATTTCTGCAAATAGAAAGATGACATTTTAATGTGTACTAAAAGCACAAAAATGTCATTTCCAAGATCTATTCAAAGCAGTGCTAACTTTTGATAGAGCAGCTCTCAAGTGAAACAGTGGCCTTGTGAGTTAGATATGCTCCAAAGCTGGTTGGTGCCATTAAGTGAAAAGTTTTCAGAGAAGAGATGTCAGGCGTGAAGTTTTATATCACACTGACTGCAGATTAGCATGTTTGCATTAGCACCTAACGCACCAGCGTGACATTGACTGATGTATAAACGGTTTATATGGCCTCGCCCACAGCTGTCTGACGTTACAGCAGGTTACAGATTCAAACCAGCCTCAGCTGCCTGGATTGATTTTCTGTCTCCTTTGCGCCGACAACTGTTAGCAGCAGCACGAAAGGTATGAAACTGTGATTACAGCTGTGACTCAGGTGGTACCAGGGTGCGTTCTTTGGCCAGAGGCTGCGTGGTTCAATCTCTGACCCCGCTTTCAGCTTGTCAAAGTGTCCTTGAGCAAGACCTCGACCCCAGATTGCCCCCTGTGGACAGCCATCGAGGTGTGTGTGTGTGTGTGTGTGTGTGTGTGTGTGTGTGTGAGTAGTTGCGGCACCTGATGCGCAGGTGGAACCTGAACTTTCAGAGCTCAAGCTTCCCACTCATGTGTAGAATAATAGTTGCTTTTAGCGAAGACAAACTGTTTAAAGAAAGATTTTTCGGCCATTTGAAGGTCAGCACTGAAACATGTAACGGCTTTCTTTGAATTGAGGTATCAGGAACACCCTCTGCTGTTTGGTGTGTGTGGTGTTTATTTGTTTTCAATTACATTTAACTGTTTACTTTAGCTGGCCTTCACTGAAGAGAAAGTGCACAATGGCAACATTAAAGAAACAGGAGTGGGCTGCTAATGCTAATCCCTTAGCCTACACTGGCTTCAGCCACGAGTCTCAGGCTTTTTTTTATTTTTTTATCATGATTAAAAACATGTCTGGACATTAAACCTAATGGTGCGCAACATTATGATTTTTTTATTGTTATATTTATTGTTATTGCAGCCAGGTAACGCTGGTTAAACTTTAAGAATGTTCCAGGCTGTAAAAGCGCCTCAGCCCTCAGCGGCTGAAACACAAAGACAATTATCAAGGAGATAGCAAAGTGACAGAGACACGAGAAAAACCAGCCTCACTGAAACGCTACCGAGGATTAATTGATTGGTTTGCTGAACTTGATCTTGTTCCAAGTCTCCGGGTCAGCCTCGGCATTTAGTGCCTTTAAGGCTGAGAAAAAGAGTCTAAAGAGGGATCCATTAGGATTTAGGAGTCTTAGAAAAATAATCTGACTGCAGCCACAACAAATCCTGTCAACATAATAATAAAATATCAAATGTGCGGCCTCCAGCTCTGACGCTGGCAGACATTCAACTTTATATTGCTGCAAATCTGGACACAGCAGCCCTGGATTCACATGGCTGCATGCACTGAAATGATGCTCTTTTTCTGCTTGTGGGTTTTCCATTCGTTCAGAATGGATCCTGCACAAAAGCAGAAAGAAGCGCTTTGATGCATTGGCAGGATCTAACAGCCTTGATGCTCAGACACGTCCGGGTCAGTTTTCTCAACAGAAGCATAGAGCGCACAGAATTAACCCTGTGATGGCCCGTTAATTTTCAAAATCTGTGGTTGTCAAAATGAGGGGGCCACCAGGGGGCGCAAGTGGGGCTCAGAACATTTAAAAGAAAGGTAAAATCATGAAATACATTCTAAAATTTGGCTTTTTTTTGGTTATATTTTCCAGTAGTTTCTGCCAGTTTGCTCAGGGGGACCCCCGACAGAAACGAAAGCTGTTTGGGGGAACTTGCAATGAAAAACTTTGGGCTCCCCTGTTGAAATGCATATATCCGTGATGCCAACAAACGCCCCCTTTTGTCACCCTCCCACACGTCTGTTCTCGTTAGATGCGAAGGTACCTTGGACAGCGCCAGCGGGTGGGGATGTCCGGCCAGGGCCAGCTTCACGGTGGTCTCCCAGACCCGCGGGTCGTGCAGCCCCTTGGCCGTGACCATGAACTGGACGGGCTCGGACAGGTTGGACACGTCCTGCTCAGCGTACACCGTCCCGTTGGGCCTCACGCCGAAGTTGGGGTCGTTGGTCACGAACCCCACCTCCCTGCCGCGCTGGCAGTCCTCGAACCTCACTGGCGGGGGGGAGAAAAGGGAGCAGAATTAGAGAGCTGCATGTGGAAATATTTCATCCTATCTGCTGCCACCTTTGATGCATTCGCCCAAACAAATCACTGATCTGCTTTTCTAGCTTAAACCCAGGAGAAAATCTGACTCTTTATTCAAATCAAGCGTCAAACTCAGCGTTGGCAGCGGCTCCTCTGGGGAGAGCATGAAGAGAGGCTCTGGAAACACATCAGTCTGGCTGCTTCGCTGCCAAAGACGGGGGGATGAGTGAGAGCTGGAGCATTAGGCTCAACGGAGACAAAAGAAATGAAGTCCCGTCCGCACGATGACGGCGGGGGGTCTGCAGAGTCGCTGCCCTGCACACCAGAAACGCGAGGGTTTAGACGGATCCCAGAGACGCAGCCGCAGGCGGACATGGGTCTGCGGAGTACATCGGCGCAGACAGCACAGATGAAAACGCAGACAAACAGGAAGCCTCCGCAGTCTCAGTCGTGACTGTTCGGACAATCTGTTCCTCCCGTCGTCAGACTGAGTCAATGGCCGATGCATCACAAGTGGAGCGACTTCCAGCTGGACGCAACGGCCTGAATGCGGAGGGGGAAGAATCCTTTTCACCTCGTCTTTTACATTAGCGCAGGCAGGCTAACACACATCACCGCTGATGCAAAGCGGAGCTTATCTCGGCCCGTATGTGCTGGATCTCGCCAGCTTCGGCAGATAAGGAAACAAAGTGATTTCCTGACTGACTCAGGGAACAGCTCAAGCTATGGCAGCCTGATTTTTTTTTTATTTTTTTTTTTTTAAAGAAATCCAGCATGAAGAAATTTGCACAGCAGGCGTTTTGTTCAGATGTGTAATTAATTTAGCGCCCGGCTCCTGTCAGAGATCTCCCCGGCCACTGTAGCTTAGTGTCACACAAACGAGGCGGCTCATTTCCAACCTCTGAGTAATTGCGTGTGTAATGGGATGGACGGTAAACGCAGTTTTGACAGCGTTTACCGTCCGTCTGCATTAACGTGTTTTCAAAAAATGAAAAAAAAAAAAAAAATGCAGCAAAGGAGGCCATAGGAAATCATTTCAGGGGGTATTTAACTTCAGCTTGTGACAGAGCAGACCTGCTCAGACTGTCTGCAGGTGAATTATGATGGCAGGCGTGTTTCATGTAAATGATTTCAATTAGCCTGAACCAAACGGGGTAATTGTTGTCACTTAGACAGGTCTCCAGTTTTTCAGCTGGAAGAGTGAGGATTAAAGATGTATATGCTGCAAAACACCGCTGCTGTGTGTGTGTGTTTGTGTGTGTGTGTGTGTGTGTGTGTGTGTGTGAGAGGGAGAGTAGGTTAAAGTTTAAGAATGTCCGTCCTCGGCTAGTTGCATCCATTAATTTCAATCTTAAGTCGACAATAAAGCCAGAGAGGTCTCTGCAGGTCTGTCTCCGGCCTCGCCTGCTGTGGGGGAGCCAGTTGGCATGGGAACGGACGTGGTCTGCCAGGCACTGCCATTGTTGAACGCTGTTAAAGGAGCGTCTTTGATTCATCACGAGGGCACCTCTTAGTTTGACTTTCACCACCCACTGATGTGAACCCGTGAGGAGCCGGGGCCGTGACTCCCATTGCCAGTGCGCCCAGAGAGGAGACATGAATTAATGCTGCCTTTCGTTAAGATTCTGGTCCACAAATAGCATTTCAATAAGAGATGAGCAACCCAGTCCGGGGCCAGGATCCATCCGCATCTTACTTCCTACCAGGTCGTCAACCGCTTTTACCACCCCTGGTAGGATTTGGCAGCCCGGTCATAATTTAAATCAAGAGGTGAGACATCATGGGCTTGCTGACATAAAGGCCTGGATGGCTCTAAACTTTGTGATAACACAGAGAGGGTCTGCTGGTGGTTTCTACGCTAACAATAGCCAAGGTCGCCACACCTGTGAATTCTAATGTCATTGCTAGCAGCAACCAGGCACAGTTACGCCCTGGTTGGGCGAGAAAGCTGCAGCTCTCATTCACTAATTTCACTCACTGCATCCAGACATATCACTAATACGTCTGGATGCAGTTTTGGCTCAAGAAGGCTGAACTGGCCGCCTGTTTGTGCCTCCTCATCGGTGTTTTAGTGCTCTTTTACATCCGAAATTTCCCCGCTGTGGGATCAAATCAAGGTTTTCTTATTCATATTCTTATTTTACAGATACCACAGGTGTCCAGATACCACAGCACGCCGTTGGTACAGTAACGCGTGTCCTGTGTGTTTCCAAAAGTCCGTCCATCTGCAGCTCCATGGCTGGCTGAGCCTGTTGCCATTCTGCTTGGCTGCTTTCCTCTGGAACTGGACTGCAGAGAACACGCCGTCCTGCAGAGCCACTAGTGCCGCAGAGGCCTGGCGGAAAAAAAGAGTGGGCAAGCAGCTGTGACCGCCGACCGCTGTGGCCTCCGCGCTCGCTCTCTCCTTCCCTCACACACACACACACACGCTTTGTGGTGTTTGTTTCTTTCTGCTTGCAGAGTCACAACAGTTCCCCAGAGAAGGCGGAAACCGCCCTCGGATAGAAGCTACACATGCATGATATACAGTGGATGGCAGGAAGTATCTGGCCTGCCAACAGGAGCGTGTTCCCCTCATGTTCACCTGTCAGCTCTGCACGCTCCCTTCATCCTGTCACTGTCTCCTCCTTGTCCCTGTCGTCCAGACTCGCTGTCCATTTGCTTCTCTTGTCCCACCCCCTCCCCCCTCCACCCCCTTACACGAGCCACATTTCCCCGTGACAGTCGCTTGGGCCTGTCGCTTGGCACAAAAAAGAGCGCCTGAAAACGCCTCGCAGAGACAAATAAAGATATAAAGGAACCAGGACGTGTCAGATTTCCACAGATCACTTTCACACTCATCTTTTAATAGACCTGCCTTGATGTTGTTAGCCTCTTCTTCATGATTTGCTCCAGTTTGCCTTGTTTTTATTGGCCATTCAAGCAGCTTTTTAATCAGCTAAGAGTGCTTTATTTTGCGATTAAAACGGTGCACAAAGATGAGCTAAACCTCTGAAAGAATAGGTCTCGTCCCTCAGAAATAGCTCAGAAATGAATCAGTTGGTCATGCAGTGGCGGTCAGCGCTAAGGAGTCACACAAATGGGGTCGGGGTCGGTGCAGGTGGAGCATGCGAAGCCGCCGCTGTCGTTGTGCCGCTTGTGACACTTTGCTAAATAAACACTCCCTGCTGCCTTTCCTCTGCCTGAAGGGGAAAATCAACCCCGCCCATGTGATCTAATAATAACGCCATTAGCATGCAGCTGAAGCCAAACGACGAGTCAAGTGACACGAAAAGGCAGTGCGTGTCAAGAGGGACGCCATTAAATGTAAAGCACTTGCACGGCGAAGTTCTGCAGATTTTAACAGTATAATCTGACTTTAGCCACCAGCTTTGAGGATTTACATTAACAAACGTCTTGACTTTAAGATGTGAAGTAAATAAATGTATTTGCTTAGTGGTAAGTAAATAAATAGACAAAAACTGCAAAGCAACATGGGATCATGAGCCCAGCAGGAAGGATGAGATCAGAGAGGACGCAACAGCGCCACCGCTGAGGAAAAGATGCTGCTGCTGTGTTAAAACGGACCTGCCCTCATCCCAAGTAAACTTTCTCGTCTCTTTCCACTACAGCTCAGATCTTGTGAGATCAGAGAGAACCCTCCCACCCCCACGCCACCCCACCCAGGGATCTGGCCCTGACACACCGGGCAGAGCTCACGGAGTGTGTGTATCCAGGGCCCCGCACTCTTATCTCTGTATTAGCTTCCTCTCGTGGGCATTGGCATGAGAAGCGCTTGAGGAATGAGGAGGTTTGGGGGGGGGGGGGGGTGAGATAATGAGGGTGAGTGGGAGCAAAGCAGGGAGGATGCAATTAAAAGAGCGGGTCACAGATCGCGGTGCCAGGCGCCAGCGTGATTAATACACTGCCATTCAGCCTGGAGGTTTTTATCAGCGTGAGTGTGTGCACGTGGGCTTGTGTTTAGTCCTCCCAGAGAAACACTTCCAGGGGGCGCCAGTGTGTGTTTACCTGCCATTCTCATTTTGACACTTTTTTAGGCAAAAAAAAAAAAAAAAAAAGGTAATAAAAACTGACTTGATTGAAGTGTTGAGGTTCTGTCTGAGCTCACGTACTTGACCTGGACCTTTAATCCAGACCCCGCGATTCGTATTCCAAACCTCTAATATGAATTCAAATCCATGCGCACCCTTAAATAACAGAACAAAACCCCCTGAAAGTGCTCTGTAAAAACGTCCCCCTGGTGCAACTGTCGGTCTGTCCCGTCATCACACTAACGAGAAATGCTCCTCCCCGGAAACACAGCCGTCTCCCAAAACATATTGACGGTGCAAACATATCTCTCACTTCTTTCATCCGGCTCCCACTTAGCAGGCCTCGCCTTCAAGGCTCCCCTTTCCATTTAAGTGTAAGCAGAGATGGAGCTGTGTTTTATCACGGCGATATCTTCTTTAAGGAGGCAAAGTGTGCAAACCGCCTCAAGGCTACACACTGTCTGTTATCTCCAAGTACAATATAATCATTCCACACAGCCCGGAGCAAGGTGGGGGACCTCGGTGGGGGCTGAGCAACAGAACCGGGAACGTGAGTAAACCGAGGCCAAGTATCAGCATTTAAAAAAAAAAAAAGGCTTCTGCGAAATATCAGCGGCTCCCACTCGGCTGGATGACGACGGCAATGAAAACCCACTCGCTTCAAAGAGTTTGATTTTGTAAAGGTGCAGCGTGGAACCAACCAGTGTCCTGATTCAGGGGAAGACCTGCTGACCGATCTTGTAGGACTGCTTCTGGATCAGTCAGACAGCTCTGATTGGTCAAATGGCTTGCTTTGTTGATTCATTTCCTGCCAGAGCTGTGAATAAGCTACGGCACAGAGCATAAATTCAGCCGAGCTCGCTCCCTCCTCTTCCTCAGACACACCCGCACCTCCCTCGCAGACAAAATCACCTTTTAATCATCTCCATCTTTCCTTTTCCCCTCTTTTTCCTCTCTGTTCTTCCTCACAACACACTCCTCTCCCCAGATCTTTCCGTCCCCTCCATCTCTCCGTTCCCCCTTTTGCTATTAGCATAAACACATTTGCATCCTTCCCCGCTGATTGTTTAGCTGCCGTGTTCAGCATTCCGATTTGATTTTCCCACAATTGCCCTAATTAGCATTACAAACCCACGCTTAGAGAGGAGCAGAAATATTTGTTATTCCTGACAGACTCATTTAAGGGAATGGAGGCGAAAGGAAAAGGGAGCACCAGATTAGCGCGACAAAAGGTGCATTATTGCTTCACAATAATAAGAAACCTTATCACAGCCTGCTGAAGCTACACTTTCACTATATTTGTGTAAATCAATAAACAGCCTGTTTGCTTCAGCCAAACAAAACAGCATGTGCAGCAGCCGACAATGGGAAGGTATTGGACGCGATAAAAGGCGTAATCACAACAGGAAAGGTAGCTCTTGTCTTCTGCTGTTCCTGCCCTCTCCATCCCTGACCACCTTTTCTAAAGCCAATGATTAGACCGAAGACGGAGCTCTCTCATTATCCGCCGTTCTCATCCGTTCCTCCTTAATCTGGCCTCTCCTCCAAAGCTTCCTGGAGTAAATGATAGGCTGGGTCACTCATTAGTCACCAGGCCGCAAGCTAGAGACAAAACCCATCCCGTTTTTGTCTCAGGGAGAAGCTGAAGGCCATCGGAGGTCAGCTACGCTCGCTGCTTATCACTGATTGATTAACCTCGCCGGCTTATCATTTTCAATCCATGTGAAGTGAGAGGGGGGACTGAGATGGGAAAGCTGGAGTCCACCTCAAACTCCACTCTTCACGTGCGTTGGTCCAAGTGGACCAGAGGATGGACCAGACAGGGACGAGCTAGAGCTCTTTTATGCTGACTCAGAGGTCGACCAGCAGGAAACAAAGTTGCTTTACAGGCCAGATGATGGTGGCAAAAACTGAAGTTTGCTTTAGGACAGGTAAACACTTTGTGTCATCTCAGTCGCTAATTTGCTAGCTCACTATTGACTATTGTTGCAGTCAGCGAGGTCGTAGATCAACCGGAAAAACGGCCTAAAGAATGCAAATCGCAGTCGATTGTAAGAAGGCAACAACAGCAACAACAAACCGACCCTCCTGTTCACGTACGCTGGCACAGAGACAATAAACATTTGAAGACCTGGTGTCAGTAAGAAGGTGGAGCTATTGTTGCATTTGCTCATTGAGTCCGTTAGCGGTAGCATTAACCTGCGGATAAGTCGACTACTATCAGCGGCATTTATCACAGCAGTTGTTTAAAACTAAATAAAAGTTTGATGGTTTCTGCTGCTAGAAAATGCAGATGGGAGCCATGAAAGCGTGAAACAAAGCAATGGGCAAGGGCCATAAATCCGAGCGGGCGAAAAGGCAATAAAAGTGTAACGCTAGGAGAGGCTGCGGAATTGTGATAAAGGGTCCCACATTACATGACACAGAGTCGTTTGATACCTCGCTGCCCGCTGTAGTTAGGAAATTCAATATGCCGCGTTGTGTTGGAGACGAAATAAGTATCTGTTTAACGTCGTTGCCATTTTGCAAAGCTGGAGTTGGGATCTGTGCAGGCGGATCTACAAATCTGAAGGCCTTTCAATGACTGTTTGTTCTGCAGTCGCCGTGGTCGGCCGTGAAAAATCAATTATGCACCCGAGTGGTACGTATGGGCCTCACATGCCACCCTCAATTCCTCTTCCGGCGCTTTTGATGGCGCTCGCCGCTTGCCTCTGTGCAAATGTTGAGATCACAGAGACAGTTACAGGAGGGTTTTAATGAGGACGCTCTCATACGTGCATGCAGCTTCAAGGGACTAACGGAGGACATCAGCGCATTCCAGCTGCGCTGTTTTCACACAGCAGGCTCAACGGAACAGCCAATGTCCTCTTCTGCCACTGGACGATTTATAAATAATCCAATGCAAGGTCCTCTGTCCCCGCCAGCGCACGGCGACCCCTCACACCGCCCGTGTAAATCCCATAGTGGCGTTTATCATAGGCATCTGTGGCAGCTCTTAATATGAGCATCCTGCCAGCCCTTAAGTGGGCGAAGCTAAGCCTCGCTGTCTGGCTGCAGACGCCCAACATCCCTGTCCACCTATCGACTGCTGAGGAAGAGGGAGGTCATTCTCCTCAGGACGCAGCCGCCAAAACCATTATTCTTATCGCTGCGGGACAACTCGCCGCGAGTCAGGAGAGAAATCTGAGCACTGGGAGGTGAGACGGACGGCCTCTCTCGTGTTTACCCGCACATTTCTGCATTTCTCATTAACTGATAAAACATCACTTCTGACCTTGAGATAAAAGCACATTAGCCGCAGACGAGCGGTTAATCTGAGAGGAATCGGACTGTTTAGGTTATCAGGTGAGAGCGGGTGGACCCGTTATCGCGGGAAGAGTTTTAATTGCTCTTCTTGTGTCGGTCATTATATACAGTGGAAGTGGGTTATGTGCTGTCCATCATGTCCAGGCGCCATCGAGGAAAGTGGCTTTATTTTCCAGCGACAGGACTGCACGAATCTAACAAGCACAGTTAGGGTTCGATCACTTAAATTGATTTAATTGACCCATTGGATCCCAACATAATCCTTGCCATGACACTACTAAATCAGGGATCATGATTTAGAATTATACTTTAATTACAGAATAATCTCAGCTGTTAATGATTTGGGAATAGATTTACTGAGCAGTAATGAGCTTCAAATTACCACAGAAATGCTAAGACTCGCTACCAAAACCAGCGAGGAGCACTGTTGCCAAACAGAGTTCTGTGTTTATTAAAAAAATGGCAGAATTTAAAAAGACGAGCGTCACAAAACAGGCCGGCGGACTCCTTCCACGCCGCTGTGCTTTTAACAGGAGACATTCCACAGAGACAGAAGAGTCAGGCAATGAAGAGACAGGGACCACTGTGACGCTGAAATTAAAGGTTTTTGGAAAAACAAAGCCTCATAAAATAGCATCACTGCTTAATTAAAATCAAATATTTGCTACTTTTTTCCTTACAGATGCCCTGAAATAAAGTGAGTTTGTTGTGTCTTTTTAAACATGCTTATTAGTCTAATTACAAATACTGAAATGTGCCAAATTAGCCCAATGATTGCAAGTGGTTGTTTTGGCATGTGAAATGTGAAGGTTGGTTGCCAGTTTGGCAACGTGCTTCCAGAATCTAGTCAACAATAGCATGAACATTCCAACATGAGAGCGCTGATGTCAGTTCTGCACCACGTTCAACGGGCCTGGAGACCATTCATGAAAGGACCCTGTGGAGATAGCCGCCATGCTAGCAAGTGAGCGCTCACCTCATCCATGTGGCTTTAAAGCCTGTAATTCCTGCTCTTCAGCCTGATCTTAAAAGACTATTAAATCAGCATTATGCTCATTGTTTAGAGGCTGAATAAGATTATTTTCCGGCTACTGTGACGCTAACATCATTACTCAATAATCCAGTATTAAGACTCCAATTCTGCCTGTTTAAGTTTGGTGCAGATGCAGACGTAAGCTGGTGCAGAAAATCATCACTGTGTTGTGCAGAATAAAAATACATGTTGTGATCTCGCAACAATGATAGTTGCGTCTGTGCTGGGGGAGAATATTCAGCATTCA
This sequence comes from Pao palembangensis, assembly GCA_015343265.1. Taxonomy (NCBI): domain Eukaryota; kingdom Metazoa; phylum Chordata; class Actinopteri; order Tetraodontiformes; family Tetraodontidae; genus Pao; species Pao palembangensis. The sequence goes on along the minus strand of CM027087.1, from coordinate 9,914,313 downwards.
AGTAGCTCAGCTGCAATCAGATCAGAATTCATCTCTGAGTGTAATTTTCGTGCCAAATCAGTAACAGATTGGCCTCTCACTGGCACTATTTTGTCAGCGTATCGCCGCGCCGGGAGCCTGTGTAAGATAGCCAACAGCTACCTCACAATGTGTCGTGTGCTGTAGCTCGCTAACGTGTAACGTATGTTTAAGGCCGATCTGTCTGCAGTGCATAAATCTCTGTCGCACTGCAGGCAAAGAGGTGTCAGTGAGGTGAATGAGGACATCCCGAGCAGTATGAAAGATGGTGGCAGCCATTCCCCCAGGCCACGGTGATGGCGCTGCATCGATCCCGCCGCTCCGGAAACCCGAGGTGCGCCAGCTTTCCAGCTCTGTCAGCATTGCTTTTCTCAGTGTTGCATCTAATAACGTTGCTGTCAGAGAGGCTTGGGTAAAAAAAAAAAAAAAAAATCCCCAGACAAAAGAAAGTGGAGGCGCTGATGTGTCTGGAGCCAGGCAGGTGGGGCTGAGACCCTTTGAATTAGTACTTCACATTTTTTTTTTTTTTTTATCAACTTCCAACTAATGTTTACCGTCAGGAGGAAAGCGAGTTTGCCTCAGAACTCCGGCACCTGTTTGTCCAATTTAGCCCGCCAACTGATTCTCCGGGAAACCTAATCCCACTAATCCACAGGTATTTACACAGGTGGAAGCGTGCAGCACGTGCTGGTGTCTGCAGCCAGCCGGTGTTTGTCTTCTAAGGTGACTCGTTATGTACACCAGTTTATATGTTGTCTCATTAATCTCTCCGCTCGCTTCGGTTCCACCCAGAGACCTTCTGCTCTCTCCTCTCTCACATACTTAACAGATTCAAAACACTTCAGTTCATTTAATCCTGTTTGCTCTTGCTGGAATCGCGGCCTGTTTGGTGCTTACTCTCATCGGTGAGCACTAAATGGAGAGAATTTAGAAAAGAGATTCTTGTCCAACTGCTGCTCCTGTGATGCATCTTCAAGAGGCAAACAAGGTCAAGTACATACTTTCAGATCCAGGGTGCAGGATTTATGGGTCCCATTTCCTGCTGCTGCTATCCGGCTGCAGCAGAAACATTCCACATTCTTTTGACTTAATGATCTGATGATTTCAAATCAGTGTTTCTGCCCAATTTAAAAGAATTTCCATCAACGTTGAGAACCGCGTAGCACTGACGACGAAGTAGATTCAAATTCAAGCCAGTATTTGGTTCGCTTAGCACACTAGAAAAAGAGCATATGTAGTAACACCAGCATAACAAACTAGAAAAATGTTATTTTCTTCAATCTCCTAAAAATGAAGGACTTTTTCAGAGTCGGACTGCGTGGCTGACGTAGATAATATCTACTTTATCAGTCATTGCTGTGACAAGCCTTCACAAACCCCTTTAGCTGTGTCTAAAACGAGGCCCTACCATCCCGCTGGGACTTGTAAAACCAATCTTTGCGCTGCATAGGGGGAAAAAAGCCTTTCAGTTGCCCCTATTTGTGTATTCAGCAATAATAGTGCAGTAAAAACCCATTAGGCAAAACTGCTATGTTGGCATGGTTACCATTTAGCCAGGATAAGCAAATTCCTGCACGGACTGGAAATGTTGCAGGGTAGTCAGATGTCTCTTTCCACATGTCAACACAATTTCGCCGCATTGTTTCAGGCTGATTGTTTTCCTGGGAGGGTGATGCAGTTTGTAATCCGAACAATGCTTCTTTAAAACCCTTGTATTTATGTCCAGATGAAGAATTTCTGATAGTGAATGATCTTTTTAGCCTTGTTGAATAGAAAACAACTGCAAAAAAGCCCCAAAAACCTGGCTGGGAAATGTCAGCCCAGCCTCTGACATTTCCCTCCATCTTCGGATGCTGTGATTCCATCTCTGCAACAAGCGGAGGCGCTAATCTCTGCAGCTCCTCAGCAGACAAAGGCCAGAGAGATTAACCAAATTACACTTGGACTCAAGTGAATGAAGGAAACAATAAATTTCTCATTTAACTCTAATCCCACGGTGGAGCGGTGGCGGCGGAGGAAGAAGGGATGGATTCGGGGCCTCATCCGCACATCTGCTAATTTTTTCCAGGGCTTTCTCTTAACTACAGCTGGAGAGCGATGAAGAACCGGAGGCAGAAAGATGGAGAGGAGGAGCGAGAGCAATAGAGAGAGAGAGATGATGGAGTGACAGACCGGCAGAGGGGAAAAGAAATGGGAGAGACAAAATGAGGTTTACAGCACTGATGTGTCAAAGTTAATGTGTGAGATGAGTCAGAAGGAAAGAAAATCAACAGTTTCCGCGCTGGCGGCTGTTGATGCAGCTAAAACAACACCTGGCGTGCACCGCTGGAGTCACGTGACACGCCTGGCCCCGCTTCTGCTGCAGGTGCAGGATCCTCGCTGCCGCTCTCTGATGGTGTTTCAGCGACAGCGTGTGCTACCCGTCAACACGTGACAGCCTGTCTTCAGCTGTGGGCAGAGGCCCGCAGCGGTGGGCGGAGGGAGGGCAGTCAACCCCGGAATGATGAATATTTGCACGGCGTTTTCCAGAGGGGGGTCAGGGCCGAGCACTCGCAGCAGCGCGAATGAAACCCGGCTTCCTCCGCGCAGCCATGTCAGACGGCAGGAGAGAGCTGTCAGTGCGGGCGCCAAAACCGGAACAGCCCTTCCCTCGCCGCGCTGACTCGCCGTGGCGGCTCTTCAAACGCTCCGATCTCTCCTGCCAGCATGTGGGGGTTGAAGAAGAAGAAGAGGAAGAGAGAACCCATCCTGGCCCCAGTAAGCAGCAAGCAGCTGCTCTTCCTGCCACTGTTTTGTCTTTGTGCCACGTCAAACTTTCCGAAGGAGACGAGGAATCGCTCCTGCTTCAAACTGTCATCACTGGGACTACACCCCACCCTCTGTGACTGGCTCTTGGACTTCTTGACTGGCAGGCCCCAGTCTGTCAGAATTGGAAACAAAACTTCAGCCAGCATCACCACAAACATCAGCACTCCGCAGGGCTGTGTCCTCAGCCCCATCCTCTATACCCTGTTCACCCACAATTGTGTCGCATCTCACCCCGAGAACATCATCCGTAGGTTTGCTGATGACACCGCTGTGATTGGTCATATCACAGGCGGGGATGAAGCGGCCTACAGGAGGTAGGTGGACAGTCTGGTGACATGGTGTGGGGACAACAATCTCACTCTCAACACAGACAAGACTAAGGAGATGGACATGAGGAAGGAGAGGAGACCTCATCAGCCACTGTTTATCCGGGATCTAGAGGTAGAGAGAGTGAGCAGCTTTAAATACCTGGGGGTCCACATCAGTAATGACCTCACCTGGACACTTAACACAACCCAGGTGGTGAAGAAGGCTCAACAGCGGCTGTACTTCCTGAGGAGGGTGAGGAAATTTGGCATGTCGCCCAAAATCCTCAGCAACTTCTACAGCTGCACCATTGAGTGCATCCTGACCAGCTGCATCACTGGTATGGCAGCACTACTGTGAAGGACCGCAAACACCCGCAGAGAGTGGTTAAAACTGCCACAAAGATCACCAGGACTCCCCAACCCTCACTGCAGAGCATCTACCATTGCAGAGTCCACAGGAGCGCTGCCTCCATCATCAAACCACCCACCCCCAACACGAACTATTCACACTCCTACCTTCAGGCCGGAGGTACAGAAGTGTGAAATGCAGGACTACCAGACTTAAGAACTCATTCTTTCCCACGGCCATCAGATTATCGAACTGCAGAGCAATAGCCCCCCTCTCCTGGACATCTACTTATACACTTTGCACATGAATAATTTGCACTATTCCTGGCTGTTACCTGTTTACATACAGTTGCACATTTGGCAAACCATTTTATTACTGACAGTTGCACATAAAAGCGAATGTAGCACATTATCTGCAAATATGTACATAGAATGTGGCCCATTTTTTTGCAGTCTGTTCTGTGAAGCCTATTTTCTTATATTTTTTGCATGCCTCTCTCCATCTTATTGTTTGTCCATTTTGTACCTAATTTTTGGCATCCAGTGTGGGCAGCAAAGTAAGAATTTCATTGTATAGGGAAACGTGTTTCTTTACTGTGCATATGACAATAAAAGCTTTGAATCTTGAATCTTCCTTCTCCCCTCTGCTGCTCCTTGGCTATTCGCAGATGACATAAATTGAAAGGGGGAGAGATAATGGAGAAATAATGGGAGAGGGCAGGAATGGTGATCCAGAAATATTGAAATTGACTTAAACCCCTCGACCCATCTCTCAATTTTCTTGTTCTGAAGGCTCATTAAATATTCATATTTCCCCTATAAGAGAGAGGCCGTGTGCATTCCTGAGAGGCTGCTGCAGCCTGGACACTCAGGGGGCCGATTCCAGTTAAATCCCAGTATCACAATCGTCTATATTCATTGTTGAGGGAAAAGACAGATGAACATGCTTCAAATTAGTATGTTAGAATAACGGGTTCATCTTTCCATACTTGGCAGCCCTAAAATATATTTTACCTTCTTCCAGATGAGCCAGAAGAGTTTAGCGGTGAAGTCGAAGCGCTTCTGAAAGAAAAACCGTTGCACGATAATGCTAACATCGCTAACCTCGGCGCTGCTAACAGCTGACGAAGCTGTTTCATTCAAACAGCCCAGGCTTGATTTTAAATCACCATCTGCTCCACAATCTGGACGCCACGAACGCCTGAACAGGCCCATTTCCTGATGTCCAACAACTCCCAACAGCAAAATGCCAGCCTACATTTTAACCACAAAGTTCAAATCAAAGTTACCTTCCAAGACAACTGATCACTTTTATGATGAATAGTTTAAAAATATTATGACTGGTAAATGTCATACAGTATTTCAGTTGGTGTTAGCAGGATTCAGTGTTTACTTACTGGGAACACTGAGACAGATCACAAAACATGGAAAAAAACCTGCTGTCCCACCACATCTGACTACTTCCAGGGCCGAGATGTCCACGTCCTGCGAGACTTAACGCAACAGCACGTGGCGCCATAGCCTGTCGAGCACCACGCAAGTGTAGTTCCGTGTTAGCTGCAGTGGGTGAAGCCAACAGCAGCGTAGAGTAGCGACTGAGAATGCAGCACTTCAGCTCCCCGCCGACAGCCCCGGTGGCTGTTTAGACCAAAACATGTTTCTGATGACTAATTCAGCCGCTGCCGTGTGATCCGCAATGGCATCAGCATTTTCTGGAGTTGAAAAGCACTTAAACAGCACGAGTGGCCGGAGCTGTTTGCCGCTCTGCAAGTAGAAAGTAAAAAGATTATGTGCGTTCATGCGTCTAAAGGAGAAGAGGCATCTGCTTTCCTGACCTTCAGCACCTTCAAGGAGCAGTTTGGAAACTATGTGTGGATATGTTCTATGTTTTTTTGTGAACCCACTCTCCCAAATAGTGCATCATATAGTGCTCTGGTTTGCAGTCTCTGGGATGCACGAATTAAAATCCGAAATTGTTGGATGCGTAAACAGTTACGTATGCACATAACCTGAAGACTAAAATGGATCCAGAAAGTTACCAACAATAAACGGAACTTCATCCACTTTCGGAGCCTCAAGCGTTTACATTTGCCGCAGCAAAAATCCCTTTAAAGCAAACGTGACCATTAAAGTCTGAGAGGTGAGGATTTGCCACGCTGCTCCTCTTGGTTCTACAAACACCCCCACACTCCACTGAAAACCGCTCTTACACCTTGTTAACGGACAGAATCAAATATTTTTGCATAAGGTGTTACTGGATGTGCAAATGTGACTGACTGTAGCTTTGAGATCTGAGGTCACTGGACCAATCAGCAGCAACATTAAAAGCATGTAGATGAACCTGCGGAGGACGTGGAGAGCAGACAAAGCTGGTCTCTGGGTTTCGCCTCTGAGGCCGTTTAAAAGCGAAAAGCTCGGCACAGATAAAAGCAAGGAGTGGGGACCAAACAAATAAATAAGAGTTGTGAGGAGGGGATAAAAGGAGGAATATGAAGATTAGCCAAAATGCTGAAGAGAGCGTGATCAGATAAGTTGAAGGGAAAAGTGATAAGAGCGATTTAAGTGCCACCGTCCGAGCGTGTGCTGGACCAAAGGCTGTCAGGTGAGAGAGAGAGAGAGAGAGACAGAGAGAGAGGGCAATTGTTTTCTTCACGGTTTGTGCTGTAAATCTACTTAGGCCTACCGGTATTTTCATTATGTGCACAGATAGAACCTGCAGCTTGAGGCTGCAGCTGCTGAGTCCCTGAATCGTTTTATTCTTAATTTTCGCAGAATAAACTTTATGCTTTTAGTGAGTACATAGGGAATATCAGGAGAACCACAGCATACAATAGTTTTGGAGTGAATCAAATGCCCTTAAAATGTCCGTGCTCATCCCTGACCCGATGAACATTCACGTACAAATGCACAAGCGGGCCCTTTCCGCGGACACATGATCAGTCATCCAAACATTTCTAGGTCCCTGCAGGCTGTTGGATCCCTCAGCGGGCACTGAGTGTCCTGAAATCACCCTCTCCTAATTTCCCAGCGACGGCACGACCAACTGCTGTCATCTTTAGATCCTCTTTTCAACACAAAAGCGGCGCAGATGCCTAAACGTGGCATAAAAATGAAATACGGCAGCGGTGTTCAGCGTGGAGCTAAACACTTAAAATGTCCACAAAGAGTGTGTGTGTGTGTGTGTGTGTGTGTGTGTGTGCTCTGCGAATGACTGAAGGGTTTTGGCAGAACGAGGTCACTCTGTTCCACCAGGTGAACGTGTGTGGGGGTGGATGGGGTGGGGAGATGTGCCTGCGCGTTTTCAAACACCAAAAATATCTGTTCATAAGGATATTTCTGCCTTCGACAAACAGCTCTGTGAGATCACTTACAGGAAAGTAACACTGGTGAAGCGAGGGCTGAAAACGCTGCAGCAGGATCAGCATCTGATTACTATCATTATCTAGAATAACATACAGTTTATACAAGCACAAACAGTAGAGAGTAGAGAGGCTTTATTGTCATTTCAACTACATATAGCTGACGCAGTACATAGAGAAATGAGACAACGTTTCTCCATGCAACGTATGGTGCTACGTAGGCATACAACATACAACCTAGAGCTAGGACAGAAGTATGTCTCAGCCACATAAAGAGCAAAGTGTGCATCACACTGCAAAAGTAAATAATAATACTGAGCGTTTCCAATGAAAATGTAAACTGCTCAAAAAAATAAAGGGAACACTAAAAGAACACATCCTAGATCTGAATGAATGAAATATTCTTAAAATACTTTGTTCTTTACATAGTTGAATGTCCTGACAACAAAATCACACAAAAGTTATTATTATTAACCCATGGAGGTCTGGATTTGGAGTCACGCTCAAAATTAAAGTGGAAAAACACACTACAGGCTGATCCAACCTTGATGTAAGGTCCTTAAAACCAGTCAAAATGAGGCTCAGTAGTGTGTATGACCTCCCTAAAACGCCTTGGAGTTACATTGTGTTGTTTAAGTATTCCCTTTATTTTTTTGAGCAGTATTTAAGTAGAACCCTGATAATTATTTGGTTTTGATTACATCCATTCACACAGAAAACTCAAGCCAGGAAACACCAGGATTTAGATGTTCCTCATCAGTAAGTACTTAGAGTCACGTACGTAGCTGTCCTAAGTCCACACAAGTGGAACCAGCATCGTAGAGCAGCACGTAGCTGTACATGTTCGCAAGCGCGACACGTCTTGTACAAGTGATTTAAGCGACCCGTGATGGTTCGAGATGACAAATTCAGATGCCACGGTGCCAGTTCAAAGTGCCGTTTCACTTCTCACTCTTAAAATGTCACTCTGTTTCCATGCAAAGCGGAGAGGTATAAATATGCGGCAGACCATCGTCCTCCAAGGGCCGAGACAGTGACAAGCTGCTTAATGAGCGTCTCAGGAGGAGGCAGGGACATGTCATCTGTCCCGGCAATACAGAGCGCTGCCCTTCTTTCAACACCATTAACTCACCCAGTCATGCTAACAAAAACACACACCGTTGAAATGGGGCTAAGGAGCCTCTCGTGTCAGCTTGTACCTGAGTAAACGCACGGAGACTAGACGTGTAAACAAAATTAACCATCAGTTACCCTCATTGAGGATATTGAGATACTTTTGTTTGTTAACTGTGCGCTTGATGCAAAGCACGTTTGATTTATCGCACCTTTGGCTCAGGAGATGCTTGTCGCTAACATGAGCGGCGGAGAGGAGAGCCTGGTGGGGAATTAATGTTCAACCTGCGATGTCCTAAATATTTACCAGCTGCCTCCTGCTGTAAACCTGCTGACGGAAGCCACTTTGGAGGGAACAGGCGGAGGAGCCTGAACCCTCGGTGGGCCACATGGCCTACTTGTGCAGCGGTGACCCCTGGTGTGTTCTACACGACCCCGATATCTGCTGCCGTTATTTATGAGCCTGTGAAGGGGTCCTTTTCCGGGGGGGGGGGTTGCGGGTGCCACCTGTTTAATGAGGTTGAAGTAAAGGATGGAGGGAGTGCACGAGTGCAGCAAGATGAGATACAGGAGATCCTGGTGTTAGAGCCCCAAAGGAGCGGGAATTGTTTTACAAACCTGATGGGTTATATTGACTCGAGCGCCTTACATGTGTCGCCGAGTGTGCGATAAGGAAATCGATACTGCTATTATGTGTGAACACAAATGGGGATATTCCATATACATGTAGAGGCTCATTCAGGGAGGGAGGAAAAAGGCTTCTGCAATCCCATTAAAACCGGATCATCCATTAAAGGTGAGCTTGAAGAATCGCGCGGAACGAGGAGCGGTCAGCTGCAGGTTCAGCCAGACTGAACGAATGGAAAAGCAGAGCAGCGTGGCGCAAATGTGCTGCTGGAGGTGTGGCAACTGCTAGTTTATTTCGGAATAAAACACTAAGGTTTTAATAGCTAAATCTGCCTGCCAGCACTGACGTGTTTTCTGCAGGAATGCAAAACAAATTCCTGATGTGGAACCAAAGACAGAAACAGATGCTGCCTTTTTAAATTCCTCACAGGCGAAGCTGAAAAATGACTGGAGACAGCTCGAGTACACAAGCTAACCAAGGATTCCAGCGGGGGTAAAAAAACCTCTAAACATTTAACAATCTGATTTGCAGGAGTGTCTTCGACGGGCAGACAAGAGCAAACACAACACAAAACCCTTGTTTCACTCTGTGTTTTCTCTTACGTGTTCAACAGCTTCTCACTATAATTAAACTTTCAGTTATTGTCAATGCTGATATTAAACATTTGGCCATCGTTTATAGGAGGAACTCACAGAAAACTCTGATACTTCAGGGTTAATCAAAGGTTAATTCAAGGAACATTCATACAATGTCTTACCTCTTTTTAATATCTATTTTCTCTGTAGAGCTGATGATGTAATCAGAAGTGGAGATAGCCATCATGTGTGATTAAATGTAGGGGGCTATTTCCTGATTAAGAGCTGTTGTGCTGACTAAGGAGCCTTGGGGTTTATTATCTGTGCTTGAGAATTAATGACATCGAATAGAAGAGAGAGCAGCTCTTGGAGGATCCGCAGATGCCGAAGCGGCTTTTGGGGAATGTGTTTCTTATTGAGATGTATACTCTAAGGTTTACTCCTGGTGGAGCCTGGAATGCAAAGGTCACTGACAAGGTCACGCACCTGCCTCAATGACCATCACCGTCAGACAAACGTGGACTCAATCCACTGCTGTACAGCAGGGAAACATGGACCAGGCCGATTCCACACTGACCACCAGCGCCTCCTCAGGAGGATTCTGGGAATCGCCTGGCAACATCACGAGCCTAAGAAGAACATCTTGGCACAGCCTGGAATACCAAACACATCTGTCTTGCTCAGGCTCGGCCATGTGGGGCCGAGTCCCTAAGGAATCCTTGTCTTTGTGGTCCTACAGAGATGGAGGAATAATGACAGCAACCATTTCTGCAAGGAGGACACTTTTAAATGTTGCAGTGAAAGATATGATAATTTCCAGCAAAAGAGAAAACTGAAAATAGAAAAAATAAAACAACCCATTTTCTATTTGCTGAAGGCACAAGATCCAGGTCTGCAACTTAATGCGACCCGCTGCACCCGTAAAAGGCTGTACGGCAGTGCGGCGTGAAAAGCTGAATAAAGGCAGACGTGGTCGATGGCCTCTGCGTGAATCTTTACTATTCTTCAAAGCCTTCAGGTCAAACAGAGGACTGGCTTTCTTATAATGAAGAAGAGATTGTTAATCTAGCATTAATGCCTCAATTCCCATTAGAAGCCTTTAGATTCACAGAGGTGTGAAGCGGTCTTCTGCATGAATGAGCGCTCTCTCTCCTCCCCATGATACCGGCTCACCACAAAGAGTGCCTGAATGAAAGGGGCGTCAAAAGGACATCGATTTCTAATAGGTAACTTCCTGGGCCGGCAGGGGGCTCGGCCTAACTCGCAGCTGTGCGATACGGTCAAGGGCGCTGTGTGTGGGAGCAGCCGCCAGCCCAGTCTCTCTCCACCAGGCACCAAATGAACCACCGCAGCGGGACACGAGGATCAGAGAGCGGTGGGAGCCTCCTTTCATCTCCTGGGGATTAGCACATCCATGGTGGAGAAGGATTCATGTTTATCTGGGTGCAGCGGAACACTCCAGGAGATGTAGCTGCCATTTAGCCACAGGCTACATTCTCCCTGGTTCCGCTCAATTCCGATAATTCCCCCAAGGCTGCGCTTATACGTTGCGCCCTGGGTGAGACAAAGATGCGGGAGAAGACGGCCACTCCGGGCAAGATTTTTCAAAATACATATAAAACCCTGTTAACTCGGTCAAGCTTGGAAAGGCTCAAGTGGTTTCACTCTGGGTTGATCCTGCAGTATGTAAAAACATCGCTCCACGCTCCGTACTGCGTTGGGGAAATAACGATTTATTCGAAGGGAGGCTGCACAAAAACACAAGCCTGACATTTGCCGGAGAGTGGAAATTCTAATAGAAGCATTAAACATGCATGGAAACATTAAAAGCTTTACTCTAAGGTTCCGCTCAACCGGCATCGGAACAGGAGGGCAGAGCTGTTGACGAGGAAGGGTTGTGTGACAGCCTGCGGGATCCTCCATCATCAACTGCTTCACGCTGGGCGACACCTTCCGTTTCATCGCAACACCGGCTGGTCGGGGTGGAAATGGAGGAAAAAGGTGGTTCCGACATTTCATCTTCAACATCCCAATGCCTGACTACCTCCAGACACAGCTGCGTCTGACTTGGTGACCTGGGTAGCCCAGCTCAATCCAAATCAAGCTGTTTCCCAAGGTTTTGATCCAATTCTAGCTGCCCACATTCCCACATTATTCCCAAATACTGGATTGGAGTCTATTTTTCCATCAAACCTGATCCTGTCAAAACCCGAACACTTTGGCTCAGACATCCGCCACGCAGGCCAGAGCATGGGCGCCAGGCAGCAGTCAGCTCATACATGAGTAATGGCTGCCACATTAACATTAAACAGAGAGAGCAGGCTGAGGGCAGCTCAGAGGGGGGACCCGGGCAGATCGGGTGCTCCCCCTGTCTTATAAAACGGCGGTTGATTAATGTTAGATTCTGGTCGGCCTCATTCTTCCGCCGTGCAGAGCTAATCAGCAGAGCGGGTGAGAGTGATGGAGCAGCAAGTGTGGGGTTGAAAAAAAAAAAAACAGTTTGTTCAGGTGCAGTTGGAAAAGGTTGAGCCAGCATCACTCCGCCCGACCCTACGGTCACTAAATGTCGGCAGCATGGAACAGTTCAATCAATCCCAAATAGGAAACGCGGCAAAGAGGCGAAGAAAACAATTCATGATAATCTCAGGGTCAGAAAAACGGTCTGTACCGCATGTAACCGCAAACTGCTGGTAAATTTGACTCACTCCACAGTGGATTTTGCCTCCTGAATAATTCAGTATTCCTTTAGCGATGCACACTGGGGAATAGTTTAATGGTAAATCAGGTTCAGTTGATTATTTCTAAACCCATAAGAAGCCATGGTGACTTGACCTGATCCAGCTTTGTTTGACCTTTGTCATGTGACTGCAACAGGAAGTGACCTTCCCAAATGGTGGCCTATAGAACTATAGAAGAAATGAAGGAGCCTGTTTTTGGATATCAAAGACAACTTTAAAGACATCAAACAGTTGCAGAGCTTAAACGTCACGTCCAGTATTGCACTGAACCTGTCTAGCGGAAAATTATACAAAACAAATAAAACAAAAGGCTAATTTGTGCTGTTCAGCAGAAAAAACTGCCATGTTTACAACTAACAACCACTGTTTGTGTGATTGAATGACTAAAAGAAAAGTCTGTCTCAAATTTTAGAGCGTGTCCGTTTCACGCAGATGCGCTGGTTTGAACAATGAGGTCAAAACTTGGAAGCGTAAATGAGTTCTGACTGATGAGCGATGGGGGAAGACGGAACTGAGACGCTGCCGCCGGTGTGAAAAATACACCTGCTCGTACTTCACAGGAAACACTTGTTTCATTTATCATTTCCAGGGAGGATACTTTACACGGTGTTCCCTTCCTCCGCCAGTGAAAGCAGAGGGAATACGCAGCGCTGCTCCGCAGTCCTTGAGCTATTGCCGGAGCCCTCAGGAGTCTCGGGGAACTTGTGTTTTGTGGTGTTATCTTTTATAACAGCGCCAGAGCTGATGTAGGTCTTTAAATAAACATTTCATAAAGATTGACGCAAAAACCGGGTCAGCTTTTACAGCAAATATTCTTCCTTCTCTCCATCAAACTACTAAAAAAAGTGGAAAAACAGAGAATCCTGCCATTATTAAGCTAAAACATTGATGTTCGAATTTAACCAGACAAAATTATTCATGACAAATTCCCCCTCTGGACATGTTTTCTATGAAATATGTATTTTGATAAAGATGTCTTAAGCAAGATTGTTTCAAGTTCCTGTCTATTCTGACTGTCGGGGGAGGCCGCGCTTACCAATCGCTCTCAAAATGATGGAGAAATCTTTAAATAATTCCACCAGTATGTTATATTGGTTAATGGAAAAAGGCCAGACAAGGAAGCCATGGTGGAGATAAGTTGCAGAGCGTGACGCGCAGCCATATGAAATGTCACCGAAAGAGGAAATCAACAGGTGTTGTCATCTGGCATGTTGACACGTGCATGTGAAGTCGCTAATCTTACACAAACGACGAATCAGTACTTTGCACATAAAATGTCTGTGCACCCACCCACACACACACACACAAAGCCTTAAAGTAGAAAAGTAATCTGCTAGTTTAAGGAACACTGCGAGGTGGCTGTGATTGACAGGCAAATCATTCGAGCCGAAACGCAGCAAATGTTGAAAAAGTAGAAAGTCAGATGTGGAAATGGCCTCAAAGCAGACGAGTATTTTGAGTCCCTTTGAAAAGCTAAGCGTTAGAGGAGGGAATGTGTGGATTTTTGTATTTAAAAATAAAGAGATACAAATCTGAACACTGCATGTGCAAAGCCTGAGTGTCAATCAAGCGCATGAGTTTGAGGGTCAGGCCTCACTCGGACGTCACCTTAGCTGGTTATTACAGTTTAAACCCAGGATCCTAAAGAGCAACAAGCTTCCACAGACGTATCCAGTCTGCAGCTCGCCGTGGTGCTAAACTAAAGTGCGAGCTAAGTGGTCAAGTGCACAGCCTGGCAGAGATGACAGAGCTCCAGGATGCAGCATATATAATGTTATGCCTTACATAAACTTTATGTGTCAGCAACCGACATAATTAAAAAAGGAGAGATGGTAGGTAATGGAAAAACAGAGCTGAAAAATGCTACACCAAAAGAACCACATTTGTAACTGGAACTGTGTATTCCCCAGAAAACACTGATCTTTTGAAACCTAACCCAGGGGAGTACCACCTGGCAGCATCGTCGTCACCCTCACTATCTGCAAATGGCCAGAACAAAGTCTGTCTGCTGCCCAGACAGCAAAATCAGTTACATCAAACCCACTGTAGTTTCTGCAGGACGGTTTGCAAAAACTCCCGGCAGAACAACATCTCATACTTTCCGCCCTCTCCTGTGGGTTTGACGTCTTTTTGAGGAAAAGTTTGAAAATGTGGCAGAGGCAAGTCTTAAATTGAATAGGAAATAAGAGCGCCTCGCTGGAGACGGGCTGCCATCTTTATGCTTGTTTGTTTCTTTCTTTGCTGCCTTCTCTATTCCTCGTACTCTTGCATAAACCATCTGCCACGCAGGTCCTGTGTGGCTTTACTTCAAGAGTGCTTAGTGGCTGTCTTCATCAGCCCGAGATGTGCTGCAGAAAAACAGCTTTAATTGGTACTGGGGGGGGGTGGCAAGCAGAAGGGTCGCCCGCTTTAGCACGTTTGAGGGGAAATATGTTGGGGAATGAACAAAAGCTGCATCCAGTCCTAATGCGGTTCATGCTAAAGTTTCCTAAAACAGGCATAAAACATATAACTGCACCCACTCTCAGCTTACTGTTCACATGAAAACACATTCAAATGGTCAGAAATGGGACGCGTCATGGCGCCACGGCCTTCTTTTCGCTTGGAATGCAAGCTGCCAGGTTCCATCCAGGCGAAGGTAAATCAACTCATCTGGCTAAAATCGCCAGCTATAATGTTTTAACCCGTCAATAACCCACCAGCCTTGAATCTGCCACAGTCAGCACTCAGCTCTGCATCCAGAAAGATCTAAATAACAAATATCAGAACTGTGTCCTGCTAAATTCAGGATCTTGTGCGACATCTCGGAAAGAAGGAAACCCCGTGAAGTGCGGCCAAATTCATTTCAGGAGGCAACTGCAATTTTGCCAGGGCCAGACAGAAAGCTTTACCCCAATTAGGCTGACAGAAATAGCCTCTCTGACACATCAGAGGTAACCTGGGATGCTCTCCTCCCCTTTTATTCTCACCGTGCTGTCAGAATTCATCGCCGCTTGCGTTGTTTCAGAGGGGCTTTGAGACATTAGCTCCTGTTGTTGCTGTAGCATTGGAGACATTTCACAGTCCATTAGCTGCTCTCTCAGCTCCGACCACGACTCAAAACCAGAGAGAGGGGTGAAGGAGGCTCGGGGGGAGGGTGGCTGTACAGAACATTAGATGAATCTGGGGCAGTAGTAACACTGAGGACAAGAGGTTGTGTGGTTGGACATGCGCAGGGAAATATGCACACGCTGGTTGTAAGTATGAAGCAGCAATGAGTTTTTGGTTTAGACCTAAATGATATGGCACCCCTGCGGACAAAGCCCCCAGGAACCTTCATACAGGACAACGAGATGCAGTGGAGATACTGACTAACGCTAACGACGACATGAGTTGATGTCATTTCTACGTCGAAATGTTGGAAAAATTCATTTCTCTTTGGAATCAGAGCAGCTGATGTTGTAGCACAAACACCATGAAGAAACGAGAGGCCCAGAGTGCAGACGAACTAGGATATGATGAGAAGCTGATGTTTGCTTGTTGCGACGCCCCGTGGGGTCATAATGGAATGGTTCTGTTGTCCGTCTATAACCCGAGCACCCTTCACAGGTCACTAATTGCACACCTGGGCCAGTGTACCGAAGCGCCGCAGCTCTTCTGTCTCCTCTAACAAACACTCTCTCTATGCTCGAGATCGAGGTTTGCTTCAAGGATTCCATCCTAACAATCAGTTTAATCTGCTTTAATAAAGCATCTGGGTCGAACATCTGACCTTTCATTATGACCCCCCTGAGCCAGGTCCTCACAAATGGAGGGTTTGTCTGATTCTGTTGCTGATTTGTGATGAAAGTTTTGCGCTAACCTTTTGGCCCAGGTGTAGTCTGTGTGGATCTGTGGTTTCGGGGGATTCTGCACCGTGTGACTTTGGCTGCAGGGAGTTCTGCAGATGGAGCTGAAGCTGTGGAGCTGCAGATGTTGTTTCAGCATTTTTGTTTTTTTCATAGTCATCATTCACACAAAGTGCTGACCTTTCATACATAAGGCCTGTTGGGTCCATTGGTTTTGTCTTTTTTTTTTTTTTTTTTTATAGTTGCATGTTTGCGATTTGACCTCTCACTAATGTAACATAGGGTAAAAGTGGTTGGAGCGGCACTTAGGAGCATGTCCGTGGTTCTGAGTGGGGTGGGGGGGCAGAACAATTAAAGACGGCTGAGTCCTTCTTATCAGCTTCCACCTGAGCTATAACTCAGAAGATAAGCTAACTAGCTTTTTGATAGTCCACGATCACCTCATTCTGTTAATAACAAACAGCCTCTGACTTGGACTGTGTTTTGGCATTTAAAAGACAGTGATTTATGGAAATTAAAAAAAAAAAAAAACTATCGCGCTCTAATAAAGGAGTTAATTGTTAATTAGACTGGAGCAGATCCTGCTATTCTCTCCTTCTCTGATATAGTAGTTCGAGCTTTACTTAAATAAATGATCAGGTCCTTGGAGATTAGGGGGAACATACAGCAGGAGTCTAATCAGCAGTACCTGCGTCTCTTTACCGTCTGCAGACTCTGCATTTGGGGTTGTGGCGCTTTTTCAGTGCAGTCGATGCGGGTGAACAATTTGCAAAGTTGGCAGAAAAACCATAATCAATCCAGAGACTATAGATAAGAACCCGAAAGCCAGTCGTGCGGAGCATTTCTCTTATCACAATTATACCTCCCCCTCCAGCCTCAGGTAGTCAATTAAGCGCGAAGAGGAGGAGGAAGCTGTGTCCACTTCTTGCTGAAGAGTCCTGTCAGACAGGTCCAAAGGTCCACCAGCGTGGAACAGAGGCAGAGAGGAGCTTCCCCGTGCTGTGGCCTCTGCCAGCCACTATTGCTGCAGGTATGTGTTCATTTTGCACCAATAACAAATGTGCACACCAGGCAAATCAAGGTGTCCTAGATGGTGCAATGCAGGCATTAAGCTAACAAGGGCACGCAGACCTTGCCCTGATGCCGCCTTCCCTCGCTCATCTGCTTTTAATCCTTTCTTCACTTCCACACTTCCAAGCATCATTCATATTATCTGACTACTCAGCAGTACAGAAAAGGAGAAGATGTGTGGGAGAGGACAGAAATCCTGCTTTTAAAGGGAGGGGAGAAGGGTCAAACTGAAGGACTCCTGGACCAGGTCCCACCTCTGGAAGAAGAGATAGAGTTTTCACACTCTTGTCTTTAAAAAAATGACAATGAATTATCCTGGAGCGTTTGACTGGATTACCACAACACCACGGTGACCAGAACCAGATTCAGAATCCTTTTTTAAAAATCTATTTCAAATGACAAACAAGGAAAAAAACAAGACCCGGTGAGTTCAGAATGAAGCAGGTTTCACTGTTCATGATTCTTTCACACTTCCAGCCTCTGAAGGAGCTGGTGAGAGGCGATTGTGCACATCTAATGGGTGTATTTCAGTGAGCACCGGGACAAAATGCATCAAATTGGACACTTTCTGAACATAAAATGGAAGCTCTGCCCCTTCTGTTCTGCACCCCATCTGTTTTCCCCCAACTATTGGAATCTATTTTTATTGTCTCGGTCTCATTCATTCATCTATTGGCAACGTTTCCATCAGCAGAAGAGACTCGGCTGCGGAGACGGTGGCTGTGAAGCGGCAGAAACGTCTCTTGGAGCGCCACATATTTGCCTTTTGGACAATAAAGGAACATAAAAATCACTCGAGTGTTCTCCAGCGTATACACACATGAAAATAAACCTCAAGAGATGCTTGATGCCCCCCCTCCCACCTACCCCCACCCCCACCCCGCGCTTTGTCTGAAGGCCCAGATGCATGTTCAGCAGCATGGGCTTGACCCGCTGATGATGAAAGCTCCCTCGTGGAGATCTACGAGTCCACGAGGAGAGCGCCGGGCGCGCATGGGAGACGCACGTCTGCGGTCACAAACACAGGAAGATTGGAAATAAAATGAAAAGAGGTGTCGCTTTAGCGGGAAAGCATCTCCTCTCTGTTTAGGCTGCAGAGCGATGCATTCCAATAACGCTGGAAGGCGATATTCCTTATTGGCTTCTTACTGAAAAGCGCGAGTCAAAAGGGGGTAAATTGAGTAAGTGGGTCGAGGCAAAAGGCGTGCAGGGAAGATATGCCAAACTCAATATTCTGATTGGCCACATGGGTCTGTGGATGCTGCTTTCATAATTGCTTTTTACTCCATTCCTCCTCGTTTCAACACCGGTCGTGACACACAGAGTAATGCCGAGGAAACAGAGTCTCCTGCCGGGACCCCACGCCGAGGCCAGCATCAGCAAATGGTTCCTCCCAAATCAGCGCAAACCAATCGCCAATCGGCTGCTGCTGACGGAGCAGAACGCTCTTAATGAGGAGAGAGTGTGAAGTTGGTTCTTACCACGTTCGCTGGACAGGTTGGTATCTGTAACAGAGAGAGAGAGAGCGAGAGAGAGAGAGAGAGAGAGAGGAGAAAGAGGGGAAAACAGAGAGAAAGAAAAGATTAGTGGATCATAACAGACCGGGAAAAGTAGCATGATGATGCTAATGCTAAACGAGGCAACACGAACAGGCCCGTCCCTGTCACATCGGTGGAATCATTTACATTTGTCTCTGCTGATTATCCAGGTGGCACTGTTCAACCATGATGCACTTTGTTTTCTCTCTTCTACATCTTGTCATTGCCTCAAGCTGCGGGATTTATCAGTGTCGTCAAACACTCATGATCTTGTCAGACGCAGGAGAGCAGCAGAGCAGGCGTATGAACGCTGCACACACACAAATACACCGACGATTCGCTCCGATCTGAGTGCCACAGCTGGAAGTGCGGGAAGAGGCGAGGCAGCTGTGGAAGAGTGGGACGCTGCTCTGCTGCTTTCCTGACCTTCTGGTGTCCTCTAACTGAGGTGCTCAGTGAGACTGATCAGACCTTTTGACTGCAAGTATTTCTAAATAATACAAATCCTCAAATATGAATAAAAAAAGTCAAAGTGTACTGAAGTAAAGCACTACAGGTTTGGGGGCGGAGCCTTTCAGGCCACAACTGAACGGTGAAAGTAGCACTGAATATAAATATAAACATTCCTTCCTGCTTTGAATCTGACACAGGCTGATAATAAGAGTGGTTCTTTGTTCTAAATGCATCTAACATCCTGTGAAAAGCTTTGACTAGTTTACGAAGCACATTACTGTCTAAATGAGACCCACTCTGCCCAGAGTCCAACTGTCTCCGTTCCCCCTCTTCATATATAAAGAACTTTGCTCCACACATCTTAAATTATTCATCTCCTTCTGTCAAGAATTCAGCCTCGCTAGCAGTTGCCCATATCCCTCACAAATTGGCAGACAGGCTTTTGTTTGGCATATGGTGCAGCACGATGCAGCATTCACCCCCCCACCCCTCACTCCCCCCATCTCTCTCTCTCTTTCCCCTTGGCCCGCTTGAACTCCTGAGGAGTGTGGCGGCGATGCGTAAGCAGTCAGAGACGCGGCTGCAAACACCGATGATGAAACTGATCTGACAGGGTTTTTTTTTTTTTTTTTTCAGAGCCAGTTGCAGGACGAGCTGTTTGCGTCAGGGTCTGGATGATTTCAGAGTTGCCCTCCCGTTGGTGTTGATTTGGTTGATGCGAAAATAGTTTTTCTTGACCTTTTATCAGAGCGCCGAGCTGAATATAGATGGTTAGGAAGATTTCTTTGTAAGAGAAGAGGTGATGTCAATGAAGTTTGTTAGCAGGATGGTGCATGTTGATGTTTTCGCAACCAATGAACGTCGTTCTCTGCTCGGAAACATCGAAACATAATTAAATTATATATAAAGTTGTTGCAACTCTGTGGGGCCCCAATTGCCTACGTGTCCCTCATAAAGTTAACAAAGTAACCCGTGTCTGCGGCCATCCAGATGCAAAGTAAAGCCGTGGGATCGCTCTT
The DNA here is from genome assembly GCA_015343265.1 of Pao palembangensis. Taxonomy (NCBI): domain Eukaryota; kingdom Metazoa; phylum Chordata; class Actinopteri; order Tetraodontiformes; family Tetraodontidae; genus Pao; species Pao palembangensis. The sequence continues at coordinate 9,894,510 of CM027087.1, read as the reverse complement.
TAATGTGAAAGGTGAACGTGCAATTGTGGATTATTAAGTGAAAATGGGGGAAAAACGCCTCGCTTGCTTATTTATTACACACTCAACGTAAACCGCGTTCACATTTGGCCTTTTGCCAAACGTTCCCATTGCCCTCCTGATAACTACTAACAACGGAGAATTTCACCTTATAAATAATACATTTAAGAGACTAATCAAATTGAACAAATGAGTATGTCTGGAAAACTATTAATCAGAGAGCAAACGTATGTTTACAAATACAACACTGGCGCAAACAATCAATTATTCATAAAGTGAATGTTGGGTAAGTGGGCTGCTTCCCGGGTGAGATGCTGCCATAATTGGAGAGGGACTACAGGAGCGCCGGCTGTTCCTGTGTGTGTGTGTGTGTGCATGTGGGTGGTGCAAGCACACCCGTGTTTATTTCTTCTCTCCCCACACACGCACACACGTGCGCAAAACACTTCTCCCCATGTGGCAACTTCCCCCAAACATGATAAGAGCAGGCAGAGGCGGCTCATTACTGCCTAATGAGTTGTCTGATTAGTACTGAATATAAAAGCCTTATTGTCAAGAGCTGTATGTTTATTTTGATTAATTACTGCGCTAAAGTGAGTGAATGGAAGCACAATGACATGGGGCATTAACGTTGGTGGTAATAGGGCCCTCGTGGAGCGAGCGATCGCGCGTTCACGGCTAAACGCCACATATAAACCGTGACCAGAGCCTAGAGAGGTTCTGTATTTAAAAGGAGCTCTCTGCTCCCCAAAACCCATTTTAGGTTTTACCACCATCTGCTGCAATCAGTACTAACAATACCACACACATTCTCTCACACACACACACACACACACCCCACACACACACACACACATGTGCGCACACACACTCGCTCGTTATGATTGCTGCTCTGCATTCAAAAAGACAAAAATCACTTTAGCTCAGTGCTAAAAAGCATTTCCTCTTTAGCGCTCCTGTATTTGGATTATACTTTGTTCCTTTTTGCTGTAACTGTTGCCTAAAATCCCGGCGAGGTTGGCCTACAGTAAACATAACATGGCAGCTTTGAATTAGCTCGATAACTCTGTACTTTGTTTACTCCTGTGTGGGTGTAAATATACTGAACGGGATGCACACACGTGCGCCTCTGACAATTTAGAGTGACGTGACAAAAATAACAAAGGGCACTTCAAACCGGGGAAAGGCTCGGCGGCTGCCGCTTTGGTGATCGTCTGACTTTTGCAACACTTGTCATGACAGCAAAACTGTTGCGTCTGCAAAATCCCGGATGGTTAATGAGACCCTTCAACTCATCCTGATTTATTTAGGACTTCTCTCTCCAGACGGTACTCATGCTGCTAGCTATCTCGCACTCTCGTCTATATTTTTTGTGTAATTATTCACTTTGATCGGTCCATTAAATGTGTAATAACAAAAAAAGAGGCCTAATTAGCTAATTTCAGTATGGCTGAAATTTGTAGACTGGAGTTATGTAGGCAAAGAAAGCGATGCTGTTTAAACAAACAGATCTGGTTCGACTCAACCAGTAGCATTCTATCAATCTGAAGACTCACCAGTCACACAGTCTGAATGAATATTTGCCACTAAAAGACGCAACCGCGTTCCAACTGTCATAAACGCATTTGCCGGAATAAATCTTTCAAAACGCCAGAGTGCTCCTGTCTGGTGGTTTGAAGTCACTGTGCTAGTCGCAGCCCCCCACCACCACCACCGCTGCCGCCACCTCCACCAAAACCAGCACCGCAGGCTCTGGACCTGGACTGGAACAAATCCATCAGGTTCTGGTTTGACCATTAAAAAATATATACATCTACGGTCAAATTAGACAGACGCAGAGATAAAAATAACACAATTTAACATGATGTGTATGCAAAGCAGATAACCTCACATGATTAGCTGTAAAAACACAAACACTTGCTCCTCCTTGATGGAGAAGAACCACTGTTAAAAATATTGTGTCAGATTTACATAATGGGAACAATCGCTGGGGGAATTGTCAAGCTTCTTTCCGCAAACGTGCTGAAAATAGTTTGCATGGGTCCAAAGTGAATGAAGAGGGCGATGAAGAAGCTGATAAAAGCAGCGTCATTCTGACCTCAGAGAAGAGAAACGAGTCTGTGAGATTGCATTTTAGTAGTTGTTGTGACTAATATTTTAATATAGAATATATGAAATCATTAATTTCCTAATGGTTTAATGTTGAAATCTCTTCCTAACCAGAAGCTCGGAGAGTTTCGCTGAACTTTTGCACTTCAGTGGAGTCGATAAGCCCTCAGTTTGTGGTTATGCTCCGTCTGTACGGGACTGCTCCCGATGAAGAGTGTTATCCTCCATCAGATGGCCCATTAGGAGCTCATCCTCCAGTTAACAAGAAGGGTTAAGACGAGAGGCTGGAGAGTCTCAAGTAAAGGCACTGGTTTTTCCTGTCCGTAACCAAAAAAATGCAAACTGTTGCCTGACGCCCAACATCACAGAGCAGGTGCACGGAAACCTCTCTTGCTCTTCTCACAATCATAACAGCGTAACACATTCTGTCAGGCCATGAATCTCAAATTGACCCTGCTCGTTGGAACCTATTTGTACTTTTCTCTGAGCTAAAATGAGTAAGAGTTCTTCCCCGCGAGGCTACGGGCCGTAATGGGGGCGACTCAACCTGAACGTTAATGTACCAATCCGGGGAGCAGCCAGTTCACTTCTGCTAGCATGTACACATCACACGCGTGAGGATGTGTTTGCGCGCTGGGCGGCCCTGCCGTGCGTGTCCGTCTCGTCAAAGCTAACAATTTCCACCGCGGCCGGGTGATTAATGCTGCATGAATATGCACACGCAGCCCTCGCTCATGAGGATGGAACTGCTGTGAGTCACAACACGTGATGCTGTCTTCTCTGAGTGCTGCTCTCCAACATGCAGCCATGGAAGGGTGGGCGGGGGTCCCCGCTGTGATGAACTGGCGCTGACACAGCCAGATGTTTAGTTAAAAAGCAGAGCCCCGGTGTGGGAGGCGGGGAGGAGCTATGTGCTGCAGGGTTTTCAGGGCATCCGTGTGTTCCTCCTGTCTCTGTAGGCAGAGGCGTGCGCGCGTCTGCGTGTGTACACAACCAACACACACACGTGTGCGCTCACGACTGCATGGAGGCTTTCTCAGCACCGTTTCCTGGTTAGCACGCACACGCTTACTGCCATCAGACATTATGCTGATGTGCGGTTCTTCTCGGGCAGTTAGCATCACCTGACCATAACCAGGACGCCACATGTGGGCGCAGATGTTGCAGTATGCTGAAAGAAGCAGCGTCGAGGAGTAAAATCTCACCGCGTCGGCAGGCACACATTTGGAGGCTTCTTCACTCCTTGCTGTTTTCTCTTCCTCTCTTTCTTCTCCTTCTGTTGTTCCTTCCTCCCGAAACTAATCGCATTTCCCACTATAGCCAAAATTAAATAGATGGCTGCCATTAAGACTGGTGAAGGACATAGGAGGGCCCTGGGGTGGGTGGGGGGGTATCTGCGTAGGCCTGGTAGGACCAGAGATGCTTTAGGCAGAGATGATGGAGGGAAAAGTGGACGCTGATGAGCACTTTGCAGCCTCTCACTGCTCGTTTCTCTTCTTGGCAATGCTGCTCGCATGCAGAAAAACGTGAGCACAAACTGCTCCTCTGCAGCATTTCCAGCATTTCTTCTGTGTCAGCTTATCAACCACTCCACCCCCCTCCCCCCCCCCCACTGCTCTCACAACCCCATTTAACCATCAGGGGCTACAAAGAGCAGCACTGTCTCTTCGCCTAGCAACCTCTCTCGCCTCCCTCAGATCTCTCCCAGCTGCTATTGACAACGAACAGGTACTGTGAAGTATTTCGTATCCACCTGGGACTCATCTTTGCAGTCGCATCTGTCCAATGACTGACTATTACGAAGCGGCTAAAGGCTGCCATCAATCCCTCAGGCTTCTATTTGATGATTCCCACATGGGAACGTTTGACTGCTAGTCTTAGCTAACCTCCCACGCTATTTTAACAATCTCTCCTGGGTCTCCTACAGATCTATAATGTGTCTGCTAAAGGAAGCATATTAGGAGACGCGTACATCGACGTGTACAGTAGAAATTGCATGTCAGGGATTGTGTTACGAAGCATCTTATTTTTCCCCCCAAAAAATGGGACAAAAATGTCCCAGTGGGTGTTGCCCATCTACTTCCTGGGAAATCATCCTCATAAAGAAGCAGTTTGACAGGTAGAAGCACATAAATGACTGCCATCAGGACATTTTATAGAAGAAAAGAGCAGAATTACCACAGATTTAGCCACATTTTCAATTTATTTTGCAGCATGGAAGCAATGGAGCAATGGCTTTACGGGATTATTTCTGGTCCTGTTAGTGTAATGGCTCAGCAGTGATGCTCATGTTTGCCTCCACGCCATTATCCTTGGATGTGGTTCAAGGAAAATGACAGAGAGCAGGAGAAGGGTGGGATCAAGTTTTGTGACAAGTCTACGTTGTGGGCGCAGCGAGAAGGTCAAATGGAGCACTTAGATACAAAGAGGCACTAAGTGGACGGAGAATGTACTCCACAGTGCTCTGGTGAAGGAGAAAAGGCGTGTTTGTACTTCGACACTGTCTGTGGCCTCTTCACACGCTTGGAGTGAGTGTGTGTGTGTGTGTGTGTGTGTGTGTGTGTGTGTGTGTGTGTGTAAATTACTAAAAGTGCCGTTATTGATTGTGAAAAAGCAATATTGCTCCTGTTTTTCTGCTGTAACCTTGAAAGACCTTGAAAGAAATTGAATATGACATTAACGGTGTTTTCCTGAAGATCCCGTTAACCACCCAAACGTTGCTTGTTTAAACTCTTACCGACTGGTCAGACTGGATCAAGTCAAACACGCGCTGCAGCATGCTAGCACATGTGGAGCTAGCTCATCATAGTTTATTTATACCTTTTTTAATCTGCAAATGCAAAATAAGACTGGGCCTGCAGCCATTCCTCCAGTTTTTCTGAGTCGAAACGATACTTTTCCGGTAATTTGAAACTTAATGGTGCATGATAAGAAACAGGGAATTGTTATTAAACGCCATTCCTGTTTGTTAATTACACGTCTAGCTTGGATAAATTACTGTTCTTCTGTGAAAACCTATACTCTGGCCTGATGCCTTTAAGAATAACCACAAACTACAAAACCTCCTGCAGACTGTTTTCGGTCCTTCGATCAAAAACAAATCTTTTTTTGACTCCTTGAAAAGTTTTCTGTGAGCAAACTTTAATCCCTCAGATGTCTGTTTGTGAGCGTCAATGAGTCGTTTCACTATTTTCCTCTGCTAGGCGGCGAGCCGCAAACAGGCATTAATTCGTTGTGTTGGCTAAGCTACTGTAAAGTAGGCAAACAACAGCTCCGCCTCGGCTAATAACAGGGGGGGCTTATCGGCTGCTGCCATCGTCTCTAATTTTCATCAGTTTTGACAGGCCCATTAAATGAAACTGTGACCAAAAATAAACATGTTTTCTCTTTGTGGAGCTGAAGGGACGAAAGTAGAGCACATCTCCCAGGGTGGAGGACATGCACGGTTTCATTAAAAACCGTGCCGCACAAGACAAATGCGACCTTTGACCCAGCACCAAAACAGCACCAGGACGATTCCGGAGCCGATCAAGAAATCACACATGCTGGAAAATGACGGTGAAAGCGGTCGCCCGGAGGATTACAGAGCGATCCCTCCTTTTAATCCCGGTCTAATAGTAATGACTTTTATTATCCTTCTCTTTGAGTAGATAATTGTGTGGCTACAAGGACTGAATTTGTGATAAGAAGACGCTAGACTTTTTCTCTGTCTGCTCCCATCAAAGTCTCATAATCAACAGCAAAAGGCAGAACCGTGTTAATACAGCGTCACATCTCCGGTTGTGCCGCGTGTTATCTCCAACGGGTCCTATGGGGAGCACTCTTCAAATTCAATTAAAAAGGAGGCACAAAGAACAGCTTTCAGAATCCACAGTGAGCCTCCCTGCACAATACAGCAGTGGCCAACGCCATGTCGGCGCTCGGGGACGGTAACGGCCAACAACGTTTCTTTTTTCCAGTATGACATCTTTATCCTTATTGTCAGCCGATGACAACACACACACACACACAAAGCCCACCTGTCTGTCAGCGGCACAAAAAAAAAAAAAAAACAGTTTCCATGACAACACCAGGCTTTAAACTTACAAGTCACTTCTGTCACAGCAGCAGACATACAGGCGCTCTGGCTCTGCTTCCATATCTGTCCACGTTTTCCTTCTCCTGCACGAAAATTCTACACAGAGCAGCTTAAAAACACAGACAAGCGTGATGGAAATGTAACGGACCCCCTCAGCTGATCAAAACCAGGCCGCACGTGAAGAACACAACAGGAAGAGCAAACATCGGGCGCCGTGACCACGGGCAAGGAAGCGCCTGTTGACTGCAAGACCAGGCGTGCCATCACCCTCCCTTGTGTCTTGTGGGATGAAATGAATCATTACTGCTGCGGCTTGAAAGAGCCCCGTCTGGCGGGCTCCCAGATTCCCCCCGGTGGGGCTGATTTGCGACGGCTTCTGAAGGTAGACTGCGCATTCAGTCAGAAGGCAGCTCCTGGCTTCCTAGCTACCCTGCTGAAGAGCTCTGGGAACACATCAGATCAATGCAGATAAATTAATTACCACACGGGCAAATGGGAATTCTGGGTGGCGTGGGTTACCATGGAAACCCTAGCTGCATGGCAGCGGATGTAAACAATACTGAAGAGATTACTGTAAAGCGTACTGAGGCTAATATGGGCATATGTGGAGCATCAGGATCTGTTTCTCATCATTGTGAGGATGTACAAATGGTGGTGTACAAGCAATTAAGAAAAGAAGCGGGTTTGTGAGGAGCTGCTGCGGCACTTTACCCCTCCTGCCCTGCCCCCACAGACTGGTTGGACACACCCAGTCTCCTACTGGAGTGCTCATCTGGAAGGAGCATTAGCTACAGTCGCTGGCACTAATATCACAGGGTGAACCAATGAATTCCTAAAGAGTACAATCCAGGGGGAGGCAAACCCTCTATGCTCGCATCGCCGTGGAACTGGTCTTCCTACTTATGCAAGCAAATTGTTGTTGTTGTTGTTGTTGTTTAGCGTCCATCACATTTTCCATTAAAAGTGGCATTTCATCTAAATCCAGCCCCCGGGGTAAAAATCCCAAACCACAAAGAAGGTGAGAAACGGGGGAGTTCTGGTGTTTGCGAGACGCAGGCGTGTGGGAGGGCTCCAGCGGATAATTGATTTCATCGGCATGGAGAGGGCCGTTATTTTTAGCCGTGGACGTAATTACAGGTGTCTCCGATCAGTGCTGCTATTAGAGCAAACAGCTCACGCATCCATCTGGACCGTGTAAACGGCACGAGCAAACTTCCTGTCCCTCTTCCATCGTGTTAATCTCTCAAGCCAGGAGAAACTAAACTTCCCTCTCTCCGCATGTGTGTGAGTGTATGTGTGTGTGTGTGTGAGTGTGTGTGTGTGTGTGTGTGCGTGCGTGCGTGCGCCACTAGATCGTAGGCTACAATCTGGACCCAGTTGATAGGATCAGTGCCACAGAGCCACGTAGGATGGACAGAACTGCCACACACGGCAGCAAAACAACAACAGCAAAACAACAACAGCAAAACAGAGCTGCAACTGAAGGTAATCATTTAAATGAAATCACTTCCTATGTTAGGTAAATAAAGCCACGACATCCACGAGGGAACCGTCAGCAAGCACATCTTGTAAGAAGCATGAACACGAGCTGTCAAAGTGCAGCCGCATGTTTAACATTAAAACCAAACAGCAGCAAAACCAGATCATTATTTTACACAGATGGATCATATAAACTAATGATCAGCAACGGACGTCCTTCATCTATATATCTATCTATAGATATATAGATAGATATATATACACATATATATGTATACATACATACATACATACATACATACATACATACATACATACATACATACATACATACATACATACATACATACATACATACCAGTGGACATACATATGGAGCGGCTGGATAGCTCAATTGGTAAGGCACCGGACTGGTACACGGGGGACCAGGGTTTGATTCCCAGATACAACAGCATCCGGACCAGAATGGTTTCCATGCATGGTGGAGGAAGGAGGCTGAGGACAGTGAGCGTGAGAGCCACTATCCAGGACGAAACATTTCGTGCTCAGTGAATGTCTCAGACAAGGGCAGGAGGTGCTGAAGGAGGGACCAGTATGGAAGGACAAGCCCCTACACCCAAACATGGCTGATCTCCAGAGCGATAGAGGCCCAGATATACAAGACTCAAGGTGTAGGTTGTGCAAAGAGGTACCTGAGACAATCTAACACATAAGATGCTGGCAGAAGCATACATGGAACGGCATAGTCTACAGAAACACCTGTGCGGAGTATGGGCTGGAAACCCCAAGGTCAAAATGGGAAATGCCTCCAAAGGTAGTGGAGAAAGACTGAGCAAAGATCCTGTGGGACTTCCAGACAGGATGGTGATGGCGAACCAACCAGATATTGTGGTGGTGGATAAAGGGCAGAGGAAAGCCGTTGTGGTGGATGTGGCAAGTGACAGCAAGGCGGGAGAAACTTGAGAAATACCAAGGGCTCAGAGAGAAGCTAGAGAATGCTTGGAAGGTGAAGGTGACAGTAGTGCCCGTGGTGGTCGGAGCACTCGGGGCAGTGACCCCCAAACTGGAGGAGTGGCTACAGCAGATCCCTGGAACAATGTCAGCCCAGAAAAGTGCAGTACTAGGAACAGCAAAGATACTGCGCAGGACCCTCAAGCTCCCAGGCCTCTGGTAGAGGACCCGAGCTTAGAATGGAGGAGGAACCACCCATGGGGGGTGAGAAGGGAATTTTACATACACCCTGGTGCTTTAAGAAGCTTCTTAAAGCACCAGGGTGTATGTTTACACATCTGCCCTGATCTTTACCTCCTACCTTAATGAGATTTCCATCGATTCCGCCTTCCTCAATAAACTAAGACTGGAAACTTAACCACAAATTGAAACAACACCTCTGAACGCTCCGATGGTGGTGTCTCTAACAAGTCGATTCAAGTACAAAGAAACGGCTTATAAAACAGGCGGTTATTATGTTATTGTACAGAGTGTGTGTGTGTGTGTAAAAGACAGATCAATTTGCCTCATTTCCACATGGTTCAGCAAAGTCTAGGTAGGTTCAGGTTCAGATCCCCTTTTCTAAACAAACAACCAGTGATTGGAAAAAATTGGAAGCTGAAACAGTTCCCCCCTGGAGAGAGAGCCCACAGGGGAGCCAAGTGGTTTAACGTCTAATCAAGCCGGCAGACTAGTGAGGGATGGAAGGATGGCAATAGTGAAAAGTAAAATGTGTATGTGAGTTCTTGATTTAAGAGAAAGTGGCAGGTCATTCAGAAAAACGGCGCTGCTATGATTAGCTTTTATACACCTAGCATCTCCTGTTGAAACTTCGAGCAAATGTGAGATGCTTGTGTGCGCTGTACAGAACGTGCATGTGCACACACGGGTCCTGCTGGAGCCGACTGTCCAACCGCGTTAGCGCGAAGCAGCTGAAGTCAACAAACAAAGAGATATTTTGGAAGGAAAACATGGCCGGGAGTTTTGCAATTAGCTGTTCCAGTTCCACTGATTGGTAATGACAGGAGCCCCACACACACACACACACACACACACACACACACACACACAGAACTTTGCTCTGCTTCATTTACTCCTATACCAAATCGGATCTGATAAGCAATTAATGGAGTAATTGGCCGTTGGAGGGGTTGTTTTCTCCCTGGAGACTCGCTGGTTGAACTGGGATGGCAGAGAGGAGGAGTAGGGATGCGTCTCCGGTGACGTTCGTCAATAAAAACAATAAAAATCTACAGTAATCTCATCCGCCATGATAATGCTTCTGACAATATTTATGTATTTTGTGGTAAATCTATCTAAACAGCCAATCCTGTCATGCGGAGGCCTTCGGTGGCAACACTCTTTCAGAAACAGCGCTAATCAAATCAGCTCCCCTCTGCCTCCCGTGTCACGGTCCCAATGCAGGAGCTGGTGATTGATGAACGCCAAGCCCCAATGTGGCCGTCGGTGGGCTGCACACCCTCCCCCCAGGCCCTCTTAATGGAATCGACCTTGTTATAAACCCACTCTCCCTTCCCTGTGTTTATTTTTTTTATTGCGTTTGTTCCTACCCCTCTCATTCCCCACAAAGAAAAATATATATTTCCAACACAGGAAAAGTGTTTGGCATCACAGATATTGCTGGCAGGCCGTGTTTTATCGAGTCAGCAGAACAATAGAAGAAGGGTTGATCATTAATCTCAGTCCCGGGCGTTTTTCCAGCCGGGAGAAATGTTTCTTCTGAGCCATCCACGTCCAATTCCATTCCAGTCTCTGTGTGTAATTCTAATTCTCTGTCCTTTATCTTATCTCCCGAACACACAAAACTGTTTCTTATGTATAATTATATGCGGCGTTCATCCTCGGAGATATCTGCTAATGGTTGCCAAGCAGCACATAATCGCCGTAAAGTTAGCGCGCCTGATTGAACGAGGCCCAAAACATCAAAGAACATCAGATGAGTTAGCTATGTGTAAAAAGAGCACGTTTTTATAGGCGCAACGCAAAACCTGGCCAATTCCAGACCCCTAAATACAAAATAAACGTCCTCATAACCTCAGCAGTGGCAGCCGGGAGAGCACGATGCTGCGACACCTTCCCGCGTTGCACCTGGCTGTGGTTTACACTCATCACGGCTCATTTGGCCCACTGATGGCGGTGAGAAAAACATCCACACCCACACATATTTATCATTAAATCAATATTTGCACAATGAAAGACATTTGACCAACCTTGCCAAGGAAATGATGCAGCTTCATTAACAGGCACCAAACCGGCAGGTCGAACAGAAACACAACAGCAAGAATTTACAATCATGAATTTCTTTACGTCCCCATACACGCGTGTTCCAGTAAATCAGCGCGTAATGAGTCTGAGACGTCTATGTGGTGGCATGTGATTGCCGGGTGAACTCTGACATTCAGAGTGAGGAGTATTCAGCTGGGAGGAGTTTGTTTTCTCTGGGGGCCTCAACTGCCGCTAACAGCGGTCCTGTGATAGCGGCGCTCTGTGTGTAAACAAACGCTGAGCGAGGACTCACCGCGGTCGCAGCCCGCGGGGCCGCATCTCGACTGAGCCGTCTCATCTGATATATTTACACAAAATGGAAGAAGAAAAACCAACTAATCCTGGCATTTGCATGCTGTTTTTCTGCGTGGGTGTTGACGTGATGCTGTGCTGACTAAGTAAGTCAGCATGAAGCCAGGGAGGTTCGCCAAGTCAGCAAAACTGGCGCTTGAGGAGAACTTTTCCAAACACAAATGCAGTAAATTTGTTAACTAATTAAATAAATGCAGCGGACTGACACCGCAGACAGGAAGGAGATTCACTGTCTGGCTCCCGTTTTAACATTACTTAGAGATGTTTCAGATGTCGAAGGTAATTGTGCTACTCGACTTATTCTGCCAACGCAGACAGGATCTGCGGCTGACACCAGCCTTCCTCAGTGTTTGATTGATTTCCATGAAAAAGGAAAAGTTGATTTATTGTTCTATTTTGTCTTCTGTCTTTCAGCTGGTTAGAACTCGGCCATTGCTGGTTGACCTCTGACCTTACCGACCACAACAGCAACCCAGAGGTAAAGTGGCACAACTGTCTGGTACAGAGAATATTATTCTCAAAAACTAGGGAGAGCTCCAGTCCAGCCGGTGAGATGGAAGCCAGCATCAGAAAGAAAAGGTGCAGCATAGCTTTGCTTCAGTGTAGTCCACGTTTAAAAATGCTGTCCAGAATAAGAGCAACACAATTCATACTTGATGTGCCAAACAAATTCCTTTCAGCTGTCAGCATGTTGACCGTGTCTCCCAGGAGAAAAGCAAAGTTGGGAATGCTGCAGTCTGCACTGGCAACCAGAGAAAAACAGGGGAGGAGAGGGAAAGAGAGAGGGGAGGGGGAGAGAGCGAAGGGGATGGTGTGTGATGCAGAGCCTTGCTCACAAACATTTGACCGTTTGGCTCTGATGTCCTCTACACAGTCTCTTCTATAGAATCCCCGCTGCTGCAGCTTCTGTGAGCTGTGTCGCCCACAGGTGGGCTTTCAGCCCGTAAACCACACACACACACCGCCTCTGTAGAGCTTGGCTCAATTTGCCTTTTACATCCGCGATGGTGGCCGGAGAGCTGGGATCACACAGGAGCAGGAAAGGCTGCTGGCTGGAGGAGAAGGTTCAACCTGCTAATGAGGGCTTCTCTGAAGAGATGAGTCTGGTTCTTTAAACTTGTTTTGGGCGCTGAGTGGCGACAAAAGGCAACCTGAAGGCTCAACACTGGAAATCCAGAATGTAGCTAATTTTGGTATCAGTCTGGGAGTCCAAACCCCGGCTAACACAGGCTAAGCTAGGCAAACATAAGCACAGGCTAACATAGACTAACACAAGCTAACCTAGGTTAACAAAGGCTAACACAGGTTAACATAGGCAAGCGCAGGCTAACACATCTGCCTAAAATAAGGTAAAAGACAAATCAAACAATACATCATGTTTACTGACTCACTGTGGGAGCAAAAGTCCATCAGCAGTTTTTCTTGTCTTGTCTTATACATTTTCAAGGTTTATTTCTGTCAGTCTGTGCTTTGAATCCACCATGACTGAAACTGTTATACTGTCTAAATAATGATTATGATTGTAATTATAGTGCTTTTTTAAATCCAACTTCAGTAAGGGAACCACAAAACATTTAGGCTTTCGAATAAAAGGTTCGAATCATAACATTTCATGTAAACAGATGGGTGGAGATTCTCCGGTTTGCAGTTTTCAGGAATCAGAGGTGCCGTGAGTACACAGTGAGCACTTAATCCATCTGAGCAGCCAGGTCCCTTCCTTCTTCCTCTTCCTCTCTGATAATAGTTACATCTGAGGCAGGAATGCTGATGAGGTTTCCCACTGAGGAGGATCTGATGATGAGGCCGCCACAGACGCCACCTGCTTCTATGGCACCGATGCCCGGCTCCCCTCTTTAACCCCATATTTCCCCCCCACTCTGTCTCTCTCTTCTCCTCCCTTTTAAGTCCTATCAGCAGCGTTGCACTTTCCCACATTGCTCACTGTTTGCTTCTGCATATCGTTTTCCACATCTCTGTCTGCAGCCACACTATCTCTCTCTCTCTCTCTTTCTCTCACGCTTCCCCAGTTTCCTGGTCCCTCCTTCCTATCAGACAACTGAGCCAACAATCAATGCCATTTCATCCCAGTGAAGGAACAAATGGAATTCCAGCTGAGCGTGTGGCAGCAGGCAGCTAAGCAAGGTTGTTCTGTGATGCTGATTCCTTCCTCTCGCACTGCAGCATGAACCAAAAGCTGAGGCAGGCCAATGGGAAGATAAAGCAAATGCTATTTGATTAGCATTCTGAGAGAAGTCCGTGCTGTAAAACATCTCGACTGTGGTGGAGGACTCGGAAACGTTCATCCAAGGAATTAAAAAATACAATTAAATGTGAACGCAGCCTGAATGCGGCGCCATAACAAAATTCCTCATCAACATGGCCTCCGGTTCAACTATATTTGGCAGCTGCAGCTGTGTTTTTCACAGCCGGATCGCTACTCATTCTTCCGCATTGTGTGTCACCGTGGTGTGGCGGTTAGCGCCACCTCGCCCCCAGCAGCCCCATCCTGTTTGCAACAAGCGAATACGCTAATGGGAATTCATGCTAATGCTCTGCTAACCAACACCGCGTGGAAGGTACGGCGGAGGTGGCTCATGTATGACCCCTGCATGATTCATTGCGGTCTTTGTGCTTTGATAATGGTGATAATTCGAATAACGGTTCCAGTCACGTTGCTCTCACTTGCGCTTTCACAGGGTTCTTCTCACCTCCTTGCACACAGATGCACAGATGCGACACTGCACGTCACATATTTGCTATTACAAGAACTATATACAAGAACTGTGTAAGGATCCCGTTTTCCAGGATAAATGCTTGCAAAACATTACATATATGGAGCTAGTTAGGTGAAAACTTTCCTCTTTTCCCTGCAGAAATGTGTTCAGCACTGACACGTCACCCTCCCCTGGGTTTGTAGCAACGTGTGGCCCAACGAGGACATAGGTTTTCTCCGTCTTTGTCCTGTTGGAGCAGTCGGCAAATAGTTTTTCAGTTTCTTCCTCCCTTCCTTGTGAGTTTTGGAGATGATTTCAAGGAAAGTTGGGGAGTCCACGGCTGTCAGCGAAGGCATCGCTACCATCGGAATGACGGGCTTTGCTTTTAGCTTAAGTTAAGACATAGCGTTGGCTGTTTCTGTGCCACTGCTCCTGGCAGCTTCCTCCTCCTCCTCTACAAAACCAGCTTTTCAAAGTTGTGCTTAGCTTGCAGGCGATTGTTCAAGTTTGAGGCAAGGGCCAGACACACACAGACACACACAGACACACACACACACACACACTTGAAGACCTGAGTGCTGAAGATTCTCCGTCCAGCCACAGGCAGTCACGCTGTGATGACTTTTGTCCATCAACACGCCACTCTGGTGTCAAGTGATTATCAATGAAAAGCTTCTTCCTTCTTCATTATCCATCATCCATCCCTCCATTCATTCCCCAGGCTGCTGTGGTCAGCAGGTGTGAGGGTACACGCGCACTCACACACACTTTCGCTTTCATCTGATTACTTTGGTCTTGGACTGAAAAAAACTGAAGCGATTTAACTCAAAGCCCAACTTTGTTACCAATGAGGAGTCTTCCTCCATTTTCATCATCTTAACTTGGACCCAGCTGAGTTTCCACATCAGTGTAACTTGTGTATCTCTGATCTTTGCAGTTTTATTCCTTTCAGTTTAAATAAAGCTTTCTTTGTTTAGAATGGACAGTCCACCATGGTGGATCTGGTCTCATGGCGAACGCTATGGAGAGCGCTCCCTCGCTCTCATTCCACTGCAGAGCCTTCGCTCTCTGCCAGCTGCACGGCGCTCCTTCAGGCGACACCCCGCCTGCATGTCTGGCCAGCTGTGCCCCCCCACCCCGCCAAAGCAAGAGAGAAACAGAGTGTCCAGCTGTGTGAGTGAAATTAGAGGTTGACTGCAAACACACAGCACTGCACGTGGAACAAAAGGCAGAAGCGCGCGCTAACATCTGCAGGACGCCTGATGTGACTGAGCAAGCCTTGCCAGTACGCTCTGTGGGACCGTTAATGAATGCGCTGACATTTCTTTTAATCAACATGCTCCATCAGATGCTGCCCGGCGCTCTGGGTGGTGTGACGATGTAAAAGAGAGAAAAGAAGGAGAAGTGGTAACAGGTGATGAAATAACATAATGCCTCAGCATCCGGCGAACGGGGCACATGATGGGGGAAGGAGTGGACGTCCCTCCTCAGGGGAAGATTCAGCCCCTGCGCTCCAGTGGCCCAGGAGGTCCAGCGAACATTAAAACACATTACATGCTAGGTCGGACGTGCAGCAGGACACCCATCACACGCTGCTAGCGGCGCTGTACTTTTTCAACCCTTCTTTGATTTGAATTTCTAATCAGGATGAGCTGTGTGTGTGTGTGCATGTTCTCTTTTTTGGTGTGTGAGTTAAAATGAGACTGGCTTCTCTAACACTTCATATATAACATGACTTAGCCAACTGCTAAATAAAATAATGCTACTGGTTAATGTCACGGTGACAAGAACAAGATGAAACTGGGCAGCTCTTTGTTGCGGCTAATTCTAGCTTTTTTTAGCGCATCATATTGTTTGTTCATATATGTCTCCATTTGGAGGTTCAGGCTACTACTTAAAGAAAAAATCATTTTTGCGATACATCTGCTGCACTTTACTGTTGCTATGATGACGTAACGCATATCAGCAACAATATAAGAGCGCCCCCCTCCCTCCTCCTACTCCAGACCCAGAATGCAAAGTTTCTACCAAATTGGAGCGCGTCCGTTGGCGTGCACGCTCACTTGCGTGACGGCAGCTTTCTGGAGATCTCATTAATGGCTTTTAATGGCAGGCGCTACCACGATTAGCATATTAGCATGGACAAAGAGAAATCTGCTCCTTGATTTAAATGAGCTCCATTCAGAGTTTCTGTGTAATCACCATCACGCGGCACCTTGCATTCACTCGAATCAACAAAGGGGGGATGGAAATTACATTTTCTTTAACCAAATCTGCATATTTCATTGGCTCTGATCACCTGCTCAACTCACTGGGTAAGAATGTGCTTGTTAGACAAATTAGGGTGAGTTTAAAATGTATAAAATTATTCACGATGTTTCTGTAGGAGGGTGCAAGAACTCTAGGGTGAGGGTCTCCCTCCCTCTCCTGCTACAGCCAGAAAATACATTTTTATCTAAACTTGAAACGGCGACAGAAAGGTTGGTGCGTCTCTCTGTCAAAACTAATTAAGTTTTTCAGTCCTTGAGTGTGCCTTGAAGGGCTTCCACGTGCTATCGTCACCGACCCACCTGTGCGTCTGATTTGCCTTGAAGGCACACATCAATTTAAGAGGAACTCAAATCAGACTTCCTCCGGGCCTCACATCCTCTCACCTCCCACTCCGTCACAGTCCACTCTCCATTAGTGTCAGCGTCCACAAAGGCTGCCACTCACTTCACACACACCCAGGTTGACGTTAATGCACATGGATTTGCTCCCAACCTGCTTAAGACATCACTCGCCACCTTTACTTTGTTCCATTTTTTTTTAAAGAATCATTTTAATACTACCACCTTCACGAGCGAGTGCCCCCCTCCGCCATCCCCCCTAAACCATTACAGACTGATTCAGCTGACAGCTGCCTGACGGACAGTCGGTCGTCCTCAGAACGGCGAGGAACATCCGCCCACCTCGTTCAGCCTTGTTAATATCTGTTGCTGTATCTCTATTTGGAGCCGTCAGCAGCAGGTTATGTTTAAACTGTTCCCTTTTCATCATAGAACCAGATTCTTGGACCTGCGCTGTAGCTGTGCTGACTGGGAAGAGACGGAAGACCAAGGTTTGTTTCCGTATCTGCAAACCAAGCTCAGGTCAGGTGTGCTTGGAGAACGTTCACCAGGTTGGTATCCATTTTTAGCAGCACAAACAAATCCCTTCAGTCAGACAGAAGACGACGTGAACACAACCCAACGTGATGAGACACTTTGTCTGAAGTGAACGTGTTTCCTGTGTTATTGCGCGTTGGCCCGATAAAAGCAGAAGCCTCTCCTGCTCTCTGTCTGTCGGGACGGGTTAGGGTCTCAGCTCCCCTGTTTCAGCAGAACGTTCAGAGGTTGAAGATCTTTGCTTGTCATCGTCTTCTTCACAGCAGCCATATGAGCTAAACTCATGTAAGGCTGCTAGCACACACGTGCCTGTTTGATTGAAATCACCCTCACCTGTGCTTGTTTGGAGTGTAGTACTCCTCAAAAGTGTAGCGTTAGGAGGTCTGAGAACGGTGACCTGGGTGATTTTAGCCGCCCGTCTGTTGCTTCTTCTACATCTTAACAGCTTCACCAACTCTGACCTTTACAAATAATCCTGATTTTTTCAACTCAAAATCAGCTCCGAATGAAGGAGCGAGAAGATTGAAAACACAGGAAATGGTCTTTAGCCTCCTCGCGGTGAAAGCACAAGAGCAAATACAGGGTATAATGCAGGGATTTGACTCATAATCAATCAAATAGATTAGAAGCGGTGACAAGAGTGCAGGCAGCACCACATAGGGTCCACAGCCAGTCCGCAAGAAGTGCCGAGCGTTTTGGCTGTGACTGGCTACAGAAGAGGGTCTGCTGGAGAGGAACAACGCCACAGTCAGCCCCACCTCGTAAATCATGCTCTCTGCTCTTTTAGATTGGTTTAAATCGAGCTCCTCTTGTGGGCCCCGACTCGGTCCCTCGGCTTATTAGAGCCCCACGCTGGGAGAATGAGTGTGCGCCCTATTCATCACCGACGCCTTAAAAAGGAACGTCAGGCCGGATGCGTTCATTTGTATCATCCATTTAGGCGCATCCGCTTCACGGCGCCTCAGCAGCGGTGTGAACGCACCCTGCACTCCAGCTGGATGCCGGAGAATCATTTCATTTTAAAAGCCTTTGGTGGCCATCGTTCACACTTTTAGGCTGTAACACTAGATGTGGGCACCGTCACACTGGCGCCACGATGTTGCACGCGGCGTGAAAGCGTTTCGCTTTAGCTGCCATCGTCGTCTCCAGTCAACAAAACCTCGATGTCCTAAAGGGAGTCTTGAGCTGGGTGATGGATCCTGGTCGAAATATTGTCGTGTCCTTTCAGTCTGCAGGAAAAGATACTTCGTGGAGCATTTAGGATCAGAGTTTAGCCACGTGTGGCCACGTCTGTGCTGAAAACTGGTGGAACTGTGTTCAGCTAACAGCAGTTCAGGAAAACAGCATTACTGTCTGATTTTGTGCAGCAGAACGTGGTCGGCTCATTGCAGAGGAGAGATAGCTGTGTCTCTGCGTGTTCTCTGGGTTCAACCAGTCTGGTCTGCTTGCTGATCCTCCCCACGAGTGTCCCTTCAGCTCGTGATTACAGGCAGAGCTGCACCCAAACGACACCGACCAATCACAACAGCATCCTCTTCTGGAGCACGGGAGATGGGGAGGAGGTATCAGGGTCAATAACACGAGCATTAACTCTCCTCAAGCTCAGGAAAAGCATGAAGAACAGATTCTATCTAGAGCCAATCCCCTTTGAATAGCTGTTCTTTTGTGTGGTCGACACCTGCGGTGCTTTGAACGTATCAAAAGGCCACGAAAAACATCTCCCGTTGGCGAAACAAGCGTTTTTGGCGAGCGAAACGAGACTTGGGACTTTAGAACAAAAGCTGGCAAAGTAAACGCTGACCTTCCCAGCACCGCTTGTTTTCAAATATGACCAATCAGAGCGAGCTGAAGGTTAGAATCTGACGGTATCATGGCCTGATAAAACGGAATCGAAAAGATTCCTCAAGGATCTGCATGAGCGAACCTGCAAACCTTGATCACCTTTAACGTGCATGGACGGTGACTGAACACATCACAACTAAATAAACATGCTGTTTATTAAAAACGTGCACGATGCTAAGCCGCACATTGATTTTCCTCTCTACTTCCCCATCCGGCAAAGTCTCCTCCAGCTTAATCTGCGCCGGCTGATAAACGCAGTTGTCGAGCTGCTGGGACATCAGTCAAAAGGTTCCCGTCTCACTCACCACTGAAAGGGTCAAAGTGGGAACACGGGACAGTCAAGCTCGTCCTGAACATGAGGCGACGTGACAGGCGAGCGGTGGCAGACGATAAGCGAGAGGCGGCAGGGTGGGGCGGGGGGGTGGGGGGGCGCCATCCTGCTGTGCTGTCAGAGATAATGAGTTCAAACATAAGCCAAAGGTCAAACAAGAGACATGGACGTGTGCGGAGGCAGTATTAATTACATTCACAAACACATCGCACGCCACAACCTATGTGCACCTGCGGCGAGATAAACAGCAGTGTAAACAGCGGCCAATGACAGGGTCTCCTCCCCGTGTGCAACACGCTACACACATGACAAACAGCCTGACTCTGCAGCCTCTCCACAGCAGGCCACAGGATCTGACACGTGCACACCTACACGCGTTTGCTGAGGTTGTTTTTTGATTCCTGTGTTTTAAATAAACCAAATTAATTTCACTTTTACAAAAACAAGAAGCGTAAAAGGTTGCATGACTCAACCTTGAATGTCAGCGTGAACTTTTTCTTTGGGAAGAATTTGGTTTGGAACTACTTTTCACCACTTTATAGGAAAAGATACAACCAAATAAATACACATTAATAAGCTTCGAGCTAATATCCTGCAACATTTAGGGTGTATAAATCTGGCGACTGCATTTTCACCGCAAACTGAACTGATTCGCGTTGTTGAATGACCGACTTCATAAATCAGACGTGGCCGTGAGTCTGCTGGCGTTTATTAGTCCGAGGTGCCGACACGCTGCCGATTGGCTGACAGGCCTGTAATTAGAGGCGTCAGTCTCAGGTAATGGCAGAGCTGTCAGACTCACAGCCCTGATGAAACACGCAGACGTCGGGATGGGCCGACCGTGCGGCAAAAAGACAACAATGCAAGAATCACAACAGCCTGAGCAAGACGTCTGTCTGCCTGTCTGTCTGTCTGCCTGCCTGGGCTTCTTTTTACAGGCTTTCTCCGATGGTCCAATCACAGCTGGAGTCTGTTTTCACACGCACCTCCACCCCTGCTTTGGAAGTAAAACAAAATACAACATGGCTGGTTGCCATAACAACATCAGGGGGTACTGTGGTTACTTGTACTCTCATTGACTGTATGAAAAATTCCAAAGAATGTTACGCGTGTTAGCATGAGCGTATACTGTACGATTTAACGCCTCTCATCTATGTAGCGTGTGCATTGCAACTGTTAATGCTGGTTATCTGCTTGGGGGATGAAAACCTGAAATCATCTCAGATTTATCACAAATCCCCTTTAAATGCTGCAAAAAGTGCAAATAGGATGAATATTACATTGAAATTGCACTGATTTTACACAGAAACCTGCCCGCAGGCCTGTACACTGTGAGAAATGCTGCTGATGGAGGTTGAAGTGGAAGAGAAGCGACGGAGGCTGATGGAGAAGAGCCAGGGAGACATGTTTGGCTGCACACCCTTTGGTCTCCGCATTAAGCCTCTCACATTTAAATTAAGCACAGAGCGCGCAGTCGATTGCCTCAATGATCTGCTCTGCTGCCCGTGTTCTCAGTTCCTCCTGACACTTACATCTCCACAGGCCAGCCCTCAACTAATCCATCACAATCAATCAGGTCACAAATAGCTATTTGATTTCACATCACAGCCGATAAGCTATTTGACAGTCGCAGCCACTCAACTGTAAGGAGGCTCAAACCGGAAGAGTTGGATTCCCATACGTCCGGTTGTTAAGTTATATGGAAAGGAGGTATTCCCCCGCATTAAACAGATACTGAACTTGTCAAATAATGGACAGAGACCATGAAAAAGCCTTTCAATTTCTCCCCAAACCTCATTTAGTCCGGCGAGCGGGGCATTAGCAGCTGTCAGAGCGAGTTTAGCTTGGGCAGGTATCCGTCCACGCAGAGCAGGATACTTCATTTCATCCATGAGTGAGTGGACAACAGCTGGGAAAAAAACCACTCCTGGCAGAGAATGAAGAGCGACTCTGAGCCAGGCGGAGAGAGGCGGCATGCTAATGCCGGTTTTCATAAGAGGGAGTTGGGGTTAAGTTTTGAAGTCGGAGCCTGGTCTTTGATTTGAATTACAGGAATCTGAGGGATAAATGAACATTTACAGCCTCCGGCTGGCTGATATAATGGCACGTAGAGTTTGTCTTTAAAAGAGGACGTCTTTCTGCTTCTTCATATTACTCTCTGAAAACATCTATTGGAAACGATAGAAACACCGGTACCTAAAAGACCAACAACAGACTGGATTTTCAGCGTTACAGTAACTACAGCAACAGCAAGTTCCATCAGTAACAGAAACAGTAAATGTTTGGTGGATTAATGATAATAAATAAACACTAAAGGTTAAATGTTTAAGTGAAGCGAGGCTGCTTATCAAACATAGAAAGAGGAAACACCAAAAAGTTAACAACATCCTGATTCTTGTTTACGTCCTGACCCACAACTCAGCGGGAAAATCAAAGTTGAAATCATCCAGATTGTGTTCCTGGTGGTGGTTTCCGTGGAGATGGCGGCAGGATGTCATTTCTTTTGATATAAGTGCGGGGAGGTGTGTCGTATCCTTGACCGAGGCGATTAGTAACAGTAATACTGGAACAATGGCAACCAGTAAAGCATGAATATGTCGCCAATGGCAAATCTCACCTGTAATTAAACTAACTGTAGGATTTAATGAAACACTTTCCTTCAATCTAAAATATGGCTACTTCTGCTTAACTCAACTCAATTTTCAAAGAAAATATTCCAGAAGCAGATCGGAAGCTGCCACGAGTGGAAGCAGAGACCTTTCTCTCCAGAGAATTAAGTGTGAGAGAAACGAGGGTGAGAGAGAAACTGCTGCGGGCGCTCTGCCCGCTGTTCGGGGAATGGATTTGGAGGATTTAATCAATGGATTTGCATGCAGATTTGGAAAGGAAAAAAAAATGAAAAAAGATAGTATTACTCTGATGAAAAGTCCCATTTGCTCTCTGCTGTACAGCAGTCTGGGTTCATCATGGCCTCGGAGAGAGAAAAACACCATATTAGATATGATACAGTGGTTAGCATTAGCATTAGCAGTAGGGTCGTTGAAGCTGGACGAGACCTGGTATTTAAAATAACTGCTGGTTTTAAGAAACCAGTTTGCACTATGGATATGTGCTAAACTTTACCCTTAAATGTCTGCACTCAGAGTCACCGGAAGGTGTAAAATACTTGAAAAATCTTTTGTGAAGTGTAAAACGGTATTTAAAAGAAAAACTGCTCGTGCTTGAAGAATTCGACGGATATTTTACTTCAAAGAATAAAAGAAGAACTAACTCTGGCATAACAGACATGTTTTTCCACACCTGTAGAATGTGCAGATGTCATTCAGGATTTAATCCGGAGTGGTATTCAGCGCTCTGGCTACTTTCACATCACAGCCGCCAAAACCAATCAGGACGACTCGCCAGTCTTCCTCTCTCAAAAAACGGCTCTTTATAACCGCAGAAATGCATAAACCGGCGAGAGGAAACATCCAGGTCATGGCAGGAGTCTGCCTCTCACCAGCCAGTGGCGGTCTGACGTGATCTGCATCTCAATGAGGCGCAACAAAGCGCTTGTCCTCTGGCACACTAGCGGCTCACAACTTCCTTCAGATAGAGCTGCCAGAAGAGAGGGAAATACCAGGCTTTAAAGTGTCAAGGTCAGATTGAAAAGATCGAAATGGGGAATAATAAACACGTTTGAAATGACATCCTTGCGCGTGGCCCGGACAGCCATTCAATTACAGAGTGACAGGGCACTAATTCAGCGCCGTATCAGAGCGACTGATTGGCTTTAAATTGTTGCTGCTTATAGGATTATGAAACATGACAGACTTTTTATAACATTTAATTAATGATCTGACTGTAATGGGGACCGGACAGATATTAAATTGGTTTCAGATATCTGTGTGTGTGTGTGTGTGTGTCGGGGGTTTGCTCAGACAGTCAGCCTTTTTACAAACACATTAATGACAATTCAGCTCCCCAAAACTGAAAGAGTTGTTCTGTTTGTTCCTTGATTTATTTTACAAATAACTCTGTCTGTGTGTGTGTGTGTGTGTCTGTGTGTGTGTGTGTGTGTGTGTGTGTGTGTGTGTGTGTGTGTGTGTGTCCTCATATTGGTCAGGGTTAGGGTAAGAAGTTGGGGGAATGTATTATATCCATGAAAGACAGCAATGTGAAGATGTGTGTGTGTGTTGATGAGTGATGACGCGACGCCAGAGCGTTCACGAACAATCAACAGTTGTGTTCCACCCAGAGCTGCTTAAAGTCGAAAACAGCCTTAATAGCGTCTCTGGGCGCCTCACTTCAAGAGTCACGCTTGGCTGAACAGCTTGCGAGATGGCCTGACCATATGGATCCGACGCCGAAGCCTCAGCTGCAAATCCGAGCAGAGCAGAGGCTGGGTGTGTTTTGTGGCGCCGGAGCATCAAAAAACAAACAACGAAAGCAACTGTCAGCAGATGAACAAACTGGCAACAAAAGACGGAGGTGCTGACAAAACATCATCAGTCCATTCCTGCTTTTCCTGCTTTCTTTTCTACTTTAGAGGCAAAAAAAGTGAGCAGCTGAGGATTCCACTGGCTTAATTCTGGTCCTGGCAAACAGAAAATAAGAAATTTCAGGGTGAAATAAAGTACAATTTGCCTCGAATTTAGTGGGATAAGCATCTAGTTGCATATTCCCAGTGAGGCCTAGTGGTCGCTCTGCTTCCCTCGGGTCACGGGACGGGCTAGCAAACAGCATTTGTCAGCAGCGGCGGCTCACCTTGGCCGCGCATCCTGAGTCATGCTAATAATAGCCACCCTGCCAGACTAGTAGTTAGCAGGCCGTCCGCAGAAGCCGACCCTGTGGCTGCCCAATCAATAGTTATTTACTCTCACTCTGCCTGCATTTCAGCGGAGAATAAAACGTATTAAAACCTCTTTCCTGTCTCCTCAGGGCTGGGCCATAAGAAAAAAATACTTTAAAGTTCCTTCTGATGATCAAACTGCAGAAATGTTGTAGCCCGGCAGCTTCTCTCAAGCGCGGATGTTTATTTGAGACTTGTGTTTGCTAATCATTTTATGGCATACAGTGAAAATCCAATATAACATTACAGGAGCATGATGAGAGTAAAATTGCATTCAGGAGCTTGAGGGAAACATGATAATAAAAGCCTGCATTTCTCTTCATCTGGTGGCAGTTTATTGATGCGCCATGGGCGGCAGGAGCTCTGTAATATCTCGGGCAAAAAGACCGAGATCCGTGTCGACTACAGTTGACTCACTGTGAGGAAAATGTTATTAAAAGGAAGAAATGGCTGATATGGACGGATGGACAGACAGGTGGGATCCAGGGGTCAAAGACCCAACGTAAACCAGAGCAGAGGAGGGCTTGACCGATGGTGGAAATGCACAAGAATGGAGCTGGTGGTGAAAGCAGTGTGTGTGTGTGTGTGTGACTCAGGCGGAGACGGGAGGACAGAGCAGGAAAACAAACGTCGAGGTAAGACAGCACCGTTCATCAGCTCCACCCCTGCTCCACCCGGGTGTCGCTTCCCGACAGCAATGCATCCTTAAATCACTCATTAGTGGCAGAATCAACGACATAATTCGATTCTCGAAGCCGCTGCCCAACCTCTGGGTTGCTAACATGCTAGCTCGCTACTGACTGTTGTTTTGGTGAAGGTCGCGACCTACGGTGATGGAGGCAACAAGACCCGTGCACATACTCTAGGACAATGGACCTCTGTTTGACACAGGAAAAGACTGTAAATATATGTTCTCTTACAGCCATATTTCATGATAAATTAGCTGAACGTCACTGCATTGGTGGCAGAAAAGCCATTTGGAGGTATTGGTTCACTCAGAGCAAACGCTGTGGCTTTCATGTGCCATTAGAGTCCTGATGTAGCAGACAGTTCATGAGGCATCACCTCTTCCAGACGGGGACAGTAACGACATACGTAAAGACACGATGCAGCGGAAGGTAGGACAGAGGCTGGATTCTGGATTCTCATGCTGCTAAGCTCTATCTTAATTTAAATCTGCTTTGTCGTTTTGTTTGTCTTCAAATCCATCCCAGTGCGCGTAATTAAGTCAGCTGGAATCAACTGATGCGTACACACCGCCGCCTTTGTGCTGTATAATACTAGATTTCTACACAGACTGGGGGTTATACAGGGATGCGGCGTGGAGGTGGTTTGGGCGCATTGCGAACAGCTTTGCCTCATTTCCATCACAATGGCCACTTCCATTAGTATGGTAAATATGCTGTTACACGTGATAAGCACATTTAAATGGCAGCACCTAATGAATTAAGACAGAAACAGTTGCACAAAGTGCAGCACAAACACAAAACACAGCCCTGCCGCCTACCCCGCCCCGCCACTGACCCCACGCAGAGGCATGCAGGAGCCTTTTGTATCTGTATGTCCTCGCGGGTCCTGGGGGGGGGCTTTTCTCTCCTCCGTGTAAGCAAAACTGACATCTTTTATGAAAGATTTATGAGCCAAAGATGCAAACGATAGAGCGTGAACTCCCCTGGGCGCAGCCTCGTCCATCTGTGAAGGATCACCTGTTCATAGGTGGGCTAAAGCGCTTGTTCCCTGCCAGAGCGTTAGCGAGAACCAGAGGGAGCAGGTGGAGAGCGGCGGTAAAACAAAAGTAAAAGGCTCAAGTTTCGCTGAATGGTTCTGGTATAACTCTTCATGTTGTGGTCTTGACAGAAGCCTCTCAGCTGCAGCGGCTGAACTCAGAACCGGCTGGAAAAATCCAGCAAATATAAATCCAAGGCTAATTCGACACACCTCTCATTAAACCTCCTCTTATAGCCCTAGCACACAACAAGGAGATGTCACAACACCTCCTCACAGTGTGACGACGCAGACGGCTCGCAGACAGCTGGTGTTCTGTAAATAGAGAGGTGCGACACGAAATGCGACAGCAAGGCGCTAATATGATGTTGCGCGTGTGTTAGCGGCGGCTCTGTGAAGACAGTGGGATAATATGGCGACAGGGCTGCTTTCTGTGCCATCTCTGCCTGGAAGTTGCGGCTGTTCTAACTCAACCACGGGACAAGATGTGAATAAAATGTTGGCCAGTCAGATGCTTTTCATGAGTGTGCGCAGGGCCGATTTATTCCACCCATTATTGAGTCCCATGAGCAGACACCGGAGCTGCGCTGTGCACGGTTAGACAACAGCGTGCTGATGGAGGGCACATCTAATCCCCTCAGACCCACCTTGACCTTTCTCCCTTCTGATGTTTGCCAGCTGTCACACTCGTCTCGATAGAAAGGAAAAAAATAAATAAAAGTAGGCAAAGGTGTCTGCAGTTTTACAGAGAAACGGAAAGCAGCCATTTGCCTGAAAGGCTCAGTATCTCAAGGCCACGTTGACATTTTTTTAAATCATATGCGGTGCTGACGTTTGCGGCAGACATTTATTTCTCAGCAGCATGTTAACTTAGGTGTAAAGACCTGCATCATCAAGCCTCCATCCATACCACAACATGACATTTTCACTTCACCCACTCATAACAGTCATTATCTGAGGTGTGAAAAACACCACCTTGATGTGGGTGACAAAAAAACACTCAATTTATTCATCAGAATGTGACCATACCCTTTAATCTCGACATATAAACACAGGTTTCCTAAGTCGTGCTGGGCGCGTGAAGAGGGAATTTATGGAAAGGTGATTATCTCCAAATTACCGTGAAAGACAGCGGGAGGAGATCCAAACTGTCGCACGAAAGAAATTTGCAACGTCAGTGAATAAAACCCATCAGATCAGAGTCAGAGCGGGAGGAAAGAGTCCTTATCGGCCCAGGGACGGTTCAGACTCGCCATTCCTCATCCACCTCTGTCCTCACTGGGCTCTGCATGGATTCACTGTGTCTCGCTGATGGAATGAGTAAGATTGGTTCCAGCTTAAAAAGCACTTGTGTCAATAAAACCACTGGAACTACTCTGCGGTGAACTCGCTGTCATTGGAATAATTTAAATCAGTTTTTTTGCACTTCTAGTGTCATAGCTGTGCGATTCCTTTCAAAACAAATGCACAAGCGAGTGTGCTTCAGTCTTGTGAATAATATGTGGATTATCTCTATAATTGAGCAGATATTCCATAAATGTGGATGGACTGTTTTTTTTACTGGAAAGATAATACATGACTGGCTCTTTTATTCTAGTGAGCTTCATCCCTTCTACTCCCTTTGCTTGAAAACCCTGGAGAAGGCGTGTGACTGGAGGCTCCAGGCGGCGCGAAAAACCAGTGGCTCTGAGGAGTAATGCCAAAAATAATGGCCCATCATCCTGCAGCTCATCTCCACTCCATTAACTCCATCACTCTCAACGCCGTCTCCCACTCTCATTCCTCAAGAGGACCCCTGACTCAACAAACTTGTCCGCAGACATCCCAGACCAAGCCTTTGGCTCCACCCTCTCCCATCACTGCGACCAAATTAAGACGGCGTCGTGTGTCACAGAGGCCCCTGAGTGAAAAGTGTGTCCTCACAGGTATCTGTCTAAATGCCAAACACACACACACACACACACACA
The DNA here is from genome assembly GCA_015343265.1 of Pao palembangensis. NCBI lineage: Eukaryota > Metazoa > Chordata > Actinopteri > Tetraodontiformes > Tetraodontidae > Pao > Pao palembangensis. Next base: position 9,866,682 of record CM027087.1, on the reverse strand, counting down.
CACACCAAGACACACGACTCACCAGAGAGACTCCATTCTACAGCTTAATTTATGAGCCTAACAAATGACTGAAGCAGTTACTCAGTGGATGATTTCAGGATTCTGTGTTTGTGAAAGTGCCTTAAAGTCACTATAAATATCATTTAACATCAGATTTCTAGTTTTGCTGATACCACCAAACTCTCACAGTTGATTCTGGAAGTCAATGTAACATTTTTTGTACTAGAGTATTTTCAATTTTAATATATAAAATATTAACACTGTCACATAACACATAAATCTTAGAGAAATCAGCTGGATTTAAAACTACTGACCCTGCTGACATATTGGAGCCAAAGGTTGTAACATCTTTTTTCATCACTCCCATAAATTGGGAAACACTATCAGCCATGAAAACATATATTTGCCACGTTTAAAAAAAATAAAACTGCTGTAAATCGCCAAAGCTCAAAACCAACGTTTGCATAAAACACAAAGAACGCCGCCGCGTCAGTCCGTGTCCGCGTTCGGCTCTGGCTCTGGCTCGGTCCTACGTCTCATTTTACTCTCCATTAAGCTTTATGATGCAACAACATGATAAATATTAGATTAGCTGTATTTAAATATTTGTGCCCCTCGTTATTACTTCCCCTTTAAGTCATTCCTGTTCTGATCCAATTAAACGCCACCTCCAATTTAATGAGTCGACTCTCAACTTGATGAAGCTCATCAAACTTTAAAGGATAAATTTTGCCCCCAAGCCTTCGCGTCGCTGCTGAGAGGATGTGATGTTGAGCATGAGGACGCGGGCATGAGGGGCCTGCAGAGCGCCGAACAGGTGCAACAGGCTAATTACAAGCACAGCAAGCTTTTAATTATACTCCCTAGAATGAACTGTTAATGAATGTGAACCGCCTGCAAATAATGTTTGTGCTGCGTCGTCACTGTCTGCCGCACACGCACACACACAGACACACACACACACACATACACACGTGTCACAGTCAACATCTCACCACAGTTCCAGTGTTGTTTTCCTCTCACTCCTCTACTTTTGTTAGTTTTTTTTTGCCCCCTCTCCCCCGTCTCTTAATTTCACCTCCTAGCATCGTCGTCAGCGACAGATGGAAGCTCGGCTCGTTCGTTCGCTGCAAAATCTCCTCGTGTGTCTGTTTTCCAACAGTTAATCTCCGTTTCTGTATGTTGGGCACGCTCCTGTTCTACTCTGAGCACGGATGGAAAACAGGTTATCGCCTCAGCGTTTCCGCAGAGAGAAGAACAGCAAGGACGCAGCGGCGAGCAGGCGTCCTGGCATGGCAGCCTTGCTGGGTCCTTGTCCGCCCCTTCTCTTCCTCTGCACCCCTGCTTCTTTTTCTCCCTCTTTGCTGTCCTCATGTCTTCTCTGTCATGCAGATACCTGATTAGAGGAAGAGAAAAGCTGGCCGACCTATTCTTTGAGGCTTTTATGAGGCAAACAAATGGGCTGCAAATCGGATTAAGGCAGAGGGGAAGGGAGGGTATTTTCTGGAGAATACCTATTGTGATGGCGGTCACTGTATTTATAAGGACAGCGAGGACATGTCTCCAACAAATGGAGAGGGACAAACCAAAATAATACTTTCATACTGGACGTCAGAATGGATTATCCAGAGTGTGGTGGTGGTGGTGGTTGGGACCGCTGATGACCCGGAGGATCACCCTAATCTCTGGGGTTGTTGGTGAACGCATCATCTGTGCTTTGGGCTGAAAACTGAAATAACAATAATTATTAAAAAAGAGAATAAATGACATTTCCTGCTAAAATGCGCCTCCTGTGGGCAGTGAACACACAGAATCCACCAGCGGGCATCATTTACGGTCTCAACTATGAGATCTTTTTTCAGGAGCTTCCTCCGTACAGAAAACCTCTCATAACACTTCACAACATGGTGAGACGCACAGAGCCACATAAAGGCAGACATGGCGGGCCATGAATGGCCTCCTGTGGTCACCACTGCTATCCTCCATTATTGCTGGGCATCCTCTGGCGAGGGACGAATATCAGCGCTAACAGTTCCCAGTAAAGAAGAAATGACGAAAGAAGAAATATCGGCTATAAAAGTGCACATCGTAAGCAGGAGCCACGCTGCATATATCTGCTTTCTGCTAACAGCGGTGGCTATAGAAGGATGCATTCAGGGTATTGTGTAAAGTGTAATTACACGTGGTGTTTCTGGGTGCTTTAAGGTTTTCCTGAGGTGTGTGTGTGTGTGGGGGGGGGGACAAACACATTACATAAACAAGTGAAAAACAAGAAGTCTGCAACTTGTCAGAAGTTTGCAAACCTGCACAGTTGATATCTTTTGCGAGCCTTGAGATGCTCCGCTGGAGCTGAGCAGGCTCCAGTTGATAATCATCTGCTTTGTGGTGGGAGGCAAGGAGAGAAGGAGCAGATGGCACTAGTTTTAGTTTGCCGCGGATGCTTTCACTGAATGAGGAACGCTCCGCTGAATGCCAGGCTCTGCGGGAGAGGGGAGGCAAATTGAAGCCCTCCCGCTCGGTGCGCCTCCTGAGCGAACGGCCTATTGTCGTGTGTGTGTTCCAATTACAGAGCGACAGGCCAGTTCTGTGCATTTATTAAACCGGGCCAGGGCCAGACAACCGTGACATCACTCACGCTTACCCTTTGTGCCACTCCTCCCCACCCCACAGCCTGTCATTTTTCCCAATGTACACGTGTTGATCTAGCAGAAAAACTTTGATTCAGTTACAGTCATGATTCTGCCGCCAGTGGCAGCCGCCCAAACACTATAAATAACGCCTTCAGAGCTCCCCTAAACTGTGGGAAAGGCTTTCTGATCCTCCTTGGTGACGCGGTAAGTGCACGGGCCAGCAACTCACCTGGAAGTTTATCCATGTCAGACCAAGGACACACAGCACATGGAGAGGAAGGACTGGTGCTGCCGTTTTTACCACACTGATACGTCTTTAAGGCCAGACTCTACAGGCGGACGGGGGAAGTAACAGATATAACCATGAAACTCTAAAAGGTAATTTTGGATTAGTTTTACCAAATTTGGGAAAGTTACCACCAAAATCTGAAAATCCTAACATGTCCCGTCTTAAATCTTCAGCCAACGTCTGCTCACAACTGTGTGAACTGTAGCTTGGATTTGTCCAAATATCGACCACATATCTGGGATACTTTTGCCGCATTTGCGCTCAATGGGATGAAATGTCAATAAGGAGTCTATTTATTATTCAAAGGCCTCCTGATAAAAGAGGCTGACAGTCAGCCAGCGCAGCCCTGAAGAGGAGGCTCTGTTTAAATGTCAAATTTGGTGGCATCTCAGTGATCAACAATAATGAGCAACCAAAGGGAATTCTTGTCATATAGCAGCGAGACCCGCGCTCCCCCGGCCAGTTTGAATGTAATTATCGAGGTTTTCGGCGGAATAATTTAACAAAGATGACCTTATATGTCTGCCGATCGCATCCTGCGATGAAGCAGCTCACTGTTAACGGCCTGATGTGATGGAGGGGGAGGCTGGCGGTGGGGGGGTCAGAGGTGGTCAGTAAACTATATATTAGTGAGGCTATCTGAGGAGCAGGCTGCCTTCCTGCCTGCCAGTAGCCATCTTTCTATGCTGGAGGTGGATTCTGGCACCAGCCGGCATGAATGATTGAGTTGGATGTCAGATGTTGAATTCTTTCCAAGGGGCCAAAGCAGCCATGCTAATTGGCTGCTTAGCCTCATCTAAAGTATGTATGAAAAGGCTTTTACTGTGAGAGC